>OY987333.1:4421733-5071288 GCA_963920685.1 Polydrusus tereticollis | reverse complement strand
TTTTCTGATGCCTCTAGGTTGGGATGGGGCGTTCATTGTGAAAATGTAAGTTCACAAGGTTTCTGGTCAGAGGAAGAGTTAAATCATCACATTAACTACTTGGAATTGTTGGCAGTTTTCTTCGGATTAAAATGCTTTGCAAAGGATTTATCTAATTGCTCTGTTTTATGTAGAGTAGACAACACAACTGCAATAGCATATATCAATCGTATGGGAAGTGTGCAATTTCCAAAGCTGAACTTTTTAGCTCGAAAAATTTGGCAATGGTGCGAAGCTAGAAATATTTATTTATTCGCGTCATATATCAAATCTATAGATAACAAAGATGCAGATATAGCATCTAGGGTTTTTCAGATTGACACAGAATGGTCAATTGCTAACTCAGCTTTTATCAAGCTAGTAAAATATTTTGGTAAGCCTAAGATAGATTTGTTTGCAACGCGATTAAATAAAAAATGTAAATGCTATGTGTCTTGGCAGAAGGACCCTGATGCTTTTGCGATAAATGCATTTACCTTGGATTGGGGAAATTTTTTCTTCTATGCTTTTCCCCCATTTGCTATCATTCTTGAAACTTTGGAAAAAATTATCGCTGATAAAGCAGAAGGCATCATGGTTGTACCTGTCTGGCCCACGCAGCCTTGGTATCCGGTTTTTATAGGGTTATTGACTACCGAGCCCATTATATTTACACCTAAAAAAAACCTTACTTTCTGTTGGCAGGGTTCCTCACCCTCTCTTCGCACAACTTTCTCTGATGGGCGGACGATTATGCGGAAAGCGCTACAGCTAGGCAAAGTTCCGGATGAAACTTTAGATATTTGTATGGCTTCTATTTGTGATAACACCTTAAAACAGTACAGTTCAGGTTTTAAGCTTTGGTGGGAGTTCTGCTCTTTAAAAAACATTGATCCATTTTCTATTTCGGTAATCAATGTTCTGGAATTTCTGACAATACAATTTAATAAAGGGGTTTCATATAGTTCGCTTAACACATACAGGTCTGCTCTAGCGCAAATTTCAGGCCCTGATTTAGCACAAGATTTTCGAGTGCAAAAATTTTTTAAAGGAGTGTACATGTTAAGACCGGGTTTACCAAAGTATGAAAATACATGGGATCCTTCAATTGTATTAAGTTATGTAAGAAATTTATGCAGCGATACTATAGGTTTAGAACTTCTTACTCAGAAGCTTGTCACTTTGTTGGCTCTCGCAACAGGTCAAAGAATACAAACCTTATGGCTTATAGAAATTGACAATATTTATACATCAGATTCTAAAATTGAGATTACGATTCCAAGACGAATCAAAACATCCGCAAAAAATAGAAGTCAGCCTTTGTTGCAATTACCTTTTCTAGAATCTGACCAAAATATTTGTGTTGCAAGAACACTAATGGTCTATTTGGACAAGACTCGTCGTCTTAGGGGATCGGAAAAGAGTCTATTTATTACCGTTAAAAGGCCATATAAAAAGGCATCCACCCAGACTTTGAGTAGATGGATCAAGAATATGTTGATTAAAAGTGGTGTCGATGTAAATAAATTCAGTCCTTATAGTACAAGGCATGCCTCCACGTCTGCAGCAAATAGGAAAGGTTTGAATATAGATACAATCAGACGTTCTGCGGGTTGGTCTAAAAATTCCAGAATGTTTGCAGAAATATATAACAGACCGTTAATTTCTGACAAGACTTTCGCAGAGACAGTTTTAAGGAGTTAAACATTTAATGTTAAAAATATATTTTTATTGTGTTTATAGGTGTTTTGTACACCTTATGTTATAATGATTGATCAGATGTTCAGATTTCATTTTTTCGTTTGTGTTTTTTGGTTATATTTTACTACAATTTAGTATTTTGTTTCTTCCTTATAATAACTACTTGACATTAAAATATTATAAGGAAATTTCTATATTTGTTTTTCTCTTTTTAAAAAAAAAAAAAAAAAAAAAAAAAAAAAAAATGTCGCAACAATCTCTAAATATCTACGACTAAACTTATTTACGAGACGAGGCCGAATATAATCAATAGATCAAACGAACTTACCTGTGAAGTTCGATCTGGATTATATGAGGCCTCGTCGAAGTAAATAAGGTCCCTCCCTACCCCGATAAACTAAACTAAACTAAACCCAGGATTTGTTGCGACAAACTTTGGGAAGAGACTGAAGGTGTTCTGGTTAGCGGGTCGGATGGTGCAGCGGGGGCGGAGAGGTTTGTTTTCTTTAAAGATGTGATCGATAACGCCAGGAACGAGGGTACTACGACTAAACTTATTTACTTCGACGAGGCCTCATATAATCCAGATCGAACTTCACAGGTAAGTTCGTTTGATCTATTGATTATTATGTCACCATTTTTTATAGAAGTTTTAATCTTAATAACTTGTTCTACACGCGGTGCAATTGTTATACAATTTATTTCACTCTGCGTTTTATGAAATTGTAGTTTAATACGAGCATATGGTGTTACTAAATATCCTTTATTAAAGTCGAGATTCGCTTGTAAAATTTTAAGATTATCAAGTCCGAGAAGTCCATCAAATACATTGTGAAATTTAAATAAATAGAATTTTAGGCTTTGATTTTTTGGTAATTTAAATAGTTTTGAAGCCGGTATTAAGGCACTATGTTGATGGGCTGATTTTTGAAATACCGTTGAAACTATAAAAGGTTCATTTATTAATTGATTTGGGTATAAACGTTTTGCAATATTTGGGTCGATAAACGATCTAGTAGAACCTGAATCGATCAAAAATTTTAAATTAGTTTCCGGAAAAACAATGTATGATAGCTCGCTATGATTGGACATGTTGAATGAAATTATCTGTGGTTCTAAGTTATTTGGTTGTCTTGTGTAACCTCGTGAAAATTTCCGTTATTTTCGGAGTGTTCATAAGGGTTCTGTTGAGCTAGGTCATGGTCAGATGATGACGTATGAAAATCGGGTTGAACGTCTGTTTCATAATACACTTTGTTGGCGTATTGTTGCGGTTGGTCATGATAAGAGTATTGATCAAAATAATTATACTGATTTTCGTCAGTGGCAAAAATTTCCGATCGATTTACATTTTTAGTTTCGGCGTTATAAATTTCTTCGAAAGCTAATTTTGGTGGGTTATAATTTGACGCACTCTGTAACGGTTTAAACATTGACGTTTCTACGCCGGACATAGCTGTAGGCTGTGTTAATTGTTTTTGCTGGTTTGGTCTAAAAACGTTCGTCCTGTTACCGGGTTTATTAAAAACTTGAGAGTTTGTAAAATATTTTTGCTGCGGCCTATTAAATTTAGGCCCAATATTTACAGGCTGTGATGGAAAACTATGCCTAAACGCATTATTAGGCGTGTGCGCATTAAATGGATTATTTGGTCTTGCAATAAAATTTGGCTGCCAAGAATTGTTAAAATGTGCATTTTGTTGAATTGGCCTAAAATTATTGTTAGGTTTTTGGAACGCCGCACTCGGCTTTGTTTGGTTTTGGAAATAATGTACATTATATTCTTGGGTAACAAATTGTAGTGCTTGCATTAAACATGTAGGACGCATACATCTTATTGTAGTCCCAAGGGGTTCTTTTAACCCAGATAGAAACGTTTTTAAAGAAAGCTCATTATATAGATTTCTTTTTAAAATTTTTGCTGCATCGTTATTTTCGTGTGAATCAATAAACGAACACAATAAATTTAAAATATACAATACCCTATCATAAAATTGACTTGGCTTTTCATTAGGTAATTGTTTCATCATTACCAAA
This sequence comes from Polydrusus tereticollis, assembly GCA_963920685.1. NCBI lineage: Eukaryota > Metazoa > Arthropoda > Insecta > Coleoptera > Curculionidae > Polydrusus > Polydrusus tereticollis. The sequence continues at coordinate 5,067,532 of OY987333.1, read as the reverse complement.
TCTCGATTTAAACAAGCTTCATCCCTCTGGTCGGCGAAATTACGCCTAAGGGTATTTTTTAACTCATCCCATGTACCTACATTTTGAATATTTATAACAAGTTTAGCTTGGCCAGATAATTTACCAATAAGAGAATTTAATAAATAGATATTTTTAAAATCTTGAGGCCTAGTTGCATCGTAAAAAGTGTCAATAAGTGATTGACAAGTCGCTAAATAACGATTTAAGTCATTTGGACTTCCATCAAAATTCGGTACACAATTTAAATATTCCGGTTTAAATTGAGCCATTGTACTTATTTCTAAAGAACTATTGCTAGATTGAATATTACTATTACTTTGTCTTATATTAGGAGTTTCTCTTGAATTTAATGCTTCTAATTGATTACTAGAAACAGAGTCAGCCGAAGGTGTATCTAAATTTAAATTCCATAAATCACTAATAAGGTTATCGATCGACATAAACTTCTACCAATTACACTTACATAAAGAAAAACAGGTCTACTCTGGTCATTCCTATAAGGGCAAGCTCTGGTTAGGCGATTGTGGTCCGTCCCAAAATCTTGGTCCTTGCGAAGATAAGCTATATTGGTCCTATCCTCCGATGATTAGCTGGTAGATGGTAATTCACAGATCTTCTATAGATTGGGAATTTTCGATTTTCAGAAAAATCCACTCTGCTTTAAACACCTCCACCAACGTCACAACACTAGGTTCTTTTTCGGTTAATTCGTTAAAACGAAAAAATATCCACACGATCGATTCGTATCGATTTCCCGAAAGATCCTACCGACTGCGCCAGTTAACTATTACGACCGTGAGAGTCTGTTTTTAAAAACATTTATTTTTGTTACAAATACATCAATTGAAAATAAAGTACAATAATTAAAGATTAAGTATTCGGAATTATGGCTTCTGACTGACTGCCTCTCTTCTCCTGGATTGTATTCTATATGTTACTTGAGATGCACACTCAGCACTATTCAGTGTCGGACCGTGATATAACTCGTGTAACAAATTAAACCTAAATAATATAGATGGTTTAATTAAATGCACAATTCTCCCACCAGAAGAGTTGTACCATCCAGTACTCCCTCAAAAAATAAACAATAAATTGATGTTTATTCTTTGTCGAATGTAAAATAATGTAAAAATGAAGTAAACCTATACATTTTATCTTGCACGGTAATTTTTCACTCTTAATGCTTGTTAGTTAACGATAAAACCTGTAATAGCGTTCGAAAAAAATTATTTTTTTTTGACTAACATAAAAAGTGTTGTCTAGCTATCAGGACAATAATCAATACTTTATTGAGAAGGCTACCTCTTCGTCTAAATATCTAATCTATAAAACGTCATTTTTCCGACATAATCGGTTAAAAAGCATACAATTGTATTTGAACGTTTGTACAAAAACCATCGTGTTAAATCAGTTCTTATACCTGACTGACAAGGCCGATCTTTAGCTTTTTTTTTTTACTTTGTGAAATAAAGAGATTAGTTCTTACTATCAAAGAAATTAAATATGCAAGAGAAATAGGTCGAAAAGATTAATAATAATTTATTTATTCCTAAGTTATAAATCTTAACTACATCACTTTCTAAACCAAGAAAATAGATAATCTTCCTGCATTATTCCGTACTTAGATTTATTTTTCATGAAAATAGTCGAATCTATGATTTTCGTTCAAATCCATAAGGGACGCTTGTTTTGTATAGATGATTTATGATCTTATTTTCAACTAAAATACTAGTATAAAAAAAGTATTTCTTCCGATAAACGTGGAAGGAATAGACATTTAAACAGTTAGCCATAACATACGCATACTGACTTGCATTATTTTCATGGATTGAATGGCTACATCTTTGTGTGTGAAGTGAATTTCTTTTTAAAAAATTACAATGCGCTCAATTATGAATTTTCTAACATAACTTTTATGGATAGTGGAGTCGGATATTGGAAGAAAATATTATCATAAGGACAACTCGATTATTGATATAATTATTATGGTTTCACAGAAGTTTCTACAGAGTTAGCCATGCTGTAGCAGAGACTGTTGTAGGTCGTATTTTTTAAAAAAACCTAACAATGCCTTTACTTTATATTGATAGACATATTCTATTAGAACATTTTTCTAAAATTTAGAGCCTTTGGAAATGTGATAATGCTATGAGCATCAAATATATTCAAAATATCAAAAATCCTTTGGTAGTTAGTTATTGCGGTATATTTTAATAGAGGCATAATTTATACTGTACTCCTAAATTTACGGCATATCACTTTGTTTATGTTATTATATTCACAGAGACTATTAATCTAACCAACTTTTATTTACGAAAAATTAAAAACTGAAATACTCTATTTTATTGCCGATTGTTCGCAAAGACACTTGGAGTTGTTATTTTACTTTTTATACCTCTTTTTCCCCGGTTACGGAGAAATATGTTAGGGGAAGTTTGGGTACCCTCAGACGGTTATATGCAATGATTCAAGCTTCTAAAAAAGCACTAAGACAAGTAATTATCAATTTGAATTTACGTATGTCGAAGGTAATGTGTTAATGATAAATATACATGATGAAAACATTTATTGTTCGATTGCATCTAATTTTTAAGAGTCTGGAAATAAGCAAATAATGTTCTTTATAAACATCTCGAGTTACCTGTCCTTCCCCTACATCATAGAAGGGTATTTGCCGACAAAGTTTGACCATTTTTTTATGATTCGAGGGTTGTGTATTCTCTACAGATGTAAACTGACGTCATTCGAGAAGTCCGAACTTGTTAGATTTTAGCTTATATTCTTATTATGTGATTTTAAAATTATGTATGCGTTTGTTTAATTCATTGTAAAGGATTTGTTATTATGCTAATTTCAAAAGTTAAATGTTGGTGAGAATATTGAATTTTTTTATTAAAATATCTAAAGTAAATATCTAATTGATTTTTTTTTAGCGCTAATTGGGATTTTAATTAACTACCTCAGAGTCGGTATACACTATATTTTGCAGCGCAATTGCTTTCACACCCAGTAATGTATTATGATTTTTTTGGATGGTCGTTATATTGTGAGTTTCTTAAGTTAGCCAGATTAATAATAAATTAAAAAACCAACGTGATTTGCTACTTTGATGCCTACGCCTAATATTCATAATTTTATTGGGGGTTCTACCTGATGACAAATACAGCTTATGATACCTATCTAGTGGGTATTTTCAGTTTAAGGGCCGAATAATATAGAGTTATTGTGCATACATCATCGCAAACAAAAGGTAGCTTTTTATATTATTTCGTATTTACAATCCATTTAACTACAATTTTACACTGTGAATTAATTTTTTTTACTTTTTTCCTGAAATTGTAGCCTATTTACTTATATTATGATATTATCCGAAATTTTTATAAAAGCATTATGAGGGCTTTTACCTGATGGCGAACACAAGTTGTATAGTACCTATACCTGCTTGGTATTTTATACGTATTTAAGTTTTATTTACTTTTTATTACTCTGTTCTCATTACAAGATAGTCCTATAATTTATCCATTTCCAGTACAAAGAAATCTCTAGTTAATGGTTCTAGATGGTAATTATTTTATTGTATTTTATATAAGTGGTGCAAAAATTGGAATCAATTATTAGATATGCTACTGAATTTTAATGAGGGTCCTTCGGAATAATAAATAAAGGTTTATGTCCCTTTCTTTTTAAATCGAGTCGGCAGAGGGTTTGAGAGGGTTATTTAGGTATAAATAATTATTGCGGGGTGACAAATGTGCCGCCTTAATATACTTATCTTGTTAGACCATATAAATTAGGGTTTTATTTCGCTTTACTACCCACCAGCGGCGTTTCACTAAGATAGAAAATATAAATAATGTTTTTTACTATACCGCTTTAACAGCGGCGTTTCAACTAAGGGAAAATAATAAAAAGTCTGGTTTAAGGATGGCTCAGGTCGGATCGTAAAAAGTTGGGTTTAAGGATGGCTTATAAAAATTGGGATTTAATTATCCCGCTTTAGCAGCGGCGTTTCACTAAGGTTAAATCATAAAAAGTCGGGTTTTATCTCGGGTCAGATCATAAATATTCAGGTTCAAGTTAGGGTTAGATGAGAAGCCGCCTCGCGAAAGCATCCGGGTTAGGTCGTAAAAAGTCGGGTTTTATCTCGGGTCAGTTCATAAATATTCAGGTTCAAATTAGGGTTAGATGAGAAGCCGCCTCGCGAAAGCATCCGGGTTAGGTCGTAAAAAGTCGGGTTTAATTTCGGGTTATTTTGTAAACAGCACCACCGAACCACCCGGGTTAGGTTATAAAACGCACCACCGAACCACCCGGGTTAGATCATAAAACGCACCACCGAACCACTTGGGTTAGATCGTAAAACGCACCACCTGCACCACCTGGGTTAGTTGCACCACCAGCACCACCAGCACCACCTGATCTCGTTCTGTCCGTTTCTCTCTACTACCATCCAACGAAGTTGTATCTTGGCCTTATACTTTACTACCTAAGTTGCAGTATTATCCGATTACATCAGTAGATGTTGAAAGAAGCCTCTCTTTGTATAAACATATTTTTACTGATAGGAAGACAATCGTTTTTAGTCGAAAATTTTGAAAAATATTTAGTAATTAATGCCTTATACAATTTCAGTTTAAAAACTTGTTTACTTTTATTTTTCTTTGTTTTTTTTTCGTTTTTTTTTAAATAAACATCTTTTTTAGAACCCAGTGTGTTTCTTCACCCTATTTTACTATAATAAATTAAGAAATATTGCATACCAGTATGCATATTTTGGCTGAATTTAAGTGCATATATTCCGCCCTTTAATTATAACACTTTGAAACAATAGGAAAATATTGTTTATGAATAAATAGTTATGTTAACGTAGCATACAAAAAAGGTACATGTCTACCTAGGTTACTGAAGCACATAATTGTTCCATCAGGGATAAGGTTTAAAATTAAAAAAAAAATTATAATAAAATAACATTACCCGTACTTGGTTACACTTAATTTCCTTTTCGAAGAGTTATGGATTTATAAAATTAAATGCGCATGCACATATTTCAATGCCTAATTCAATGCTTTTTGTTAGGGTTTTAACATCTACTTTTAAACTTTCTAAGGATGTTTGTACTCACTTGAATTTACTTCAAAGTTTCGTAGTTCTTGTGCCAAGTAATGTTGCAAACACAATTTATGGATCTCCAGGGACCAAACAACATTTACTAAATTGGGAATACATGTGGATAAATTGACGTTGGTTGTATTATGGATGTCTAGTTACTTTCATATTTTTTCTTAGTTCTTGTCAATTCCCAGTAAGTGCACTTTGAAAAAAGTTTATTAAGAGGGAATGAATGCTTTTTCGAAGTTCGAATTACATTTTGAACCTTAACAATAGTGTCTTTCCTATTGCCTGACAGTAACTTACCCACATTAAATTTTGGGTTACACTGTGAACATATTACTCTTAAACTGAAAGTATATCTTTTAAGGGTTTTAGGGGAAGAAGGGAAGTATTAACTCAAAATAGGTTTCTAAAATTAGGTTTGTTTATTTATATACTTCAGTAGGTAATACTTTCTAATTTACAGTTTTGTTTAAATAAAATATCACAGTAACAGTGTCGTACCATACTTCAAAAACGCAAAGGATAGTTCCTATTTACAAAATATACGCATCACCTACTTATTCTAACCCAGACACAGTAAACAAATAAATAATATATAGTCATTTATTTAAATTTGGTTTGTAAAAAAAAGCAAATTTTTGTCCTTTTGAATTCTATTCCTGTACTTTCAAAGCAGCTGCTACCATCTCATTGGGATCCCTCTTTCTATTGATGTTGTGTTTCCTTGTCACATAAGTGATGTCATTTCTGTTAATCAAATTTATTCCTTGCAGTTCTGGGGCTTCTGTTTTCCTAGCATCTTCCAAAATTCTGTCGACAGGCGGATACACCAGACTTCAATTTTTCAACAATGGTATGCTTTTCTGATGTAGAAAGATGTAAACTTCTTAACTCGTTGTCATGGCCTGCATGTGTCTTCCAAAAACTTACCGATATAGTCCCATTATGATTCCTTGAATTTTGATGGTTCCACCGGATTTCTCAGTTCTTTTATTATATTTTGCTATATACCCTAAAAAAATGTTGATCACTGGGTCAATTGTACTACCTCTAAAAACATTTCAGTTTAACATTACCTTTGCAAATAAAACTAACTTCCTTGTGATCATTTGTTCGATTTGTTCGCTGTGCTGAGTAACTGGTTTCAATTTTCTCTGCTCGTTTCCACACCTCGTAATCTTGCATGCTGACAAACCTTAATGTTAGTAATTCAATACTTATACCATGTTTCTCTTCAAGATGCTTTCGTAACATCTCATGACTTTTAAGTTAATTTCTTTCTTCAGACATTGGACAAATAATTCTACATTCCTTTGAAACAGCAACAATTTTATGTATACGTTTTTTGTGACGGTTCGCAGTAATTTTACGCAACCGAATTTCTTTGAACAAAGAGTACATATTGTATATGATGTTGCTGGCTCATCCCTTTAGCTTGGATCTATGATGAAAGGGTTCGTACAAACCTCGCCGAATTTACAGATTTGCAAATCTCGTAAAAAATATTATTTCGCTTACAAACACTACACACAGAATGCAATATAATGCAAAGCAAAATAAAACCAAGTCGCCAAAATAAATAATTTTAAAGAAAATTTAATAGCATAAAACAAATATAGGTATTAATAGTTTGAGTGCCAAAAAAATCAAAGCTAAAGCAGTCAGGCGTCAAATGTCATTCTTGTCAACGAAATATTAACCAATCACAGCAGACGTCCCCTGTGACTTTTAATGTAGCCTCGAACATCGCTCCAGGCGGCAAAAGCTGTTGAATTGTAATGAATTTCTTCTCACCATCTCCTTTTTCGGCTCTATCCATGTTGACCTGCACAAATTGACAGTAGTACCGAAATATCATCGAAATCCGTCTGGTACAAATTTTAGTTTGGACACTCAACATCGCTTTCAACTTATTGTTGTAAAATTTGCTGTACTTCATAAGTGGCCGATGTTGTAAAGTTGTTGTTCATTAGTTTTCAGCGATGTTTTCTGGCCTGTAAAGGCATTGCTTCATCCCGATCGTAAAAAAGCGGGATTACAACAAAATCTACTTATCATAAATGCAAATTTATACGCTGTATATAAGATAAGGTGTGAAAACTTGATCAAATGGCGTTATAGGCGTAGGTGAAATGAAAGGAAAATAATAAAAAAGACTCGCTAACCTTATTAGGGGCAGCCATTCTTGAAACCAACAAATAAGCTAAGGGAGAAAACAAAATTAAAATAATTTTGTGTGGAATTATAATATAAAATTGTTAATAAAAGAGAATCGTATTTAATTCTTGCATTGCAAGGAAACTATAGTGCCTGCACCTAGGAGAAAATTGTTAAGCAATATAATGCATGAGCCAAATGCCAAGTTGTTCTTTCTCTGGTGTCTGTGGGTGGACGCTCCGAGTGATAGTAATAAAACTTCTCGTGATATAACAACTTATATTAAACTTCAAAATTACAAAATGCTCGTTACTCCATATTAGTTTCAACTATTTTCTAATAATCAACCTCTGCTTACTTAGGTTTATATTTTATGTTCCAGAAAATCACGGTAGTATTTTTTTAGGTTTAATCGGTTCTTTTATTATACGGCGTTTATTTTTTGGGTCGGTTAAAAACGGGTGTGGATTAATCCAAGTTCAAAATCTATTTGTTGCACACTTGAATCCTGAGTGTGTTAAGCATCCCACCATGGCAGTGACATTGAGTTTTAACCAACCACTAACCATGTGGTATAATTTACAGGTATTTTTAGACAAAGTAAACATAATATATATAACAGGCAAACAGGGTTTTAATTTTTAATTCTGTTCACGTACTTTCCTTCAAGAATTCGATTTTCATTAACTGCAATCGATAACAGTAATGCCAGGAAATAATATTGTTATAATTCAGTAATAGTTATTTACATTACTACATGTGAAAGTTAATTTTTTGGTGTGAGGAGGTTTTTGAATAGCCGAGGCGAAGCCGAATGTTCTTCCAAGACCAAAACGTTGCTATTCAGAAGGCGGCCAAGTTGGCATGTACCTCACTGTTACCTGAGAAGTCGAAAGATAGATACTATCAAACGTTCAACCTGTTTCTGGAATGGTTTTCGGATAAAAACGTTTCTCAAATTGACAAAAATGTGATGTTAGCGTACGTCTTAGAAAAATCTGAAGCCTTATCACCTCCGTCCCTATGGGCACAATATTTAACATGGTCATCATAACATTTATTAAACGAAAAAACGATGGTTACGAAGCCAAAAAATCTAAAATTTTTAGAAAAGAAGAAATAATAAAGCTTTTATAAGCTGGATTTATAAACTCCAAAAGTTGGTGAGGTTGAAGTTATGATCAAGTCGGTGAGGTTAGATATTCCGAACTCCGAACATAAAAATTGGTTATCTCGAACTACCCGGGAACTTTTCGAACCTCTCGAGCTTTACATGAACGAGTTTATAAATGGAATTGAGTATTTCCTTTACTTTAAATTGAACTCCTATTTCCAACACCAACTGAATCTCAACCTCGCCAACTTTTCGAGTTTATAAATCCGGATTTACTTGATGCTTCTAATCATAGCTATTTATCTATGAAAGTGATAGCAGTAATGGGAATAGCTGGTGCATGCCGCACCGATGAGATCCATAAAATGAGGTTGAAAGACGTCGAGATCAAGGATGATGTAGCTATAATTAAAATCCTCTATAGCAAAAACAAGGTTCAAAAAAGTTTTGTGATAACCGATGATGGAGGTCCAGTTTCTTTTGTTAGGTTACTGCAAGATTACATTAAACTTCGGCCAAATAATGCACAAGACGAACGCTTGTTCTATCGTTATGGACGAGGTAGGTGTGTGAATCAGGTGATTGGAAAACAAACTATTTCGAATGTTCCCAAAGAAATTGCCAAATTTATGAAACTTAAGACATAAATAAATACACTAGTCACTTGTTTAGAAGAATATCAGCTACGTTTCTCGCAAATGCTCCAGGTGTCGACATTTTGGATTTGAAAAGACATGACGGTTGGAGGTCTTCGTCCGTTGCGTAGGGATATATTGGTGATTCGTATGCTAATAAAATCGAAATTTCCAAAAAGATCTTAAATGGAACGCCTACTTTTATTTCATCTAATGTCGTGAGAGTGACAAATAGAACGAGTTGTAATATGGTCCAAGTCCAGGATAATAACGAGACTCTAATACGAAGCGGCGAAGCTATTGAATTGAATAATGTTTCATCAATTTATTTTTCCAACTGTTCAAATTCCACTATTAACCTGAATGACAATAAATAATTATTATTTAAGTTTTATATTATTGTTATTATACCACTTGTTTTTTCAATAAATATAAGCATTTTGTTATTAAGTTTTTTTCCAAAATTCGCTTGAATAAATACAATAAAAATTTCCTATGAGTATTGTCCTGGCACCGAAAGTAGTACTTTCGTAGCTAGCAACGTATAATATTCAGGTAACTCTAATGTTTACTTTCGTGATCTTTCGTGTTGCTAGGGCCCGAAAGTTAATTTATTTATACAGTAGTAGAAAAACCATATAAAAGGTACTGGTATTGCCGGATAAATGACTTTGATATATCTAAGTTATTTGACTGTAAGTCAGAAGTCAAAATATGTTTATTGTTCAAAGAAGTTATTCTTATTAACGAGAAAAGTGTATAGACACAACAGTACAAAAATAGAGAAACAAATGCAAGCTAAAAAGCTTTAAAGTTAACACCTTATATGTATTACAGTAATTCAGTAAAATCTGTCGTCCCGAAAAACAATACCAAAAAAGACACAGTATTCTAAAATGAACTGTCGAAGCAATACTCCCGTATATTGTAATATTCCCTTGCAATACTTTTTTACTGATCCCTTAAACTATTTTATTTCATACTGTACTGTAAAACACACCTTTACATATTTGAATTTAGTCCAGAAAATAAGGTTTTACAGCAATAAGTCCGGTAAAATTTTTTTACCGGACTAGTCCTGTAAAATTTCTTTACCGGACTGAAATTTGTAAAATTCAAGAAGTAGTCCATTTTCTGTGGCGAGATTATTAATGAAAACAAGGTCTGTCTATACCACCAAACTAAAATTTATTTGTCCCTTTAAGGTGAAAAAAGGATTAAAGAGTGTACATAATTTAATGTCATTTTAGGTTGTACTAGTTTCGACTTTAGTCAAAGTCATCCTCAGCAACCATACAATTAAGAATTATGTCTTTAGGATGTACCTAAATAAACGAACTAAAACAAATTAAAAGGGGGGAACGAAGTGGTTTAACAATACATGGCCATAACGTGCACCTTATGCAGCCAATGGACTCAACAGAAGACAATCACCTACACGATGCTACTTTCAGCAATGAAGGAAATTAGATGCGAAAATTGTAATAGAGGACAAAATTCCAAATGGAATCATTTATAGTCATAATATGATGTATAGCTGTCTATAATGAAAATAAACGTTTCATTCCCCCCTTTTAATTTGTTTTAGTTCGTTTATTTAGGTACATCCTAAAGACATAATTCTTAATTGTATGGTTGCTGAGGATGACTTTGACTAAAGTCGAAACTAGTACAACCTAAAATGACATTAAATTATGTACACTCTTTAATCCTTTTTTCACCTTAAAGGGACAAATAAATTTTAGTTTGGTGGTATAGACAGACCTTGTTTTCTTTGAAATTTGTAAGTTTTAGTTTAATCAATGTCAAATACACAATGTTTCCACCAGTAAATATAAGCACTTTTCAAATATACGACGCAGAATAAAACTTCATTATAATTTCAAAACATAATTATAATTTTCAACAAAACAGTATGAAATAAAATATTGTACGTCATTCGTCCGGCAAATCCTTTACAGTATTCGTTTCAAAATTCGAGACGAGGCGACTCATACTGTAAAAGTTGATTTACCGGACTTATAACGTAAATATCTATTGGGGTTGGAATATCCTTCAAGTCATGGAGCAAATGATTGTACATTCTAATGCTTTCATAAATTATTGATTTTGTTGTTAGAGTTAATGTGGCTTTAGGCAAGGGTGGATTATGGTACTGACGGGTTCTATGGTGGGGCAATGTACTTAAAAGCTATGTCTATACTTATATACTAAGCGCACTGTTTCTCAAATAAATAATACAGAGTTAAAATTCTTTTTTGAACAAATAATGGCCTACACTTTTGAAGGACAAGCAGGACAAGATGCAATCCCGTATCTAAGATGAGATTCAATCGATGCGTGATATACATTTTTACCAATGTTAGAGCCAAATTCATTAACTACGACTTTAGCCGCAAAGCAACCAGAAGCTAGTTTCCTGCTCAATGACATAATATCATCTTCAAATCTAAGTTCGTTATCTATAACTTATCCAAGAAACTTGGTGCCCCGGAAATTTTGGAGGGATGTGTCACCAATAACCAAACCCTCCATATCACACTTAAAACCAACAATACTTTTTTTTTATACTTAGAGGCAGTTGGTTTGCACTACAACATTCCTTCCCCTTAATTTAGATTAGTTGAGTTATCGCGATCACTTATGCTTTGCCTCACGATTAGTTACTCGTATATGCGCGCATTTAGATAGGTCATATTTCTGCGACAAGATCATCGCCTGGATAAAAAAGGTAGTGCGTCTTTACCCTTAATATCCAAACTAATTTAACAAAAAATTATCTATTTAATGAACTATTTTTATAACGTATTGGCTTATTTTTCCAATCTCTGTTGATGAGAAGTTTATTTTGAGTGGTTTAATATTTTTAGTATATAAAATCCCAATTTTTATGGCCCATTTCCTCAGGACAAACGACTCCACCTGTCTATCTTCAACTGTGTCAAGTTCGTCGGGATAACGATATGAAATGTTTATTATAGAATTATTAGATAGCGTAGATCGTTCGACTTTAGTTTATTAGTCAAAAATAGAACTAAATTCTTAATAGCTATTTATGTAACAAGTTGCAAAATCAGCTTGTTTCTTTGCACTACATGCTAGGATTTAATTTAAATTTAGTAATTATGATAAAAATAAAATTAAAATTAATAAAAATCAATAAAAACGCTGTATTAGCAAGTAAGTCGAAGGCATTATATGAATTGGCTTTCAAAAATTTCAAAGCCTGATTCGAACTGAAGAAAATAAAAATGAACAAGATGAAATCAGTAAAAGTTCTTCCTGCTACATTTGCATAGAAAGCGAAAGCAGTAAGCCCTCGACTATGTGGAGCCACTATTTAATATTACGATAAACAACAATCTCTGTTAATAATATAATAATATAACAATCTCCAAATCTTCTTCATCTGGGAGAAGATAATTTACAACATCGAAAACATCCATAGAGGATGACTATATTATTATGCAGCAGTCAAGTTTTGATAGGTAAAAATGATAAAATAGGTTGAAAAATAAACAAATTATGTTAGAAATACGCTACTCTTATCCCAAAATTACGAGTTAACTCAAACCCAATCCACGAGTTGAGGTAACCTTGGATTAAATAATGTATTTTACTCCTGGAGTAACCTCCAATTTTAAGTTAATCCAAACAATTGGGCCTAATATGAACGATTTAAGTAAGTCTACCGATTTGATTGCTTTTTTAAAAAGAAATGCGGAAGGCTACCGTCCACTAAGGAAGACTTTAGTCCATTTTTAAAGGAAACTGATGATTACATTTACTTGGGTCTAAAGAGTATTTTGATAGTTGGAATATCACGAGGATGTCGGAAAAATGAACTATTATGCATGCGTACCGAGTACCGAAGACGTTCAGGGCTGCGATACGTAGTACGAAAATATGTTCAAATACGTCCAAAAAATGTGCAAAATATTCGTTGTATTTTTGGATATAAAAACGGAAAGTGTATTATCCAGCCAGTAGGTAACAACACTTTTTCTGATATTCCTCGAAGAATTGCAACATTTCTTGTCTTGTAATCTCCTAAGCTATAACTAGCCATACATTCTGAAGGTAATCTGCGAGGATACTTGGTGAAGATACTTCAGCACATGTAACAGCTGTTAAAGGGAGTACATCCACTAACATAATAGTAGATTTCTACGTGAAACAATTTGTTAGCAATGATGATGATGAGTAAAGGCCGGATTATATGCAACCAAAAACCTTAAGAATATGCGCATATATATGCACATATTTTTTAAAATTTATGCAGGATATATGCAAAAAAGACGTACATATGCAATGAATATGCGGTAATAAAACAACTAATTTTTGATATTCTAAATTAAATTTTTATTTAATTAGGGGATTGAGTATTGAATAGAGATAAACTCAAGTTTTAATATACTTTATTAAATCAGTTAACACCTAATACAGTTTTTTATATCAAAGTTATACTGATATTAATTTGAAAAATTATAAAACGCACCAGTTATTATGAGTGCTTCAAGGTTTTGAACTAAAAAATTGTGGCGTCTATTACTAAAGATATGTTTGTAAAAAGAAACAATCTTTCTACATCTACTGAAGTTATAGGGCAAAATTTAAATTTCGGAACTAAGGCGGGTTCAATAGCTAAATTATTTACAGTTTTCCCTGACATTATGTTTACGATCTGCCTTAAAATTTAAAACCTGTGTTTTTTTCTATTAAATTTTCTAATTTTGCCACTACTGTTTTTCCTACCTCACCTCGTATTTGTTTGCAATTTTGTACACATGTTTCTATTATATCCATCGACTTTGGTAGACTTGTACACGATTCCTGTAGTTGCAAAATACTGTCGGCTATAAATGTATAGTTACACTTAATATACATTAACTGTTGTTCCACTTTAGCACTTTGAAATATTTCTTTAGACTTTAGGATGCACTATGAATCATCACCAGACATTTGTGAAATTAAGTCTTTCAATTTTTGGAAATTATCTGCATAAAATATTGCCGCACGAATCCAGGTGCCCCATCTGGTCACGACAGGCTCAGATGGTAATCGTACTCCGGAAAGATTCTCCTTGTAAAATTGTACTCTTAATGGGGCCTTTATGAATATCTTTTTTACATTTGCTATTAGGTCATTGACCAATGGAAAGGAAACTCTAATAGTTTTTTTTACATGAATCAAATTTTCATAAAATATTTTTAAATTCTGTCTTGCCTTTATCATATACGGCGCAGCATCGGACAACAGGACAAGAATTTTATCTCTAGGAACTCGGCAAAAAGAAATGTGTTTTTCTTGAATAAAACGTGTAACTGTGAGATTGTTTGTTTTCTCCACTTCTTTTATGGCTATAAGGTAAGCTTTTCCAGGTTCTTCTTTTGTGAGTTTTCCGATCATTAAATTAACTATGTAACGACCACACGAATCACTCGTTTCGTCGACGACAATATACATAAGTTGCCTCCAATTTCTTCCTTTATTTCATTTAGCACGGTACCAAATACCTTTCCAACGACATTTTTTCTTAAAGTTAATTCATCTGGAGCATTACATTTTGTATACTTTTGCAGAAAGGCCTTAACTTGCGGGTTGGTTAACTTGTTTAACGGAATATTAGCAGCCAAGAACGTTTTGCATAGATCTTCGTTAAATTCTGACTGGTCATGGTTTCCGTTTTAAAAAATCTCAAATGACTGCTTCAGCGTTGACTGTATAAGACCAGACTTCATCTTGCTAACCTTAGCAATGTGAGACGACGTCTTAATGTGTTCGTCTATTTGAAATTTCTTTGAGCAGAAAACAATTTTTGAACAAGCCTTGCAAAAAACATGGTCGTCGTCCAAAGCAAGTACTGGGTAAGGCTTAATCCACGAAATACATCGTATTTTCGACATAATCACCGCTTTCATTTTAACTTTGTTTGCGTTTACAATAATAACTGCGGCTACGACAAAAGACAACCTCAATAATACTGACAAACTATAACAAGTGTGCGCAAATAAATAATTATAGAAGGTGTATATAAAGAAATTCTAGTTAAAACATCTGATCAGAAATACCCACCCACTAATGGAATTTCTCAATAGAAGAATAATAGTTTATTTCATTAGTTTATTAATGAGCCTATTTATTGCCCTCTCACCTTCAGAAGCCGACAGCACAGGCGACACGGCAGCGTGCGACCATAAAACGTAAGAAAAGAACACAGAAATCCCAAAACATTCTTAGATATGCAATAGTTCTTAAAATATGCATTTTTTCCTTTAAAATCACAAAATATGCAAAAAATGCATATAAATGCAAAATGCATAAAATCCCGTCTTTAATGATGAGGTATCATCGCATACACGAAACCGAACATTATTTCATGACAATAAATGTTCCAATTGTACCTTTAATATTTATACAAAATAAATGAATTAATTTTATAATAAAAATATTGTTTTCCATTGAAAATGTAGGTATGCCTATGTATTAAAGTGTGTAGGTATATGTATGATTAAATATCGACTTATTTTAATACTGGTGATAAAATGAATCACATTTGACAACGAAAATCAATGTTCGGAACTGAATTACAAAAAGTGTTTTATAATTTTAAAAATATAAAGATGTTATATTTCAAATCGAACTTGACAACTGAGTCAGACATTATGCCTTTAACTCCTTTTCATTATTCTACAGCTTCATGGACCGATTCTCATATCGGGATTTGAATTGGGCGTACCCCTTGTCTGGACAATTTAAATCGCAGTATTTGCTACCTGGCGCCAATATTTCTATGCGAATTGATGGAAATTTTTGTCTCACCCTCCAGTTCAGTGCCTCCCCACTACGACTGGAGGTAGCCAATTCTTAGGTGGAGCCTGGCGGACATTAAACATGAGTTTGAGTAATTAGAGGATTTGTCGCAACGTAAGTAATTGGCAATTATTTTGTCATAAAATTCTTTGAGCGTGGGGAATATATTAGGAGCGTCCGCAATTATTTTTAATGCCTTGTTTTAGAGCACCTGAAACTTGAAATTATTAGATAGCTTCGATCGCTAGACTTAGGATAATTAGTCATAAATATACTAAATTCTTAGAGTAGTTTATAAACTTAAAAGTATAGTGACGTCATTATTTAACTCGTAAATAGGTGTAACTTGCATCAATATTTGTAGAAATGAATTTTAGGTAAAGTCTGTTCAGAGATATAAGAAAGTGACTAACTGATCCCTGTTAGGAAAGATCCGGGCCAGCTGTAAAAATTGAAATATGGTCGAACAGGTCTGTATTTTGCTTAGAATTTAATCATGGTTTGTAATAAACATAAGTTAGACATTAAATAATATTTTATATATGTTAAATGTGAAATTACAAGTTATTTTATTATTAAAAATTATATTTATGATACGACAATATACAAATTGTTCGGTAATACTTATGATAATTATTCACTTAATAAATTAATATCACTATCGCTATCATCTGTTCTAATTATTATTTGTGCTATATTGTTTATAAGGATATAGGATTTTTCCACTTTTTCAACATGTGTAACAGAATTTGCCCAACTTTGTGAAGGGATGTTAAAAACTTCAGTTTCAATAAGCTCAAGTACACTGGAGTTAATAGTAGGGCAAATATTGTTACGACGAATGGCAGATTTCATGTATGGGGGAAGCCTTAAAACTATATGCCCTAGATTTTTTGCATAATTATCACAGAAGTATTCCTTTTGTAGTTTTAAACTTTGTAAAACTTCAATTAATTTCCTTTTGGTGTAATCTTCCTGAAAATAAATGTCATTATCATACATGTAGTTTTGGATTGTTGCTTTTGTGCCATTTGAGGAAGGAGTCTTGGTCACTTGCCTACAATGGTAGCTTGCATTGTCCATTACAATTACGCTATTCGGAGGTATATTTATAATTAGCTTGTTTTTAAACCAGTCTTCAAATAAATCCGCAGTGGTGTCCTAATGGTAATCCAGAGAAAAATCTTTAATGTTTTTTGCAGACAGAGAAAGTCCATTTGGAATCCATCCGTCTTTAGATCCAGCATGCAAAATCGTAATTCGTTTACCTCTTTTTGATGGCGCGCTTGTTTTATACTTGCCGCTTGAGTCTACCCAACCCTTTTCCGGGGTATCATATGTGTCGAATCAGGTTTCATCCAAGTAAATAATCGGCCTTTGCTGATCTCTGTAAATCCTAATTTTTGCAGATATTCGCTATTCCCGAATTCTACTGGATTCCATTAAAACTTGTCTTTTGTTAATTTTTTTAAATCTAAAACCCGTGTGTTGGATACACTTCCATAACGTTGTTTTGCCACATTTAACGCCGGTTTCATCTTCTTCAAGCCTCTTAATTAAATTATCTAATGTAGACACGCTTTGTTCCTCGTATAACTTGTAAGTTTTACGCCGTATTATATCTTGATCACTTCCATCTACCTTCGAGAAGATGCCAGTATCGGTTTCGGTTTTTTTCCTCGCTTAAATGGGATTATTCACAATTTTCCATACAGTTGATGTTGGAATTTTTGTTAATGTGGCCGTTTCTTCTAACGCTGCTTGCTTGCTGACCGCACAATCAATAAGAGTTGAATAAACATTGTTTATAACTTCCTTAGTTTCCACAGAAAAGTGTTTTCTGCTTTTCGACGGGGTTATCTCTTGAAATACATTGGGCTCGCACATATTTTCCATGACTCACACATGATTAAACAAACGCTGTCTTACACACAAAGTAAGAATAATTACTAAGCTTAAAACTAACTAGAGTCTACAGTCTAGGTAGTCTTTAGAACATAATTTGTTTTATGGGATTAACCGTCTCATTTTGAATCAGGTAAATATCGGTTTCAAAATATTTGTATCTACTATAGAAGCTCAATAACACAGGCTTTGGTTTATTTATTTTAATAAATTAATATTGATGATATTGTAAAACAATACGCCTATATATATGTTTATCTAACTATGTATTTTCTGAACCAATTACCCCATATAATATGAAATACAGAGGGTGTAAATAAATTTAATAACCTTTGCCTACCGCTAAAGCTTAATTAGTTCATTACTTTTATGGCAAATTCTCGTCATAACAAACTACGCCAACCTCAATCATGTCAAGAACGTATGTGGACATCAAAAGTTATTTCGGATCTATGTAAACTTCGGATCTAAATAATTTTTAATTATTTGAAAATAAATATGGTTTTCTCGGAAATAAACTAAATTTATATATAAATTTGAAACAAGCCGTGTGACAAGAATTCTTGAAGGTAATTTGAAATAAGTAACAGTTAAGCAGTTTGAAATTATTACAACGCCTATAATAATTATTTCTGGTTGACGATCAAAATAATAATTTTTGGTTGATAAGTTCACTCCTACAATAAAACGTCCATGGTAAAAACCTCTCCAGCTCAAAACCGAGTAGCTTTTATTTTTCCTTGCTCGGCAACCTAACATATTGTTACAAATTAATTTGATGTTGTCAAATATTTTTTAGGTGAAGTATAATTTTTTTTTAGTATCTATTCATGCCAAAATTCGTGAATTTCTCTACCTAAAAATCACTTGATCTTTTTTTTAAGATCGGATATACTTTTATTTTTTAAACTCAAACTAGATCACTTTTTAGCAATTTAAACTCGAACAAACGATAATAGATAAATAGCATTCGCTTGTTCTCGTTAAATTTCTAAGCAATCTAGTTTTCGTAAAAAATAAAAGTTTATCCGATAAAAAAAAGCTCTTGTGGTTTTAGGTATGATAAAACTCAATAAATCTTACTGAAATAACGGGGAGCGGGGGTAATTATCTACTATATCGCCCCCCCCCCCCCCCAGTCATGGACCGTCGAAGCCCCAATCTATTGATCAATGCGACAATCCATCTGTTGAAGCATATCAGTAAGCTTTATTAAATTGAAATCAATAAGTTTGTACCCTTGACATTATCAGAAATAACATTATAAATTAGTTTTGTAAGAAATTACCCGACATTATTCACATTATCACGTCAATAAATTATATTTAATGCTTTCTCTCGCACAATGTAATAAAGAGTAAGATAACATATTTGTAGTCCATATAACAAAGGATCGAACAAGGCTTCCATTGCCTTGCCTAGTTGATTACTTATTCTGAATGATCTTACAACTAGTTCAAGTAAAAGCATGCTGGCCATTTTTATCGAATACGCTTTAACATCATTTTGTTCTTGACAATTACAGAAACATCGAAGTCTTTAACTTAAATATATTCGTCCCTATTTCGCTGTGCTGTAACTGTGTCAATTACACCTGTTTGCTGACGATACCGCGATCACCGCCACCGCCAAGGTTGGTAGTCTGAAAGCTGCAACGCCACATAAAACTTATCGAGGCGTGGTTAGACAAATGGAAAATTTGCCTAAATGACGCTAAAGCCCAAGCCATCTACTTCTCAAAGTTAACATCTAAGTTTCCCCAAACCGAACTTTAAATCAAAAACACTAGAATGGATTGGTGTAATAACATCAAATATCTGGGTCTGTCTTTCGATAAGAGGCTGGCATGGACCGACAACGTAGACCGACGCTTAAAAATAGCGAATAGTCAACTCGGCGCTATCTACTTGCTCATTAACAGTAGAAGTAGACTGGACTTACGAACAAAGACATTGCTGTACAAGACTATTATTAGACTTGTACTTATGTATAGTGCCGCCTTCTGGTGCACCGTATCTAAGTCAACATTCAAAAAGTTTAGACATTCCAGAACAAAGTACTCCGAATTATGACTAACGCTCCACCCTTCACGATTATACATACGCTACATAATGACCTACAAATGCCGACAATTCCTGAACATATTGACAAACTTACTATCAACTACTACAGACGGAGGGACGTTTCCCAGAATCCTCTGATCATACAATCACACATCCACTGAAACCCACTCAAATCATACAGACGACCAAGAGACTGGCTCTCTCCTACCCAGCCTCCTCTTCCCCCTCCTCCACAATAAACTGACCGTGAACAATCACCAATTAATTAAAAATACACAGTTCTCTGCTGCTGTCTAACACCCCTTCTACCTCATCAAGCTACGAATTTGAAGATTCAGCTAACCTAACAGATTTTCCCTACTCCACATGCGTGTATTCTGAAAATTCACATAACCGGTTAGGTGGAACCAAGCTTCATCCGAAAAGCATGTCAGGTCTATTAATAATTTCTTTCCAATAAAGTTTGTGCAAACCACTGACAGGAATTCCTGCAGCTCGTATTTCTTGGAATACTTGCACTTTATAAGGAAACAAATTAAACTGTGTTGGCCGCTGCCTTTATTTGCTTTGGCCAAACATAAATTGTTTACTGTATTTCCATAGGCTGCGTGGTTCAAAATATGTCAGTTGAAATAAAAGGCTTTTTCTCACACAAGACATATTTATTTACTTCTATTATAATAATATAATAGATACTCACCGTCACATTTGGTCTGCGTAGCAGCAAATACGGTTTTACTGTTACAACTTAGCATGGTAACTACTTACTTTATTAAATCAGCTACACATTTTACATCACTAACAACAAACAATTATATCGGGATATAATACTACATTCTTACACCTTCGAGAATTTATCGCATACGAATTTCCGACTGCTTTTTACAAAAGCTTAACTGGACTCGAGTCGTGATATAATAATTACATTATTACATCTTCGGGATTTCTCCGCGAATTGACGGACCTATTTGATGGCTTGGATGCCGTGAAATAAACGAACCTCGCATAAACACCGCGAGTGAGACCGTCTGCTTCTCATGACGGCTCATACGAATCTGGAAGTGTCAAAACATGTTGAGATTTATTTGTAAAATATCGTCCCTCTTTCTCATACACACAGTAGCATCCTGTCATGCTGTTTCAATTAACCCGTAAGTATATCTAGTTGCCTAACACTAAACCCTTCTTTTGTCACGTACGCTCATACACTTCGACAAACGAGCGGCCGCTCGTCTGTTGATGCCCATAAGATGCCGCCTTCCGCGAAGCTCGATCCAATCTTGATTTTTCGCTTTTTTGCTTGCTTTATTTCGGCGAATATTCTAGGAAATTATTCTTAGCGGTTGGAACTACGTTTTAGAATTTAACTGAAGTTAACTGACTTTTGTTTTTGTTTGTTTTCATATGAATTTGTATTTTCGATGCACCGAAGATAAATTAAAAGATTGTAGACGGCGACGTTGCCGTACTTTCTTTACTTCGAATTGATACTTGTTTTTGTTATTAAATTATGCAACTAGATAACTTAACCTTTTCCCAACAAACTGCTTTTTAAGAATAGTCCTGCATGTTCAAAAAGATTTTCTTGAGACAGGCGTCTTACACATTATGTTGGCGTATTTTACATGATTTCACGAACGTTCTTACAGATGGTCTTTAAGTTCGTTTTTTGTGTTGTATATAATCTGTTTCCCTAAACAGAGTCACGGTTCGTCTCCAGGCAATGATAAAAATCCCCAGTACTAAAAGCGACGTTAGGAAAATTTTCGCAAAATCGCTGATTGTATTGCCACTCACCATTTATTCTAACCCCGTTGCTAAAATACGCTTCAACCATGAATTTTTTGTGCTGTTCCGTAAAACCCTTTGAGTGAATTATTCAAGAAATTGGATAAATCTGTTAAAGACGACGGAATAACTGATTGAATGATAATGCTGGTATTTACTGATACCCAACAGGTATCAAGCTCTGCCGCTAAGGAGTACGGCCTTAGATGCAAAGCACACTTAAAGTATAACGAACTTCTTTTAATCTGATTCGAGAAAATGATCCTGGGGATCTAAAATTCGAGATTACAGAAATATAAATTTGTATAATATAGACCCTTAAAAAGACCACACATTTAATTATAAACAGAAGTCTCCTTAGAATTTATTTTCGGAGAGATATATCGAGGCGGCCCTCTTACAGTAGTAATACCTATATATACAAAACAAAAGCGGTTACAAAATCTTGGCCGCATTTTTCGAATTTATAGATGTCTACTAGTCTAAAGTTTTGCAATGATTTCGGTAGGTAGGTAATAAATAAAATTAATTAGGTCACTGGAATTTATCAACTTCAAAGATTTAAAAGTTTAAAGCCAATGTAAATTGCTTTCCGCGCACGCGTACCGCTCGCTGAGCACCCCAAAGTATTTTCCTGCACATTCCAATTGAAAGACAAATTTGATAAATAAATAATTAAAGATCATGATGAAAATAATAGATACAGATATTATTTGTTGACGTAAAAAAACGACCCTTATAACTCTTAATAATTACTACCACGGGCCACGATATTTTATGTCCGTTTTTAATGTTTAACACGAAAAAGTACTTTGAGTGTTTGACTACTTAACGGAAATAAAATGTGTTTTTATTTTTA
This sequence comes from Polydrusus tereticollis, assembly GCA_963920685.1. Taxonomy (NCBI): domain Eukaryota; kingdom Metazoa; phylum Arthropoda; class Insecta; order Coleoptera; family Curculionidae; genus Polydrusus; species Polydrusus tereticollis. Next base: position 5,045,062 of record OY987333.1, on the reverse strand, counting down.
TTTGGTTTTTAAATGGAATTAATGCTCTAATTAAAAATGAGTGTAAAGGAGCCTAAGGATGCTTGACACATTGAGAGATTTTTGATACTGGATTATCGCAATACTTCAATGGCGTAGCTAGGATTTTGCTATAAAGCCAGCCAAGAGATTTGATATAGGTACATGTTTAGATTATCCGAATAAGTATTGTTTTAAAAACTTACAAGATAAAAGTGTACTTAGTGTTTAAAAAACCGTTAATATTAATATTTTGTATTTTATGTAAAGTGTATGCATATTTTTAAAAACGGGAACATGCTTACCAATTTAGTAATGGAATGGTGAGCAGTTTTAGTTATAATTTGATGTAAAAACTTTACCACGCCAAATCTGGAAGATAGAAAAGACGATCAGTAGGTACATCAATAGAACTTTAAAAGAAAACATTTACTGAAGAAGATTTTGATTATGCAGAGTCATAATTAAGAAAATTACAGATATTGAGGAGCAAGTGGAAAACAAAAAACATGAAGAAAATTTCTCTCAAGGATCCCTTAAAATGGCCAATTCCTTCAAATGCACCTTCAAGGTTTGATAAAAGAAACATGTTTTCTTTTAAAGATAATTGGAAAAAAAAAGAAATCAAATTAAACTTAATAACTTAACAGGGTGTTAAAGTGATCAAGTTACAAACTTCTAGGGTAGATAGAACACAGAAAAAAAAAAAAAGTTCTTATGAACATGGGTCCGGAAACGCTTCCTCAGGGAGCTAGAACCCTTTTAAGATGGCCTTCATAAACTAGTTTTCGTTTTGTAGCTCCGGAACTACCTCAGCTACCGCAACCAATTTCAGGACATAAATTACTGATAGTAAGTTCCGAGGTAAGTTCATATATTTGAGTCTATTGGACAATGTTTACTATCCAGAGGGGTACTGGGGTAAACTTAGCTGAAGTAGTTCCGGAGCTACAAGACGAAAACTAGTTTATGAAGGCCATCTTCAAAGGGCTCTAACTTCCTGAGCGCTTCCGGACCCATATTCATATGAACTTTATTTTTTTTTATGTGTTCTATCTACCCTAGAAGTTTATAACACGATCATATTAAACCCCTATATATTTAATATATACATCAAAAATTAATAAAAAATTAGGTGTTGTGTTATCACTAATAATTGCTGATCATGACTTGCAGTTCATAAAAAAACGTGATTACAAATTAATAGATGATGAAATGTCTAAAATAACATTACATAAATTTCGCAATCATTTATGGTTCGTCATTTAAATCCAGAGTCTGCTGCAATGGTTTTTTTCGACGAAAAATTATCGAATGAATTAACAAGAAAAAGGGTCATTGTTTAAATTTAATTTTAGTTAAAGAGTTTTTTCATGTTTGGCAATAGCATCCTCAAAATATTCACTTGTTGTGTCGCCATGGAAATACTATGTCTGAAAGGGAAAAGATATCAAGAAAAAATGAAATTAGTACGTTAATAATAGTTATTTATGATATAAGTGTTAAAAGTACATTTTTACGCTTCGCTCGTTCTGCAAATTTCCACATGCGTGCCTTAAAAATACTTTTAACACAAATATCATACAATATTTTTTCTACAAACGACAATAAAAAGCATACAATAATTGAATATTAAATGTTTAGAATCTCTTACATCCAGGTAGTTTCTAATAGCATCGTATATTTATATTACATTAGTTCACATTTGTCAATAAAACCTAGCAACCATCACACAACAAAGGTCCTGTCAGTTTTATTAAAACGCTAGCGCTGGCTGTTGTGATTTGCCAAAAATGCAAGAAATTCAAGAAATTGATCCACTTAAAGACATAGAAGAAGCTGCTAATAGAGCTACCTTGGATTTACTGCCACGAAAATCAAGAATTCACTATTGCTCATAATAAATTTATAAAATGGTGTGAAAACAAAGGCGTTTCTGGAAAGTATTCTGAAAACATATTCCTGGCCTATTTTGAGAAAAAGGCAAAGGTATGGAAGTCATCTTCTCTCTGGTTTCATTATTCAATGATCGAAGCTATGCTACGTGTAAATAACGACGTAGATATTGGCAAACATTTTAAATTGATTGCCTACTTGAAGCGTCAAGGAGAGGGTTACCAGGCCAAAAAATTTAAAAAATTTTACCAGAGACCAAATTGAATAGTTTTTGAAGTGCGCACCGGATAATGAGTACCTTCTGATGAAAGTAGCTACGATTGTAGGAGTATTTGGTGCCTGCCGCAGGGAGGAGCCGTGTCAGTTGACTCTTGACAACGTGGAAGATATGGAGACTTCATTAGTTATTAAAATATCAGATACCAAAACCAAGGTACCACGAAATTTCACTATCGTTGAAAAACATTATTTGGATTTTTATCAAAAATATACTGATCTTCGTCCAGCAAATTTAGTACATCGGCGGCTCTTCTTAAAATATGTAAAAGGTAAATGTACCAGAAATCCGGCCGGAATTAATACGTTCGGAGAATGTCCTGCTACTATAGCAGTGCCTTAAAGTAAGTATTTTAAGGCACTAGTGCCTTAAAGTAACATTTTAAAGGCTAGTAGACAGTGTTACAAGCTCCATTTTTAACACGTTTGTAGAAAAAAATATTTGTATGTTTTATTTGATTTATAAGTTTCAGTAAACAAGTGTTTTGTCAACTTTGACTCGCATAAATAAGTTAAATAATAAATTAGTTGATAGGAATAAAGCACATGAGCTTAAAAAGATAATAAAAAATCAAGGTTCTAGTAAGCAAAAGCTATCGTGAGTAGAGAAATCTATAAACAAACTGAATACTACATTATCAACTAAAACGTCAAGCTTGAATGATGTAGAATTGCGATTTAAGAACAGTTCTACATTATTACAAGATTTTGATAATGTGGAATCAGTAATTGAGTCTTTGTGCTGAAAATGATTTAGAAGTTCATTTCAAAGTAAGGGAGGATTTAAAAGAAAAATATTATATAGGTAATAATAATATTATGAGCCAGGATTCTTAATCTTGATATTTGCATAAAGAATCTGGGTGTACAAAAGAATGTTACACAGCGTATTCAACAAGATAATACAGCAACAAGATCCAGTTTGCATTGTTTGCAAAATATTTTATTGCCAAAATTAAAGTTACCTACCTATTCTGGAAATTTTGAGCAGTGGTTAAATTTTAAATTAATTATCGATGGTAATACCAATTTAACTGATTCACAGAAGTGCCAATTTTTAAAAGCTTCTTTAGCAGGTTATGCTTCTAGATTTGTGGAAGGTATTGAAGGAGAAGATAAGTCATATGAACAAGCAAGGTAAAATTTATGTGAAAAGTTTGTTAAAAAACACTTTTGCAAACAATCCAATCTTGTTGCTGTATAATCTTGATAAATAACCTGTGTCACATTCTTTTGTATAGTCATTCAAATAATATTGATGATATGAATATCTAATACGATCTAGACATTGATTTCTTTATATCATCTCAATCTTACGAGCTTTTCAAACGAATCGAGATAAATAGTGATTTTCTAATGACTGATCCATCAAACTAGAACTCCAATGATAATTATAATAAAGGATTGGCGTTAGCTAAAAATTTAAAAGTTGTTAATGATATAGCAGAGGGCACCGTAAAGACAATGTAATGATATGGTAACATATAAACTAAAAACGCAGATCAAAAACAATTTATAATTCAGCCTATATCGAAATTTAAAAAAAATATTCCGGATGCAAGAATAAGTACAGTAGTAGTAAATTAAAATAAGGACCACCCCAGTATGCATAGAGTGAGGTGAGTTAGTAAATCGTCAAGAAATATACTATATGTGCTATTGAGTGACCCACAAACCTCAATTGAATTTTACTACTTCGCCATGATTGTAGACAATCGAATCAGGCGGTTTCGTCTGGACCTAATCGTAAAAAGGCCATCGAGGCTTTAGTTTTTAGGTTCCACTCGGCACTGAAAATAAAGAAGAGTTTTTGTTTTCTGGCAACGTAAGGACTAAAAGAGTAACAAGTGTAATAAGTAAGATCGCCATTGAATTATTTTAATGTAATTTTGGCTGTAACTGCACGTGATGCTTTAGCATGAAAACCCTTGTATGATATATTGCAACCTTTTAGGTTTTAGTTATATACAAGTTTTACCGCTAAGTGTCCATATGAAGCGCGAATGTCGCCGGTCACTATATGCAAAGGCACTTTATTCAATACTTATTACAATATACAAATTGAGTTGCACTATATTATTCTACACCTTAAATAGGTAATGACATATAATGTAAAAAAAGGTACCTAAGTAACAGGTTTACTTGCATGTACCAATAAATGTAGTTTCATTTTTTACTTCAACTATTATTATTAAAGCTAATGCACTGCAGAAGAGAGAGTAGTTTTTTTTTGTCTTTTTGTTATTGTTATTGTGGTGAGAATGAATAATTCTATTTAAATATATTTTCAAATTTTTTGTATTTAAGTTGTATGAAGTTCCTACATTCATGTTTGAATTTTGGGCCCTAGATAAGCCACACTTGATGTTGTTCTGATGTACTGGAATGACTACGTCATTATTCATTCTAGCACGAGTGTGGTAACTGTGATTTATAACATTTAAATAAGGTTTGTTTCTATGTATAAACCAGCCACTGTAACAGTGTACACGGCTCGCACATTATAAGTATCCTTTGTAAATAATAATTCAGTAGGATATAATCTGTTTCTTTTATACATTATTTTCATTATATATTTTTGAATAATGTTTAACTAAGTGCCGTGTCATGCAGTCCACCCCCCCTCCCCCAGACGAAGATTCCGTATCTAATCAAAGATTCAACAAGGCTTTTGTTAATCAATATAAGAGTATTTAAACTCAAAATTTCTCCAAGAATATAGAACTTGCGAATTAGGCAGCGTATCCTGTTAGAAAGGTATTCAATAAGTGGATGCCATTTTAAGAAATTGTCCACTATAACGTCAAGGTATTTAATTTGAAAAACTTCATTTACCTGTTGATCATTGACTTTGTTATCCTGGAAGTCAGGCCTGCCGGCATTTGTTAGGGAGAATGCAATGTATTTTGTCTTTGCTAAATTAAGAGACAACCTAAAACTTTCTAAACACACCGTAACAGTATCTAATCCTCCTATCATTTTATCTTTAACTTCTTGCCAAGTATCACCACTATATACTAACACGGTATCATCTGCATAAGAGATTATGGAATCATTGACATTAAGCGATAGTAAACAATTGATATAGGTTTACTCAGTACGTTATTAATTTTAACTACTTGATGTCTCTCAAGAGTGTAACGTTGTAGCAATTTCCACACGGTTCCTCTGACCCCGTAATTTGTAGCACCTCAAGGAGCTTATTGTGGGGAACCGTTTCAAATGCCTTAGCTAGGTCCAAAAAAACTGCTGCACATTTTTTTCCTGTATTTAGGCTATTTGTTATTTGAGATGTTAATCCATACAATGCATCCTCCGTACTGGAGTCCGGCAAGAAACCGTACTGATTTTCAGATAAAATGTTATTATTTTTAAAAAATTAAAACATTCTATCTTTTTTGCATTTCTCAACAATTTTAGCAAAATTACTAATTAAACTTATGGGCCGATAATTGCTTATTGTAATAACTGATATTTTAAAATGAGAAGGTACAGTTCCTGTTTCAAAAATTCTGTTGGGTATGTATAGTAATGGTTCCATGATTACACCATGTGTCTGTCTTATTAATTTAGATGTGATCCCATCCAGACCAGGTGACTTTGAACTTTTTAAAGAGGAAATATGCTTTATTAATTCATTTTCTCTAATGGGATACAAAAACATAGTGTTTGGCAGTGAAAAATCCAAATTTATGGGACTATCAGGTACCGGAATCATTTCTGCCATTTTAGTACCAATGCAATACACTTTTAACGAAATTTTCAAATTTGTATATTTAAGCGAGTTTGTAGCAAGTAATATTTTCCCAACTGAATTTTAGATTATAATTATAACCAGTGCTATTTTTAAACACGAAAATGTAGTATTTAAAATTTCACTCCTCTTCCACAGCGGTAATTTAAAAATTTGCTGACGCCATCTCGCATTATAAAGGATCCAGCTGCAAAACAAGCTTTAACTCAAATTGCATATCCTCGTCTGCCCACCTCAAAGCCTTACCCTCTTAAGTCTTTAACATTACTAAGACATTATTATTTACCGCTACATAGCCATAAACTGAAATTCACTTTGTTAAAGATTGGGTATTAGTAAATAAAACTCGATTATTTTCTCTCGAGCGTTACCATATTGGCTTTTCCATAAAATTTACATTTTTCATTGCCGACCCATCAAACACAACGCGTATATCATATTTTTGCGAGTTATGAATTTTAATAGGCAATTTATTGGGTTACGATGCCCGTTTTTATAGCAGCACTCATCATGTTCTACATTAAATTCCGACATATTTCATACTCAGGTGGTGTTATTATTTGTCTCTAAATATCACTTGCTAGCATGTCACACGCCTAAAAACTGCGGTGTAGCAAATCATATCAAATTTTGTCGTGAACAAAAAAACACAACGAACCCCATTTATAGTCTTAAGTTAAAATAGCAGACACCTTAGAGATATCAGCGACAACAGGAAATTAGTTGTCCTTAATTAGAAAGTAGGTCATTAAGCATCTTAATTAAGGGTGTTTTTACACTTGCGAGCAATTTTAATTAAAGTAACGAACACGAACGGGTTTGTTTTCTTATACTTAGTATTTTTATATTTACTATTATGACTGTGGCTACCTTTTGCCATTGGACAGTTGTCTCTCATAAAATAGCGCCTAGCATCGTGGGGCTTTGCATTTTTTTAACCCTTCCTTCGTCTTGGTCTATGTTTTTTGATTAATATTTATGTTGGAAAACTATGCAATAAATTTAATGCGGTTTGATTTTTAACTTCCTTTAGTAAGGCAACTTTTTACAACCTTGAACCTTAATAAATATAGTGTTGTTACCTACCTCTATCTTATCTTACTCAAATTTTTATGGAATTATATTTGGGAAGTTTTTAAACCTATTCTTTTCTAGCTTGCCTAAAGCTAATATATGTAAATATTTTGGTAAAGGAAAGGCAGCTGCTTTAGTTCATTTATATTAGGTATATTTTAATAGTTTCTCACTTTGAGTGAGTATTGAACCATTGCTGTCGTTTATTTTATAGGAAATTCGGTACATATTTAGTGAAATTTTTTATATTGGTTTCTTTGAACATTGAGCATTTCTATTTTTGATGTTAACGTGTAGTACATTATGAATTTAATAATTACTTTTTACTTGATTACCATTTTATTAGAAATTACTACACAGTGTGTATCAGCTAAATGGAATAAATTCGATAATAAATACATGGGGGCGTGTCCGAAAAAACGATCGGACACGTCGATTGGTATTTCTATTTGCGCATTTTTTTCAATAAAAACTTTTTATACAGGGTGTGTCATGTAACAGTGGCAAATACTAACTTTCTTATTTTAAATGCAACACCCTGTATATTATTCAATTTTTGGTTTTTTCAGAAAATTTTAGACATATTTCATGTACAATATCCTTTACCTATCTACTATGTTTCGGAAATATTAAGTGCTTTCAGATTTATTGCAAAAATTAACAACACCCTAAAAAACTAATAAGTAATACTGTTTATTTCTTGATAATGTAAAAAACAAAAAAAAACATTAATGTAGGAGATGTTGAAAATTGATGTTAAAATGTTTTTACTGATATGAAATAAAAAAAAAGGTATAAATAGTTTTGTTTACTTTTGTTTAAAACGCCTGACCTTAGCAAATTGTTGCCTGTCTGCATGACAATAGTTGTCAGTGTTATAGCCGTTTGAATTTCGTTAACTGCATATTAGAAAAATGGTTTATTTAACAGAAATGCACAAAATAACAGTTCCACAGATAATTGGTTATGGAGATAAAACACGGACACAAATGGAAGTTGTTCGCTTATTTCATGAAAAATTTCCAAATTTGTCGCCTATAACTCAAGGTACAATTACTAAAATAGAAAAGCAGTTTCGCCAGCTTGGACATGTAAAGCAGATAAAAAAAAGTAGCTGCCAATGCAGTAAGTGAAGAACCAATTCAGGAAAACCCACATACTTCTAGTCGAAAAACAGCTCCAATGTTCGATGTTTGCCATTCATCGATTATTATTACAAGAAAATAAAATGTATCCCTATAAAATGATACCTACTTATGAGATCATGGAAGACGATTTTGATAGGAGAACGTATTTTTGTAAACAAATGATTGCAATGTTAGATAATAATGTGATCCAATTAGAATATGTTTTGTTTTCTGATAAGTGCACTTTTACACTTCACGGTCATGCTAATTGTCAGAATTGCCGCTATTGGTCTAGGGAAAATCCTCACGGGATGAGAGAAGAATATACGCAATATCCTGAAAAGGTTAATGTTTGGGCAGGAATTGTTGGAGATCATATCATAGGTGCCTTTTCCATTAATCGCAATTTAAATGGCGATAATTATTTAGCACCGCTCCAAAATAATGTCTTGCCAACTTTGACAAACTTATATCCTAATCCAGCAAACCCACAACTTCCAGCGAATATGATATGGTTTCAGCAAGATGGAGCACCGCTCCATTACCAAATCAATGTCCGGCAGTACCTCAACCGAGTATTTCCAAATCGGTGGATAGGGAGGCGTGGATCGATGGAATGGCCAGCACGATCCCCTTATCCGACGCCATTAGACTTCTTCTTATGGGGTTATGTCAAAAATATTGTATACAAAACTAAACCCTCGACTTAGCTGACTTAAGAAGACGAATAACGCTTGCGATTAGATCGGTCACGCCTGAGATGTTCAGTAACGTTAGAAGAAATTTCTATTTAAAATTAGGATGTTGCCAAGACGTTCGCGGCGAGCATTTTCAACATCTCCTACATTAATGTTTTTTTTTGTTTTTTACATTATCAAGAAATAAACAGTATTACTTATTAGTTTTTTAGTGTGTTGTTAATTTTTGCAATAAATCTGAAAGCACTTAAAATTTCCGAAACTGTCGAAGATAGGTATAGGATATTGTACATGAAATGTGTCTAACATTTTCTGAAGAATCCAAAAATTGAATAACATACAGGGTGTTGTATTTAAAATAAGAAAGTTAGTTTTGGCCACTGTTACATGACATACCCTGTATAAAAAGTTTTTATTGAAAAATATGCGCAACTAGGGGTACCAATCGACGTGTCCGACCGTTTTTTCGGACACGCTTCCATGTATTTATTATTGAATTTATTCGATTTGGCTGATACACACTGTATAGAAGGTCTAAAATATTGATATTTTACTTACACTGTTTATATTATTATTTTATTCACTTCGGTTAAGCCCAAGTAACTTTATTACGCGGGAAAATTTTTGTTTTATTTATTGTATAGATTTCAAACAGGCACTGGCTTTGGTATATTTTTCTGGTTAGGACTTCTATCACACCAGGTGGCGCCCAAGGCGAGCCAACGACGAAGGGAGGTGTAAGTAATAGATCATAATGTAGTGCCTCCACAAGAAGAGCTACCGCACGCACTGAGTGACAACCTATCGTCCATAACAAAAGGTTGCCACAGTCATAAAATGGCGCCCACCGTGGGGCCAGAACGGAAATTCGTGGTCAACCATATTTGCTGCACCTTGTGCAATTAACCAACAAAAAGAAAAATTTTCTGTTAACGAAGGACTCCACAATTTTGGTAAATAATTATGAACAAAATAAGTTTGCGAAAATATGACTCTTAAAGTCTAAAGTAAGCCTAACAAACCCACAAAGTCAATTCTAAAATTGCTACAATATTACACTGGGATTTACTTTTATTCTATTATATCTATAAAAGAAAGAAGTTTGTCCCCCTGCGAACCAGAGTCTATAGCCTTGCCGACGAGCCGTAATAGAAAAGAAAAGGGACGAACTTCTTTCTTTCATATCGAGTTTTTGGTTCGCAGAAACCGACAATTGACTTTCAGCGGCACCTGACATTAGATACCTGTTTATGCGGGTTCCACTCCAGCGTTTCGTCTTCTCTAAGACCTCGCTGGTCTGGTTGGGTGGATATATTAAGTGCCACGAGATGTCGCCACATGCAACATCTCGCATATGTATCCATTATGTCTATATTATTATCTATGTTATTGTTTGTTGTGCAGATTTTGTGGATGCACTGTGTCCTATTATCGTACTATGGTCGCAGGTTGATTCACTGCTTTGCTTGTACTGTTACAAACAGCTAGATAATTTTTACAAATTTCCTGTCATTTATAATCAAAACTCTGTAAGTATCTCGTGCTTAAAAATCACCCTGTCAGGAACAATTTCCTCCCTTTGTCTAAATTAAGACAACACTTTGGGGAAATTTGTCGCCTTGGATTAGTGATTTGTTTGTTCCCTTAATTAAAGCTATCTGTACACCTATTTGTAAGTCAAATTGAAACCAAGAATTCAGGATAGTTTTGTTGTCTAACATCAATTCATTGCCGGGAATTTAAGCAGCCGCTTTTGTTTAATTGTAATGGAAGAGATAACGGCTTTCCGGATGAAAGCAATATTCCATTATTCCATAGATGAATTTACGATTTTAAAGTTGAATTGAGTTTATAATGCTGTTTGAATTCAATGAGAAGAGTTTAAATACAAGAAATATTAATGGCTAGGTATTGGGGCAAGCGAGGGAGTGATTACCAATTTTTATTCACACATTATATGAATACTTAATAATAATATTATTTTGATCCTAAAAAACGACTAGAATATTTTCATTCTATAAATAGAATTGACTTATGGGTTTCATACTAGGATTTGTTTAAATTGCTTTTAAAATAAATACTTTCTTAAACAATTTAGGACTTTTTAAAAAATGTTTTTATAGCGGCAATACATTTTACCTACAATTTTATTGCTATTAAATTTATGTGACTGTGTTCAAATACGATTTATATAACCAGTGAAATATTAGGAAAAATTTGAAATAAATATAAATTGGCGCGTAGGCAGATTTCTTTAAATGTATTACATTTACAAACCCATCAGCAATTAACAGATGGGCAAGATAATTTACTCTAATAAAACTAAGGAGTATAAAATTAGTGAGTTAAAACGTCGTTTTTTTTTCTATGGGTTCAGAAAATATCAAATATTATCATTAAAGATATTTGTACATCAAAATGCCATTAGAGCGGTAAATTATTCAGCGAGTACTATGAAATTCGATTATTGATTTATTCGTTTAAAACTCTTGCTTGTTGCCTTAGTCACTAGATAATTAAATGTTGGGAATTAATAATAAAATACCTGCATTATTTTATATTTTCCATGAAAAATAAGATGCAGTTTGTCAACGTTCCTTAAACATCGTAAGTTATTGTGTGTCATCAAAATGCCTTTTGTAAATTATACATTTCCTGAATTAACCGATATGTTATTGATTTATGGTGAAGCGAGACAATATGAAAAAGAACCAGCACGAATTTATCAAGAAAGATGTCCCCCGATACCTTTGTAGATGTCTCAGAGAAACCGGCACCTAAGAACTTTTTAAATCTAATTCGGGGCGAAGAAGATACCGACGAAATGTACAGGCTGAGGTTAGTTCAGGCTAGTTAGTAAAAGAATCGTATCTGACAAAATAGGAAATATTTCTGCATCGTCTGTACACAGAATTCGGAAAGAGTAACAGTTAAAACCATGACACTTCACACGAGTGCAAGAGCTTTAACGCAGTGATTATGGACCTAGACAAGAATTCTGTCAGCGGTTTCTAAATAAGTTGGGAAACGATCGACATTTCTCTCGTATTTTTTTTACAGACGAAGCGTTATTTACAAGAAAGAGCATTTTTATACTTTGCATAGAAAATCCCAATTTAATTAGAGTAGCAAACTCGCAGCACAGGATTCATTCAACATTTGGGTTGGTATAAAGGGAAGTGATATAATTGGTCCAATTATTCTGCCAAATAGACTAGACCATGTATCTTATTTAAATTCTCGTAGAAATGATTTATCGAAGCTGGATTAGCGAGAAATAGAATGTGGTTTCAACACTGTTCGGGAATACCTTGTGGAAAAATATGCATGGTTATCGTTGGATTCGTCGTGGTGGTCCAGAAGGATGGCCACCTCGATTCCCTGGCGTAAATCCACTGGATTTTTTATCTGTGGGGGCATTTCAAAGAGTTTTTCTATAAGACGGTAGTACAAACAAGAGAAGAACTTTTAAAACTAACTTGAACGAATGAAATGAAATACTTTCTATACAGAGTTAAGAACGGCCAAAAAACACAGAATTATATACAGGGTGTTTATTAGACCTATGACAAAACTGAAGAGGTTATTCTCTGAAAAGCCATTTTGTTTCGAAGATAAGTTACAACCAACAATCACTAACAAAAGTTTAACTATAAAAGACAGAAAATACACGTCAATCAGTCTCAACAAATTCGACACATACAAAATAATCAATTACGAGACGTATTTAAATGAAATCCACCTTTAAACTGATTTGCTAAAAAGATAACAATGCATTTAAAAGAAAATTATACTCGGTAAGCCGAGTGTAGAATTCCATACTTTTATTTAGACTACATTAGTAATTAGAAAAATATCAAAATTGGTTTTGTCGAAAATTTTTCTCGCCCTGTATCTTCCAAGCAAAGCGGCTTCTCAAAAATCATCAAAGGGCAAAATATTCTTAGAGTAGGCCAGGAAATTACCCTTTAATTTTTTGCTGTGTGTTTAATAAAATATTAATAATACTTTTTAAAAGCTTCATTACCTTGATTGAAATTAAACCATTTAGATATGTTCACCAGTTATCGAAAATTTTACGTACGTTAATTTTGTTATCATCAGTAATTAACGTATTATTAAATAGTAGAAACAAGTTCTTCGTTCCCAGATGCGAAGGCAAATTTTAGAACGTAATACAGTTCATTAAATTAGTAAATAATACAGAGGTAATAAACATAAAGCAATTTTTAATGCATCTTAATAAAACATTCAATTACCTAGACACACTTTATATTTCAAGTTTTTCTACTACTCTACTAACCCTTTGTAGCCTTGACTTTTTCAAATCCCCAATAATTGGCGATCGACGATAGAACTCCATCCCTCGTAACCCCCTATACCTATTAGAATCGATAATTTAGTAATATCGCTATTTTTGTCTCCGCACATAAGTCGACCAACCTTTTGTATACATCAGACCTATTCATTGATTGCGTGTCTATCGTATAAGACTATCTAAATGAGCCCTATAAGGAAAGCCGCTATCAAATATACTGGCACACATTTTCATTTCCGGAATAAATGGTCCTTCTTTCGTACTCTATCCTAAACTCTAATATAATTGAAATGATTAGGACATATCAGTTGACTAAAAATCACTTGGCAATGCAAGCAAAATAAAACAAACTTTTTTTTTACTAGAATTTTATATATACACAGTGTGTAAAAAGTCCCGAACCGGGGAATTATTAAGAAAATGGCGCACAATATAAAAATACTTCCGGTATAAAAGTTGTAGGCCTTAAAAAAATCTATAAAACTAGGACACCTGTAATTATATAAACAAAACTTTGGTTTATTTAAATGGAATGACCCCTTTTTAATCACGTTTTCTGATTCCTCTAAACATTCTAAACAATAATTATGAAACATGTCTTTTGGCTAAACCCATTAAATAACTTGAGTTAAAGGACATAAATACAACAGGTAAGATATTACCTACATTTTGCATTTTTACAAGCTGGTACCAGAATGTTTTGCGTCACTGTCATATTAATTTCTGAAAATGTCTCTTAACGAACGGGAACGTATAATTTTACTAATGATCAGAGGTTTTAGAGACCGCCAAAGATCATTTATCGAAACAAAGCAATTTTTCAATATAACTTTTCCAAACCGACAGCCTATATCAAAATCTACAGTTGTGAGAACAGTTCAAAGATTTGAGGAAATCGGGTGTTGCAGAGATAAAGTTCGTTCCGGAAGACCAAAATCGGCAACTGATGATGAAAAAAAAATTAGAGACATTACTTTATTTTGTCCAGGATCCAAATTTGTCGTTGAGAGAAGCTGGTACCCAAGTTGATGTATGTTTTAAATCAGTTGAAATTATTTTAAAAAACAGTAATTCTTATCCCTATAAAATAACTTTAGTCCAGGAATTATCAGAAGACGATTTCGAACGTAGAATGGAATTTTAGGATGTAATGATGCAAAAACAGGAAATAAATAACAATTTTTTCAATTAAATAGTTTTCTCGGATGAGGCAACAGTCATGTTAAACGGGATTGTCAATCGACATAATTGTCGTTACTGGGCAGATCAGAACCCACATTGGATGAGAGAAACACACAATCAACACCCCCAAAAAGTAAATGTGCGGGCCGGTATTATTGGCAATGGATTAGCGGGACCTTACTTTATAGAGGGGAATTTGAATGCAGAATATTATCTCCACATGCTGCAAAATCAAATTGTGCCAGCAATAACCAATATAGTAGGACCACTATTACGACATACGTGGTTTCAACAGGACGGAGCTTCTCCTCATTTTGGGCGAGCTGTAAGAGTTTACTTAAACAATACTTTTCCCAGCCGTTGGATAGGGCGAAGGGGCCCCATAGAATGGCCCGCTAGGTCGCCAGACTTAACGCCCCTTGATTATTTTCTCTGGGGACAACTAAAAATTAAAGTGTATGTGACAAAACCTGCAGATCTGAACGAGTTGAGGAGAAGAATTATTGAAGAATGTTAATCTATTAAGCAAGAAATGTTACAAAACGTCATGGACAAATTTTATTATAACCTAGCCCATTGTCAAACTGTGAGAGGGGGACATTTTTAACATTTAATTAAGTAATTAAAGACTTACTTAAATTTATTTTTGTTCTTGTAAATCTGTTATTAATTTTACTGCTTGTATTTAATTTAATTGTTATTAAATTTTTGACAAAACTTGCGTGGGTACACTTAGTACAATTTGTATATATATGACATGTTTCATAATTGTTGTTAAGAATGTTTAAAGCAATCAGAAAACGTGATTAAAAAGACGTCATTCCATTTAAATAAACCAAAGTTTAGTTTACCATCACTGTTTGAGGCACTTTGTATAATTACAGGTGTCCTAGTTTTATAGACTTTTTAAGGCCTACAACTTTTATATCGGAAGTTTTTTTTATATTGTGCGCCAGTTTCTAAATAATTGACCGGTCCGGGACTTTTTACGCACTGTGTAATTTCTCCCCATAAAAGAATTTGAGAAGTTAAAGGGTTTTAATGTTAGAAATGAATAATATGAGATATTTGCGCTTTTTTTATTTGTTGATTTTAATAGATTTGTTTATGTTTATAAACCGTTAAATCTTTAAATACTGTTCTTTTAGACGTTTTCTATTCCTGTTACACTTGCGACGCTACCAAATATTATTTCATAATAACAGTGCATAAAAAATCATAATTTATGGTTTAGCAAATAAGAACAAAATTACCTTCGATGTTTAGAATAGTGTAATAAATGTGGATACCTCAATTCATTTGCCAAAAAAACTAAATTTATTATTAAAGTAGGTGTAAAAAAGACAAATTTATTTAATTTCCGAACGTTTAAAAATAATGACGTTATTATTATCGAGGTGTAATCTTCTTTACAATCCTAGAATTTATAGTAAAATTCATTTATAGATTCCTACGATGTAAACAACAGGTTTCTTCCAACTCGACCAAAAACCGTCCCAAAATATAATTGTAATAAAAAATGTTGAACTTGATAAGCGATCGTTGCAGTGATAAATTAGTTGAGCGACCGTTGGGGACGGTCCTAGTAAATCGTGTTCACGTGCTCTTTGCCACGTATTTATATACAGCGTGTCCAGAAAAGGTCTAGACATATGGGAATTTTCTTTATTGTTGATTTTACGAAAAAAAGTTATTCTTTACAAAAAGTTCTGCTTGATGCGCAAATAATATTGACATATCAAAACTTAAGATATCATGCACAGGGCCGCAAAAAAAAATATACAAACACAGAATTACGTTAGGAGGGAAGTAGGTACCCTCAATTTTTATTTTAGAGCAAATTGTTATAATAAAACTTTACTAAGGACTACAAAACGTGGTCAGATACAATTTTTTGTTGAACTATTTTAATTTACAGTGTACCTACCATCAAAAAGCCTTTGGAAAATATTTTTTTATTTTTTTTCTTTAACAGTTACCTGCAACAATTTTGCAACAACTATGTGCAATACTATAGTAACGAATATAAACATGTTAGTCAAAAATCATTTACTGTTTTTCGACTTATTAACAAGAGTTTTTTCGTTAGTTCCGTCATGGTTGTAAAGTTAACGCTGCAGGAGAAAATAGAAATTGAACTTATCGTCGGAGATCACTATAAACCTATTTTGCCAATTCCAAAGCGCAGGTAACTTGATTAAAAAATATACTTATACCTATACCTACAATTTTTTATAATTATTAATACTATAAAGATAAATGTCTTATAAAAGTTTGTAGTAGTGGAAAAAATATTATATTAACCACAGTTTAGACAGCTTATAACCCTCGCGTCTTAAATCCCTCGTCGCTCCGCTACTCGTGATTTAAACTTGCCGCTCGGGCAATAATGATGGCTGTCTAAACCTTGGTTAATAATATACCATTAATATTGTCACGCCGTATGGGTGCGACTGGGGACGTTGACCTAAGATCGGAATAAAACACTAAATTTTATATAACAATAACAAATTAATTTATTTACTGTTAGTCTGTTTCAAATAAATCATTACAATTATTTTACACTCAAATTACGTTATGGTTAAATATTACCCTTGGTTACATTTCCTTATAGGTGGGATAAACTATAGTTTCATACTTACAATAAAAGATTAACTTTGAAAATAACCATCGTGGGGCTGCTTTCGAGCGGCGTCTCGCAAAGGGGAGAATCGGGGTAGAATCGATCAGTTACCTTGTCGGCCAACAACTGCCCCCTGCCTTTGATCAAATTTGACTTTATACCTTCCAAACGGTTCGTCAAGTCAGCACTCTTTTTACTATCTTTTAATCTATTTTAGTTAGACGATGTACTACGGTCAATGCATAGGTCGAGCACCTCTGTTTCCTGCTGACTTGCCGAATCGGCTTGATTGGCGTGTTTATACATTTAGTAATAAATGATGGGAAGTTAATTTCTTTACTGAGTGTTTCTTTACTAAAGTGGATTTATGAAATATTGATTTAGGTTTTGAATTATTTTGAGAAAATATTCTTTTTGATTATTCCCTTTGTGACAATATTCCTGATAAGTTGATTTTAGAACATGAAATAATCTCGCATTATTTTTTTACGTAATTGGTTTCCAGCAAGAGGTAATGAATGCTCAACGTGTCTTTGGTGGTACCCTGTAAATTAAAATATTTCAACGAAAAATTGTATCTGACCACGTTTTGTAGTCCTTAGTAAAGTTTTCTTATAACAATTTGATCTAAAATAAAAATTGAGGGTACTTCCCTCTTAATGTAATTCTGTGTTTCTATATTTTTTTGTCGCCCTGTAGGTGATATCTTAAGTTTTGATATGTCAATATTATTTGCGCATCAAGCAGAACTTTTTATAAAGAATAACTTTTTTTTTATGAGATACAGTGTGTTAGAAATTTATTTTTACTTTTGTTTTCGTAAATAATTGAGGCCATCCCCGGAAGAAGGGCCCATATGGCAAATGGCGGTTTTGAGAAAAACGCAATTAAAAATTTAACAGTTTATTTTATAAACTAAAGTTTAAATTTTGAACTGTATTAAAAGCTGAAATAAAAATATTGTATTTAAACCAAAGTAACAACAAGATGTTTCAAAGATATTAATATATTTTTATGTAAAAATAATTTTTTTAAATTGGCTTGTCATAAGCCCTTTTTCCACAGAACATTTTCGGAGGTACGAAATTAGATTTTCAAAAATTTTAATTGGAAATGACTTTCCAGAATTAAACATTATACATAAAACATCAAACATTAAAACAAATTTAATACAAAGGGAAAAGAAAGTTATACAGAAACTTCTTCAAGTATCCAGCGTATCCATTGTTCATCTTCTTGGGACAAAAACGAAAGAAGATCTCTTACGTCTTTTTCCTTCGCCTGCTTTATTCCAACCACTGGCACAGTTTGAAGAGCAATGTTTGTGTTTAGGTTTCTTCCCTTCCAAATGGTGAATGGTGTGTAATTTTCCATGTATGTTTTAGAACAAGCCAATGTTCCGTCTTTTTTGTATTTCATCTGTACATACTGTTGAATGCTGAAAACAATCCCCTTTGTTTTTGGTTTCTTTAGGAAAAGTCCTTTCAAACTTTCAGTCCAATTTTTGATTAGAGTTCTGTCCATGACCACATTAAAAGGAGATGGATTTTTCCGACAATGCACCATTGCTTCAAAATAAGGCTTTGCCGTTCCTATGTATTCCTTCTTTTTTAAAGATGACTTTACCAGTCCAAAATTGCGATCGCATTGGTTAAAGGAATGGCCACGAACCTGAAATATATGGCGAATATTGACGTTAAACTTTTGTGCCAGCCACATTCCAAATTGAACCATTGAAATGTTCTTATTTTGTCCTCCACACGCATCCGACAAAAATACGATTTCAGTCACATCGCCATTAATTTTTTTGCACAAGCAGTCGTAAATGAAAGAAATAACAGAATCTGCGCCTTTTTTTTTGTCCTTCCATAAATGTATACATAAACGAAGACCCATCATTGTGAATGTGTACATTAAAGAGATAACACCAAAGTAGACGTTTATAAAACTGCACTGTTACATTGAGTTTCGGAACTGGTAGATTTTGTCCATAGTCAAATTCAATGACAAGGCAACTATTGTCAGTTTTACTTCTTTCTATCAGATCCCTTCTCATCGCTAAATGACGCTTTATTTTCCCATTGTGTAAGGCATAGGAAGTTGCACAAGGATCGTTAGGATTAAAAGATAGTTTTTGTTTACATTCTGTGCAGAAATCACATACATCTGTTTTGGGATTCTTGAAACTGTATGAACGCAGTGACTTAAAGTACTGAAAGTATGTTTTGTATTTCATTTTTAGAGGTGTACCTGTATTTTCTTTATAGTATTGTATAAAAAGCTCAAACAGGATTTTAATATTTAATTCGGGATTTTCGAAATATTTTAGTTCAGATTTGTGTTGGGAATAATGACTTTTTTTAGACGGAATAGTTTCCAAATGCGCTTTTAGCAAGTCATGAATGTTGGGAGCCAATTTGTGGGGTCTGTTGGCATGTGTCCCTTTCTTTTCTATAAATGAATCGCCCTCAATTATCTTTGTACTACACGAATGCGCTTCACAGATACTTGGAAAAGTTTTTGGATCATGATCCGACATGATTTTATTCTGTCACCATTTTGGGACACGAGATATTCCCTTGTAAACGCTCGTAAAACTTTTCGATTATTCTTGAGTCGTTTACGATCCACATTAAGTTTGAACATACACTGAGCCAACAAAGAGTCCTGTTGAAGCTTTGACTGTAAATAGAAGTGTTCCAATATATATTTTTGATCATCGGCACTTAAACGAGTAAAACATCTTTCCTGGCAACATGTTGTGATCACCTGAAATGACTTAGCTGCAACATCACGACCTGCCGAGGTGACGTACATTTTCCCCGATTGTCTTTTAACTTTTCTTGTATCTTGCGTTACATTAATCTTTTTAGATCTTGTCAAATTTTGTCTAACTAGCTCCTCGTCAGAATCCATTTTTAAACGTCAATAAACACACTTACGTTAACGACAAGCAAACGAACAACTGACGCGAACAGAACTTTGTTAAAATGGCCGTTAAATATTTATTTACAGATTGACAGAGGTTTGCGACACGTTGCCAAACTTGGCCGAAATAAACATTACATCATGGCGGATCGATTTAAACGATCTGCGGAAGAAGGGCCCATAGGCTCATGGGCCCTTCTTCCGGGGATGGCCTCAATTTTTGAAATATTTGGACGAAAATTGGTATCTGGCCCTTAATTGTAGGGGGGCGCCACCTACAGATCTTTCTCTCTTTTGGGGAGTCACAACTTTTTCGTGCATCTATGAATCACATTTTCTAGAAGAAAAATCGATACCTCTATCATTTTTACGTGAAAATGGTATGCTTGTTAAAAGTCGCTACAAGCACGAGATATTTTGATCTAAATTAATCGATGCATGTGTTTGTCAAGAAGTGAAACAATTTTAAAAACTTTTTTTTTAATCAACATACAGTGTCACCATTAAAGTCCGCACCATATGGAACTTTTTTTTATTAATGAGGTTAGTTAAAATTAAATTTGGGCAATCGTTTTTGCTTCAAATTAGACTAAAAATTATATAATCAAATGTCACCATCTGTCATTCGGTATCTGTCAAAAATTATATTTTAATCAAAAAATGCTGAAAAATGGCATTGTTTTACCGAATTTCAAAAAAATTTATTAGAAAAAGTTGTTTCTAGTACAATTCTTGGCCTAAATACAAAGTTTCAGTTTTCTAGCTCAAAGTTGATTTTTTTGCCACTTTTTCTAAATAACTTTTTTTTTATTTAATGTAAGTTCGCTTAATGGATATTAAACTATTTGCTTATACCATACTCAATATTTTATTTAGTTTGTTTGAGCTTTTTTTTACTAGAATGCCATTTTTTTTCGAAATTTAAAATTAGAGGCAAAAAAATTTGACACAGGTGGTGCAAAGTTATCCTAATTTAAAAATTTTAACAGATAGACGTCAGATATTCCATTTTTTTGATAGTACATACACCTAAGAAGTTCAAAAAACTTATAATAAAATTCCCAGATATCAGATTAGTTCAAAATTTAGACACATTTTCTTTTTATCCACAATAAAATATCAAGGCAATTTTGAATTTTATAAGCAGGCTATGGAAAAAAAAGCGAACTAGAGTGCCGAATAAATAAAAGAAATGTCATAAATTTGAATATTTTCGCAAGTTATAGTTTTCAGTGTTATCACCAATGTTGTCCATTCAAGAAAAAATAGAAATTGTCTTAATTTGTGGAGAGAATATGCCTCACCGGCAAGTATCTGCCATTTTTAATGAGAGGCATCCAGAAAAAAAATTGCAGCATAGCACTGTTTCAAGAATAATGTCAAAATTTAGAGAAACTGGATCTGTTCAAAATAATTTTAAGAAACCTCACGCGGCAAGTAAATACGATGAAGCAGCACAACTTGATGTTTGTTTAACTGTTATTGACCACGGTCAAACTAGTGTAACCAAGATAAGTGATTCAACAGGGTGCAAGAGGGAAAGCGTTAGAAAAATTCTTCAGAAAAATCGATTTCGGGCATATAAACCCAAGTTTATAAACACATTAAAAGAACGCGATTTTGATATCCGACTTGATTTATCGTTTTGGTATCAGGGACAATATGGGGAGAATATTCTTTTTCCATACAAGATATTATGGACAGATGAAGCCACTTTCTCTTCGAATGGTACCGTGAGCTCACAAAATTGCCAATGGTGGTCCCAAGAAAATCCTAACTTCACAATAATTGAATGTCGCGACCAGTATCATTTTAAAACCAATGTTTGGTGTGGAATTTTGAAAGACGAGCTTATTGGACCATACTTCTTTAGAGTAAACTTAACTGGTGAAAGGTACCTGAATTTTCTTGATAACGAGATTACCGAAGTTTTGGATAACATGCCCTTACACCATAGACATAACTTATGGTATCAGCTTGATGGTGCACCCATACATCAAACTGTAGCAGTGAAAGAACGCATAAACCAATTATTTCAAAACAGAGTTATAGGGCGTGATAGAGAATGTCACTGGCCACCCGGGTCGCCTGACATAACCCCACTAGACTTTTTTCTGTGGGGTTATCTTAAGCAGAAAGTTTATAAGAATCGACCGTTTAGAAATATCGAGCATTTGGAACAAACGATAAGACAGTGTTGTGCCGATATAAGACCAAGCTTTTTACAAAATGCTGTCAAAGACGTTTATAGACGGACGGGTGTTTGTATAGAGCGAGAAGGAAGTCACACTGAAATGTGAAATTTATATTGCTTTTGTGTTACCTATTTAAAATGATTAAAGTTCCTTTTTGTTCCTTTTAATAATAATGATAGTTTTAAGTATAAAATAAAATTTTTATCAAATATTTAGATGTATTTGTCATTTGAAAAACGAAACATCTGACGTCTATCTGTTAAAATTTTTAAATTAGGATAACTTTGCACCACCTGTGTCAAATTTTTTTGCCTCTAATTTTAAATTTCGAAAAAAAATGGCATTCTAGTAAAAAAAAGCTCATACAAACTAAATAAAATATTGAGTATGGTATAAGCAAATAGTTTAATATCCATTAAGCGAACTTACATTAAATAAAAAAAAAGTTAATTAGAAAAAATGGCAAAAAAATCAACTTTGAGCTAGAAAACTGAAACTTTGTATTTAGGCCAAGAATTGTACTAGAAACAACTTTTTCTAATAAAATTTTTTGAAATTCGGTAAAACAATGCCATTTTTCAGCATTTTTTGATTAAAATGTAATTTTTGACAGATACCGAATGACAGATGGTGACATTTGATTATATAATTTTTAGTCTAATTTGAAGCAAAAACGATTGCCGAAATTTAATTTTAACTAACCTCATTAATAAAAAAAAGTTCCATATGGTGCGGACTTTAATGGTGACACTGTAGAAACATTTCAAACGTGAATTTTTAAACACCAATAAACAACGAAACCCTAGATACAAAACTAAATCAAAATCACAACAAATGTTGGAAATGTCCACCTCCTTGCTGTATGCAATTCTTAACACCCTGTTGCTTAGTGCCTTATACTGGCTGTTGATCTTTGGATACTGTTCTTTACTGATTTTATCGTGTTTTATATGAATTTGACGTTGTCGATGTTCAATTATGAATGTTTACATGACAATAAAGTATTATTATTATTAATACACGACGGTACCAAATTTTCTTATCCTATCTGAACTCACCGCACACCAAGCACTCCTCATTATCTCTAGTTGAATACTTATCGTCACATAACTCACTCTGTTTATAACTTTCAGACTCAGAATCATCAAAATGTAAGTTTTTTAATTCAGGTTACTTGGTATAGTAGCCAGTTTTCCAATTTCTTCTACCTTTCTTGTCCTGGTTTCAGATCTGTTTAACTCTTCGATTCTCAGAATACTTAAACTTTTCTGCGCGTTAGGTCAGTCACCTAACCCAACGGTTAATAACGAAATACAATTAACTAGTCTTGCGCGGCAAATTATTTATTCATATAAAACAAATTGCATCATGCAATAATTTTGAAAATTATTACCGAACGGTACTTTTTAAACTGCAGTGCAAAAATACCGATGCGCAAATTACCCCGTGAACGGAATTCCCCCGTCCTTCTCTACTAAAAAATATAATTTTAGAGTATACCGTTAAAAATAGCAAAGCTGAAGTATTAATAAATGTATCAGATTCAACCATATAAATATTAACAAAATCTGAAATCAGTACCTTTCTAATATACGTACATAAATAAATAATGATAAAAATACATACCTAACATTTATTGTATTCTTATCACCTCCAGATACATATTATATGATTTACACGAAAAAGCTTTTAAATGAAGAGTAGGTAGATTGGAGTAAGGAACAGTTTTTACTTAATTGCAATTTTTATGGACTTCTCCTGTTATTTCCCGACTAAACGACCTACTAAGTAAAGAACTTATCTTGTAACAAGGAAGACAACAAGAAATCTTCCCGTAAATCCTTTTTACGACTGGAACCTAATTGTATTGCTTTTATATACAGGAAGTAACTTTTGTAATTTAGCCGTATTCAAAAGAAATTTATTAAAATTGTTGCATTTTGGAAACACAACTTGATATGGGATACATATATATATACTGATACAGACCGCGTTTTCAGTCCCGATACATTTTACAGACAACCTCAGACCCACAAGAAGCAACGAGGTCAGGGGTGTTTAGAAGGTAAAAATATGACTTACTTAATCAAACAAATTCAAGCAACCTGGGAGGGGTAAGAAAATACTAAAAAAAAAAAATCGGCATTTCTAATAAACGTTTTTAAACCCACGTGTTAATGCCACTCTGTCAGACCTACTCAGAAATAAATAATATAGCTTACCGACGTTATCATACCAAGCGACGTTGCCGGTTTCTGGGATTGCAATAATACATTATTTGGCGCGAAAACGTCGAAACCGTATGGGACATGCGTTTAAGTTGCATTTCAGAATGATGTTTTAATGGTAACGTACAATAATTGTTATTCTTTCAATACTATATTTCAAAATTAACAAATTTATTTAAACTTTTGAGAAGATGCCCACACTTGCTGATGCCGACACTTGTGTCATTTTTTATTACTTGTGTTTTGTTTTTAACACGTTTCTATGATATGCGCAACAAGTTTTATAACTACTAAAATAATCAGGCGAAATATAAAATAGGTGAGAAGAAACTAAGGGTCAATTGTATAGGTTTAGTTTAATCTACAGTTTAAACCTAAGTTTAATCATAGGTTTAAGCTAAAGTTTAAACCAAAACTTGCAACTTGTTCCTTGTATACTTTCTGGTTAACATTATAGAAGTTTGACAATGACAGTTGACAGTCTCACATATTTTTGTTAATTTTAAAACCTTGGATTTTTCTAGCGTTTTAAGAAGTGTTTTTAAACACGCAAATATTACTGCAATATTACACTAGAATTAAACAAACAAAATAAAAAAAAAACTGCCCTAATTTTAATACTATATTTAATAAAGCTATCTTTGTAGGACTTTTATGCTATTTAATTCTGTTCTGTCGTCATATTTTTTTAAAAGAACATCTTGAATTTTTTTGACTCTGCACTTTATACCAAAGGTAGCTATTTTTTTATGAGCAAAGTGAAACGTCCGAAAAACTATGTAGCTTAAAGTAAAAGCTTTTTTGGTGGGAGCAAAATTTATTTCACATTGTCCTTCACAAAGTTGGCTACATAGCGTATTATTTATTTAAATTAGATTAGCAAAATAATTATTTATTACATTTTGCCGAATTAGTTTTCCATTTCCCTGAGGTAGATTTTGAACATGATCTTCTATATTATCCTCATTTTGAACAGCATTGTCATCAAGTTGTGCTGGATCATCCGTATTCCAAATGCCATATTGTCTTTCGACAACATTACGTATTCTTATTTGTGATCCGTTATACAAATTTTCAGCCTGTGTACCTAGATTTGCCAGTGGTATCATCACATGCTCGTCTAGAGTATACCCTGACTTACTCAAGATGCCAAACATGCCTTGATTTATTTCGGCTTACTATTATTATATGATAATCGGTCATTTGTAGAGCCTGGCCATCGAGCCACTATATTTCTTATTCGCAATCTTGAATCTGATAAGGTTTAAACATTTGTTGAAAAGAAACCTTTCCTGTTGCGATAATTTTCTTCATCTGGACCACCTAAAGGGAAAATAAATGGGTTTCATACA
Organism: Polydrusus tereticollis; assembly: GCA_963920685.1. NCBI lineage: Eukaryota > Metazoa > Arthropoda > Insecta > Coleoptera > Curculionidae > Polydrusus > Polydrusus tereticollis. Next base: position 5,019,414 of record OY987333.1, on the reverse strand, counting down.
TTAGATAATAGTTATTTATGGTACAAGTGTGTTATGTTATATATATGTCACGCTGGGAAATGGTTAGCCCTTGAGGCCGTAGGCCGAGAGGGCTAATTCCCAAGTGACTTATAATATGACTTAACACACGAGTGCCATACAAAATTTTATCCAACACTTGATAGATGTTATTAAAAAATAGAAAATTATATTGTTCCATTGGCTAATTCCCAAGTGACTTATATGACTTAACACACGAGTGCCATACAAAATTTTATCCAACACTTGATAGATGTTATTAAAAAATGGAAAATTATATTGTTCCAATGTAAACTGGAAAACCCTGTATTATATTTTAATTGACATATTTTTGAATGACAAATTTGACACGTAAAAGTAGGCTAAGGTGATTTTTGTTGTTATGGAATTGATTAACAACCAAAATTTGAAGGCAGTAAAAGAAATTATTATTTTGCTATTTTCGAGGGTAGTTTTTCAAAATATGGAAGAAACTTCAGCCTAAATTCAAAAAGAGGCTGACCTGGCGTGTTTATTTATTATTCCCTACAAGTCAAGAAATAGTTATGCCAAAACCTTAAAATAATTTATCGACTTTCGTGAAAGAAGATGTGCCTGCGTGAGTTATAATCATAACCCACTAGTAAGTTACGGATTATAACTTACTGGTGTGTGTGTTTGATAGTTTACATGTCTAAAATGACATTGATAATGACAGTCATAACAGTCATGTGTTGGATAAAATATATTTATGTAATAAAAAAATACATTTTAGTCTGATATTTTTAAGTAGGTAGTTATTAACCATACTTATTACTATTGGTAGAAACCTATAAAGATGATAAAATTTTACCTGGAGATTGTATTCGAATGTGTGTGCAGTCAATTGCACCTATGATATTTGGAAAGCTTGCAACTCCCTGAAACTCATTTTTAGTTTCTTTTAATTCTGCATTGGTAAGAGGCATTTTTATATATATGGGTAATAAATGAGCTACCCCTATTGATACATCAGCAACAACGCGTGATGCTGTTCCAGGATCTACGCCTCCAAAATCTCCCACCACCTTCAGCATACTTCCTGTAGCATAGAATCGCAGTGTTACCAATAATTGTGTGGCAGGGCTTAAAGCATGATTTCTAGAACACAAAAACCTGTTTTAGGATTTTACATAAAGTAAATTGTCTCCATTCTTCGTTAACAGTCTGAGGTAAACATGTTACATGAAATTTACATTCTTGGTGTACTACTTACTATTCAGTGTTCCTTTGTAGCTGGGGACCAATGTGCTGGAGCAACTCTTCTACTGATGCTCTAGATATTCTAAATACGTTAACAAATTCTTGGTATATCTACAAATTCGTATGGATCCGCGGTCTAAAGACTCGAGCTCTTCTCGGATTTTCAATTATGTTAATTACGTCTTCATCATCATTATCAGAAAATTCATCAAAAATTTCAAAATTTCAATTTACAATTAGGTACTATCACAACACCACAGAACTCAACACAAAACTTAACGAGAGTACTTAGCATAAAAATGGCAAAAACTAAAAATTCTAAAAAGGCTAGGAAAAAATACAAAAATGTCAAGTTTGAAGTTTAACTGGTGTTCACTCTATCAGTTGATAGTTAAACTCCAGATGGTTGTTACAGTTGGGTATACAAAGGACATTTGACACGAAACTACTGTTTAACCGTAGCTTGCAGTTTAAAGGAAACCTATACAACTGGTCCTAAGTGGAACATTAACTAAACTGAGTTTTTTGTTGTAAGTTGTAATACCTACTGTAGGTGCATTTTGGCAGCAAGGTTTATAATTTCACAACTCATCTTAATGACTTTTAGTTTCACCAAAAGATATTCTGTCTATCTACATCGGGTATTTAATTTAGTCATTGTCAATGAAAGGTTTATATCCCTATTTCCATGAACTAAATTTGTTTATATTACCATATATTACCGTCGTTATCAAGCCCACCTAAAACTAGTTTCCCTTCGTCACCCTATACCCCTGACCATCCCTATATAGTTAAACGTTACCAGACCCGCAGACGGGTCTGGTAACGTCGACTTTGGTCTGACAACGTCGACTGAATATGGCAAAATGGGTCTGTATCAGCGGCCAAATAAAAGTTTCAAGATAGTTTAAGGTTTATAAGGGGTTTAAGTTTAAAATTTGTAGATGACCAGTTCAGTTTTGACATGATTTGCTACTAAGGTAGGTATTATTAAAAAACACCCATTGTATGATTTCTACCATTTGATCTCATTCTAGTAATTTTGTCTACTAAAACATGTTGCATAAATGAATTTTGTTCTATAACTAAAAACAGTAGGTACTTACATATACCTTCCTACCTTCAAACTCTTCTCTTAATAAATTTGAGAAAGAAGCAAAATAAAATTGCAGTAGGTAGGTTCATACCTATACAGTAAACCCTCTCTATAGCGGACACCAGAAAAATCTCGAAAAGTGTCCGCTAAGAGAGGTGTCCGCTATTGAAAAACATTTTTTAATTGTGTTGGGTGAAACTTTTTTCCAAGCAGCAGCAATCCAAACTAAGGCACTGGATAAATGTATGCTTTTTTAGCATCTTTAAAATAATTTTCGTTCTCGGAAAATGACAAAATTCTCCTAACTAAGTAATGTCTATAGAATAGTTTAAAATTTTGGATTATGCCCTGATCAAGCGGCTGACAGTGGGATGTTGTATTCGGAGGCAGAAAAATAATCTGAAGATTTTTTAATGGTATCTTTGGATGGGAAGTGGCATTGTCTAAAAATAGAATCACATTTCTGTTTTGTTTCTTCATTTTTTTGTCGAATTCTTGCAACCAAGTTGTCATAATGTCTGTGTTCATCCAGGCTTTTTTATTGGATGTCCACTTCAAAGGTAATTTCTCAACATTAGATCCTTTAAAACATCTTGGGTTTTTACTTTTACCAATTATAAGGGGTTCTTCTTTTTCTTCCTCCATATTTGCACAGAATAAGATGGTTAATCTCTGTTTTGGGACCTTTCTTCCTAAACATTTGTCGCTGTTTTCTGCAAAAGTTTTGTTTGGCATGGCAGCATAATAGAGACCTGTTTCGTCGGCATTGTAAATGTCTTTTGCAAATGTTTTAAGAATTATTGGAAGTTTTAATTTCTAGGCTTCTACATCTTCCAAATTTATGTCAGCTGATTCACCACAGATAGTTTTAAACGTTATCGTGTGTCTTTGACAAAATTTTTCCAACCAGCCATTTGAAGCCTTAAAATTTTCAATTTCAAAATTTTCTGCGACCTCAGAAGCTTTTCGTTTTATTATAGGCCCAGATATAGGAATGTTTTTGTTTCTTGCTTTACAAAACCAGTTAAAAACTACCTCATCAACTGCTAATGCACTAGTCTTGGGAAACTTCCGTTTTTGCTCTTCATTTCCGCCTTCTGCAAACAGCTTTTTTAGCTCGGTCTTGTTTTTTATTATTTCCGAAATTTGTGTTTTTCCCACACTGAACTTTTCAGCTAGTTTTCTGACACTTGCCCCATAACTTTCACTTTTCATTATTATTTCATTTTTTTCCTTCAAAGACAAACGTTTTCTCTTTAACGACATATTTTCAGACTTAAAGACACAAAGTTTTAATATCAAATGAATAACAATAACTAAACAAGGATTTCAAAAAGGCCCTTTATGCTAATGTTTTCTTTGAATAGCGCAGTAAGATCATAATTAATGTTTATGACACAATTTACGGGGTATAATCCATTTTACAGAAACGGAAAACCCAGAAAAAAAGGTACCTACCTAATAAAAGGGTCTATTAAGTAATTACCGTGTCGGTTGTCGATATACGTTTTAAATTACCATAAATAGAGATAAACAATTTAACATTCTACGGGGTGTCCGTTATAGGGAGGTAAAAATACATGTATTTTAGATAGGGAAGTTTTTAAGAAAGTGTCCGCGCCCGCTATATAGAGTGTCCGCTATTGGGAGCTGTTTTTTATACAGGTTTACAATAGAAATGTTTTTTGCACCAATGAAAGTGTCCGCTATTAAGAGGTGCCCGTTAAGGGAGGTTTTACTGTATAAAATTTAGCTGTCTGATTTTTTCAGTTAGTAGTTTAAGCCTCGAAAATTAGACTATATTTTCAAGGATATAGTCTATCTGCTTGTTAGAAATATGTAAACTGAATAATTTTTTTACAGTACCTACCGACTATTTCTGAATTACTACGCATAGGTTCTACATTAAACAAATTTATTACGTTGTGGTTCTGATTAAAGATTTTTTATAGATGCGTCACCTTTAAAACCGATTTAATATAAGAAAAACAATAGATCGTTTAACTATTTGATTTTTTAACAGATTAATAACATGTTAAAATGTCATTTAAAAATGAAATTAATAAGAATAATCCAAAGGCAATAAAATTCTAAAACGATCCAAAGCGGGCGGAAAACCGGTTATGAGTTCAAAAACATGTATATAAATAATATTTATTACCAACTTTACTAGTCCACGCGTTGTTGCCATATCTCGGGCTCAACAACATCGGTCATATATAACGTCGGCAAAATCGAATATAAACAAAATCTGTATATTTGCGAGCGCCACCTAGGCGGAGAAAGCATGAACTAAATTCGTTTATAATACCATATATTACCGTCGTTATCAAGCCCACCTGAAACTTGTTCCCGTGCGTCCCCCTACACCCCTGACCATCCCTATATAGTTAAACGTTACCAGACCCGCAGCCGGGTCTGGTAACGTCGATTTTGGTCTGACAACGTCGACTGAATATGGCAAAATGGGTCTGTATCAGCGGCCAAATAAAAGTATAAATAGAATTTTTGAAACTTGATAGGAAAAATACAAAATGTATAAATCTTCACTTATATTATTTATTCCACACTATAACAATTGTTTCGACACACAGTGTCTTCGTCAGATAGTAGAAACTGAACAGAAACAGATTCAGTTTCTACTATCTGACGAAGACACTGTGTGTCGAAACAATTGTTATAGTGTGGAATAAATAATATAAGTGAAGATTTATACATTTTGTATTTTTCCTATCAAGTTTCTATAATGGATCTTCATCAAGTAACGGCTACATCCATTGAATAAATAGAATTTTTTTAAAAGCCATGTTTAACCAAGTTTAAAACACCTTTAAAATAATCCCTAGGTTGTTATATTCGGTTACCGCAAACCTAAGTTACATCAGTTTAAAGTATCTACATTATTATCGGTCACCCTGCCATTGCCAGGGTAATAAGAGAAAAATTGTCATTATAAAATTTGTAGATATTTGAACAAGGAATGTAAAAAGTAAATTTCTTACCTACATTGAATATGAAATGTTACAAGATTTTAACGACTTCTTGTGCCACCATAGCAAATACGACCCCTAGCGGTAAAATTAGGAACTTAAAAGTATTTTTATTGATCTTCTTTTGGCAATATTTGTTAATAATTTTTTTACCTTTAAATCGTAACATGAATAATTTTCGAGATATAGCCGCTCCGTACCCTTAACTGATCACCCTGTATATATCAATATATACCTATATATTGACTTTTTGCCTTCATTTCGCGTACTTTTCTGTCCTTTTTTTTTGCGTTACAAAAGTTATTTTTGGATATAATTTATTACATAAATAAATATATTATTTGGGATGGATTCTAAAAATAAAAACATGATTATTTTTCGTAAAATACAATCTGTCGGTGTTAAATATTGATGTTCGTTAATCTTAGAATTGTCGGCAAATAACAGAATTATTGCACATGCGACAGCATAACATAAAAAAACAACAATTAAAAAACGGTAAAGCATAGAATATAAAATTGTGAAATACTTACATCATGTATTTTGTAATACATTTTTCATACTTCTGTGTAGTTTTCACCGCAAACAATGGATCAATTTGTGAGAATCTAATAAAGATTTCATCTGTTTTCGCGGGATTTTCTCAAAGCAATACACATTTATTCCTAATTTAGTTGAATAAAAATTCTCTGAAGTAAGCATTTTTATTCAAGAAAGACTATGGTAGGTATATCAGCATTATATTGCATCTTAAGTCAATTGAGACAATAAAAATTATCAAAGGCTCTCCTGAGATCCAATAGAAATTTAATAAATAAGTAAAAATTAAATGGTAAATAATATTTTTTAATTTTTATAACCTAATGAATCAAATTCCGTAACCAGTGAAGCAAATCAAATTTTTTTTTGTACTCATACGTAGATTCGAAATTAATAAACAAAAGTACATAATCCCATTCAAAATTTCAAAGTTACCCCCCACCCCTAAAAATGGTTTAAATATGTCCCCACATCTTACTATTGCCTCGTTAAAATTTCAAGAAAATATTTTAAACCGTTTGCGAGATATCGCCTTATAACACTGGATAAGAGTATATTGCCGAGCTAGTAGAAAGAAACTCTAAGACCCCTTTGAAACTAGCTTGAGTGTACTTCAAGAAGTAAAGGAGAACAGGGCAGCCAGGAGATTTGTTCTTCAAAACAACTCGTAAGTAGACAAATGTGTTTGTTGTGGCTTTGGCACTAAAAAGGTTACAACTAAAAACAATGTTTATACAGTCATTGAAGTAAAAACTTCCAAAGGAAATATACATGGGTGTATAGGAAAATGTTTAATTTGTAAGTTATACGGTGTTTCCTATCGCCTGAGGAAATAACCGTTATCATAACTGGTAAATACAACAGAAAGATCTTTTAATACCTACAGCTTAGTTTATATGACCAGACGAAATAGACTAACGAATAAAAGAGCATTGAAACTAGTATGTGTAAAACATAATCTGCAATCGATGAAGAGGAAAGTACTGAAACTGACTTACTGGCGAAGGGTACTGGGGGTTTTTGGAGCACGAGCTTCCTGAACATTTAGAAGTTGATTTAGAAACCAGAAACAAAATGTAGTTGATGCACGATGGAACACCGCCACACTTAAGTTTGGTTGCGCGTCAATTTATGGACGAAAATTACTATAACTGTTGAATACGAAAAGCGAGACCGCAAGCCTGGCCTCCCAGATTTGAATTATTTCCAAAATGAACAGGATCTAAGGAACAGGATATTTGAATTATGTGCTATTATTAATCAGACACCAGGTATATTCGAAAGAGTTCGTCAATCAATTAGGCGAATTGATGCATGCGTTCATTTTCAGCAATTATTGTACATGTAAATGTTATTAACTTATTTGTAGAAGTTGTTTAGTCTTAGTCTTGCAAGTGAAAGTTTGTCACATCACAATACAATCACAATTTTTCGCTTATTTTTCAAAAACTTTTAATGATTCAACTTACAAAATTCCAACGCAGTTTTATCTTTAAACTCGTTTTCTTCCAAAACGTCTGCTTTCAGCGACTAATAGTAAGAGTACCTTTTGTTTGTAAAATTAACTGGAGAATAGGTCTGTCTAGTTAAAAATAACATATAGTGTGACACAAGAAAGTCATGGTTATTTAAATCCAGATACAACACTGCATGTGGCGCCATTTAATATTAAACAAAGAAGTAAGTAAATAATTGGGTTTCTCATCATGAATATTCCTAGTATCCCGAATTTCATCAAATTGCCATACTACTGAACAAAAATATAATCCAAAGATCAAATAAAGAATTCTTTTTTGTGACGAGAAAAAAGTTTGACATTTTATCTCTGTTGACAGGTAACAAAATGACACTTTTTATGAAATTACTTTTTTCCCCGGGAAAAAATGATTACTTTTTTCCCGAATATATATGTTGGGAGCAGAGCTCGAAAACGGCCAAAGGTCGATATTTTTGCTCAATCTTAGGATTGGCTATTTTATAGCGACTAAAGTCCGAAGTTTTTTTCAATTTCGGGCTTTGGCCTTCTTCAAACAGCCAAACCTGGAATTGTGCAATTACAAAACGACCAATACTTAAAATAACGGTCATTTTGGTTCGTTACTCGACAAGCATAAACAGAATTTGGCGCGAGCGCAATGTGGGCGGACCAGTGTATTATTTAGTGTGGTGTGTGGTGTCAGTCTAAGCCTTGCATTGAGGGAGTTTACACGTATTGTCTGTCTCGTTAAGAATGTCTGCTGTTAGTGAACATGAATTAAGGTTGAAGTTGGATGCTTATATCCAGAAAAGGGAATCAAACAATACATTCCTGTTTACTCAATATAAATATAAGGAATTAATAGCCGATGTAAAAGCTTCGCTATTTAAAAGAAGAGAGGGCAAGCCGCTCACATCATTGGATTATCGACGCATTAAGAGGTATGACATTTTATCCATTGGTGATGTAGAAAAACCTATAAAAAAGCGATCTACAAATGACGATGAAATAAAATATTTTTGCCATACCTAAAGATGAGCTGTATGAAATTATTCACAAAGCTCACATAGATACTGGACACAAAAGAACACGGTGCATGGACAAAGAACTTAAAAAAAAGTACTGCAATATCACGCGTGATGTGATTGATATTTATTTACGGTTATGTGGACAATGTCAGCTAAAAAAAAAGAATAAAGGGAAGGGACTAGTGGTAAGGCCAATTTTAAGGAACAACATGAACTCAAGAGGGCAGGTGGATCTGATTGACATGCAAACAGAACCGGACAAAGATTATAAATTTATTTTAAATTATCAGGACCACTTAACAAAATTTGTTTTTTTGAAGCCCTTGAAATCCAAAAGAGCTACAGAGGTAGCTTATAATCTGTTAGATATTTTCTGTATAATAGGCGCTCCCAACATTTTCCAGAGTGACAATGGAAGAGAATTTACAGCAGCTGTCATAAATGAACTTGCTGATATGTTTCAGGCTAAAATAGTTCATGGCAAACCAAGGCATTCTCAAAGCCAGGGAAGTGTAGAAAGGGCAAATCAGGATGTTAGGGATATTTTGGTTTCTTGGATGGCAGATAATAAAAGTACAAATTGGGCTGACCGGGCTTCGATTCGTTCAGTTGGAAAAAAATAGATCTTTCCATAGAGATATAAACAGAAGTCCATATGAAGCGATGTTTGGGGTTTCTGTACGAAATGGCCTATTGGATTCAGATATTCCTTGCGAGGTTCTTCAAACTATTAGCACAGAGGAAGAGTTGGAAAATGTATTGAATGATAATACTAATGTAGATGCCGCCAGCGACTCGGATATAGAAGAAAATCATGTGGTTTTACATGAAAGCTCAAGCACTCAAGTTAAACAACAAAAAGTAAGTGATATTTTAACTTTGTTTTATTTAAATAGGAATAATCCAAAGTATTTACTTATGTGAAAAATCCTTATGTGACTCATCCGCTTAAACTCTTATTACGACCCACCTCAATATTCACTTACACGGTTTTTTTTTTACAGTGTGCCTGTACACTACACCTCAAAAAGCATGTGGGATTTGCATTCGTCAAGAAAAAATCACAGAAGCACGTGAAGCATCATGCAAATTCCAGAAATGGCAAGCCGATGAAATGCTGCAGAGGCCTAACAAAAAATTTCCTCCTATTAGTAGTGGGCAAAACGTTTTGGTAAAAATTCCAGATGTAGATAGAGGGCGTGCCGCACCTAGAAACGTAATGGCCGTTATTATGGAACGGAAAGAAGAAAGTGACCTCTATCAGCTTGGGACAGCTTCAGGAGTTGTTGAAAAATTGTACGCGAGGAACGAATTCCAAGTAGCTGATCATAAGTTTATGGAATTGGAGGATGTTCCAGAAAAAACAATAACATTAAGAACCGCTGCTGCTGTAGAATCTCAGTCAAAGCAAGGTTTTGTGAGATGTGATTGTAGAAAGAACTGCGTAAACAAGAGCTGCAATTATTTAAAAAAAGAAGTGAAATGCAACTCAAAATGCCACTCATCGTCAAGTTGCAGAAATAAATAATTATCAATATATCTTTTTTTTCCATTAAATGCCTCATTTGGGAGCATGGTATTAAACTGTTTTGACGTATATTATGCTTTTTATTTTATTTTATGTTTTCTGTCTATTTTATTGTAATAACTAATAATCTTATTTTGTTTGTCTTATAATATTTTATTATATTATTATTATTATTATATTAACCCACCTCAGTTATATTTGTATTATGTATTCGTTCGTAAACAAAATTATCTTGACATATATTATTATGCTGTTTATTTCATATTAGGTTTTCTACTTATTTTATTTATAACAGTAATCAGTAGTCTTACTTTGTTTGTTTTATAGTATTTTATACTTATATTAAAATTGTTATACCTATTAAACCATTGCAGTTATTAATGTATTATGTGTTCCTTCCTAAATAAAAATTATTTTATACCTTATTGTTTTATTAATTCATGTTAAAATTCTTAGAATTAAATTATGCTTTATCAAAAGTTAATTCGAACAAAATGACACAAATACATAGCTTAACCATTTAAATGTGTTGATTCCAATAAACTAACTACAAATTTAAATAACACATTGTTCCAACTTACTTTTTTAAAATTGTATAGTGTGGCTGTATAGCTTTGGTCGTTTCGCAATTGCACAATTCCAGGTTTGGCTGTTTGGAGATGGCCAAAGCCCAAAATTGAATAAAACTTCGGACTTTAGTCGCTATAAAATAGCAAATCCTAAGATTGAGCAAAAATATCGACCATTGGCCGTTTTCGAGCTTTGCTCCCAACATATACACATATATACACAAGTAAAAGTAGATATTTAATTTTAGAATATTTTATTATACAAAAAGTTACATTTCCTTTATATCAAAAGTACAATTATTAAATGTACATTGCATGAATGATTTTAATATATTGTAATAATATGTTTTCTCAATATTAAATCGTCGTTTTTCCCTTCACAGAAAAAAATAGTGTATTAACACAACCTCGAGCTAAAATCTAATGCTTATTTTTTCCTTGTATAATAAATAACTATTTTTTTGAACCCATGTTCTTATGAACTTTTTATCTTGAAATAAGTTACAGATTCGCCCTTTAAAGTTTGTTTAATTACTTAATAAACACCCTCTATAGTATAAGCGTTTGAAAAATATAAAAATTGTTGTTGACTTTAGTGAAAAACTATCAAGCTTATTTAACGCCGCATATTATCGATTAGGTGTATCTAACAGTGCGACAGTGTACATAAGAAAAGCCCTAAGAACCCCATTAAAACAGAAGTCACGTGTCAAGGACTAGGGGCAAGCCTCTGCAGCACCGTAATCCTTTGTTTAAGTTATTTCGCCATTTAAAACTTCTCAAATTGTCAGTATTTGTCTGTTTTAGCAGGAACATTAAAGCGAATAGGTGTAAAGTGAAGGAAGGCAATAAAACGTATATTTTTAAGAATTATTAGTTTTTCTTGATATTACAAAGTACGAAAACGAAATGTTCCATCAATCCGCTCTTGACTTCATTAAAAACAGTTCGGGAATTCTAATTAAAATTCCTTTGCAAACCTAGTGAAATTACCGTGGAAACCGGAAAATAGCACTACAAACACTGCAGCAGTTTAGCTTTATTAAAATTCCTCGTAAACGATAAAGTTAGTCCTGTTTGTAGGTATAGCGGATATAGTTGAAAGATTTTAGAAGGCAAACAAGAGTAAAAACCTTTTGTAGTATCGGAAAATGAAATATTTTATATTCTGACCGCCACTGCCTGTTATTAATCTTAACGGTCTCTGAAGTAGTGCGTTCGGATCTCGCCAAAGTTCTTTTATGATCGGACATTCTTTTCTTATTAGCAAAAAGAATGTGTATCGGATTTTCCGGAAAATGGCTTTCTATCGGTTTCGTTTTACGTTAGAAAAATTGTAGGGTGATGGCTTATTTTTACTTTGAGTGTCTATATTTTTATACCTTTCACAGACCACTTTAAGACCTTCACTTACCCCAATGTGTATTATTTATTTTTTAAAATGTTCTATTCTAGGTTTGGTCGCATTGATAAAGTCTGTGCGTTTTAAGAAGTCCGATATCGGATTAAATCACCAAGGGATGTTATCGCTTTTAAAACAGTAAGTCGGTTAAGTTACAATATCTTCGCACCTTCGCTATTCTTGATCACACCGAACATCCCACTGGTTTACTGTATTCTATTACTGGGCGAAATCAGGGGTTTCAAAACAAAATTATCTTAGAATTACGCGTTGAGCATAAATAATAATTAAATAGATAATTAAATTATTTTGCTATTATTATAGGTAAATCTATATAATAATCGCTATTTTCCAAGAACCAATTAAAATTTGCGTGATGGTTAAATATGTTAAAGATTTTGTCAGGTATATACTTTTCCGATAATGACATTATTTTGGGATTATTATAATTAAATCTTCATAATAATTACTATTTTCCAAGAAATAATTAAAATTAGCTGAAGTGCGGGATGGTATGTTCTACTTTATTTTAAATAAGTAGTTGTGCTTTTCACTTTTAGTTTGTTTCTCATTGTGTGTGAATTAAAATCAGTTATTAAGCAAAGTTATGGAAAATGTTCAGCAAGGTGGCACATCGCCTAGAAGGCATTTATCTCCAGGTGAACGCCGTTTGGTATTACAAGTGGAACGTTATTTTACTTTAGAAAAAGATAACTCGGGCCCGTTAGAGTATGTTTTGGCAGTGCAAAAACGAACGTCCGATGCTTGCGGCATTTCAGAGAAGACCTTAAGAGGACTTCGAAAAAAGAGTGAAGAGGATTTGGACAGACCATATAAAAGGGTTCGACTCCATTCAAAAACCTTGGATTTATCCCAAGGGATAAAACTCTCTATTAGGAATATTGTTTATGAAATGTATAAAGCCAAGGAATATGTTACCCTCAAAGCTATTCTTGAAAAGATAAAGCAGAAAAAACTTTGCGATATTGGAACTAACAGTTTGTCCATCATCTTAAAACATATGGGTTTCAAATATAAAAAAACGAACAACAGAAAACTGCTTTGCGAGCTGTCCAATGTTGTTTCGAAAAGATGGCAATTTTTAAGGGATTATTTAAACAACAAAAAATCGGAATTGTCAAGACAAGTTGTTTTTCTTGACGAAACATGGGTATTTGCAAACGGAACTTCAATGATGATGACGATGACGATGATGTTGATTCTGATGAGTCTGAAAGCATGGGTGAAATTTGAAATGCAGAGGAAGACTACTTTTAGTAGTACCTATCTACAAGTAGGTACGTTCTGTCGCAAGACTACAAAATCGGTTCTTTTTAGAACCAAAACTTTATAAAAAAGAATTCGTAAAACTAATTTGTCTGAATACTACAAAAGCTAAAAAATTATTATTTTTCTTTACCTAAACTAATTTTTTATTTACTTTAAATTATTTTATTTAGAAAATGTAATTCATCAACATCCAAAATTACCTTCAATATAATTTATTGTTTGAGAGCCACTGACATAATGCTCAAGAGGTTTTATGGCTTAGCGGACTTTTTAAAACGCACAGACTTTATAATTTCGAATAAGTTTCGTGGTGTATTGTGGTAGGTACTGTGGTGGTGGCTGGATGAGCTGCGTAATAAAATAGTAACTGTGCAGCATGACATTGAGGCCTGATGCCGAAATAACTGTTTAATTTTAAACATAGAAATAACAGTCTGCATGAGTCTGTAAAATCGGAGGTCAATGCCACATACTTTTGAAGATGAGCTTGGTATTGTTCTTGCCAGAGATACTAAGTTCCTGGAAGCACACTTGGATCCCTGTTTGGCCTTCACTTATGTCATTGTATAGAAGTATATACTATATTTATTATAACAGAGCATAACCTAGATGGGTCTGTGTGTTACTGTATAGTCTAAATCTAAGCTTAAATTTACTTGTAGGCTTTTGTCTTCGTCAGGTGGCTTTTAAAGAAATCTTTATAAATACTGTTTGAATGTTGTATTATTGTCTTAATCTTTTTCGAAGATTCCTTTGACATATGGCACATTTATGGTTGGTCCAGCTTCGACGTCATCCTTCTGTCATTTTGACGCTTCTTGATGGCCTGGTCTACTAGTCTCATGGGATATAGCCATTTGTGTACGTAACGCAGCTATAGCTTCGGTTTAATTCTTCAATTGCCTGATTTTTAAACCATTTCATATAAATGTTGGCAAGTACGGGAGAGATGGATGATCCCATCGGTAGTCCGTCCCATTGACCGTAGAATCTATCCTTTTCTTGGAAGTAAGACAGCATTCCTTCTTCTTCTTCTGCGTAGGCGTTCATCTTTTTCTTATCATATGCTTCTATTAAATGCAGCGTTCTGTAGTGCTTGGAAGTCCTTTATTCCTGTCCATTGACGGATATTTCTCAGCCACGACATTTTTCTTTCTGCCTAATCCTTTTCTCCCCCCCTTCAATTTTACCCTGAAGAATGAGGCGTTGAAAGTGGTATCGCTCTCCGCGCAGTAAGTGTCCGAGATAACCTATTTTTCTTTTCTTGATATTTTCCAAAAGTTCTCGTTCTGCTAGACCGGTTCTTTTCTCACGTGATCGATCCAAGACACTTTCAACATTCGCCGTAGGATCCACATTTCGAAGGCTTCAATTTTGTTGATGATTGATACCTTCAACGTCCACGCCTCAACACCGTACAGAAGAACGGACCAGACATAGCACTATACCATCCTATATCTAAGGTTGAAAGAAGTTCTTGTCTATAAGGAATTTTTGAAGTCTTATCAAGGTTGCTCTAGCCTGTTCGACCCTGCATCTTATATCTTGATCCAGATCCCATTCTTGGTTAATTATGCAGTCCAAGTATTTAAATTGTGTGATCTGTTCGATGTTCCCTTCGTTGATATGTATTCGAGTGTGTGGAATATCGTTCTTACTAACAATCAGAAAATTGGTTTTACTGATGGTAATTTTTAAGCCTAGCCTTATTTAGCTTTCTTCATTGACCCGATTTAGTAGATTTTGGAGATCATGTGCATCATCTGTCAATATCACGGTATCATCCGCATATCGGATATTATTGATGGGGATTCCGTTTACTTTAATTCCAAAGGGGCTACCTGAGGTTGCCTCGGAGAATGCTCCTTCCACGTACAGGTTGAATAACATTGGGGATAAGATACATTCTTGGCGAACGCCTTTTTTAATTTCAAAATCTTCAGTGGTTTCAGCGTTGCTTATTCGAATTTCTGCTTTTTGGTGCCAATACAGATTACCGATTAGTCTTATATCTTTTCTATCCAATCCCAAATCTCTGAGGTATTTTATCAGAAGATTGTGCTTAACGTTGTCAAATGCCTTCTCATAGTCAATGAAACACATAAAGACATTTTTTCTTTGATCCTGGCAGTTTTGGATCAATGTCTGGAGACTGAATATGGCTTCTCTAGTTTCAAATCCGCTTTTAAATCCGAATTGACTGACTCCACTTACTTCCTCACATTTTCGATAAAGCCTTGTGTGTAGAACTCGAAGGAAAAGTGTCAGACAGTGGCTCATTAAGCTGATAAGGCAATAATCTTTACACGAAGTTGCGCTGTTCGATTTTGGTAGGGTGATAAACGTGGAGCGGAGTCAATATTCAGGGAAGTGTCCAGTGTCATAGATGTTATTGAAGAGTCTTACGATCGTTTCAAGATTTTGTTTATTAATTAAGTGAAACGTTTCCCAGTACATATCATCAGGGCCTGAAGCTTTGTTATTTCTCATTGAACTGATGGCGTGTATGATTTTACTTTTTAGTATGCTTGGTCCTGATAAGAGTGGATATTTCCATTGTGGGGTTCTCTGGTCTGTCGTCGTTGAAAAAACTAATTGTATATTTTCTCCAGATTTGCAACAATTCTTCGGGTTCTGTGACTATTTCATTGTGCTCAGTTTAAATAAAGCTTATAGCGGTCTATTATTGTACAATCCAGCTATTTCTTTGACCTTTTTATGTAGATGAAAACAGCATTTCAGTAGGTCCATTATGGCGTTGACGGGTAGCGATGTTCGTTCCTCAAGGGTATTGGTCCTCCCCTTGATTCCTTCCGATGATCTGAAATCTCGACATCGAAGCTAACAAATCGATCATTTGGTTCTATTTTCTTTCTACGGCTTTGTAGTGGTTGTAGTATTGAGAGTAGAAATCTGAACAGTTCGTATGTTGGAGAATTCTTGGAATCTGTAATGGCTCGTAGAGGCATATTGTGCTTGCGTATTTTTGGTAAACCGTATAAATGTGAGGGTTTGCTGTGATGCGGTCTTAAGTGTGTGCGTGTTCTATCTGGAATATGTCGTTCGTGCTTCTTGAGTGTACGGTATATTCTTCCTTCAATGGTAGTAGTGGGGTCCTTTATGATGCTCTGGTAGTTTCCTTTTTCCAGGACTTCTTCGATCGACACGTTTATCATTTATGATACATTATTGCCCCTAACGTTCAAACAAATCCTTGTAAAGGGAGAGGAAAGAAAGTCAAAAAGTCTTTCTCCACTGATTTAATGAAGAGCACTCAAAGACTCAATTTTATAATAGAAACCGTCTACATGTCTCGAAGGTAGTGACCTTCATCTTCAGGAGACAATATTAGTGTTGCTGTTGGTACTAGCAATAAAGAGAAATTAATGGTTTGCTAATACTATAATATAAAATTGAGCCACTGGAGAAAGACTTTCTTTCCTCTCCCTATATTTCAACTCCACTTTAAGAATGGACTATTTCTTTAAATTAAAATCCTTGTAATTTGACTAGGCTGGTTCGAGAATAGTTTTAAAAGTTTTAGAATATGCTTTCAGGTTATACAGTTTTACTAAAATAAAAAGGTGTAGTTTCCTTATTTCATTTCATTGACACTTTTATTGCGTCTTAAAAGAAAATATTTTTAAAGAAAAATGCTTTCAATTACTTTGAATCACTATCTTACCTCGTTTTTCATTAAATGCTGCCCGTAAATGTTGTATTAATGGTCCCGCGGCGGTTTATCTACCTACTTATATTGTTTTATTTTATTATATTTTTATAACTATCTAGAGAGATAAAACGGTAATGATTTATTAAATTATGCTTTTAATAGATATTTTACTTGCAATAAAGGAGAATTATCCCCAGCCCCCGAAAGATATTTAATGGTTTTTAACAGAATATAATGCTTTAGTTTCATAATAAAAACCTGCATTTTTTCCATTAGGTACTGAATAAAAATACAAATACGAGGGTGGGTCGATAGGTTCGTATACTAAGAGAGAACGACGACGGTGGCATCTGCATCACAATGACAATAGATCATTGTTTGGCAGTTACTTAATTAAATCCAAGCATTTTAAGTCGTAATTTTAAGTAAAATCGATTAAATTGGTTGCTAGGAAATTTGGAAAAACATTGGGCAATTTGCATTTAACTACAAAGGGATTATTGTACGTAAAACTAAAAAAACTTAGTCTGTTATATCGAACCAAGTTACTTATCGAACTACCCTCGTACCAATAATACGCTTATAAATTTTTTATTGAAAACGAAAACATTAGATATAAAATTATGTTTAAAGAAAACTTATTTAAAAACTCCTCATAAACATGGAACTCCAAAACAATCTACGTTTTTCACCCTCCATATTGTTTTCTAGTGCTTTTCGCACTTCTTCCGCAATGGCAAAATCGAAAGCCTCCTTTACGTGTTTCAATAATACCTCCATTGATGTAGACCGTAAATGACCCAGAACCCATGATTGGGTTTTAGGTATTAGCCAACTGAGGGAACCTAATCCTGACGAGTCAGCTTCTATATCACTAAAAACAGAAACAATTTGACACACCTTATGAAACGCAGAACAAACACTGTTAAAAAATCATTTTATTCCTTGTGAAATAAATTACTACTATTAAGTGGGTTTAATGAAAAACTAACATTATTAAAGACAAATTTTTAGGGTTTCTAATTAAAAGAAAAGGGTTACTTCATTTGGGTTCGTTAAACTTGCAAAATACTCTTAATAAAATATACCTCGCAGACGTTTTAATAGACTGCATCATTTTTAAAACGCCCCATTAAAGGTCGACATTTCTGGAGGTTCATTTGCATGTTATAATTAAATTGGGAATATTTTTGCCGATCTTTTGGCTTTCTTTTAATTAGATCTTGCAATATCTCGATTCTGCTAAAATGAAAATCTCGACAGATCGTTTCGTTCGTCCGAGTTACTATCGTCAATATAAAAGCTGTTTATTTACTTGGATTATGAAATAATATCATATACGGGGTGTTATAATAGGGTCCCTTAGAATGCAGTGTTGTGAACAGTGAATTAAACAACGCCCAATCCTAAACAAATACCCCGATCCACCTTCTTGGAAATGTGGCGTTTAAAAACTTGAGCGGAAGCTCCATCATGTTGAAAATTAGCCTGACGTTTTAATCAGCACTCCCCAGCATTGCAACTAACTAGAACTAATCTGAAAAATGGTCCAATTATTGTGTCTCCAAGAATTATAGTGCAAACATTTGGTTCAGGTTTGGCTCGTTTCAATTTTTGTGTAATTTTACAATCTTAGGTGGTGATGAGTTAACATTTCTTTCGCTCTGGTTGCGCCACTGGGTGCAATGCTCGGGGTCCGCTGATAAAAATGGCAGGCTAATTTTCAACGTGATGGAGCTTCCTCTCACGGAGCTTTTACATGCCACGGCGAATTGGTGGTTTTGACCCATTTAAATGGCCAGCACGAAGCTCTGACATTTCGACTTACTTTCATTGAAATCGCATTTTTCAATTTGATGGGGGAGGTGTTCTGACCTGCCTTCACATATTCCTGTATCTTCAACAGTAACGGATGGTTTATAAAATATTGCCTGATTTAATGAAATACATTATTATTTTAACATGTTTCGTTTATTCCACGATTTGGTGAATCTTAACCATGTATTATTTTCACAGTAAGAACTTATTATGTCCATGTTGACACGTAAGACACCTTGCAACTGAGTTCCATTTAAATATCCTTGGGATATAGTTCCATTTAGCTTAGACAATGGAATCAACAACGACTGAAGGAAAACGTCCATTTTACTTTGATGCCGGAGTAAATAATCACTTGCTTATATTGCAATGTAGAATCAACACACTTTTGTATTATTATCTGTGAGAACTAAACTACAATATCTTTCCTTTTCTAAGATGCCAGACTAACTAATCACTGCCGTCGAAAAACTGCAATTGTCGTATGGAATGAAATGCAAGCTTCTTGCATACTCAAACACATACGACGTAATTGCCCCTTTTCGCGGAAAGAGAACCTTTTAGAAGAATATCACTTTATTGTGATCGAACTAGAGTGACACCTTGTGTCAGAAAAACACGTAAATCCCGCTTCCTGGCCACGTAGAGCATCTTCTTGGACGCTACTACTCTTTGCTTCTTTCGTGTTAAAGTCGCTGTTAGATTTAAACCAATCAGCCCGCGGTCGCGCGATTCGTTGGAACAATCAAAAATCATTAACATTCGGGTTAAGCTGTTGCTATGCTAGAATTCAATTGACATTATGATGGCAGGCGGTGTTTTTCTTTTGTTACAGCGTTACCGATTTGCAATTTGAATTTAGATTAGAATTAGTGACGTTGATTAATTGATTTCTATTAATGAATTTGATGTTTAGAAAACGTGTTTCCCAAATACAATTTAATTTCCGTAAATATTTTAGGTTGGTTATTGAGCTGCATTGAAAATTTAAGGAGAAAAATGATGACACAAAAAACTAATACCTATATGGGATTCCCTTACCTTCTTCGCGTATGGCATGCATTGCGGGTCGTGTCCCCAATTAAATATAAATTTCAAAAATTGTAAACTAATCGACTCTGTCGGGCGCTCACGCAAAATAATGTTGAATATCTCATTTTTTTTCAAAGTGAATCTTGTAGGGCTCGGAATTTTAATTTGGTTTTTAGCTTACTAAATTGTTGAGACCCTTATCAGTTCAGCAATCCGAGGCTTACTACAAATACTTGAAATTGTCTGGTCGACCGTTTTCTGGATCCTTTATTTGCTACAGCTTCGATGCGATTGGCTGAGCACGTTTGGCGGCTAGCGTATTTTCTTGTAAGAAAAAGACGTTTTCAGCATATAAAGGCGTTTAGTAAAAAATGAGCGGTTCGTTATAGATAATAATAATTCCAATATTATCTGGGGGCTTTAGTAAGCATACCTTATAGAAAGTGAATTGAATCAGCGGTAAATCTTTTTGGTAAAATGTCAAAGGCTCGCCCTTAAGTGGTATTTCGCGCTTTGATTTTTTTGAGAGGATGTTAGGCGACCGTTGGACGGAGATATTTTAGAACAATCGAAACATTTTATGCGGGAAATCTAGAGATAAAGCTTTTTCAACGGGTTCAAATGTTTCATAACATTTATTTGTTAACAATAATTGTTCTTATTATACTTGTAGTTATTTACAGTTGAACAAAACTTATGTAACTTTTTTGCGGTTATTGTCTTATTAGTTCGCATTTCTCTTTTGGAATATTTAAGCGTATGAAAAACTTTTAATCTTATAAACAATCATACAACATCGCATTAAAATAAAGTAAGCAGATCCACTACCTTATTTTTTATTGAATATTTTTCAATCAGCTCTAAAATATTAACAAACCTTTGCTGTTCTGCAATTACCTGGGAGAAGAGTAGATCTAGAGTCACGTGGTTCAAGATCTGTCAGATGTAACATCAAGCACGGAAAAATAAAAGAACGGTCAACAGCAATATTTTTAAATTTTCGCCCATTTCGAACGTCAACGGACTTTTAGGGTTATATTATTTTTGGTTTTTGTTATTTTTTGTTTGTTGTTTGTTCTCATCGTTCTTTTTATATAAATTATTATGGAAAATCAAATGCTACCAACAGATTATCACAGATTACTTTGGTTAAATCCAGAAAGTAAATATATAATATTATACCCATCGAAAACTTTCAATATCGGCCATAGCGTTATTAGCAGCTTTTTGGTAAAATTAATTTCTGGACGCCCAGAACGTATACCATCTGCATGTGGTCCCTTCAATTAAAATATTTTAGTCAATACATGTTGAAAGATTGAGGGCAACATTTTAAAATATTCTCTTAGTTGATTGTCCCTAAAATTATAGATAGTTTTCTGCTTAATTTAAAGTTTTTTCCAATATAACCTCGTCGCCATCATTGGACTCTAAATTCATGGACAATTATATTCTCTATGTTGCAAATTGCTAAGCAGCAGTAATGGTAATCAATATTATCGGTTTTGAAATTGTTCTTAATACTAAATTCTAAAACTTGTTTTGGCGCAAACAACTCAAAAAGTAACGTTATTAAACCATCATCCCCACCAACAAATTTCAAGTAGATCAGCGGGCTCTTTCCGAGAACGATTTCACTCGGTGGCTTTGCAGAGGTAGAAAAAGAACGAGCTATTTTGCGAAAATCGTCCATGCTCAAACGCTAATTGTATTGCCACTCACCATTTAATCTAACCCCGTTCCGAAAATACGCTTCAAGCATTAATTAACGACTGTTAAAGATGACGGAATAACTGATTGATAGATAATGCTAGTATTTACTGACACCCAACAGGTATTAAACCCTACCGCTAAGCAGTACGGCCTTAGATGCAAAGCACACTTTGATGATAATAATTTTTGCGCGCACGGTATATTAAATCATGACAATTTCGCTAAAGAATTTTAATTTTGATATCCCTTGTGGGCTTCAGAAACGGCATAACATTCCGTCGAACTATGCGTTTAATTAAAGTCATAAAATCGGAAGATTGAACTTTGATTCAAATTAAAGTTACAGAAGGAACTTAGGATTTTCATTATTGGAGACAAATTTTCGAATTGACAGAGTTAGCTCCACTGGCAACCTAGAGAAATCCGAGGAATCCAGTTTTTGTCTAGTGGATAAAATTGGCGGCGCTTGCTTACTTCTTTTGTTTCACTTCTTAACGGTGCTCACGTTGTAATGGGGTCATTTGGTCAAACCTCAAATTTATTTCACTCTTTATCTAATTTTCATGAAGCATTCACAAGGTATGGTCAGCCCTGGAAATATAAAGTCGATTCGATAAGTACTTTTCGAAATATACGCGATCAAAATCAAATAAAACGCTCACGAGGCGGCGTGTCATAATTACCTCTATGTGTGCATATAAAAGGGAGAGGCGCTTTCAGTTTCTTTGTTCAGTTAAATCAGGAACTTATTGTTACTTACTACTTTTATTGTTACATTCTATAACTGTTGGCGCCGCCTTTATATGCTTGCGCGAAACAAAAATTGTTTACTGTATTTCTCATAGGTTGCGTGGTTCAAAATATGTCACTTAAAATAAAAGGCATTTTCTCACACAAAATATATCTATTTACTTCTGTTATTGGTTAATCACTGTCACATTTGGTTTACTTATCAGCAAATACGGTTACACTGGTACATCTTAGTATGGTAACTACTTACTGCATTAAAACAGCTATACTTAGCTATTTTTACATCACTAAACAAACAATAATATCGCGATACACTACTGTATTCTGAAACTTTGGAGAATTTATCGTATCTACGAACTTGAGACTGCTTTTCACAACAGATAAACAGAACCTGTGTCATGGTATAATAACTACGTTATTCTACCTTCGGGCATTAACAGCGCAAATTGACCAAATTATTTCAACAGATAAAGGAAACTGGAGTTGGGATGTAGTAATCACATTAGTACACTTTCTGAATAGAGCTCCGCGAATTTACCAACTTATTTCATGGCTTAAATACCATAAAATCAACTAAACCCACCCAAAATGCCGTGAGGAGACCGTCTGCTTTCTGCAAGGCGTGATGCGGAACTCTACTTAAGTCTGGGTATAATAATCACATTAGTATATCTTCGGGATAACTAAAACCTCGCGTAACCCGCGCGAGGGAATCCGTCTGCTTCCCACGACTACTGATACAGATCTCTCCTGACTGCCTTCAGTCACGTAGGCTTAAAAACTGTTCTGTCCAAAACAAGGGAAATGTAGCTATGTAACCGAATTCAATAATCTCGAGCCCCTATACGTTTTCCGGTCTAGAGCTTTTGAGAACGTCAGCAGGGGACGCTGTTTCAATTAACACGTAAGTATATCTAGTTGCCTACCAACAAAACGCCTGTTCTTACCGCGGTTGCACTACTCAACCAAGACATATATATCTGTTTCACACTCTGCTTTTGGTCATGTATGCTTGTTTTACTTCAGCGGATATTCTAGGAAATTAGTCTTGGCGATGTAGACGGCGTATATTCTCGGAAAGATTGCAGACAGCAACGTTGCCGTTTTTTTTCTATTGACACTTGTTTTGTTATTAAATTATACACTAGGTAACTGAACCTTTCCCCAACAATAACAATCGTCAGTCGATGCAGACGTTCACGAAAATTATGAACCTGAGCCTGAGCGGATTCCTTACTGATGCGTTGCCCGACTGCAATGTTATTCATGTTAATACTTTTAACAGCGTAAGTTTGGCAAACCAAGTGACAACTTGCATGCTGATTTACTTTCGACTGGAATACGTTGATGTCAATACCCACATTTGTTATTGTTGTATCTATAGTTAGTAGATCATTGGCGAGGTCACACTTTAGAAGCGTCAGAAAATTATAATTTTTTGCAGTTCGCATCAATTATAAAATCATTCAGAAAATGTAATTGAAAAAATGCTAAATGACCCCATTCTACATCAGTAGGTTAATAGAAAAAACAACCTTTTCTAACACAAATACACCTCGCAAATGTATGTGTACCTAATTGCAAAACTAGTTAAAAATAAAACTAAAAACATCTATTTTAATGATTAGTACGCCAGGTCTTATTACAATACAATATACCTTAGAAGAGATAAAATGAAAAGTTTCATCTTTACGTCACACAACACTTATCCTGACATAAAGTATAAAAGCTCCTTCTAATATTTTCTTATTTTCCGCAACAACGAGCATCTAAAACCATTTTTCAACGTAAGTTAAAACCTTTAAGTTGCTATAAAGGATTGCCGCGTAAGAAAACTTAAAAATTATGATAAAGGATTCACTGAGGATATAAAAAGCACTTGAGCGAATAGCTATTTGTAAAATACACATTAAAAGTTATTAAAAAAGAACGCAAATTAATTAAAAAAAAAACATATTATTGAATTTGGATTCTGCTGACGCGACGGTTAAAAGCAAGCTTGTTTAAGCGTTTCTGTTAGAATGTTTCTTAATTGGTTTAGTAACGAATTTAGGGCACAGAGAAATTTGACGTTTTTTTCTTGTAGAGACCATTTTCTCGTATGCGTTATTGCCATGTGTGATGTGCTAAGGCAGATCTGCAGTAAAATATATTTTTTCCAGATCTTTGGACATTTCGTTGCATAGGACAAGGTTAGGACAAAGAGCGACACAGAGCAAAATTCGTGGCCCTGTATTTTCGGTTGCCTATCTGGGGTGGCCATTTTTGTAATTAGTATAAACGACAATCAAATACAGCTGATAGCTGACAAACTGACCCTTGCTTTTTTTCTTTGATTTGTCACTGTCTTTTTGACTTGTCACTTGCATTAAAATAATTTTTGACTTCTGTGATTTAGGTATTATGCATGTATGATACACATTACATGTAGGTAAGTCCATTATTTTGATTTTCTGTCGTAAATTAAATAATATAAAAAAGAAAAATCTATATCCTACCTTAGCAATCTAGTCTCAATTTTTTTTACGGTGGTTTTTTGCGGATTGTCCCCATTTTTTTCGAAAGAAAGCTTGACAAATATTTCCGTTACGTATATCTGAGACTTGATACTTCCAGTTAATTCGTTATCCTCATATTTTGTCGTAAACTTTTCATAGTCATGCTGCAAAAAAAACAGTTATGTAAACCTGATATTATACAGAGTAGTTCAGGTTAGATGAAGCTCTTGAGGGTATATAGAAGCGGCAAAATTGTTATATACGCTATCAAGATTTAGGTTTGACTAGTGACATGATTTTTGTGGTTCTAAGTAGTTAAGAAAGTTTTGTCAAGGACAAAAATGTCAAGTTGTTGTTTCTGGCTAACCCTGCATAGTAATCGTAAATTTGGTATTCGAAATTGTAGTTTCAACACAAGCAGACGTTTTTATAAAGAATAACTTTTTCTTCTAAACCCACAGATAAAAAAGTTTTTCCTCTTCCGAACTCTATCCGTGGACACACTGTATATTGGGAGAATATGAACAGAATTTTTATTACAAGTTTCAGTAACAACTCTCGCCAAATGCCCACCAATGTTTTCGATTCTGTAAAAAGAAGAACGAGAACACGTTTGGAACTAGAAGGTGGAGTCGTCTCGTCTCGTAATTTACTTTATATTATACATTTCGATTAGAACAGCTCTTTTTCGTTTTGTAAATAACTTTATCTACTTTCATTTAGTAATATGAATTTTACAGTTCTGTAAATCGTTTTGTAATGGCATCTATTACAGCACTAGTGCTGTAATAGATGCCATTACAGCACTAGTGCTGTAATAGATGCCCTTACAAAACGATTTTTAATAGCAGGTGCATTTTTATTTTTAAAAATGCCTTTTGCCAAATATTTTTATTCATAGATGAAAGTAGATAAAATTTTGTACAATATTCTTGTTGTAAATTCATATAACTACACTCGATGTTTGATTAAACTCGGCTGACGCCTCGTTTAACAACTTTAACATCTCGTGTTGTAATATGAATCTTTACAACACTTATATCGTAAATAACTATTACGTGCTTTTATCTGATTTTATGGGAGAAAAAAACAAAATACGTCTTGGCAAATAAAGATATGCCAGTATTATTAGCATCCCTCAATTCTTCTAAAAACATCGTAAAATCAGTAATAAAGGTATCAGCGGGTTTTAGTTTTCAACAGTAATATAGTAACAATCAGTAAATGATGAATTATTTCATAAATCAATTTGAAACTCAGTTACGTTAGAAAAATATATTTTAATTGTGAAATTTTTATCATATTAACCAAAGATTTAAAAAAATGGTTTTAAATCGTTTAATCTAAATCATATATCGCCACTTCTTATTTTTCGCTTCCGCGAAGGGATGGACTTTTTTTTCGGGATTTTTTCCCATTTCCGTCAGCTTAAAAAGCAAAGCAGATTTTAAATATCGCGAAACAACAGGCGATTGTTAGACGAACCATGGATCAATCGGCAAAATATTTGCATTTATAACTAAGCCATCGGATTAATTCGGTGGAATTCAATGTTTATCTAATGCCTATTTGAATTGCTTTATTTCTGGACATTTCCACATAAGCATGTGAGTAAAATTGAGCTTATTTCATATACACATAGTGAGATGTAATGTATTTGAAAGAGACCACGAAGATTTTGAATACTTGTGAGTTTTAGAAGTGACTTCTTCACCAAACCAGAACTGCTTTCTTCAGATGTTTCAGTTTCAACTTCGGGTAGTGAAGAAACAACACGGGAGATGCTTTCAATAATCTTGTTATTGGGATTCGATTTTTTTATGTGTGATAAATTATTTCCACGGATATCTCTAGGGATGGTTTGCACTTATTTTAAATCTCGATTTCTTCCTCTCTTTGCTAACCCTATACAAAAAATTTTAAAATTCAAAATATACATTTTACGTCTTTTGAGAAGCGCTTTCCGATGACGTACCTAGTCAAAATTTTGATCGCAATTTATTTTTAACCTAAAATTGATATACAATTCTTTTACGGATTTGCTGATGGCAAGTTAGGCGGTTGTACATTGAACGATTTCCTGACCGTAATGTTCCAAACTATTCATCAACATGTTAATGAAACAGGCACATTGAAACGAATTGAGGGACCAGGGATGCCAAAGACAATAAGAACGGTAGAAGTGAAAGAGAATGTCCTGGATATAATAGAGGAAGATTCAGGTGTTTCTACTAGAAAAATTGCAAATACTTTCAATGTAAGTAATGGGACTGTTTGGAATATCCTTAGTGACTATTTGTTGTACCCATACTACATGCAATGCGTTTAGGCACTTGTTCCTGCTGACTTTCCTCCAGGAATTTCATTCAGTCAATGACTGTCACAACAACCATGTGTGAGCTGAAGAAAATCCACAGGAGGTACGTTTTCAACATCACTTCTCGTTCAACGTTTGGGTTGGAATTGTGGGTGACTGGCTAATTGGATACGTATTTCTACCAGCAAGACTTACCGACGAGGTGTATCGCAACTTTTTGGAACAAACGCTACCTCAGTTTCTGGAGGATCTACCGTTGGCAAAGAGAAATGCAATGTGGTTTATGCACGATGGTGCACTAGCGTATTTTAGTGTGGCTGCTCGTGAATTTTTAACAGTAACATACGGAATACGAAGATCGCTGGATTGGTCGAGGTGGATTTCACCTATGGCCTCCTGAATCCCTGGACTTAAACCCCCTGGATTATTTCCTATGACCATCTCTCTAGTGGAGAATGTGGAAGAAACGACCCTGGTGTTTTTGAATGAGTTCGGCAGTCATTTAGATTTAGGAGATTGGATTCTTGCATTTATTCTAGACCTGTATCTTGTATTACGTCCTTTGTTAATTAAAAATAACCCCCTGCTTGTAGTATAATTACTAAAATTGAGTATGTTTTTGTTACTTTTCAACTTTAAAACATATTTCAAGTTGACACATTTCTAGAAAAAAAAATTAAATATTGTAGGGACGGGCAAAATATTGCCCTTTCTAAACTTTCTATTATTTTTATTTAAACCTAAAATTAGAAACTTTCGTAGACCTCCAGATTCTGCTGAACTTAACTTCTGTTATATGCGACGACACACACAACTGTTGCGCCCGAAGTGCTCTGGTAATTTTCATTACAGACGGTCTGGGAACATCGCGGGACTATTACGTAGAAAATATGTTTCTCTGGCAAAACTAATTTACAGACTATTCAAGTTTAATTCAACCAGGAGGAATTTAGTGGCTACATTTATGAAACTATACATTTTAGATTGGCGTACAGAAATTTTGATTCGTATAATGGAAGGGCAATGTATGAATTATTCAGAGAAGAAAATGGCATCTTAATATATTTACTTCATCAAGATTGCTTACTTCGTTCTACTAGTTAAAAAAGAAATTGCTGGAATGCACATCTCTTTTATTTTTCGCTGTATTATTTGTCCTGTACTGATCTCAAATGTTTTTGTTAGGTAGCCCATGTCACAGAGTTATGTCACATCAATCAAGCAAAAAATATCGATCAGTGCGTGGGGTATATGTTCTTGAATATCATGGTTTATACTAAAGAAAATAATAGTAGAGTAAAGTATTAATATTTCATTACAAGCGGGGAAGAGAACATATTATATTAAATACATATAACACGAATAAAGTTGAGATGCAACTCAGCTTCTTCTTGGGACAAAAAGCCTCTTAAGGTGAACTCTGAAATTGTTAGCAGATGAGCAGCTTTAATCTCTAGCGGCATGTTTTATCTGCATTATATGTAAAACTACAGCTCATTATATCGCGTACCCCTGCTATGGATGTCTCAACCTTTAGGAAGCTTTTCGTAAAGATATAGACGTAAATAATGATAGAGTTGCATGATCAAACTTACGCAGGAAGAGAACCGAATGCATGAGTTTTGCAGTCAGCTATTCCTAGAGGCTATAGTCAGTGACGACCAATAGAGAGTGCTTGCCTAAGCAATTAAATTAATTTACCTCTAGTCAATACATCCAAGTTCTCATCCAACAGGTTGCCCAGATTTCTACATACAGACAAAGGGTTTATTAAAACGTCAGTCAAGATAATGTTCAGGGTGTTAGCCACAGTTACTTTTGTCAGGTTGCAGGAAAATACTCTAACTAACTATTAAAATCTTCCACATTTCTCCCCCAGTTGAAACGAATGATCTAAGTATTCATTTTGTCCAACTCTAGTTTACACTAGTTAGTAACTGGTCTGCGCTACATGAATAAACAGGTCTGCACATCAGCTACTTTTATTTAAAATGCACTGTAAGGTCCCCTTCCTTTTCGTCAGAATCTATAGCCTTGGCGATGAGCCGTAATGTGGCGAACCGCGTCCAAGAATTGGGTCTGATGAAAGAGAAGAGACAAACTTCTTTCTTTTACTCTTATTTGTCCATCGGGGCCAGAAAATACTGCCTTAATATTTCCCAATTTTCTCTAAGAATGATTCTTCCTGTGAATGTCGAATCCATATCTTCTCTCTTTATTTCTTGTATTTTCAATTCTGGTGGAGATGTCCTTTTTCTAACCATTTTCCCTATAAATCTAAACACCCAAGCTGTTGTTCGTATCAGTCTAAGCCATTTTGATAAGTTTTTAATATTAGGAAAAATTTTAGTATATTTAGGGTTAATATTCTGGGTAGTTATATTCAGAAATTCTTTTTTGATTTCAACTAAACCAAAACTTTCCATTACCTTTTCTTCATTTCCTTCTCTTGGCCAAATGTCTTCCGGATCTTGTAAAAGTGACGGCCCTTGTGTCTAACACCACACGTTCTCTCCAAGTAGCTTTCCAGAAACCTCAATGACGAGATACTCGACCAATAGAATTTTAATTTAGTTAGCAGAAAGGAATGATTCAACGTATCAAAGGCCTTACTGAAGTCAAGTAAAATTAGGCGAGAATTTTACCCCTCACCCTGCGCCGTCAGTAAGTAATAGGTCACATTGGAGGGAAGGTTTTATTGGGTAACATATTTTGACTCAATTGTTCATTGTTACTATTCTTAGCAGCCGAAATTACATTTAGCCCTTTTCCATAAAGTAGGAAATTTACCAGATTCCAAGCACCTTATTGATTGGAAGCGTAAGATGTGGAACTATTAAGGAAATTAATTTAATTCCAATACCATCCACTCCTCTTGCACGAGTTTTTATTTGCGAAATAATTTTCTCAACCCTACCCTTGGCCAATTCCTTCGAAAATGAAAATAATGTATTTTTTAAGGATGGAAAAATGAACATTTACCGCGAAACCCTTTGTTATGCACCGTTTTCAATATTTACTCACCTTACAACGGAATAATGACTAATGCAAATTGCACCTACATCTCTGGTAGTTCAGGATTGATGGCTAGTCAAGTCAACCCCAAAACTCTAATTTCCTCTTAACGAGACACACGCATGCATTGTATACTTAAACCCATCCTTCTGTCTGTAATTTTCACAACATGTAAAACTTCGGTTCACGTAACAAAGATAAACGATTTTCCTAATGGACGACAGTTTGATGCATGGGACCAGCGCCAGCGGGCTCTTATATCAAGTGCATCATATTCCATTTCATGACAGGACACAGTTCAAAACTTTCATCGTCTGGAGTACGTCGTCACTCTGTCTCCAAAGATTTAAGACCAAAGTCGATGTATTAAACACGCGCTGCTCGCAGAGCCCCCCGAAAGGGTTTTATTGTGGTGCATGCATAAGAAAAACTAAATCATTCGCTGAGGAACGCTATTTAGTGGAACGAAATTGGATTAGTGGAGGGTTTTATTAAGGAAAATGAAGGAGCAATTCTTAAATAAATGGCTAAACAAATTAGATTTTTAAATGAAAGTACTCTTTGTGAAACCAAAATTGAATTTCCCAGGAAAAGTAAATTTAAAATTCATTCATTGTTGTGATGCTTCCTAATATAATTTCTTTTTCGAATTATTACGAGGTTAGGCATCTGCATCCGTCATATACCTAGTGCAATTATTATCCGTTGAATGAGTAGCTAGGTAAAATAGATACATACAATGGAAATAAACTGAATACACAAGAGATACAAAAATTTCAACGTTATAATACGGATTCTATTCCAAGAAAACTAACCTTCTTTCGTTTTATGACAAATAAAATATGTATGTACGTGTCGGGTTAGTTATTGTCTTGTTGCCAAGATGCTGCCAGACGCCGGAGTGTTTTTTATTTTTTCCCATGTGAGTTGGCATAATCACATTCATATCCACGAGGATTTCGATTTAAATTGAAAAAATTCCTCTAAATAATATGTGCTACAAATGTACAGGACAGGCCAAAATGTATAAAAATCGTTTAAGAGTGTACTATTATTTGTTTGTTGTTTAGAATTGAAAGATATATCGAAATACAAAGTCACAAAAATTAAGCTTAATCTAATTTCGATAGCTCGATCTACAGGGTGTCCAGTTTCCGATAGTTTTACGGGGTATCTCCGTTATTAGTAAAGATATAAGAATAAAGTTTTCGCAGCACTTTGCTACTTTTTTGTGAAAGAAAAGATGCCTCAATCAGAATTTTTCTATTCTTCCTTGTTTTTGATATAAGGGATGTTTTTGAAAATTTTACATTTTGGGACACCCCCATATTTAGGTAACCCTGTAGCTTATCAAAGAGAAAACAGTAGTTCTTCACGTAGAATCCAGTGACGTACTCCCATTACTTCTACGTCCAATAGTTTCCGAGGAAAAAACGATGTTGCTTTTTTTTTTAATGGGTCACCCTATATATTTTTTAAAAATATAGTTTAGGGGTGAGACGAAGAATGAAGCCAGATGGCTCCATCTCGTAGTGCTGGTAAATAACACCAATTCTTAAGCATTCCTGCGCCCTCTGACATGCACTTACAAATCCCCAAATATAAGAGGATCTCCTGCAAAGACATTAAGTCACAATTGCAGGAGTCCTCGCTAGGCAGCGCTATGCCCGAGCTGGGCGTCGCTTCAGTAACCGAAAACTTAACAAAAAATCAAGAGTTTGCTTTTTCCTTCTGCCAAAACCACCCTTAGACGCGTTTCGCTCTATTACAGCTCGTCAGTGAGACCATGGGTTCTGACAACAGGAAAAAGCATAGGTGTCTGTTTTAAAACAGAAAAAACGGGATGAGACGTTTCTGTCTCTTTAGAAGAAATTAATTAATGCTTAAGAATTGGTGTTCTTTACCAGCATCACGAGACACCTATGCTTTTTCCTTTTGTCAGAACCCATAGTCTCACTGACGAGCTGTAATACAGCGAAACGCGTCTGAGGATGGTTCTGGCAGTAGGAAAAAGCAAACACTTTTTTTTTCTTTTTTTTTCTTTTTTTTTTTAATATAGTTTAGTTTATAACAAGCTGCTCAGAAATATGAAATACCTTAATTTTGTTTTTAATATTATGTTTTATTAACAAATATACATTTTTTGTTAGTAGGCCATGACAACGCTATCCTCGGCAAGTTCCTCCGAAAATGAAAATAATGTATTTTGTAAGGATGGAAAAATTAACATTTACCGCAAATCCTTTTGTTATGAGGCAATAAATGTGGCTCAAACTTGCACCGTTTTCAATTTTTACTGCCCTACAACGGAATAATTACTAATGCAAATTGCACATGCAACTCTAATAGCTCAGAATTGATGATGAGTCTAGTCAACCCCAAAACTCTGACAGGTATTTAAAAAAACTATTAATTGTATGATAATTACTGCAGAAGAAATATATTTTGGACTCCTTAATCTAACAAGCAGTTATATGTATTTCAAAAGCTGAAAATGTATAGAATTTTCTCATAAATGTTGCTCAAATTGTTCTCTATTATGCCTTAGGCGTGTTTCACACATAGTTCTTATTTGCCTTAATGAATTTAAAATCATAAAAGGCATTTCTTAAATCTGCAATTGTTTGGTATTGAATAGAATAAATTTTATTTTCAAGGTACCCCTACAAGAAGAAATCCAAAACCGACAAGTCGGGTGACCTTGGTGGCCATCTTACAGGTCCATTCGTTACAATCCAGCGGCCTGGAAAATTATTGTTTAAGTAGACCTTAATAATTAGCGTGTGAGCCAAGGGCACGTCTTCTATTATACTCCCCGACAATAAATTCCGTACAAAGATAATTTTAGTCAGGTTCATAGTCCTGTAATTGTTCTAATTGTTTTCCGATTCCGGTGGAAATTTAGCGAAGTGTAGACTTGTGTCTTGGAATGTTAGCCTCAATTTTAATTGCCAAAAAATACTGATGGCTTGATCATTATACAGGGAGAAACAAAATATAGTTTTTTACCCTTAATTTCTAATCGCCCTGTGGAATAATTGAGCCGCAAAATTTGGCTTCACTATGTTTTCGTTTTAAGTGTGTTCTTTTATTAACACAATGTTTTTTGGTTCACGTCATTATCTGCTTCTTAAGAAAAGATACAAATTTTTAAAGATAGTGTTGCAGTTTTTCTATTTTGTTAAAAATTCAGAACATTTCATTATTTCATCAAGTGAGCCTAAATAATTATCGAAAAATTAATAGCTGACTAAAATTATCTTTGCCCGGAATTTATTGTCAAGAAGTGTATTTCCGGCACAACGTTTTCCAGAATTTCTAAATATTTATTTCCACTAAGGCTGCCTTCAAATATATTATAAATTATGGAGACCAAAACCTCGTATTGTGCCGACTAAATATACCAGCACTGGTAAAATGAGCCTCACCGAACCATATAACGGTTCTTTCAAAGATAAATTTCCTGTTGATATTTGGTAAATACCAATTACAGAACTCTAAACGGCGCTGTGCATCACCAGGATGTGAAAGATATATCGAAATACAAAGTCACAAACAGTAAACTTAACCTAATTTTGGTAGCTCGATGTACAAAAATCGCTACCCCATCTCAAAAGCTTAGCTTATTAAGTACTCTCATTTCCTTTCCCTTCAGTTTTAAATTATTCATGGAAGAAACCCAAAAAAGAAATTTAGCGTCTTTTAAAAGATGTGGATAAGTTTTTAAGCGGGCTTGCTATCTTCCTTAATAATTTAATGCCGTTAGTGACTTAGGTTCAATCGCTGTCGAAAACTAAAGAATACAAATATTACTTCAGAAAATAAATTCGCACTAACTATTCCTAACAAACAACACGTTTTTATTTGTGTAACACATACTGTTTTATGTTCGCTGTTAGCAAATTCTCTTATATTCTCTAAACAACTGTAAAAATTCACCCAATATTTATCACAACGATGTAAGGCGGCAAAATCAGAGATTTCATTTCCGAAAATATACAAACTCATGTAAATTGAAACCACATAAGAGCTTGTTAAAGCCGCCTCATATCTGTTACGTTATTGAAAAACGTGTTTCCGATTTTCTGTACCGATTTGAAAAGCGATACCTGCAAAGAACTCTGTGAATGTGATATATTTTTGTATGTAAATATAATAAGGTGGCAAGTAGACGTCTTCCCCTGGGCATTTATGCTCCGACTGCCATGAAGATGGGCTTGACATATCGCCGGAGAGTGGATGGTAGTACTTATATTCTTACAAGGGCGGTTTTAGCTTTGCAACATGGGGGGGGGGGGTATTCTCAAATTTCACACTTACTAACCTGAACTAACCAGAAAATAAGTGGGGGGGGGGGGCATAAAGAAAATAGCGCCGCAGGCGAAACATTTATGGGTGGCACGCCTTTTTTTCAATGATGATGCTTGGTTTTCAAATAAGAAAATTAAAAAACACAACAGGAAATTACAAAAGCAGCCAGATTCGTTGCAATTTTTGTGTAATTTCACCTATCTTATAGGTAGTGATGAGTTTATTTTTCTTGTAAACAGGTAGTTAGACGACCCAAGCTACGCTCGCTCGGGGGGGGGGCTGCAGCTCGGTAACCCCCCCCCCCTCATTGGTTGCGCCACTGCACATCTATCAAGCAATAATATGAAACAAGTTTAATCGGCGACAAGTCATGACGTATGGTAGCAGTTGTACCTTGTACCTATATAGTTTTTCTGCTTTTTTAATCTTTTTGCTTTTCGCTTGTTTAAAATTCTAAATTCATGGGGGGGTAATTACCCTATTACCCCCCCCCCCCCCCCCCCGTAAAACCGCCCTTGTATTCTTAGCTCTAGTACCGGACATTCTCGATTTAACTGCGAAAATGTTGGGATAGTTTTTATCAATAGATTATCAGTTGAGTGTGAAGAAAATAGGTAGCAATAGTATCATCGGGACATCTTAGAAGTGGAAGGATCGATTTGGTAAAGTTCTGACTGACTTTCTGTTGACTGAGGCAGTTTGTGTTGAATTTTCTAGTTGAAGTTACATATATCTGTCTCATTAATGATCTTAGCGATATTATTAAGAGTTTATGGGGGTATAATTGAATTAAATTGTTGCCCCCCCCCCTCCTTGGGCGCTTGTGGGAAACTGAAAAAGAATTTTGACTTGATTTTTCGCAAAAACGGTAGGTAAGTCGCAGAGAAATATTTTGTAAACAAATATTGTAGAAAACGATATTCTCCACAATTTATCTCATGGAGTTACTGTGCTACGACTAAAAGTGCAGAAAGCAGAGGGCGCCAAAGTCGCCAAAAATCACTTTTTCCCTATTTTCGACGCGAAAAATATTCTTTTGCTCAATCGCATAAATACAAAAGTTGTAGAGCCCAAAAAATCCTATAAATTGAGTCCGCGCTTTCTTTTTTACAATGCACGGTTACGGAAATATAGCGCCTGGAAGTACTGCACTTGCACTTAAATTCAGCCAAAGTATGCGCATATATATACCTTGTTTGCCTTTAAAATATGCAGTTATATGCATTTTTTTTTAAACCAAATATGCATGCTGGTATGCAATATTCCTTAATTTATTATAGTTAAATAGGGTAAAGAAACACACTGGGTTCTAAAAAATATGTATATTTAAAAAAAAATGCAAAAAAAACAAAGAAATATAAAAGTAAACAATTTGTAACCTGAAATTGTATAAAATGCATTTATTAATAAATAATTTTCAAAATTTTCAACTTCTATCAGTAAAAATATGTTTATACAAAGAGAAGCTTCTCTCAACATCTACTGATGTAATCGGACAATACTGCAACTTAGGTAGTAAAGTATACGGCCAAGATACAACTTCGTTGAATGGTTTACCTTCATAAATGCTGTTTACTGCAGTTAAGTATTTAAATCCTTCATTCTTTTTTCCAGTTACATCCAATTTGCTCCTTACTTGACCTCCTACTTTCTGTTCTTACATTTAGCGGAAAAAGTTTCAACAATACTAATTGAGTCTCTTAAACTTAAATTTCTTCTCTCAAACGAGGATATTATGTCCGGTATAAAACTGAAATTAACCTTAATAAAAACAAGATCTTTAACTACACTTGCACTTTTTAACAAGTCTTTACTTTGCGCAACACACTGCGAATCGTCATCTAAATCCAAAATTAGTTCTTTGATGGCTTCGAAATGTTCCGCGTAGAATATTGCGGCCTTAATCCATGTTCCCCACTGGGTAATTACAGGTTCTGAAGGTAAAATAACTCCTGGTAATCTCTCCTTATACATCTGCACTCTTAGAGGTAATCTAGAAACACTTTTTCGCATTTGAAATTAATTTATTTACTAAAGGATATCCAGTTCTGACGGTTTCTGCGACTCGGTCTATTCCATGTAAAAGACAAGTCACATGTATCATATTGGGATAAAAGATTATCAAGTTTTGGCCTACTTTTACCAATACGGTGCTGCATCAGACAAAAGCACTAAAAACTTCTCATTTAGGACTGGATTTGGTAAGAAAAAGCTCGATAGGGACTGCTGAATAAATCGGGTTACGGTCACATTATTAGTTTTGCCTAGCTGCTTAGAAGCTATTAAATATGGGTTTGTTGCTTTATCTTCTTGAAGTACAGATGTGCGATATATCTGCCACAAGCATCGGTGTTTTCATCAACAATGATGTAAAAAATTGTATCACCCAATAAAGCTCTAATTTCTTCTAAAACGGTCTCGTATACTGTCAATCTACTTTGCTGCCGAGTTGAACATATAATTTTTTTCTCCGATTGTTTAAAATGATATATGTATATTGTATTTGCAAATTATTACAATTCCCACAATCTTTTTATTTTTCCTGTAGTGATAAATTAAAACAAAATTTGATAGAAATCGCAATTGTTGGAACGGTTGGTTGCTATGGAAATGTATATGTCCATAATAATTATAGTTTGACAACTTATGAAATCTCTGCCAGTTTCGTGGAAAAATATCGGTATATTTATATTTAGAACAGTGACAGCGACTTAGAAGTACTTACTCCCCCAGAAATAAGGCAGGTGGCAAAAAATATTGAGTTAAATTTGTTACCGGAGAAGTCTCGGATGAAATATGCAGGAAATTATAAACGATTTATGGATTATCGCATGGAGAAAAATGCGAAGACTTTTTCGGAGAATGTATTACTTGCTTATTTTGCTGGATTATCTAAAACAATGAAGAGTTCTACACTTTGGTCTGTATATTCCATGTTGAAGGCAACTATGAATGTTAAAAAATGTTTTATTCCCATTAAGAATAATCATTTTGCTGCCTAGGCAGGAAAACCCTTACTTTGCTGCCTAGGCAGGAAAAGTAATACTTTGCTGCCTAGGCAGGAAAAGTAATACTTTGCTGTTGATATGTGTCTAGTGTCTACAAAATTAATATTTGCTGTCAATCGGAGAAAAAAGACTTTTTCTCCACTAAACTCTAACTCTGGGAAATTTTTTATTCACGAAGCTGTTTTCGCCACTTTAGACATTTTGAACACAAATTTGAAATCACTAGTTTCACACTGAAAATACTAAAATCTTTCGACAAACTAAAACAGAAGTACGTATTACAACCCGATATAAATACAGTTTGTTAAGCAGGTAATAATAAGGCATTATTAAATGACAATAAATAACCCCTAACAATATACCTGCAAACCCCGGAAACACCCAATAAATACCTTGTGTATAACCAAAATGCAAATATTAGTTATTATATAATTATCTTCAGCTTGAAAAATCCCTAAAACTGTGCCGGACTGGACATTAAACCTATGAGTCTACGAGTTCTCATGACCGAGCGTTTTTAATTTTTTGACCACGCCAAAAACATGCAAAAAATAAATTTAATTGAACACAGACATTGTGATAGGGGGCTATTAAGACAAGATTTCAGCACAAGTAACAGTCACCGCTTTAGATTTTCAGCGATTTGACCCTGAAGTAAAACGATACTTATATTTTTTAAGCGAAAACCATGCGTCGGACGAAAGAAAATCAAGAGATCAAATTTGCTCAGAAATGAATGAAGATTTTAAAAATAATTTTTATTTAAGAAGAAAGCAGTGGCGTAGCATTATTTTCTCCAAAACTATTAAATGCAAAACCCGTACAGACGCCACTGGTAAAAAGAATAAAATTGTTTGTACATCAGAAAATGCTCCTTAATGCATAGAAGATGTGTACCAAATTTTATAAAGATATGATAGTATCACAGTTATTATTAAAAAATAGATTATTTTTTTGAAAACTTTAACACCCTGTATCTCAAAAGTTAAGACGTTTAGGACATACGTTCATATGATTCCTTAAATATTAGCATGTCATTAAGGAACACCCTGTATATGCACTTTGCATATTATATTTCGCCGTTTACTGATGAATATTAAAATAAGTAAACAAATACAAATGTATTTGTGTTGTTTACAAAATTAAGTAAATCAGAATAGAGAGAAAGGAAAATAAAAATGATAGAAATTGGTCAACGTCATGCTCCAAGCATAAATTTACACGTCTCTTCATATTTTCGAAAACGATGACCAGCATCTCTGCAGAAACTACTTGTAGCGACTGTTAAAAAAAGTAATATACGTAAAGTCGATTTGAGAGCTGTGAATATCAAAAATATTTTCAAGTCAAAAATGAACAATACAAAGTTTATAATTGTTTTATAAAAAAATGTATTTTAATTAAAAAGTTTCCTTGAAAAAAATTATCAAAAAACAAAACGACGATAATTCGTAAAATTGACGTCAAAGAACCGGAAAACGCCAGGAAGAAAAGCAATTACGAAATGGTTTTAACACTTCCAAGTTTTATTTGTTTGTTTGACTCATCAGAATCGGAGGCTGTATATTCCCAATTAACATTAGAGAATTTAAATTACAAGTCGCGGTTTCATTTGGTAAACGCGTCACGATTCATGATGAACGCGCTATAAACCATATTCTATGCATAATTATTACTTTGATAAACGCGTGCTTATTTGTGATATAAACATGAATTAACTGCTAATTATTGTGATATAAGATTGGCGCTAAAAAGGCGTAAATATTTAAATTAAACATCTATGTCATTAATCAAATTCAGACATGTCCCAAAGACTCTATAAATAATCCAATATACGTCGTTAGTAAGTTTAATGATAGTAGAGTTGTAATTAAAAACATTTGAAATAGTAGATCTGTCACAAATGTCTCCTGAGGATAAATAAATATTCTGTATTTACGAACATACATACTCGCAAAACACTGGAAAATTAAACTAAAATAGAATGTTAAAATGTCGACTGTATATTTTCCGTTCATTTTTACAATTCCGCACGTACAAAAATTCCATTGCACACTCTGCAAAGTATGACACACGGAACTATATCCTAAAATATAAACGCCGTAGGTACAAAATATGGCACACAAAGTTAAACTTTATACACATACGTAATGACACTCATAAAAAATAAATAATAGCCATAACTGCTAGTCAACTAACTTTATTTTCTGTATGTAATTTTTCCTGACTTAGTCATTGATACAGTTAATTTTTACGCATTATCAAGCGAGTTAGTTAACTATAAAAAAACTTACCTTAAAGTCCCTCATGCCCAAAGTTCCGTACACGAGTAGTTGTTGTTCGTCTTCAAACAAACTTAAATCTGCTAACCGACTTAAAGTGGAAAGATCCTGCAAGAAAATAATTATGGATGGAATATAGACAAAGAATGGTTTATCACAAAATGTTATGCAATTTTTTAAACCGATTAAAGGCAACATAACAATATGTAATCCTATTATTTTACAATGTAAAATATTCTACTACCACCAATATTAAGTTCAGTTCTAGAAATACTTGTTTCTCGAGTTAGAATAAAAAAGGTACAATATTCTGAAGTGAATATATTTATAACTTCCTTCTCTGTCGGATAGTATAATATGCTAATTAAATCCTTTGACATAACGCCGACCTACCACCGGGTTATTATTTTATCTCAATGTTTCCGCTAATTTCTTATTGCCGAAGAAAAACTATGGTCATCGTTGCCATAGCGACATGGCGTGTTACTGAACGCTAATTGGTTTACCGGGATACCGAGGAACTCTCCGACGCATCTCGGAGAAGGAAGTCCGCTCTCGGCGGGTTCCACGGAAACGATCTTCTCTCAAAACACAATAATCTGATATTTTCTCCGCAGTGCAGTGTGTCTAACTTTGAAAGGTTTCTTATTCATCAAATGTAATACTGTAATACATCCGCAACTTAAGAAGTTGAAATGATTCTAAACTCGTGTCTACGAGTGATGTTTAAATGTGGAAACTAGCTTTGTACTGTTGCGTATACAGTAACAATGTAACTGTGCTCCGTTCATTTTGCACCTTGCTTTCTGTTTGTGTAATAAAAATAAAGTTTCTTATAAAAATCCCAAAAAGTTGGTAACGTTAAAATGAGGTGACTTCCCACTTATTCTGATGTTTCCGCCAAGTTTATTGTCAAGACGTTTTATGTTTTTTCTGC
Source organism: Polydrusus tereticollis (assembly GCA_963920685.1). Lineage (NCBI taxonomy): Eukaryota > Metazoa > Arthropoda > Insecta > Coleoptera > Curculionidae > Polydrusus > Polydrusus tereticollis. The sequence continues at coordinate 4,978,901 of OY987333.1, read as the reverse complement.
TTCAAAATAGGTTTTGAAATAACTTAATATTTTCCTAATTTAACCAACTTTAGAACTCTCGATCTCAATGATGGTAAGCATCGAATTCTAGATACACTGTATATTTATATCGTTAGAATAAAATATCAGATTCAGAAGCAGGCGTTGGGTCCACAGTAGTAAAATAAATTACTCAACCGAGAAGTCGGACATGAATATAAAAACTTAAGCCATCTGATTCTGGTCACGCTTGTAATTTTTAGGCCCAAACGAGTTTTGCAAGTTTCCCTGAAGTTTGATTAGTACTTTAAATGTTAAAATTATACATAATTTCAGATTACGTGACGCGCACTTGTTCTTCTAAAAATTAAACAGAGTTCTAAAAAAAACGTGCTTACCTTGATATATCCAATTCCAGAATGAAAAATACCTTGCTCGGTACTGGACAATTTCCCTCTGTACATAACGTCGAAGGGCGGGGTCTCTATCGTCCTGTGATCTTTTGCAACCAGATAGTCTTTAGCAGCGCACAATAAAGTGTCGAATAGTCCATTTGCCTTTGTGGACTGATATGTACCCAATTGTCTAATGAAAATAAGTGGCTAGAGGACTTGTTAAGCTAAATTAAATGATGTACATTGCTTCCAAAGGAAACAATGCGCAAAAGAAACTTCATCCCGTAATAGTTTCCAAGCCCTTTGTTACTAAAAGATCACAATTAATGGAAGAAACATACCTTAACTTCTCGTCTTCGTCAGCTAATGATTCCGTTACGGAATATTCTACTACCACAGATTTAAGTTGATCTCTTAATATCGTTGTTAATATTTCTTTCAATTGGAGCCATATTTTTTCTGCTATGACTTGCTCTGAAAAATGAATTAAGGGTTTAAAAAATATACCATAGAATTCCACCGAAAAGAGAAATCTGATTGTGGCGGAAACCTGCTTAGTGCTTTTCCCCGTTAGATTTTAAAAGCATTTACTGCTAAGTTGCATCAAATTAAGAATCACCATCGAACCCTTCTTCGGTTCATTTCTGCCATTCTCGTAGCCTCAATCCAAATTATTCAAGATAAGCAATTTAAATAATTTTATTCGGCTCTCTCTTTTATTATTGCCATCATAAAGGTGGAATAAAAATGTGCAGGGCCGGGATAAGTTTAATTTCGTCTTGTTCACTCGAAGAGCATTGGTCAAAGTAAAGAATTGAAAGTATGCGGGGAATTTTCTAAGTAATCTCGCTTAGTCTGGAACCTGGAACAAAATTTTCTAAAGAATTGTATAGTTTTCGTGAAACTTCAGCGTATTGTCTCGTATTTTATTAATTATCTAAATAACTCGAGTGCCCAAAAGCTGAATTTTGCAAAATTCTATAGAGAATAGAGGTGTATATCAGAAAGACAGTGCCGTACCTTTTAAATTTAATGAAGATTTAAGTTATAAAATTATTTATAAATTAAATTTATCACTTACAGAATTGTTTAAACTAGAAATTGAAAAAGTAGTCCATACTTACAGTGGAGTTGATATGATAGGAAATAAAATACTTGAAGTCTTCCTCCACAAAATAGATTTAATAGTTTAATTATTTATCTCTACATGTTTCGGATGTTTAAACATCCATCATCAGGGGATACAATATCGAGTTTATATAATGAAGTTCGTTACCCCAAATGAATTGGCATAACTACTTGAAGTTTTGAAGCGAAGAAATTTTCACATCAAGGAGGGAAAGAGTGTTGAAACATCACATTAGGAGGAAAAAAAAAAAGAAAAATATTTCATTTAATTGATGGTATCAAAAAATATAATAAATGTAATTTTGTTAATTCTTAATCTAGTTATTAATTAATGATACCATTAATTAAATGAAAAATTTTTCTTTTTTTTTCCTCCTAATGTGACGTTTCAACACTCTTTCCCTCCTTGATGTGAAAATTTCTTCCCTTCAAAACTTCAAGTAGTTATGCCCATTCATTTGGGGTAACGAACTTCATTATATGAACCCGATATTGTATCCCCTGATGATGGATGTTTAAACATCCGAAACATGTAAGGATAAACAGTTAAACTAATAAATCTATTTTGTGGAGGAAGACTTCAAGTATTTTATTTCCTATGTTATGTTTAAACTAGATTTCACTGCCCATTAACTCCTCTTCACTTCCCTGAAAAAAACATTACAAGAATTTCCCAGGCATTCTCCAAACAAATTGTAACAATTGAAGTCATCAGCAGCTACAATGTTTCTGGCAGTCAGTTTTGCAATAATTGTAGAATATCAATTTTAGGATAAATTCTGGTGCAATCTTCTTAATGGGTTAAATAATGGCTTCTTGCTTTTTCCAACATCAAGCAGTGGGTGGCAATAAATGTCCTATCCACTCTTGGATTTCGAGGTATATACCCTTAAGCTATACTAAGCTGCATCATCTGAAGTGGATGGTAAACATGCCAATTGAAAATTCTTCCTTTAAGTCAGTTATATTAGCAAATTTTAAAAAACATTAAGTTGTTTGTTGTTTTATTGTTCCATGAGCTAACAGGAACTCCGCCGATGGCAATGATTGTAGTTTTGTCAACATATAAAGAAGACCTTATGTCGCAAGTCATTTAATTTGTATGTAGAATGGGAGCAGGTTTTAATTCTGTTGTTCGGTTTGGCTTCGCAGCGTTACCAAATCTACATAAATATATCATTGATATTGCTATAAGAGTGGTGTCACAAGAACTAGGTTGTTCAGCGGCAAAGATGGTATACCACTCGCTGCTTGAGCCCCATATGAGATATGGTATTGCATTTTGGGCATTCTGCAATCAACAGCTTTTAAATTCCGTTTTCGTTATTCAGAAGAGAGCGCTTAGGTATATATGAGTGGGGCAAAATATCGGGATGGTTGTCGGTCATTGTTTAGAAAGTTTGGCATTTTAACGGTTATATGCCTATTTATTTTAGAAACGGTATGTTTAATACATAATAGATCTTCAAGCAACAATTCTCAAAATGTATACAACACCAGGCAAAGCTCTAACCTTCGGCTTCCAATTCCTAGATCGACATTGACTATTTTTTATGTTTTTTTTTTCATTTTTTTAAACTTTATGTCTGTTTTTATTCTATTTTTTCTAACTTTCTGATATATATTTTTCCTAAATTGTATCATGTCTATTTATGATTTTTTTACCTTCCGAGATCGTCTTAGATCGTAGGATAAATTTAGCATAAGTTGCTTTGTCTATAATATTGACAATAAAGCATGTTAAATAAATAAATAAATATTTGCTTGAAACAGTAATAACGTCATTAAACCTATATTAAAATTACGCAATTTTCTTTTTGCAATGGTATCTACAATAATTGTATCAGCCTCAGCATTTGTTCTATGGATTGAAGAGGAATAGGGAATGGTTTATTGTGGTCTCTGTATTATCTGAAAATACTACGTTTAAGCAAAATCTATTTGCCTATTAAAAGGGCCGCAAAAAGTATACAATCCCGCAAAATTCAGTTTTAGTAAATATTATTCCAGGTTTTATAATAATATCCCACTTCTTATGAAAATAAGCTTATATTAACCAATTAAGTTCAAAGATGTATTCCGAATTAATCTACTTTCAGGTTGATCCCCATCAATCCCCGCCTATATATAATATATTATATCTACAACCGGGATTTAAATGATAAATTTTGTTTCGGTCCACCGTTCACGGATTCTATTGGGATTATTTGACATTTCTCCCATTCTACGTCACCCGGAAGGTCTTTTACCTACTTCTTTCCGAAAATCCTTTCGGTGTGAATTACTTTTCTCGAACGGATTAAATATGCCCTGGGGGATCTCAAGTTAATCAAATTAAAAGGCTAATCCGAGAGAACGTGAAAGACCAAATACATTTTTAATTCTACTTACCTCCCGCCGGACTTGTAATCTTATTCTCTACTTGGGTTTCTTTATTGACGAAATAATTTACCTAAAACACATTTTATTGTAAAGGTTTGGGAGTGTTTTGACTTGGTTATTACTAAAATCTCACTTTCATTTCGACAAAATCTTTAAATTTCTACAGTGCGAGCAGAAACTATTATCATCAAAGTGTGCTTTGCATCTAAGGTCAAACTGATTAGCGGTAGAGCTTAATACCTGTTGGGTGTCAGTAAATACCAACATTATCAATCAATCGGTTGTTCTGTCATCTTTAACAGTTGTTACAAGTAATTTGATTCATCGCAAACTTATCCAATTTCTTGAATAATTCACGCACACTGAAAAAAAAGCAGTGAAATTTACAGTAAAAGTTCGATGAAAAATACCTAACATATTATGGTGGGTTTCACAATTGCGCTTTAATTTTAACATTTTTTTGTAATTTAACAAAAAAAACGTAATATTATAAATAATTTTGTAATTTTCAAGTATTTAAATTCTAATTTTATTATGGATAATTGATATTTAAAATCACAAAGTCCTATTACATTCATTTCTGTAAAATTTCTGTGAAATTTTGTAAAAATACCAATAAGTTTGTGATTTTACCAAATTTATTCGGAAATTTGGCACCTGTAGACCTGCGTAAACGACGCTGTTTCCATCTCCCATAATGCATCGCCAGCATCCCGTAGACGGCAACAAGTGTGTAAGATACCGGTGTGTTAATTGTTTAAACGTTTGCGGTTAGTGGTTCTAACGTGTTTATTAGCATTATACAATATTGACCCCTGTTTTAAAGGTAAGTAAAAATGTTTTTATGTGTTGCTTGCAAAATATCTACTAAAAGCTTAGAAAACTATAACAAACATTTATATTTGCACCGGAATTCCGTTGGATTTCTATTTAAATGCTTATTTAATCAGTGTGGCTTAAATTTCCGTTCATATACAGGATTTAAAACACACATCCACCGACATCATAAGACATAAGACTTCCCGAAATATCCTAATGGACGGTCACCGTGAGCCGTATACTTCTGTTTGATGTGTATTTATTGAACTGATTGGGCCCATTAGTTCAATAAATTAAACATTCTTGGTTAGAAATGTGCCAGACCCTAGTAGGTAGTTGAAGTAGGTACTCTCTGCGTTTTGTTATAATATGTACATTTTTTACTCATTTTTTATACTCATTAAAATGCTGTTTTGATAATAAAATTTCATTTAGAAAATAAATAGCTTAATTTTTATTTTTGAAACCTTTAAATGCTTACAATTATTACAATCGTTGTAAATTTACGTAATATTTTACTACATTTTACAAAATTTATGTAAAAATACTGTTAAAAAATCTATATGTAATTTATACAGAATAGATTTGGTAAAATCACATTGAGAAAAAGTGAAAATGCAATTTTTATTTTGAGAATTTACAATACAAAATCTCTAAAATTAAAATACCCTTTACGTAAAAAATAATAAAGAACTTATTATGTAAAGCGATTTTTACAATTTATTTCTAATTTTTCCAAATATGTTATGGCCACAAAATTACCCACGATATGTTAGGTAATTCCACAAATCCGTTTTACCAGTGCACTGAGTTTTACGGAACAGTACAAAAAATTCGTGGTTGAAGCGTATTTTCGAAACGGAGTCTGTCTTAAGAAGTGGGAAGATCTTATGAAACATGTAACAGTTAAGTTTGTTTCCTCATAAAGTGCAAGTATTCCAAGAAATACGAGCTAGTTTGAAAGACAGAGCAGATTTTGAAAGACGAAGAATTACTGTCAGTAGTTTATTTTTTCCCACTGTAAAGCACACAACATTATAGCCCCACAACAAAAAGGGTGCACCAAAAGAGCCATGGGTTGCAAGGAACAATTAATAATTGATTCAGTCATCAGCAATTAAGCTCATTCAAAGCAAAGACACAAAGCATAGACCTTTGACTCCGTACCGCATGAGTGGCTCCTTTACATATCAAAGATCTACAAAATCGATCTTTACTTGATAAAATTTCTACAGCACGCAATGTGGATGTGGTAGACCAAGATCAATCTTAATGAGGGGACCACCAATGTTCCCACCGATACAGTTCCAATAAAACGAGAAATATTCCAGGGTGATTCCTTGAATCCTCTGTGGTTCTGTCTAGCTATGAACCCTCTGTCCAATAGACTAAACTCCACAACATATGGATTCACTATCAAAAACGGCAACCGAGAAGCAAGTAGAGTTAACTATCTTCTATATATGAATGATCTTAAACTAATGGCCGCTACCAAAAACCAACTGGACCAGATGCTTAAAATAGTGAAGGAATTCTCACCATGATAAAGAAGAAAATACAGCAAAACCCGTTCGTTATGCGAGATGGCCAGGAGATTCAGGCAATGGTAGAAGGCGAGAACTACAAATACTTGGGGATGAAGCAGGCTCAACGTATTAGTCATGCATCGATGAATACAGATACAAGGGTAGAGTTTTTAAAAAGAACAAAAGGCTCCTAAGGACGAAACTGAACAGCAAGAACTTGTTCAAAGCAATCAACACCTACGCCTGCTCAGTTTTGTCCTACTCATTCGACATAGTACACTGGAGCGTGACTGACAAACACTCAAACATCAGCCAAGAAGAGCGGTAGAGCGGACCACCCTATAACGACATCAAGGCGGAAGAGGACTGGCAGACGTTAGAAAAATAATGGATCAAAACATAACCAACATGAGGAACTTCTTCCGCAATAGAGCCCAAACTTCAGACCTACACCATACAATTTGCGAAGCAGACCACTCCACTCCTCTAAGATTGAGATTGAGAGATTGAGGAATCAGAAAAGCTGCAGATATGAAAGAAAAACCCTCTGCACGGACGACACCTCAACGAGGCAGCCCAGGATCACGTCGACAGTCTGGCTCGTCTCTAGACGGATGTTCCCTGAATCGGAGGGATTTCTACTTGCAATTCAAGATCAGGTCATATCAACAAAAAACTACCTGAAATACATAATTAGAGACAACTCACTACAGGCAGACAAATGCAGATACGGATGCCAAACGGCAGAAACGATCCAACACATCACGGAAGGATGCCAGATTATTTTCTGCAACAGAATACAAATAAAGGCATGACGCAGTGATCAAGATCCTACACCAGGCGTTAGCGGTGAAGTTATAGCTTGTCCAAAACGAGAAGATCTCATATTATAGATATACACAACAGACGATCTTCGAAAACAACCACTACAAGATGTACTGGGATCGGAATATTCTTACTGATCAGACGGTGGCCGACAACAGACCGGACCTTGCTGTGGTAGGAAAACGACTTTGATAGATGCAGCTATACCAAATAATAACAACCTTCTAGTGTAGCATGCTAAGAAAATAGCTAAGTATCGGAGTCTCCAGGCGCATATAAGAAGACAGTGAAATATGGACAGCATCGAAATCATGCCGATTATTGGATCAATAACAGGAGTAATCCCAAGCAAGTTCTTGGAAAACTTTAGAATGCTAGACGTACCTCAAGATCTCTACCAGGATATGCAGAAAGCAGTGCTACTTTCAACAAGCCGAACAGTCAAGAAGTATATGGGTAACCAAAGAAGAACCCCACGGGCCTAATAACACCGCAAGGGCCCCCACAGAGCTCAATCCTTCTGATATCGGTGATGTCTGGGATGAGTGAATGTTCCCTGTAGAGAGAATGTATGACAAGTCTCGCGACCTGTCAGAAAATCATAATAATAATAATGATAATAATAAAAATAATAATAATAATAATAAATTTACACAGGGTAGATACAAGGTCATACTAGACAAGTGAAAGTTTATTTTAACATTCATCTGTGTGGCATATCATGTCATAATATGAATTTGACACAATTTTAACCTAGATTTGGTGAGATATGTCATCCCCTTATTAGGCAATCTAACGGTGTGTCGAATTACGTTTTGCCTGCCACGGCCATATTGAACTCGTTGCACAGAACTCAAAAACATTCAACGAACAATTCAGTATGGCCGTTGAAGGCAAATATGTGGCAAATATACACGGATTCAATGCTTAGTTTACAGTCGAGTCCTGTGCTCTGTGTAGATATACACTTGGCATTGTTAACATCTCCAATAACATTATTAACTTTAAGTGTTTTTAAATATAAATAACAGAAAACTTAATAAAACACACAAAATCAAAATTGCTGTTTAAACTGACACTGACGTTCACACAAAAATAAAGGTTAGCTTTCTAACGTTGGCAGGCAAACATAACCTGGTTTGGATTGCCTAATAATTGTGATCTAAACCAAGCCCCACGTTTTCAGTCCAACCAACCCTCTTGGATGAAAATAATGTTTGCTCGCACTTTCACAAACCATGAATGACGTACCGTAAGTTCGGTTTCATTCCAGCTATAGTCGACGTCATAATTTTCAGGCATAAACGAGTCTCCCTGTATTAAGAGACCCACTCTTCCCTTTACGGATACGTCAGAGAAATTCACACTAAAATTCGAAATAAAACAAATGTAGGAATATTAAAGATAGCCTACGCCTGGCTTCAATAACCAACATTTAACTTTTGAATCAACTCACCTGACTGTCCCATTACTCGATATCGGTAAGACCTTTTGAAGCGCAACATTATTTACTTCGTAGTTTCCACTGACCCTTAAATCACCCAGCTTGAAGTGAATGTCCAGGCATAATTGGCTTAAACTAACTGACAGATTTACCACCCTAAAATCTGGTAACCAGGGAAGTTTTAACTCGCTCAGTTCTCTAGAAAGAAATAGACATATGGATTGATAAAAGTAAAAGCGGAAATTTTTTATGCAGAGAAAAAAAATCTGTGCAAAATCATATGTTTGGCACATGCGCCCGATAAAATCTCCTCTAAGACCTGAACTAATTCCATATAAAAAAAAATGAAAATGAAGGAAAATATGTTCAAACAGCTGCACTTATTCTATAATCTAGATTCCATGGTTTATCCAGTTTGTTTCAAAGTTAGAAATTGAAACTACTCTGAAACTTATCCAAGTTATCCAGGATGGCAGCTGAGCTCTCTAATTTTATTACCCAGCAATAAAAGTCGAGATCCTAGGTGGAAAATAGAAAACTTCTTTTAAAGAATTTCCATTTTGGTATTGTTTAATTAACAACATGACTGTTTTGGTTAAATTGGAAAATGTTACCGCATAGAGACACACGACGTTGTAAAATAACTTCCTAGTTAGTTTTTGATTTCTTTAGCTATTCAGCTAAACTTTTGTGCCAAAGACAACATTTTAAAAACAAACATTAGGACATATTGTGGTAAACTTTTAATCCCTTGACAGTCCTCCAACAAATCTGAAAAACTTTCAAAGTAACATATTTATGTTTATAAACTTTCTCTAAGTAAAAACTCAAAGAGCTGTACTCTATTATGAATGAAATTTGTAAAAGCCAGAATATTTTATATTAAATATAATTTAATTCGGGTACCCACATTATTTATCTAACTTTTTGTAGTACCTAAATGTTATACAGAATGAGGATTTTCTAGTATTACAAAGCAAAATCAAGAAATGTAGCTAAAAGTACACTCACGGGCAAAATAATCGAGCCACCCAAGTATTCCATGAATTTAAATCGCAAATAACTTTTTTATTTAATGTAATTGTGGAGCGGCGAAACAGGATATTGTTCTATATGTTATCAAGTCACATCTATTCTTAACATTTTTGTTTTTGGTACACCTCGATATTTTTATTTTTGTGGAAAATATGGATTTTTAAAAAAAACATTGCAATTTCCAATAATTTTTCTGTACGAAAAACTAAGGATGCTATGGAGGATGACAGTGACAGTTTTATTGAATCATCCCATATTTTGACATGTCTTCTTACTTTTAAAAATGGATATGTCTCCGACCGATGTTGTTAAAGCCATTGCTTTAATAATCCAGGATGGACGGTCACAGTATTACGTGGCAAGAGTTTTAAACGTCACAAGAAGTAAAGTACAAGGAGAGTTGAAGGAGTTAATGTGATAGAAAGAGGTGTACGAATGAACGAGATGATCGCTTAATTGCACTAAATGATTTACGTGTCCGAAGAGTAACTTCTGCGGAGGTAAAAAACAGATTGGAGGACGTACGGCAGGTCCAAGTAAGCGAGAGAACGATAAGAAGGAGGTTATCTGTCATTGGATTACATGCAAGGAGACCTGCAACCGCTCCCGAGTTGCTAAGAAACCGTAGGGTTGAACGCCTTAGCTTTGCTAGGGAATATTAAAATTGGGGCATTGATAAGTGGGAAACATCCGATTTACTGACAAATGTAGGTTTTGTTTAAAATAACCGAACGGTCGTCAAAGAGTCTATAGAAGAATAGCAGAACGTTTTAAGCAAGACCATTTTTCGCCTAGGGTAAGCTATGGCGGAGGCTCCGTTATGGTGTGGGGTGGCGTGCTGCTCAAAAGCAGAACGGACTTGTTAATAGTCGATGGGAGGGGGGGGGGCAATTACAGCGGATAGATATACAGGTTTTAGAACCATATGTTGTTCTCTTTGCTCCAAAAATGAATTGGCCCCCCCGCAGCCCCGACTTAAACCCGATCAAACATGTCTGGGACACATTGGGCAAAAAAGTACGGTCGGGGGTACCTGGTCCAGCCAATTTACAGGAGCTTAATAAAGTACTCATTGAAGAATGGCAGCAAATTGATCAAGATCATTGTATACGGAACCTCATTGAAGGGATGCCAAGGTGTATGGAGGCTGTCATTTCGAGCACGTGAGGAAACACTCGTTACTGAGTTATTTGTTACTGTTACTGTTATTGTTTATTGTTATTGTTATTTTTTAAGTGTGTTTTTATTAATTTCGCGCGTGCCATTTTTGTGCTTTGAGTTTAAAGTTATATAATGGTCTTATAGGGGATTATTTAAGTTTTGTTAAACAAGTTTGTACTGTTTCTTCTAAAAAAATCGTATTTGTGGCAAAAATAAACTGTCACTGTCATTCCAGAACAATTTTAGTTTTTAGTACAGAAAAATTATTGGAAATTGCAATGTTTTTTAAAAATCCATATTATCCACAACAATAAGGATATCGAGGTAAACCAAAAACAAAAATGTTAAGAATAGATGTGAGTTGATAATTAAAACTTAATTTAAAACAATATAGTGTTTCGTCACTCCACATATTTTTGTTTAAACCTTTATATTATAAACGTATGTCTATTTTTTAGTAAATTTTTAAAATGTGAGCGATTCTCCATTAATTTATCTATAATATTCTTTAATATTCGTTTAAATCCGACATCAAATAAAAAAGTTATTTTCGATTTAATTTTATCGACAATTTGCGTGGATCGATTATTTTGCCTATGAGTGTATTTTATTCAAATTTTAGGACGCCAATATTTTATTTTTTCTTGGTCCTAAAATGAATTTTGTTGAAAACATATTTATAAATGACGATCTGTAAATTGTAAATATTCTTTATTTCGGATTTCCGCGCAAGAATTACAATAGAAAAAATAATTTTGACGAATTGGATAATTTAACATGCTTTAGGCGTTTTCGTCTGACTGAAAACACTGTTTTACATTACTTGGAGTTTCATAATGATTTGTAAGTAAAGTGTATTTAATCTAGTAAAGTGATTTTACAAGCGTTTATTTTCAGGAACGATAGTGTAGCACCCATTGCTATTTTGTTTCAAATTGAATTTCTTTCATTAACCGAGATACTGTGTCAGTCTTTTTCTTATTTTCTAGTACATTTTTATACAGCGCACAAATGTTTGCTATAAACAATTTCTCTTCCCCAGTAAAGCGTATACAGCGTTCTCTTTTCCTCTTGTCGGAATCCATCGCAACACAGTGAAAATAGAAACTAGTTTTTATTTAATTTAACCCAAAACCAAAACAAGCTGTCAAAAGAGGACGTTGAAAAACTATTGTAACTTATAAATTCAGATAAATTTACCGATATTGTATAATTATTAAATGAAAAAAAGGCGATATTTATTAAGTTTGGAGTGAAATTCTCTATGTGCAAATTCAAACCCCTGTAGCATCGTTCCTCAACCTTTTCAGTGTTCCAGCCTCCAAAATAACGGCAGATTCAAAAAAAAACTTTCCTGCAATCAAGTTGTCATAAAAAAATTGCAAGGTATCCACAGCTTGATTTCATTAATAATGCACCATCAATTTCCCATTTAGGTTTATCCCCTTAGAACCGGCCAATTATAATTAGTGTTGGCCAATACGATCAGTTAATAATGTGTACGACGATGCCGACGTTTTTTGCAATTTAAAGTTGATTGAGTGGGATAAAAGAAAAAGTCTAAAGCCATATAGAGTAAGATCGACACGTTGGCGTTGTATTGAACGTATCAATAACACTGGTCAACACATAATTTGGTACCGGCAATTTTTTTACTGTTTCTAGGTAATTTGGGTCTGCTAAACCTAAAATAACCTCAGATTTGCTCCATCAGATCGTTTTAAAAACTGGGGCCATAAGCTATATTTTCGAGATTAAGGGTATTTTATATCGCATAATTATATATTATGTATTACTGCTACCACCAAAAAAACCACTCAGGAATGGAAGAAAAATGTTTATTGTACACCACACGAAATACAAAAATCATGTGCCAATAACATTAACAATATTACCTTAAGTTGTTAATTTAAATTAACCTAAACTAATAAATAAAAATGAGCTAACTACGCCTACTTGTAGAAGCCATGGTTAAATACCATTTTTCAAAAAACACACTCTTGCAATGAAGCTCAAGTTTCAACTAAATGCATTCAACAATATTCCGCATAATATAATCCCTATATTATAGGTAATAAAACCCTGGGACACAAGCCAAGCTAACAAATTAATTTATGAGGCTTACGGTATACAATTTCATTCACTCTTATTGCCTTCTAGAAATCTGCAGGTGCAAAAAAATGCCAGGAAAAATTATTTCTTATCTGTAATAATTATATGGCCTTTTGCCAATATAAAATTGGGTATTTCCAGTGATTTATGAATAAATAGGTATAATTAAAAAGGCATTAGTCTTGGAATTAGTGAAGTTTTTGATAAAATTTATGACCATTATAATTCTCAAATATATTAATATTACAAATTTTTATGAGTAGGCTCTATCTCGAAAACTTGATACAAAGAAAAGCTACGTGTTTTTGAAATCACCGCATTCAGAATAACTAAAATCAGTTGTTTTCCTTCGGCACCAAGACAAATTTTTTTTTGTTGGACTGTGTAATCGACATACACGAGTATTTGACTCCTCTTTCCGTACTTCGTGCGCCTATGGCGAATATATCATATTATGCTATTTGGGGGACACGCTGAAATACTAGAATGTAAACACGCCCACTTACATATTTGTATTATCCAGGGATAGCAATATTGTGTCCAGATTGTGAGTTGTCTTTATGAAATCTTTTCGACGATGGTTCCTGGCCATTTCATTGTTGAAAGCCTAAAAAATCACGAAAAACATCGCAAACTTATGAAATATTATCTAAAAAGTATAACAACTATAGCAATACTATACAGTGAGAACTTAAAGGTTGGAACAAATTCATTTAAAATTCATGGTTTTTTTTTCGAACTGTTGTAAATAAAACCTTTGGTTGTTAGGTTGTCACAGTGACAGTGACGGTTATCTCCTGATTTGAGTAGTTTTGCCTCAAGTCAAAGTGTCTGGCTAAAGTTATTTTGACTATTTCCCTCATATACTGTAACTACAATGCGCTTTTCACTTGATTTTCGGTGAAAATCAGCCCTCGGTCGCGATTGAGCTGAATATTTCCCTCATATGTTAAAGTTCCCATAAGAGAAATGCAATTTTCGCAAAATTACAGCGAAAACAGCACTGCCAGAAATCGAAAATTGCATCGCAAGTTTATATTGTTGACGAAACGTCAAAGCGGGATTTTATTGTTAACAAACGTCAAAAAATGTAATATTCTGACAATTAACGTCATCTTATTAAGTGACAGCAGACAAAAAATATTGTTAATTACAATAATTGTACTTTTCATTGCAATTCTTGTAATTTTTAAGCATTTTAATTTTATTGTTAGTATTTTCTGTTAAATAAAATATTTAAATTTCCTTGATTCGAGTTCTTAATTAATTTGGGAAATATTCAAATAAATTACACTCGTGCATAAAAATAACCAGATAATTTTTTTATTCAATGTGTTTTTTTTACAAATTGCAATCGTTTGTTTTCATATTTTATGAAAATGCCCTCCTCCTGCGGAGTCGGGCTTTTTCGCGAAAATATGAAAACAAACTCTTGCAATTATAAAAAAACACATTTCATTCAAAAATTATCGGTAATTTTAATGCACTTGTGCACTTACCCCCGAAAATTGCACTCTTCTGGTTTTTCATTGTTGGTTACCTACGAGAATAACCGTCACTGTCACAACAAGTTGAAATTTCTGCTTTGACAATTTCGCGTCAATTTATCAAAATGATGAGTTTTTCATTCAGGAAATAGTCTAAAAAATATATTTCGTGCATGTAAAATGGCTTGATAATCATGCACTCAGATTTGTTGCCCTAAAGAAACAGCTTTCATGCATTTTTATTGTTATTTACCTTAAAAAGTGCCCTCCCTTCGGTCGGGCACTTTTTAGTAAATAACAGTAAAAATGCATTCAAGCTGTTTCTAGGGCAACAAACCTTCATGCATGATTTTCAGCAATTTTACATGCACTTAACATATTACTATTGATAATCTTGTAATTTTAAAAACTGGTACGACTAAGTGAAAGACAGCGAATGAAAATATTAATAATGATTGGTTGTGAGGATAGAATGTGTTATTGTCGATTCAAGAAGACCACCACAAGGCGAGTAGTACTATTGCTTTGGAAAATCATATCTGCAAAACATCCATCCTAAAGTATTTAGACACAAATAAATTTCATCTGTACAAATTCCAGTTGGTTCATGAACTCAATGAAGATGATCCAGACAGAAGAGGCCAATTTTGCGAGATAAGAATGAATTTGTGTCGAAACGAATTGTATTTTCGGATGAGGCAACGTTTTGTTTGAATGGAAGTGTAAACAAACAAAATTGTCGGTATTGGGCCACAAAAAATCCATGCTGGGTAATGGAATTTCACACCCAATATCCTCAAAAAGCTAATGTTTGGGCCGGCATTGTTGAAAATAGAATTTTGGAACCTATTTTTATTGACGGAAATTTGACAGGGGAAACATATTTAGAATTTCAAGAAAATAATCTAGTACCGTGCCTTGGCACATTATACCCTAATTCTGAAGAACCTGATCCACCGAACAATTTTTTGTGGTATCAGCAAGACGGAGCTCCGGCCCATTGCACCCGCCGTGTGCGTGAGCACCTAAATACAGTTTTTGGCCTGCCAGATCTCCAGATTTAATCCCCTTTACATTTTTTTTTGTGGGGTAATCTTAAGTCTAAGGTATATTCTAACCGACCAAACAATATTAAAGATTTAAAGAACAGAATAAGAGGCGAAATAAGATTGATAGAACCTTACGTTGTTATTAACCATCTGCAAGAATTTAGAGTCGTCTTGGGTACTGTCACACTGTTGGTGGAGGTCATTCCCAATATTTGATAAAGTGACTTTTAGTTTCCTTTGAATTTTCTTTTTTTTTTCACTAATAAATAATGTGTTGCCATATTAAGTTAAAACGCAGTTTTCTCGCAAACGGCTGAATTTAAATGTATGACATCTTTCATGAAACGTGTTTAGAATTTTAAGAAATAAAAAATTTAAAAAATTAAAATAAACCATCATAACTTGTTCTTGAGACAACCTGTATACATGAAATAAAATAGCTTCATTTAAACAACAAGGCCAATTTGATTTAGAATTATTATAAAAAAAATTGAATTATCAGTTTATCATTTACCCTTTGTGGGTTTAAACGCACCAACAATATTTCAAACTATTATAGATATTACTAATATTGTTTTTTCACTTACACTAACGATATTCTCTTGAAGAACGGGTGCGAATTGTTCCACTTGTTCGGCATAGTCCCCCGGTAACTCTGAAACAACCATATTTCCTTAAAAAGGCAAATTTTTTTTAAAACTCATATTAAATTTGTAGGTTAAGTCGGCAGCACACGCAACGGCTTTGCGTTTACACGTCACTGAATACCCAAATTAAAAACATTACAATAAATATTTTATTGCCAAGTAAGTGTATTCCACTTAAGTCACCAAATTGTAAATATAAACTTTTAATTGCTTTAGTTCCGATACGTAAGGTAAACTTTCGAGCATAGATAAGAACGACAAGGATGGATAAAATGTTACGTATTAGTTTGCCTGTTTTATCTGAATTAATTTAAATAAATGTATATGATAACAAACTAATACATTTTAAGGATTTTATAAAACACTACTAATACCTTGCGCCATGGCTGCATTTTTAAGTACGCTTACACAAAATAAGCATTGTAACACCAAGCAAATCTTTGTATACATTTATAAAGACAAGGTCTTAAGATTTATAATACGAAATTTAAAATCCAGAAGGAACCTATTAATATTTGATTTATTTAAGATATTTTAATGAAAGGTTATCAGAAATGTCGCTTGATACAGTATTTTACTCTTAATTCTTGCTTGGATTAATATACAGGGTTATGATAAAGAAACGGATCAGTCTTTTATATGGAAAACCGCCCACTTAATTTTTGAAATGCATTTTTTTTTTTGAAAAAAGATTGTACAGGGTATATCATAAAAGTGCTACATGTGTTAACTTAAATTTTTTTAATGAAACATATTGTATATTCTTACATTTTTATATTCTACAATCAATTCTAGACATTTTTCATTAACCATGCCCTATGCTTATCTTCAGCCGTTTACGAAATATTAACACTTTTATGCTGGTATGCACCATTGGTATGTTTCTCGACATAGCAACGTTCTAAACTTAAGTCACAATCTTTTGACTACCTATGACAATTTCTTATTTAAGTTTGAGACGTCAAAAAATGACAGTGAATGTTAATCAAATTTGAATTTTACTCTGTTAATATTTCATCAAAATGCGCCTCGCCGAAGATGAGCGCATTGAAATCTTGATTATGTTGGGTTGTGGAGATAAAAGTAGAAGTCACAGGGAAGTCCGTGATATGTTTAATGAATAATACCCGAATCGCCCGCCTATTGGCCAATCAACAGTGTCTAGGGTAGAAAGTAAGTGGAGAACTTCCCGTACTATTAAAGATAGTGTTAAAAGTAGTCGTCCTGGTATATCCGAGGAGAAAAAATAAAAATTTCATTATCACTACAGGAAGATTCTCATAGCTCAAGCACACAGCTTGGACGGGACTACGATATTCACCAAACCATCGTATCTAAATTCTTACAAAAAGAGAAGTTTCATCCATACAAACCAGTATTTGTACAAGAGTTATTGGACGATGATCCTGATAGGCGAGACCAATTTTGTGAAATAATGATTGAGCAAACAGATAATAACGCAAGATTTGTCCAAAGAATTTATTTTTCAGGTGAAGCTACGTTTTGTTTAAATGGTCAGGTTAATAGACAAAACTACAGATACTGGCCACAGGAAAATCCTCACTGGTTCATAGGAAATCACACCCATTATAATAAAATGGTTAATGTTTGGGCGGGCATTGTTGAAAATAGGATAATCGGACCATTTTTCTTTGATGAGAGTCTCACTGGAGAAAAATATCTAAATTTCCTTCAAAATGATCTGGTTCCAACTCTTGCCACTCTGTTTCCAGATGATAATGATCCTGATTCACCAAGCTTAACCTTATGGTTTCAACAGGATGGTGCTCCCTTGCATTATGCATTATGCACCAAGAAACACCAGCGATGTTATATTTTCACCTCTCGAAATTGAGGGCGCCTTTTTTATGCGTTATTAAAAATTCTCTTTTACTTTGTTCAGTAGCATCTAAGGACGACTGCCTTGCGTTCAATGTTTACCAATTGAAACATCGTGTTTAAATAAATAATGGCAATGGAAGTCCAAAACACGAGTATTGTTCGTTTGATTACGCATAATGAATAATCTATTCATGCTCAGCTGTCCAATGCGTTTGAAAATGACGGCTTCAAATAATCCAATTAGCATTATTACAGTCAATTTGATTTTCATTCAGTTCGTTTGGCTGTAATTTTACAAATTATAGCTATACAAAAATGGCCTTTAGAATTGCATTTCAGTATATGAACAATACATATGTAAGTAATACCTAGTCATTGAAAATGGGTACACTACATTTGTTACAATGTAAATCGGTTTTCATTATATTTTGACTTTAGAAAAAAAGTGAATGGTGGTAGCCAGAATTCAGGATGGGCGGTCAATACGGGTACCAATAAATCTTTATGATAAAGGCAAGAACACAATCTTAAGATTTTATGGTACGACTCCACCATGATGGTCGTACCCTATTTCTCTTTTGATTTTAATTTCCCAGTCAAAGTTGGGTTTTTTAATAAGTTCAAAATAAAATAAAAATAAAATTTAATTCAAACTCATATTTATTTATAAATCTTTTACTACTATTAGTTATAATGTATTAGTTATTTAATTAACGTTACATATGTTTTCTCATAAAAATTTAAAAAAATTTCATTTATGAAAGGGATGAAAGCTTCCATGCCAGTAAGTAGGACAATCGATACTTCGCTTGCACAGATAGATGGAACGTCAGACGTAAAGCAAACGTTCCGCCAAGAAAGGTTCGAAAATGGTCCTCTACTTCCAACAAACCAGCAAAATCACCATTTCGGTCTGGAATTGTTGGTTCGCCTGCGAGTCGAAGGAGGCCAAAGTCAAAAATTCAGCTTCACGACCTTGCTTGTCTTGAATATTTCGGGCCAATTGACTTTATAAATACTTTAGTTAACATATAACTGACAAATTAATGCATACCGTCCAGATAATACAAGATTCGAAGAACGGTACACTAGCGATCTTCCTCAGGGGTTGGATTTGTGTTGATGGGCCCTGGTGTCTTGTGGCGATTGGAGGGAAAGCTTAACGCCAAACATAATATGTTCGTCTGAAACATACAATGCTCCCATTTGTTGAACAGACATATCCAAACAACTGTTTCGTCTGCCAGCAGGATAATTACCCAATTCATACCGCAAATGCTGCGAGAGGAAAGATCAATGGTTTCGTTGCTTGTGTGGCACGTAGCGCCGTCTTGTTGAAAATAAACGTTGTCCAGATCAATAACATCCAATTCCGGCCATAAAAAATCATTAATCATCTCTCGATAGCGCAATCCATTCACCGTAAAACCAAATAGTGCCATTTAACCAGCATGGTTTCCTACCTGGTCGTTTAACAGTGTCCAACCTACTAGAATGTGTAAACTCTTGGACTTCTTCATTGGATCAGAGCAACCCAACTGATGTCATTTACCTGGATTTTATTAGGGCTTTCAACCTAGTGCCCCATAAAAGACTACAACAAAAACTTAAATCCTTCTGAGTAAGGGGGAATTTACTAAAATGAATCACTGACTTTCTTACCGACAGAACCAGCATAGTCAGAATAGATGGTGCTACTTCACGGACATCTAGAGTCACATCAGGTGTACCACAAGGGTCAGTCCTGGGACCAATCCTACATAAAAACATACATAAGACCAATCCTAGAATATGCCGCTCCAATCTGAAACCCCTATTTTGTAAAATACACCTATGCCTTAGAACAGACGCAAAAAAGGATCACAAAGCTTGCATCCTCAATACGAAGTCTGAGCTGCAAAGAAACGCCGAAGAAGCTCCTCCTGACAACGCTTCATGACAGACGAATAACAGGGGACCTAATCTTTATGATAAATGCTCGTAATTCCAATGAATAATTGGTAATCCATGAGTGCTGGAAAGGGCCTCATCATTATATTATTGTCAATTTAATTCACTAGTAGTCACAAGTAGCCGAGAAACAGGATCATATGACTAAATAATAAATTTTGGTAATGATGGTTGTCGTTTTTACACTCGTTATTTTTATTGTTGTTATTAGTCAGGTACGTCGAGTTTGAAAATTTTGCAATACTATAGAAATATTATTCTTACCTACATACAACTGTACATATAACAAAAAAAAACTTGTGTGTGTTTTGTTCTATTTGCAAAACTCCCAGTACTTTTGCGTATTATTGTTTTTCTTCGTAATAACAGATGATTTGAAATAATTTTGGGAATTTGTATTAAGGATATCTCAGGAGTAAACCAAAGCGGTACAAATAGAACGTGCCGGCGACAGAAAGCATACACAAACATTTACGATTTAAAATTTAATATTTTTTCAAAACACGGTTGTATTCGTACCATGTTTACTTTGAAAAACATCAATCAAACGGTGGATTTTATGAGTATCCGAATATTTTCTTTTCATTTGTGCCCGTAGCTGCAGGGAGTTTTATTTCTTTCTTTTTCCACTCATAAATCTTAGCAGAAAGCTCTCCTGCGGTTTTATTTGACAAATAGAGGTTTTTAGAGCTTGGATGATCTAATAAACTTATTATTTTTAATTTTAAGCCGCAACGGGCATCAGAAGGGAATCGAAATAATAATAATTATATATGATGTTACATTTGGTGCCAATAAATAAAGGTAACATTATTATCACCATAAATAAACACAATTAGTATGTTCTGGTTTGACGAAATCTCTTATAGTCGATTCTTCTTAAATTTATTGCCTCAACAGACGCAGAATCAAGTATAAAAACACATAAAGAATAACAATAAAATCGTTTTATTAAATTCGCAACTTATTGCCCTGCCTGATTTTTTTATTGGATCTTTTCGTAAATATTGGGCTTTAACAAGATTTGTTTCGTGTTATCGGCGTACGAAGTGAAAATACAAGTTTTATTTACTTCGTACCTATACAAACACATTTTTTAAAATAATTTGATTAGGTTTAATCATATCAGTATTGTCAAAATGCCTTAAAGCCTGTTTACATCAGGTGCAAAAAATGTCATGCAAAGTATTGCTTCTGCAAAGAATTGCATTGCGTAACCGTTTACACATCATGCAAGTAAAGGATGCAAGCGTTTTAATAACCAGTTGTACTAATTACTGAGCACGTTGCACGTAACGAAATATATTAGTTTACCTTGGCTTGGCTTTGCTCCACATGGATCAATGGATAAATTGATTTTTTTATGTTGGTATCTGTGATTTCACACAAAAATTGCATGCCATGTGACATAAAAATAGCGCGTGTTCTAATTTGATGCAATGCAAAGAAAATTGCAACAGCTGATTGCAAAGTCGCAAATGCGCATGCCTACAGGCAACTATTTATTGCATTGCACGTGCAATTTTCTAATGTAAACAGGCTTTTAACAAATTCATAAAAAAATAATAAAAAGTAAAATCTATAGTTACTGCGTGTGAAGGGTTGAAGTATTCCTTCTTGTAGCTTCTAATGTATTTATTTGATCCCAGATAAGTTTTATTAGAAATTTTAATTAATAAAATTAAGAAAATGATATTGCATATAATACTTATGGGTTTTTTCGTTGGTAATTATTGACAGTGTTCATTGCATATTTATCTTAAGTTATTAGGCTATTAAGTCTTAGATTGGCACCTGAAGGTATTTCAATTTGATTGTTAACAACATTACATCGATTTTTTTAAGGCTTTTTTGATTGCTAATGTTTCTAATAGGTTGAGTTTCTACCCTTGTGTTGAGTATATATCGGTTTTATTTTGTTGGATATTGGGTGGTTATTTATTATACAGTGCATGGTCTGCTATTCCTGTTTTATTTTGTTTTTTTTTTAATGGATGTGTATGTTCTTTAAGCCTAGTTTTTAAAGTTTCTACTATATGACCTATAATATATTGCATCACAAATAAAGACAAATTAACACATAGCGGGGTCTACCAAATACAATGTAATGACTGTGATGCAATCTATATGTGTCAAACAGGTAGAAACTTTAAAACTAGGCTTAAAGAACATAAAACATCCATTTTAAAAAAACAAAATAAAACCGACATATATTCAACACAAGGGTAGAAAACTCACCCTATTAGAAACATTAGCAATCAAAAAAGCCTTAAAAAATCGATGTAATGTTGTTAACAATCAAATTGAAATACCTTCAGGTGCCAATCTAATACTTAATAGCCTAATAACTTAAGATAAATATGCAATAAACACTGTCAATAATTACCAACGAAAAAACCCATAATTATTATTTACAATATCATTTTCTTAATTTTATTACTTAGATGTAAATACCTCTATAATCACACCTGTAATTTAGTTGTACCTTTGGCCAATACTTGTAAATTAAGGACCAAAATAACCTATCATCTGTCAATTTTTATTTTAATGGCATGTAGAATTTACTTATTATTGTCTCATAATGCCTTTGATAATGACCCGCAAGGGTGGAAACACGTGCCAGGAAACTGAAATAAATTGTGGAGTATAACAAGTACTATTTTAATTTCCTCTACTATAAAAATTTCGTAATTCTGCAATTACAAAGTTAGGGGAGTGGCTTACTACAATGTATTTATTTAGTAAAAATTACTATACAATTTTTCTCTAAAATGTACAGGGGAGCCAATATTTAGCCACCACATAATTTACATGGGATTTTCTATGTTCAACTAAGCCATGCATCACCCGGTATATTAAATATTTACTTATATCAGGTGCATGTTATTGTATCAATAAAAATGGGAAATTTAATAAGTTAAGTTCAAATATGTATGAAACGATTTATTAGCGGGGAATTCTCTCAATTTGGTTGATGGTTTAATATTGAATTGTTATTATTAAATTTGTTTATTTTCATGTGTGGCATATCGTTAGAATTATACTTTTTGTGAAACCGTTTAAGCAACGAAGACCTTTTTCTGCAACAATAATTTTAAAGAATCAATAGTGTTAGAGAAAAGATATTTAATTATTTAAATAAACAAATTAGGTGAAAATTTCTTCCTACAAAGTCAGTATAGATTTCCACTGACTAAGGGCTAACTGTCCTACTTTTGTTTCAGACCAAAAAAAAAATAAATGCCAAAAATCCTCAAAATCTCGAAGATACAATGGCCAACCAGAACCACAGCACCCGGCGTGATGCCGTAAGATAGACCAGGTGACGATGGTCATGCACTGACGCGTCTGCGCATTGGCGGAATGACGCTGGTCCTTTCCGCAGTGTTGACCATAATCTGCATTATTGGAATTGCCTTCAATGGTTATATAGTTTTGGTGATACTCTTGACCAGGCAGGTAAGTTTTTAAATTTTGGTAAACCACAAACCTATAGAAACGGGAAAATATTCGACAAGTTTTCCTTTAACTGAACAAACCAGATCCAGGCATGATTGTATAGGTAGGTAAAGTCCGTTCACAGATTTAAGAGAATGACTTACCGACTCGTGTTGACGCCTGTTTAAAATCAGACTGTGGTCTACACAGGCCCGCACTGAATTGTATTTCAAGCATGGATTATTTGACACAAATAATAAACAATTTTAGATAGAATCGAGGATATACAGGGTGTTATGGAAATGACTTATTATATTTTAAGGGGCCACTCCTGAGGTGGTCTAGAGTTACACTTGATAGTTTTTTTTTCTAAAATCGGAAGTATTTTGAATTTTGTAAAATACCCTTAAACCGGACTATGTGCGCCTTCCATGATAGTTCAATGCCCCTGAACACATGTGTTTTTGACAAGACAAACTGCTGGAATGGTAATTGTTTAGTTTAGTGCAATTAATGTTGAATTTTGTGCTAAAATTTCGTATATAGACTAATTGAGGGTAGCTGATCACAATTTTCCTTTTGCGTTTTTACGGCAAATGCACTGGTTTTGAGAAAAAAATGTTAAAGTTTTTCACTTACAGGTTAGGGTATTCTTTCCTTTCAATTTCCTAGATTTTATGGTTTTCCCTTCAAAATATGTGATAAAACTTTCACCAAACTATCTGTTCATAAAATAAGAGCAACATTTTAGCAAAAAAACAATGGAAAAGGCACAAATTTAATTAAATTCGTTGTTAATACGCCGACAAAGTAGAACCGTCTCTTTTCAGATTCATTGCACTCACGTTGCCAGATTGTTCTTCTTTTTCTTGTAATTATCAATGGCTTCCATTCAGGAGAATGATATGCTAGCTCGAGCCAATAGGATTCATTCAATTAATAAAAATGAATTGACAAGTATAGGCAATTTATAATACACTAACAATCTGACAACATGGGTGCAGTTTGATTCTGCTTTTTTGGCCAGCTGTCAGTGAGCCCCCGTCTTTTTCCAGATAACGTAGAGTTTTCTGTTCGCTTACAAGTTATCCCGTTTTTCAGAGTTTCCTTGTGGCATATTTCGTTTATTTCAACTCAGAAGTGTATACTATGACTCCGACAAGTAATATTTTATTGGAAATAAGCAACATTTTAGGATTACATGCAAAATAACATACCGGTGAGTTAGAAAAACTTTAACATTTTTTTTCTCAAAACCAGTGCATTTGCCGCCTAAACGCAAAAGGAAAATTGTGATCAGCTACCCTTAATTAGCCTATATACGAAATTTTAGCGAAAAATTCAACATTTCCACTAAAGTAAACAATTACCCAAATCAGCTGTTTGGGTCATTGGCGTGTAGGTGTTTTGGACCTAAATTTTTGAAGGCATTTTTCTCGAATTTCTAGCTTCGAGCGCCATTTATAGCAATTTTTCCCCAATTCGTCTCGACCTATATATTTACGGGTTAAAAAATAATAAGTCATTTCCATAACACCCTGTATATTATAATTATATATTATAATTAATTAATGCAACTACAGTTTACTCATTTAATTCATTTTCACTGTCACTATCAACACCTATGTTAATAATAAATCTTTCTGTAATATTCCCAATTTGAATGTATGAATTTTCAACAGTTTTAATATGCGAAACACAATTTTTCCAGCTACTCACAGGCACTTTGTCCAAATTTAAGCACATCAAGCAACTCTCTTTTAGTGTAACTTTCATGAAAATATATATCATTGTGATACATAAATTCCTGTATTGCCATTTTCGTACCTTTTGAACAAGGGTGCTTGTTTAACTGTCTACTGTGGTGACTTGCGTTGACCATAACAATCACACTGTTTGGAGAAACATTAAGAATTAGTTTATTTACGAACCAATCCTCAAATAACTCCGCTGTGGTATCGTTATGGTAATCCAAACAGGGGTCATTTATATTCTTGGCTGCCAATGAAAGTGCATTTGGTACCCAACCATCTTCGGATCCTGCATGTACTATGGTTATTCTTTTTCCTCTGTTTGATGGTGCCTTTGTTCTACACCTGTCACTAGAATCAACCCAACCTTTTGATGGGGTATCATGGGTATCAAACCAGGTTTCATCTAAGTATATAATAGGTCTGTTCTCACTTCTGTACTGAGAGATTTTTGTCAAATATTCAAATCGTCATGCCTTAAGTCGTTGCGATTTAATAATAACTTGCCGTTTATCGACTTTTTTAAATTTAAAGCCGATTCGTTGAAGACACTTCCACAGCGTTGTCCTACCACAATTAATATCCGTGTTATCTATCTCAAATCTCTTCATCGCTGCGATCTAATTTTTTGCAAGTCCCAGAATCTTTCCTTCTTTCCCTTCGGTGATGGGTTTATTCACAATTTTCCATACTGTTTTTTTCCGAAACTTTAGTCAATGTGACTGTTTCTTCAATACATTCCATTTTACTCAACTTTTCACGTTCTATGAGAGTTGTATATACATTTTTTATAATCTCTTTAGAATCTAAAGATAAGTGACTTCTTCGATTTTCATTTCCGCACTGTGGTTGTACCTGTACCCCTCCGGCTGTTCTATACTAGATGCACCAATCCACGGACGCCACATATTTGGACAATCAAAGCTGCGTTTTTATTTTACACGAACTAATAAAACGACTGGTTTTGCAACACTGATTTGTCTACTTATTTTTTTCCCATTATTTAATAAGGCTTTGTAAACTAATTACGGCCAAGTATGGTCCCTACCTGGAAGGCAGGTAGTCATTCTCATAAATCTGTAAACGCACCATAGGTAGTGCTTACAATTAATAAAAGTACTTCTAGTTGGAATATAATAAAGGCAACCTAATCCTTTACACTTTATAAATTTGCAATTTGGCCGAATGCTGAAGAAATATGCAATCTAAATTTATCCTAATTTGATTTCAGTGGGAATTTGCTCTATCCACCACATTGTTTTGGTCATAATAATGTATATTATGACAAAACTTAAATAATATGATTAAAGCCCAAATGTTTGTTCATATACACACGTAATTACTTACCTTGTTAAACTGAATTATATACTGGGAACTATTTATTAGGTTACTTTCTTGTCGTCGTGTTCCGTTTAATACCATGCTAAAGTTACGGTTTCACATTTATTTCGTCATAATTAATGAGTAGAGACGGCTCATCAAAATACACTTATTTAGTATACAGGTTATCCGGTCAGTATATGGCATACTAGTCAGGGAAAAAAGACCTGGCTTACTTCTGGCATCGCTATATACAATACGAAAGCTTTATAGTAAAAATGACTTTTTTATAAAATATTTTAATAAGTATAAGCAAATTTATAGCACGCTTATCAGAAAGGCTAAGGACCTCTATTACAAAAGAAACTTTGAAAATGCAAAGAACAAAACTAGAAAAACCTGGGAAATAATTAATAATTTAAGGGCAAACAGAAGATATTACGGAAAGATGTCGAGATAGATCCTAATATTTTAAATGAGTATCCAACAAGTGTTCATATTAGTTGATGGAGAGGTGACTCACGCAGTCAAATGCTTTTGACAAGTCACAGAATACAGCAGCGGAAACGCTACCCCGATTAATACCCCCATAGACTCTGTGCGGACTCACGTTTGTAACAATGAGCTACACAAAACTTTAACTTGTGTCTTCACAAGTCGACTGGTTCAAATTTGTTTTACATTCGAAAATAAAATCCTTTTTGAATTTTACTGCATTATTTCTTTATTAAACGACTAATAACACTCCTCCTCTGCTTACCCTAGCACGGGCTACAACATATAACAACTGTCACAGTGATGGCTTTGTCCACTCACTTAGCGGTGACTTAACTTTCTCTACTTTCACATGACACTTTACTACTTTTAATTACTTTTATCAACTTTTAACGTGCCAGCTTTATCCAACACGGAGCGGCAGCAACTTAACTCTGTAGAAATCAGCGTGACACTGGTTTGTTTAGAAAACAAACAGCACATATATTACCGTATCCAAACACCTTGACCAATCAGGTCTTAATACGTTGAAAACCAAGATGGCATCGTCCCACGTCACGCTACTGTTGTTCGCCAATAAGAATCGAGACTCGTTGTTACTATGCACGTGACGTATGTCGTACTTAAATTTGCGTTTTAGAGAATATTATAAAATAGCAGACAGTTTTTTATACATGAGGATTTGACTTGAACATATATATTATTGGTTTGTACACCGTTGCTACCACTTTAATATGCGGTGTTGCCAGTTATATTGCATGTGAATATAATGTACTTTTCTCTATTTTTTTAGCATTTAGGTTAGTTCAGGTTAAAAACCAAACTGATTTTGATTAATAATATTGTGGTGTTCAAAGAACGAGATAATTCTGCTCTTAGTAAGCTCTTCAATAATTTTGGAGTTGAAAGCAATGAGATTGGTCTATAGTTAGATACATTCTCTGGATCACCCCCCTTAAATAAAGGAATAACCCTGGCCGCTTTAAGGCTAGCTGGAAAAGTGGTGTAACTACATGAGTAATTAATAGCCAATATATTTTGGGTAAACTACTGACAGTAATTCCTGCGTCTCTCAAAATCTGCAGCTCGTATTTCTTGCACTTTGTCAGGAAACAAATTTAACTGTTTTTTAAGGAATAGTTCTGCATGTTCCATAAGATCTTCCCACTGCTTGAGACAGGCGTTTTACACATGTTGTTGGCGTATTTTGCATTATTTGACGAACGTTTGATACAAGTTCTTCTGTTCTTACAGATGGCCTTCTGGTTCCTTTTTTTTTAGTCGTATAGTACATGTTTCTCTAAACCGAGCCACGGTTTTTCTCAGGCAATAATAAAAACCCCAGCAGTAAAAGCGACGTTAGGAAAATTTTCGCGAAAATCGTCCATGCACAACCGCTAATTGTATTGCCATTCACCATTTACTCTAACCCTGTTTCGAAAATACGCTTCAACCGCGAATTTCTTATGCTGATTCGTTAAACCTATTGCATGAATTAATCAAGAAATTGGATAAATTAGTGATGAATAAAATTACTTCTAGCGAGTGTTAGAGATGACGGAATAAAAGATTAATTGATAATGCTGGTATGTCCTGATACCCAAAAGGTATTTAGCTCTACCGCTAAGCAGTATGACCTTAGATGTAAATGATGATAATCACTTTTGCTCGCACGGTATATTCTTATTTTCACAAGTAAAATTTTTTGATTAATAAAAAAGCGCAAGATAATAATAAATACTACTAGTAAAGTTTTCTTCTTGACCTTATGATTTAAATTTGTTTCTTGTTTATTGGGTTTTTAGGTCATTTATAAATAAATAAAGGTTTGGTTTAGGTTGACGTTTCGGTTAATATTACATTAAACCATCTTCAGAACTACAATTACGGGAAAATGTGATTATTAACTAATTTTTAGAATTAAAAAGTAGACATACCTCTATATAACTCTTAGCACTATCACTTCTATTTTTACATGTTTAACTATGTGGTAACTATGCAAGACTGATTTTATGAAGGGATTCTTTATGAGGGAGGGTAGGTACATTTATTAAAAATGGGAAAAACCATTTGATTACGGTTTATTGTTTCTTTTGTTAACGGTAGTAAAATTTGCAATTTTTAATTAGGTTATTAAATTACTGTAAACTGTACTTAGATTATCAGTGTCGGTTCGAAAATTTAACATTAAATTAATTCTAAAAATTAGTTAATAATCACATTTTCCTGTAATTGTAGTTCTGAAGATGGTTTAATGTAAAATAAACCGAAACGTCAACCTAAACCAAACCTTTATTTATTTATAAATGACCTAAAAACCCAATAAACAAGAAACAAAGATAAATACTACTTCTTAGGACGAAAAATCAATAAGAAAAAGTCTTAGTCTCAAATAATGTTGGTTTAAAAAGTTAGTTACATGTTTCGCCCGTTAAGGCATCGTCAGACCTAATTAAACATTCCTTTTGTTGCTTTTGGTCTTACTTACACATGCCTCTTTGATAATTATAGACGCAATCTTCGATTTTATTAACTTTTGTTTGTAAAGTTTATGAACCTCAGCCAAACATCCAATGGCCTCATAATTTTCAAAATTAATTTTGTCTTTAATTCTAAAACAGTAGGAACGAGAAGAAAATAGCAATTAATTAATATAATATAACCGTAACATAAAAAGTCTTGAACTGGCTAAATTGGGTATCCCAATTAACATGAGTATCCCAAAGCGGGTTTTATAAAAGATTTCCAATTTCTCTAATTAAACCAAATATTTCAAAGTGAAGCTTCTAAGCTAAAAGCTTTGCAAAGACCACGAAATTAACCGGCTTCTGTCTTTTCTGGGTAATTTTCACCGATTACGGCCTCTCTAATTTTCACTAGTTATACGGTATAATTATTTTTATAAAATTTACGCATGTTAAAAATATAAACAATCCAATCTTAGAAATTTACTTGAAGAGCCTTTACTATTATAGTATATTAATGAGCGAGAATTTCACAGATCACATCATCATAAATGTGTATGGGCCTTTCACACTATTTATGAACCTTAATAAGTTGATAACATGATAACTTTACTATATTTATTAATGTTAACTCCAAGCTAATTAAATTCTATAGAACTAACTGGGGAAACACTGAGGTATAATTTACTTCAAAGGGCCTTTGTGAGAATACCAAACTTCTAAGAAGTGTTTGGCAGTGGGAAAATGAGAAACTACGGAGCGTGAATACCTAACCTGTTTTAGTAACAAGCTTGCATAGAAGATATTGGAAAAATATGTAAAAATTTACGGTTTCTTTGCTCCCTCTTCACCTATTTCCTTCTATGGTCGTATTACTCAATGTATATTTATTTGTTTTTTTAATTTAAAGCACAGGGAGCACTTAAAAAAAAAACACTGCCATTTATAGTCTACAAAAATATAAATATTAGTACAAATAAGAGAATGTTTGCATAATATGTATATGTATACAAAGCATATCCCTAAGCAAGATTATAATAGTCATAAGATGTAGTAATAACAGTAATAAGCAAAACATTACGTGCCAAACACTATTGAGGCTGACCTCTTGATAGATAGCAACGAACCATTAAATATATCAGTATAACTAAAAAAAATCATTATAATTAGTTTGTATTGAATTCTTGTATACAGAATAGAGAAGAGGAATGAGAATTAAATTGTTGTATGCTGAAATATATTCTTTCTAGAACAAATTTTCAATCTCTATCAATAAAAAGCTTCGACAACTCAACTTGGATAAGTAATGATAGTTCAAAATTAAAGTAGCCTGCTGAAATTGACTTCATCGAATATCAAAAACCTAAAACATTGGTGTAAACAATTCTATGTCACTTCCCAAAAAAGCTTAAGAGGTTTTTTCACCTGGAGAGGTTAACGGTTAGCGATGGTAGATTGTCGAATAATGCGGCCCATTATTGACTAAAGATATATTGCCCAAACCGCATTAGGAAACACTTCTCTATTCTTACTATGGCCCCGATGTATCCAGACGTGATTTACAATTGTTCTAATCTCTAAAAAAAGCTTTTGAAGGCATCAGATTTGAAAACGATGAGTTTTATGAAAAAAAAAACATTTAAAATTTATCCACTACGAAAAACAAAACGACCAATCCCTATCTAACAACCGGACGAGCCCTCGCAGCCGATGAATGCTAACTTTTTAATTAAAACTTTTGGGGTTTACTCCCACAGCACATGTTCGCAACTTTCGCAAAAAAAAACCTCTCCGATTTTAGCCGTTTATCAGATGGGAGTTCCAAATAGTTTTAATTTCCCTTTTCCCAAAAATTGTCAACGTCGAGTTTGGAATGCTTCCTTCAACGTATGTTTCTTACACTTAGGGGCTTTGATTAGTCGTATGATATCGCTATCATAATAACATAAGGTCGTATGTGAAATTTTTCATGTTTTGAGATATTAACAGCAATATATGTAAAAATGGTCCATTGTACAATATGACTGAAGGTTGTAAGTGATTTTTAACGGAAAAATCTAAAAACTACCAATACTTAAATCACGTATGTGCCAAAATAAGTTTTACAATATGGAAGATGGTCCTATGTACAGTCAGGTGAACATAATATACGAGAATCATTAGCACATTAGTCATATGAGTATCACATAAAGTCGCATGTGCATACATATTATATATTCGCTGAGGAGATACTTTCTGCATCTTGTCTCGAGTGAATCCTGTTTTGAGTCTTTGTTGCTTCTACAGATCGTAGTACTGTTCTTGATCTGACTGCACTTATGTAAGATTGAAGTTGTTCAATACTTCTTCTGAGCGCTTCCATTTTCCCCTGGATCGGTTCTTTCTTGGTGGTCATTTTGCTTTATTTTCGCTCCAGTTGATTTGGCTACTGCTAATGCTACCCAGTATATTACTGTATGTATTGCTTCCAATGATGTTGCTCTTGTAACATACCCTGGTAGGATTCTGTTGTTTATTACCTCTAGTCTGGCTGCTAGTTTTTTCGAAGAGTTTAGCTTGGATAGTGGTGGTCTACACAGTGGATTTGTGCCTTCGTATTTCATTTCAGCTCTTCTCATGTCCATAGCCAGCTTTTCGACGAGCTGATAGTTTTCTCGTGGGTTTTCGATCAGCTGCTCTTCTTGCTGGTCTCGATCCTCAGGTTGTAATTCAGCTTGTTCATTTTCTTGGTCTTCGGGTTGTGGCGCTTCTGTTGTATTTCTTGCATTTTCTTCGCCAATTTCTTATTCTTGGATTTTTTGATCAATTTCTCTCTTAATTATGTTTAATCTGGTCTCTGAAATGAGTCTATTTGTGAGTATTACTCTGTACTGATCCGCTACTCTTTGCTCTGAGACTTGGAGTTGAAGGTATGTATTGCAGAATCCAGCGTGCAGTCTTTGACAGTATCCGGTCGTATCTTGTTCTAGTTGTGTCACCCTGTAAAAAGTACGCATTATAGTTTCATTAATTGCTGTTGTCCACATCATGCGCTGTCTAGGACGTCCCACTTGGGCGAGCACTGGCTGTAGCTCTTGCGCAGCACCTTCGGCGGTCGAAGTACTGGTTCTTGTTTGACTCCTTGGCGTTGCTTCTTCTATTACTATTATTATTATTATTATTTATTATTATTATTATTATTACCATTATTATCAATAATAATAATAATAATATTATTATTACTAGGTATATACAACGCCTAGCGAAGTATCTATCAAGATCACCGCTAGAATATATTCACTTTTACCTTAAAAATATTAGTCATTATACTATCAAAAGTTTCGTAGTGATTAGTTATTTATTTTTCATGTTTTTTTTTATCGAATTTCTACTATTTTTTGGAATAACAAAAACCTTGCACATGAGGCATAAAGTCGTAAATAACAAATTACCTAATTTCACTTTTACTTATAAAAGGTCGTATGTGAATTAATTTTTCAAAATTTCTTGAATAAATTAGTTTTTTGACAACGGTAACGTAAAAAATATAACTCTTGATAATGAATCCAAAATCAAATCAGTTATATTTCACATTAATGCGAAGATATTGTACAGTGAAATTTTCCAATTTTACAAGTCTATTTATCTCAAAACTACTAATTTGAACATACGACCTTATGTAATTATGGTAACGATATAAAATGTATAGGTTTTCTCTATCGTTTTTGCACTTTGCTTCTTACTAAGGGCAATGGCGATTCTTAGATAACCCTAAAAGTTTCTTATGGTGAAATTTGTACAGAAAACACGCTTGTGTGAAAAATGACTTGGTTAATTTGAAAGCACGAGCGATATTTAGGGAGAACAGTTCTCGAATAACAATTTTTATTTTGCTATTGACTTTGCTATTATCGTCTTCGACTCGGGATAATTTTCAAAATATTCATGGCCTCAAAAAAGTGCCCAGGAATAATTTACGCTCGTGTGGTATTCGGTAAGAAATTTTACACCAAAATTTGGAATAAATAAAATAAAATAAAATTATAAATCAAACCTGACATTTTAAATTAATTTCACTGGTTGCGAAGCCGGCCAAGATATTGTTGTTGTTGACATATGTTGATTTGTCATTTTTGTTTAAATGGTTCTTGCACAGTAAATGTCAATTACTAGTCAAAAAATTTCCGAAAATTTTTCCGGTTGCATGATAACGAGTCAAAGGCATCTTATTGGTTTTAAAGTAAAGGTGTGAAATTTTCAGTATAATTTAATACAGGCTACACCAAGGAGGATAAACATTTCCGGTAATTTTCTTGTTGTTATGGTAACGATACAAAAAACAGGCTTTTCATTGGTCGAAAGTTGTTGGTGTGGAATTTTTATATAAACTAATTTTTTATTATTATTTAAATAATATTAAGTAATAAAAATCCATTATTGCCGACCCAGTTCAAAAAGAAATATGGTAAAATCACAAAGTGGCCTACAACCAAAAACTATTCTACCAACAATCATGTAAAAATGATAATTAAAAATACAATTATTTAGAATTACCAACAATATAATAGTAATCAACGAGTACATACTAGGAAATAATAATACATGATGAAGTTACAAATTATATATATAAGGTACATAGGTATAAATTAAATCAAAATATCAATTAGTCGATTAATTGATGATCTACGAATTAAAATTCGTGACTTACAACATATAATAATAAGAAAAAATATAACATATTTTATGACAAACAAATAATGTACATGTGCTAAAATAGTTATTAATGTATTAAGGGCATTATGAAGATGTTTATGCCTCCGAGGGCAACAATCTTACGAAGCCGAGGGCCTTTGGCCCGAGGGTTTGTAAGTTGCCGGAGGGTATAGACATCAAGTAATGACCGTGGTACATACAATATTTTATGTCCTACTTCAGATAATTCCAAGTTAAATTAAAAGAAAATTCAAAATCACGAAAGGTTTTTTAACTATATAGTTTCTAAATAAACAAAGCTAATAAGTGTTCATTGTTGTGCCGTGTCAAAGTCAAAACTGAAATTCATATAAAATAATGGATTTTTCGTTGATTCCGGATAGAACAGCTGTGAATGCTGCCAAAGCTTTGGATAATTTTGTCCCAAAGAAGTCTAAAGACGCCTATGATAAGAAATATCAAAGGTTTGGGGATTGAATGAATAAAAATGATGTAAAAATTATCAACGAGACGGTGTTCCTCGGATATTTCCAGGAATTGGTATGTTAAAATTGGTATGTTAAAATTGCTGTTGTAAATTATATTAAAATACTAATTATGTATACCGATTATAGCCTGGAATATTCACTCCTAATTTCCTATGGACGAAATATTTAACGTTAAAGAAGATATTAATAGATAATAAAAATTTAGACGTTGCAAAATATTGCAAGTTAGGCCAGTATCTAAAGCAAGCATCCAAAGGATATGAAGCGAAGAAATCGAAAATTTTGACTCGAGAAGATGTGCTGAAATTCATCCGTGAAGCTCCCAATGAAACTTTCTTGATGTACAAAGTGGCTCTGTTATTTGGTGTATTTGATGGGTGCCGCCGCCAAGAGCTAGTTAATATGTTGGTTGAACATAGAGGATAGAGGATCCGTAGTAATAGTTAATATTGCCGATAAAAAGACCGATAAAAAGCGTGTCTTCACAATTATTAATAAGAAGGAGATTGGTTGTTTAAAGATACTGAGAACTTATTGGTCTTTACGCCCGACGAACTGCAACATCAATAGATTCTTTTTGTGTTACCGTAACGGTCGTTGTTTTTTACAGCCAGTTGGAAAGAACACCATAAGCAAGATTCCTTCCATTATTGCAAAATACCTGGGTCTAAGCGATTCGGACAAATATACTGGTCATTGTTTGCGCAGCACCTCTGCAACTTTGTTGGCGGACGCGGGAGCAAACATGTCCACATTGAAAAGACATGGCGGTTGGAAAAGTTCAGCTGTGGTTGAGGGATATTTGGAAGACAGTATGTCTTCTAAAAACAAAATTTTGAAATTGATAGCTAGAGTACTATCAACATCAAAAAGTGTTCAATCATCGTTAATTTCTGTTAGTGAAAATCACGAAGAATAGAAAACATTGACTTATCAAAAGCCGGTTAATTCGTTTTTACTGGGTATTTTCATAACTGTTCATTTAATATAAATGATAAATAGGTTTTTTCGTTAATAAAAATGTGTTACTTTGATTTTTCCTATTTATTTCTCTTAATGCCCGAGGGCATTAGAAACTTCCTTAATGCCCTAGGGTATTATATACCATTTAAAGTGTCTGGTAACTATGGTATTATGAAACAATAATATTCGAGTAGGACATAAATCTAAAACATGCTTACAATATAACTGACTTTTTAAAAGGTTTGATATTATTTCGATCCTTGATCACGTCAGGTAGCAAGCGATATACACGATTTGTCGTACATAGAGGTCCACTTCCGGGAAAAAGCAAATTATGAGCATACACCCTTAACTAATTTCTCTGGTATCAAGTTCATTTTCAGAGCATAATTTTGTGCAAAACGTTCAGATTTTTTTTTGAATATTGTCATAATTTCCAACTATTAAAATAGTCTTCGCAGGATCTCAGAGGATGCAAACACTTATTATACTTATTCTTTCTTACGCTATGGCAATTGCCATGACATGTTTTAATGATCCCCAGAAGCACAGTTCAAAATATTCTGAATGATGATATTATGGTCTTTAGTCTGCGCATGACAGCACAAGTATTATGCAACTTTGAGCTTAACTACCCAATATCTTTTTCCTAGATCAAATAAGAATCAAGTGTGACCTCAAAACTTGCACCGTGCTAGCGACAGGAACGGATTTATTCTTTAATGTCACAAGTACTGACTCCTGGTTCTAGTTCTCAGAAAAAACAAGACATCCCTTTTATCAAAATGTTTTAATGAAAGAACCTGTATATTCTTTAACAGACACTATCAAACGTCCCAAACTAAATTACTCCGAGCTCATGTCATTGTTTAATTATAAAATCACATTAAGAAGTTTATCGCAACTTTCCTGACTGAGTTAATGGCACCACGGTATTAATTTAATATAATTCTGCCATGGTTACGTATACCAGAGCAGCCTCCGAAATATTGTCAAGTTTGACGGTTCATCGGATAACTAATCTTATTCATATCAGTTAATTGGAGTCTGTCCACACAAGCCACGTAAAGGAAAACAATAGTAATTTATTGTAAGTAAGTAGTTAGGTAATTAATTAAGTATCATATAATAACAGAATTGTAACAAATAATTCAAGTGCTTAACTCGTGGAAAATTTAAACGTATTCCGTTTAATAAGGACATTTTAATAAGGGGGGACAGGTATAGATTTCGGGAACTATGTAATTCTGGATCAAATTAATTTATTTTGATGCTTTGAACCTCGTGTTAACAATAATGAAGTAAGCAAGAGTAATTATATATAATTGGTTTGACAATAATTAATTTAATGATTACGACAACTTCGTAAGTAATATTTTTAATTTAGATATACGTGAAGGCTGATCATTATTAAAGGCGAAGGTATATTTTAAAAAGTTACAAATTGTCAGAAATCGTTCCTTAAATCCTGAAAAGAAATTCAATTTCCGTGTAGTAATGAAAATTCCAAGTGTCATTCTTAGACGATAAAATTTGATTTGTTTGCTGCTTATTTTATGTGTCTTGATGACTCTTTTATTTTTTTTTTAAGTTTAATTTCTGACTTTTCAACAAGTGGGGAGACCACTAGAAGGTAACGTAAGAAAAAAGTATGCCATTAAATAAACTTGAATTAATACTTTTGTAAGGT
This sequence comes from Polydrusus tereticollis, assembly GCA_963920685.1. Classification (NCBI taxonomy): domain Eukaryota; kingdom Metazoa; phylum Arthropoda; class Insecta; order Coleoptera; family Curculionidae; genus Polydrusus; species Polydrusus tereticollis. The sequence continues at coordinate 4,941,818 of OY987333.1, read as the reverse complement.
AACATAGGTAAAAGATAAAGGTGAATGAAAAATAGAGAGCTCGTCGAATTGTCGTTTGGGAATAATTCTTGGACTGAGCTTAGACGATAACTGCGCATATGCAGGTCACATTTCAAGATTGTATTTCAAGTTTCGTAGGATAAATTACTTACTTGTTGGCCATTAACCCTCCTACCATTTGTAAAGTAATTTTCGATCATAAAAGCTTATACCTATCTACAAACATTATTAAAAGTAGACTTTCTAACTTATTGTCAGTGTCTAAATAGTTATTTATGTAAAGAAGACATTAATAGTTGATAAAAATATAGGCATTGCAAGATATTACAAGTTAGGCCAGTATCTAAAGCAAGCATCCAAAGGATATGAAGCGAAAAAATCGAAAATTTTGACTCCAGAAGATGTGCTGAAATTCATCCGTGAAGCTCCCAATGAAATTTTTTTGATGTACAAAGTGGCTCTGTTATTTGGTGTTTTTGGTGGGTGCCGCCGCCAAGAGCTAGTTAATATGTTGGTTGATCATATAGAGGATAGAGGATCCATAGTAATAGTTAATATTCCCGATACTGATGAGAAGGAGATGGGTTGTTTAAAGCTAGTGAGAACTTATTGGTCTTTACGCCCGACGAACTGCAATATCAATAGATTCTTTTTGTGTTACCGTAACGGTCGTTGTTTTTCACAGCCAGTTGGGAAGAACACCATAGGCAAGATTCCTTCCAATATTGAAAAACACCTGGGTCTAAGCGATGCGGACAAATATACTGGTCATTGTTTGCGCAGAACCTCTGCAATTTTGTTGGCGGACGCGGGCGCAAGCATGACCACATTGAAAAGAGATGGCGGTTGGAAAAGTTCAGCTGTGGTTGAGGGATATTTGGAAGACAGTATGTCTTCTAAAAACAAAATTTTGAAATTGATAGCTAGAGTACCATCAACATCAAAAAGTGTTCAATCATCGTTAATTTCTGTTAGTGAAAATCACGAAGAATAGAAAACATTGACTTATCAAAAGCCGGTTAATTCGTTTTTACTGGGTCTTTTCATAACTGTTCATTTAATATAAATGATAAATAAGTTTTTTCGTTAATAAAAATGTGTTACTTTGATTTTTCCTATTTATTTCTCTTAATGCCCGAGGGCATTAGAAACTTCCTTAATGCCCTAGGGTATTATATACCATTTAAAGTGTCTGGTAACTACGGTATTATGAAACAATAATATTCGAGTAGGACATAAATCTAAAACATGCTTATAATATAACTGACTTTTTAAAAGGTTTGATATTATTTCGATCCTTGATCACGTCAGGTAGCAAGCGATATACACGATTTGTCGTACATAGAGGTCCACTTCCGGGAAAAAGCAAATTATGAGCATACACCCTTAACTAATTTCTCTGGTATCAAGTTCATTTTCAGAGCATAATTTAGTGCAAAACGTTCAGATTTTTTTTTGAATATTGTCATCATTTCCAACTATTAAAATAGTCTTCGCAGGATCTCAGAGGATGCAAACACTTATTATACTTATTCTTTCTTACGCTATGGCAATTGCCATGACATGTTTTAATGATCCCCAGAAGCACAGTTTAAAATATTCTGAATGATGATATTATGGTCTTTAGTCTGCGCATGACAGCACAAGTATTATGCAACTTTGAGCTTAACTACCCAATATCTTTTTCCTAGATCAAATAAGAATCAAGTGTGACCTCAAAACTTGCACCGTGCTAGCGACAGGAACGGATTCATTCTTTAATGTCACAAGTAATGACTCCTGGTTCTACTTTTCAGAAAAAAACAAGACATCCCTTTTATCAAAATATTTTAATGAAAGAACCTGTATATTCTTTAACAGACACTATCAAACGTCCCAAACTAAATTACTCCGAGTTCATGTCATTGTTTAATTATAAAATCACATTAAAGCTGGATTTATAAACTCGAAAAGTTGGTGAGGTTGAAGTTATGGTCAAGTTGTGAGGTTAGATATTCCGAATTCCGAGCATAAAAATTGATTATCTCGAACTACGCGGGAAGTTTTCGAACCTTACATGAGCTTTACATGAACAACATGAACGAGTGTATAAATAGAACTGAGTGTTCCCTTTAGTTTAAATTGAACTCCTATTTCCAACACCAACTGAACCTCAACCTCGTCAACTTTTCGAGTTTATAAATCCAGCTTAAGAAGTTTATCGCAACTTTCCTGACTGAGTTAATGGCGCCACGGTATTAGTTTAATATAATTCTGCCATGGTTACGTATACCAGAGCAGCCTCCGAAATATTGTCAAGTTTGACGGTTCATCGGATAACTAATCCTATTCATATCAGTTAATTGGAGTCTGTCCACACAAGCCACGTAAAGGAAAACAATAGTAATTTATTGTAAGTAAGTAGTTAGGTAATTAATTAAGTATCATATAATAACAGAATTGTAACAAATAATTCAAGTGCTTAACTCGTGGAAAATTTAAACGTATTCCGTTTAATAAGGACATTTTAATAAGGGGGGACAGGTATAGATTTCGGGAACTATGTAATTCTGGATCAAATTAATTTATTTTGATGCTTTGAACCTCGCGTTAACAATAATGAAGTAAGCAAGAGTAATTATATATAATTGGTTTGACAATAATTAATTTAATGATTACGACAACTTCGTAAGTAATATTTTTAATTTATATATACGTGAAGGCTGATCATTATTAAAGGCGAAGGTATATTTTAAAAAGTTACAAATTGTCAGAAATCGTTCCTTAAATCCTGAAAAGAAATTCAATTTCCGTGTAGTAATGAAAATTCCAAGTGTCATTCTTAGACGATAAAATTTGATTTGTTCGCTGCTTATTTTATGTGTCTTGATGACTCTTTTATTTTTTTTTTAAGTTTAATTTCTGACTTTTCAACAAGTGGGGAGACCACTAGAAGGTAACGTAAGAAAAAAGTATGCCATTAAATAAACTTGAATTAATACTTTTGTAAGGTAACATAGGTAAAAGATAAAGGTGAATGAAAAATAGAGAGCTCGTCGAATTGTCGTTTGGGAATAATTCTTGGACTGAGCTTAGACGATAACTGCGCATATGCAGGTCACATTTCAAGATTGTATTTCAAGTTTCGTAGGATAAATTACTTACTTGTTGGCCATTAACCCTCCTACCATTTGTAAAGTAATTTTCGATCATAAAAGCTTATACCTATCTACAAACATTATTAAAAGTAGACTTTCTAACTTATTGTCAGTGTCTAAATAGTTATTTATGTAAAGAAGACATTAATAGTTGATAAAAATATAGGCATTGCAAGATATTACAAGTTAGGCCAGTATCTAAAGCAAGCATCCAAAGGATATGAAGCGAAAAAATCGAAAATTTTGACTCCAGAAGATGTGCTGAAATTCATCCGTGAAGCTCCCAATGAAATTTTTTTGATGTACAAAGTGGCTCTGTTATTTGGTGTTTTTGGTGGGTGCCGCCGCCAAGAGCTAGTTAATATGTTGGTTGATCATATAGAGGATAGAGGATCCATAGTAATAGTTAATATTCCCGATACTGATGAGAAGGAGATGGGTTGTTTAAAGCTAGTGAGAACTTATTGGTCTTTACGCCCGACGAACTGCAATATCAATAGATTCTTTTTGTGTTACCGTAACGGTCGTTGTTTTTCACAGCCAGTTGGGAAGAACACCATAGGCAAGATTCCTTCCAATATTGAAAAATACCTGGGTCTAAGCGATGCGGACAAATATACTGGTCATTGTTTGCGCAGAACCTCTGCAATTTTGTTGGCGGACGCGGGCGCAAGCATGACCACATTGAAAAGACATGGCGGTTGGAAAAGTTCAGCTGTGGTTAAGGGATATTTGGAAGACAGTATGTATGTCTTCTAAAAACAAAATTTCAAAATTGATAGCTGGAGTACCATCAACGAGACCATCAACATAAAAAAACGTTCAATCATCGTCAATTTCTGTTAGTGAAAATCACGAAATAATAGAAAACATTGACTTATCAAAAGCCGGTAAATTCGTTTTTACTGGGTCTTTTCATAACTGTTCATTTAATAAAAATGATAAATAAGTTTTTTCGTTAATAAAAAGTTGTTACTTCCATTTTTCTTATTTACCTCTCTTAATGTCCGAGGGCATTAGAAACTTCCTTAATGCCCTAGGGCCTAGGGTATTATCTACCATTTAAAGTGTCTGGTAACTATGGTATTATGAAACAATAATATTCGAGTAGGACATAAATGTCACTTTATGATACTGTGACAGGATTGTCCAAAAGAATGATTAGTTAGCAAGAAATGTGGTAGCTTCACGACCGATATCAATAGAACACACTTTCTGTAGCATTAATATGATGTTGAGTCCTATCCATAGAATTAGGCAAAAGCACTCTGGAAGTTATTGAAGACAATCAGTCAGTTGTCCAGTAGATGTCGAAGCAATATTTAGTTTGTAAGTAGAATTTGTGTATCTTTTAAATTATTCATATTCTTCGATATTTTATATTTTTCTTCCAGTGTACCAATTAAGCGAAACGTCAATGTCGTCAATACCTCGGTAAAAATCTGGCGACACGAACATCAAAGGGGGCTTGTTGCTTCGGTTTCGTTTAGTTTTCTGGGTTTTAAGAGTAATAATTCAACACATGCGCAAATGATTATACGGCAAACTTTAGCGCCTTTTTTTCTGGCTTATTGAGGAGCATAACAGAAAAATATAATAGTTTGAGTGACCAAGTTGAGACCTATATAGTAATGTACCTAAATATTTAAACATAAAGAAACTGGGTTCATATTATTATTATTTTCAGAAAACCCTCGCTCTGGATTTATTTTGATTAATAATATTTTTTTTTCAGGTAAATACCGCCAATAATATACTGCTACTTCACTTATCTATGGTGAATATTCTAATTGGAACCCTATTTTTGATATTTTGTTTACCTGGCATAAAAGGTAATAAACATAAATACTTTAATTTAATAATTCTTAGTCTTATAATTTGGTGCCAATAATTAAGTTAAAATGAAGATGCTCAATTTATGATGACATCATTAGCATCTAAATTTATTACCCTAAGCGCTCTTGTAGCGGATGTAGGACAATAGTAGTAGTTATTAAACCACACACCGCCAACAGCACTCACTGTGGTCGCTTTGACGGCACAACGAGCCCTGGTGATGTTTGTGATATTTGTTTCGTTTGTTTTGGATAACTTTAGGGAATGGAGACAAGATTTCAGATAGCCTTGGAAAAGCTTTACCATAAATTTTAAAATTGTTTTATTTATTGTTCTTCGCCCGCTACAAAAACGCTTATATTCTCAATTTACAAAAGTATGATTCGCACTTTTTCCCTCAGGAACAGAATGGGCGAGTGCCGGTGCTCCCTGTGCAGTCAACGGTTTTTTCTTTACCCTTCTTCATCCCTTGGTACTCTGGACTATATGTGGCCTCAACTGCGATCGTTATTATGCCATCGCAGCACCACTACATTATACTCATATTGTCAGTACTAGAAAGGTAAGCAAATTATTACCTTTTAACATCCATACCTTTATTGAACTTTATAAAGTCTGTTCAGAGATATAAGAAAGTGACTAACTGATCAGAATTTGCCCAACTTCGTGAAGGGATGTTAAAAACTTCAGTTTCTATAGCTCAACTACACTGGAGTTAATACTAGGGCAAATATTGTTACGACGATTGGCAGATTTCAGTTGGTGCCAAACATGTTCGATGGGATTAAATATACAATGGTATGGTGGAAGCCTTAAAACTGTAGGCCCTAGACTTATTGCATAATTATCACAGAAGTATTCCTTTTGTAGTTTTAAACGTTGTAAAACCTCAACTAATTGTCTTTTGGTGTAATTTTCCTGAAAATAAATATCGAACCAGGTTTTGTTCCAAGTAAATAATCGGCCCTTGCTGATCTCTGTAAATCCTAATTTTTTGTAGATATTCGGATCGCCATTCCCGAATTCTACTGGATTACATTAAAACTTGTCTTTTGTTAATTTTTTTAAATCTGAAGCCCATGTGTTGGATACACTTCCATAACGTTGTTCTGTCACATTTAACGCCGGTTTTATCTTTTTCAAGCCTCTTAATTAAATTATCTAATGTTGGCACGCTTTGTTTTTCGTATAACTTGTAAATTTTACGCCGTATTATATCTTGATCACTTCCATCTACCTTCGAGAAAATGCCAGTATCGGTTCTTTTCTTCCTCGTTAATGTGGCCGTTTCTTCTAACGCTGCTTGCTTGCTGACCGCACGTTCAATGAGAGTTGAATAAACATTGTTTATAACTTCCTTAGATTCCACAGAAAAGTGTTTTCTGCTTTTCGACGGGGTTATCTCCTGAGATACATTGGGCTCGCACATATTTTCCATGACTGACACACGATTAAACAAACGCTGTATTACACACGAAATAGGAATAATTACTAAGCTTAAATTTAACTAGAGTGGCTATATATACAGTCTTTAGAACATAATTTGTTTTATGGGATTAACCCTCTCATTTTAAAGCAGGTAAAAATCGGTTTAAAATCACGAAACTATTACTTTAATAATGAAATTAAGTCTTCCGTATTTGCAGTTCACTTTAAGACATTTTTAAATACGGACCATGATTTACCTGCATTTATTCATTGTTTGTTTATGACCACCCTTGGATAATCCCATTCAAAGGCAAAGTGTAACTTTCTTATATCTCTGGACAGGCTTTACTATGGTAGATAATAAATATCAATTCTTATTGTATTTATACATATTTTCCATGACTCACACACGATCAAACAGACTATATTACACACGAAGTAAGAATAATTACTAAGCTTAAAACTAACTAGAGTGGCTATATATACAGTCTTTAGAACATAATTTGTTTTATGGGATCAACCCTCTTATTTTGAATCAGGTAAAAATCGGTTTAAAATCACCAAACTATTGAAATTACGTCTTCCGGATTTGCAGTTTACTTTATAATATTTTTAAGAACGGACCATAATTTACCTGCATTTATTCATTCATTCACTGTTTGTTTATGACCACCCTTGGATAATCCCATTCAAAGGCAAAGTGTAACTTTCTTATATCTCTGGACAGGCTTTACAATAATTACTCTCCAAGAACTAGCAGTAGTGGCCGATTTACCTTATTAATGTCAGCCGCGATACACGATAATTTTGTAGGGGTCATCCAAGAAGTTGGTTTATTAAGAACGTTTCAACCATTCGAGGTTAACCCATATGCACAACGAACATTGTGGCATTACAGGGGCCGCCATCTTCTTGCAAATTTAATGAGAGTTAAACCATTCTCTTATGCAGCTGCAAATTTCATTTTGAGGAAGTAGAATTGAGACCCGTGACCTAGATGAATATTCAAGTATCCTAAAAAATGTATTTTACCACAATAGGACCCAATCATCCAAACTCGCCACTTCCTCTTTTGCCCCGAAGGAATTTATGTTTTTAAAGTGCCTTTTTAACCAAAACACAGAAAAAATCAATATACAGGGGAAATTTTTATAGTTTACCAGGCGATACATAAAAAAGGACTTTATAAAACAATTCACATTAAAGTGGGAGTAATGAAAAACTTTGTGAAGGCCATGAATAAAGAGGGCTAAGGATTTAAATACCTAAGACAAGTTTTTCCTCATGTAGTTAAGTGACGCCAAATTAAACGAAGGCTTTTTATTGGGCCACAAATTAGAAAATTGCTGGAGATGTTAATTTTATAGATAAGCTGACCACGCAAGAACTCGGAGCTTGGAACTTAATTGTAAGTGCAGTGAGGGGATTTTTAGGCAATAATATGAAGCAAGTAGTTAATGAACTTTTAGACTCTTACAAATCGTTTGGTTACCGAATGCCATTAAAAATTCACTTTCTCTATTCCCATATATAACCGTCAGCGACGAGCAGGGCAAAAGGTTCCATCAAGATATCAGGACAACAAATCCGGTACCAAGGACAATGGGAACAGCCATGATGGGTGATACCATGTCCTTAAATGTAAGATGTCACATAATCACAATATAAAAACTCACCCTGTATAATAGAAGTAATTTGAAACAAATTACCAAATATCGCGCGTTTTCATTCTCCTTTGCACGAGGGGATTTGCATTTTTATCGACGTCTTTTCACGTCCCCTTGAATTCCCATGGATACATATCTATCTAATCTCCATACGTTAAAGTGAGCGATGAAACGTATTTTAAAGCGGGGCTGTTTTTGTGGTAATATCGCGTGAAATCGATGAAGGAAGTGAACATTGGCGCCTACGTAATGAAAGACTCATAAAATCAGAGATGGTTTGTGTTGAGGTTTTGGAATTAAGAGGGATATTATTGGATGCAGAGACCAGGCGCGTGAGTAGCCTTTTCAAAACCCTTTCATCGTTACAGCAATCCAAGAGTTCATCCTTCTTCTTTTACTAACTTCCGTATGATAACCGACATTAAACCCCAACCCATCTACTCCTCGAGGCCCAAAGTTAAATTTTGGGAAACCTGATTGTTTATAAATAACACCAGGAAAAACTGTCGAGATGACATCAAATACCTGGGTATCTGCTTCGATAAGCAGATGGTATGAAACAAGGCATCTTTTAGTAATTTCTTACTGCATATCCATGTGTTCGCGATGTCAATGCTCGTAATATAAAGCATTCCCTGGATATTTTGGAGTTCGATTTGTTGAGCACATCAGAAATCTTATGTTATCCATATGGATGCAGCCAACAGTACTGTTTCAAAACATGATAAAAGTCGTATGCATAAGACATGATGAATTGAAACCCAATGAATGATGCTTTTAGCTCTAATAGCCGATATAACTCTTGTTTGATTTGCACAATATAATAACATAAAGTGGATTTGCTAGCTTCTGGTCCTAGGCTAGGAGGTAAGGACGAACAGCTACCAGCTGATATTAAGCATAATTGAAGTCAACATACCTTACGTGAGGCATGAACTTCAGCAGCAACTAACAAAAACATGCGTAATATATGTAACGCATACGTTACAACTGGTAGACGATACTAATCAGCAAAAAGTTCTATTGTCCTTCAAAAATTTTCTTGATGAGACTTAAAGAAGACGAAATAATTTAAAATGTGATTAACTTCATCTGAGCAAAGGCGGAAGCTGAAATGATATGTGTAGGCCGACCACTTGTTGCGAATCCATTTGGTTCAGAGGAAGTAACCAATATTGCGACTGCTGTATGTGATTGCTGGCCTTTGATGCAGGACATTCAGGACATTGATACTCCCGAGGAAGGCACGTGAATGAAACATATTGTTTGCACCGCAGGTATTTTGCAAAAGTTATTAGTCTCGTTGTTCCTAGTAAGTCCCCATTCAATGACTACTGAAAGGATTTTTCCTCATCTTAACAAAATAAAAACTCAAGGAAGAATTTCACTAAATAAAGACACAATGAACGATTGCCTGTTAGTGTCACTGAATAAAGTTGGAATAGCTAATTTCGATCCTAGGCCAAATAACATAACGTCGTTTTAGAGAGCCAACCTGTAAAATTTATAAAACTAGAGAGAAAGTAGTACATATTTTGTTTGTTGAATTAGAAAGATAGGAAAAGCTTATACGAGTATATGTATGTTGTTCCGTTTTCCCTAATTAAATCTTTATGATTCTAGTTTATTTTTATTGATTCGTTTTATTTTTACTTACGTATAAAATAATTTCTTTTGTATTCGTGTACTTAGGTATCAAGTTTTCATATTCCAAAGTATTTAGTACAAATGGCTGAGGGCCCAAACTTTTGTATCCATTTTATGGATACACAAAAGTACGTCTAAAGATGCCTTGGCCTCATGAACACAAACGCTAAACAGCGAATAGTAAGCTTGATCTATTCACTGCTAAATAAGAAAAGCAAGATAGAAATACGGAAAAAGACTAACTTGTAGAACACAGACTGGTATAGTGCACTATGAACGAGGATCAAATTAAAAGACTCCATGCAAGGATTTCAAAACAGAGGAAACACACCTAGATATAAGATGACTCCCGTAAAACACGTTGACTTATGAGGACAGACGTATGATTTCGAAGAAAGAATGGATCTAACTTAAGAGACGTACATGATCTCATATAAATCTGTTTCTTTTTTGTTATAGGTACTCATAGGCCTTGTAATAGGTTGGGGCAACTCATTCCTCCTAGCCATTCCACCATTATTTGATGCAGCCCCTTATCGGTATTTGCCTGGATTGGGGGCGTGTGCACCTGATTTTAGGACCGGAGGCGGTACGGTATGGTACGCCGCTGCATATACAGGCTTCACTTTCTTGCTGCCAGCTACTGTGTTGGTGTGTTGTAATGTTAAGGTAAATTTGTATTTATTAGTCTTGACAATATGAAATTTTTCTACGACTAACTCTACTCAAATCAACAAATAATTTAATATCTCTTTCAGATTCTCATCATAGCTCGCTATCATCGCCACCGCATCGCATCAGCGATCTACGAAGTGACCCTCTCCGCGCAAGTAACCATCACGCATCAACGGAACCCCTTCTTCGTTCCCACTGTTACGGCTCCATCTTCAGGTGGCCCGAAATTCCGCAGTTCCAATCCTATAATTTCCGTTTTCCTATTGGTCGGCTCGTTTCTGATCATGTGCGTTCCCTATTACGTTTTGGTCTTGTCAGAGGCCGCAATAAGTTCCCTACAGGACGGGGACTCTGAGTGGCAGGAACCGAGTAGCATGAACCACTTTTATATGGCGGCTGGGACTTTGTTGATATGTTCACCGGCTGTCAATGGTAAACGATATGATAATTAAATTGTTAAAGTACACCTAAAATATGACACTGTACAAACTTTACAAAACTGAAAATAAGATTTATTTACATTGTGAAAAACACATCTTTGGGTAAATACAAGAGTTTACCGTAAACCGGTTGAAAGAGGCAGACTTTGCTGCTTAAAAAATTAAGGAATCGACCTTCTTTCTTAAGAAGTAATGAGAGAATAACTTGGTAGACAAGTCGGATCCCCCAGTGGGAACCAATATTTTTCAGTCTCATGGCCCGTTGTTATGCCAATAGCAGCCATTATTTTTACTTACCAATCAGAGATTATTAAAAACATACCGCGGCTCGAATCTGTTCTAAGGAACCTAACTTAAATAACTTATCTTTCGGCTTACAATGAAGGCTGTTAATCTATAAATAAACATGTTGCTGAATCTTTAGGTAGTCTTTGCAGACTTTTAGGAAAAGAATATTTTGAAAATAGGAATTGTAAGAAGTTATTTTCTTTGTTAGTTCCGCCGGTTTTATACCGCGTATAGAAACTAGCTGAAGTTTTATTTAAATTAGCATAATATTTTAAGTCGTAGAAGAATAGGATTTTATATACCTATGGAATTAATTTAAATTAAACAGAGCTTATATGACCCTAAAAAGTAGAAGACCACTGGTGAGATGTAGCTTAGAGCGACATCTGGCGTTGATTAAATGCATCAACCCAGCCAAATCTAGCAAAAATCAGTCAGAAGCAAGGACCAGAGAGCTGGTGACGACGATTCATATAATTATGGCCAGCTTTCTGGTCGTTGCAGGAGCTTCCTTTTCCTTTTCTGACTGATTGCTGTTAGATTAGGCTGGGTACTGCATTTCATAGCCACGAGATGTCGCTCTAAGTTAGAATCTCAGCGTTGGTTGAATGTTACAACTACTTTTTATTTTTAGCCTACCTCTATGGTCTAAAAAACAAAGGCTTACAAAAGGCGTTTATGAACTATTGGAGGAAAAAACAACAGAAACACGAGGTTAGCAACGAAATTCAAGCCAGAACTCCGAGCACGTGTGGATCGAGAAGGCCCTCCCTAACCCCCTTTGGACTATTCACAAAAAATCCAAATAACGTCTCCAGAAGAATGTCCGAAACTTTCATCGATGTGAATAAGTCCTTAAAAAGTGTACAAAAAAGCAAAATTAAGAAAATTACGTCTGGATTTTTGTGGAGACCGTCTTCGGGTAATTTATTATCTTTCAAAAGAGTCTTACAAGCATTACTGCTTGATAGATAGATAAAGCACAACAATTAAGTCATAATTCCCTTCCCAATTTCAGCCAACAATTTGCATATATCTTCCACTCCCTCGAAACCGATCAAACAAACCCTGAGCTGTAATACGCTAAGGGTTCCAGACGAAGTGCCCACTATAACAGAAGAGGAGATCCGTATCACAATAGAAAATGACGTGACGCTCGAGTCTCCAATCAAAAATTACAACACGGGAATTTTGCTGCAAAAATTGTTTAAATTGGAACAAGAAAAGGTCGCCCAGAAGTATCCGCAAAAGTATCAACAATCGCCAACCCATGTGGAGTGCAGTCCAAAAAGGTGAGAAAAAACTTTTTTGTCTTTTAACTAAAATTAATGTTTTGACCTTCTTTTTTCGGTGACTGTGATTCGAAAACTGGCTAACCAATGGATTTTAAAAAATTGATTTTTTTAGATTTAGTAGTTAAGAATCTAATTGGCTCATTTATTATGTAGACTATACAGGGTGTACCAAATTAAGTGCACACCATTGCTAACTTTTTATTATCGGAGCTACAAAGTCGGTTAAATTAGCAAAGTAGTAGCATTTTTTCTGTTAATTAAAATGGTGAAAGCAGCAAAACAATTGGACGTTGGAACGTTTCTGAGTAAATGAGGAAAATGTATTTTTTTTAAATGGCACACCCTGTATATTTTTTACCGAAACGTTTGCAAATCGTATACGGAATAAGAAAGTTCATATGCAATATTGGCCTAAAATTGAAAAAACATCAACACAGCCATGGAAATAAAAAATGATTTGCCTTTGACGTTTTCATCGAGACTGCCATGAAAACAAAAACGAATTAACTAAAGTGTCCTCGTTTTGGGTAGCCATCATTGTTAACGAAGCCAAAATTTTCGTGGTTTTGGGTTAAGTTATCTAGTTTTTGCTTTTAAATATTACAAAATGGCGTTCACGCATTTAGAACATTGCGATATGTTAGAAGCGTATCTTGGTTGCAAAAAAAATAGTGTACTAGCACTCGAGCAATACGGTCAAATGTATCCTGAACGTGAGCAACCAGACAGGAGGTATTTTCTAAGGGTGTATAGAAAATTTAGAAGTAACGAAAGAGTTTTTATAAAGGCAAGGCCTAAAAAACAGTTTATAATAAGTGAACAAGTAGAAGTTAATATGTTGTCAGAATTACTAGAAGAATATTTAGATGATGTGAACTTCGTAACCAAATTTATTTTCAACAAGATGGAGCTCCTCCTCATCAGTTTCACGAAGTGAAAATATTGTTAGAAAGGCTTTTCAGAGATAGGTGGATGGCAACAAATGGTCCGATACGTTGGCCCCCAAGGTCTCCTGGCGTAACTCTATTAGACTTTTACTTCTGGGGGGTATGTCAAAGACGAAGTCTTTAAAACGAGATATGCGAATTTGGTCGAACTTCAAGACAACATTAGACATATTATAGCATCCATCGATGGCAGAACAGTTTTAAAAGCCACAAAACGTGTATTAAAGAATGTCCGCAAATGTATTGAACAAAACGGTGATGTGTTTGAACATTTAATATAGTTTTTTTTTATTTCTTCCGCTAAAAATAAAATCGAGTTTTAATTTTGGAATAAATAAATAAATTCGTTTTTGTTTTCATGGAAGTCTCGATGAAAACGCTAAATGAAGGAAAATATCATTTAAAAATTTAAAAGTTCCTGTTATTTTGTCACATTAAATAAAGCGTTTGGTTTTAGATCGCCAAGAATACTAATTACCAGAGCTTACTCGGAAGAAAGTGATAAAAATTCCCAATGCAGCTCTCCCTGCCATGAAATTAGCAAAAAACATTCCAATTCGGCTTCCACTTTAATAGGAAAGAAATGGAGGCACAATAGATATCAAGTATAGTATAATAATCGTTAATTTGCTGCTAAAGCTATTTAGGGAAGAATAAAATATTTTAAATCATTTTAGGATGAAGATTCAGACAGCGATTTTTCAAAGTCAAATAGCACAACGAAACCGTTATTAAACAGTGGCACCACGAGTAATCGGTCATCGGAGTCTTCGGAGACGTCCGAATCGTCTGGGAAGATTTTTATGAATCTGGACACTCGCAGAATGTCGGTAAGAATTTAAAAAATCCATTGTATTTTCCCGGTAGATATATGCTCCCAATACAACTATAATAGTATACAATACTAGAACTAAATTAAATGTCTCATTTATTTATTTATTTATTGGTTATTGCATTTGACAACCTACTACATGAATAAATCCTATTATATTCTGCCATCCTAACCTAAAAAGGAGTATCTCTATTTTTTGCCAATTTGTAATCAACACCCTTCCTAGGATAATTATGATAATATCTTCTATTCTACAACGCTAGAGAGCAGCAAGAGCACTATAGAATACAGAAACACTTTATACACATTACAGCATATCCACCTAACAATATCCAATCATACGCTAAAGTACCGTAAGCAGCCTCTTCCACTGATATAGGAGTTACTGCTTTTTAGCCTTGTAGAAAGCAGAGTGTTATCCTTCTTAGCCTTTTAGAGATATGAGCGGAAAACACGTAAAAACGACGAAAACGGATAGAAACTTGATGAAAACTCATGTTGAATCCTTTGGTCCTACTGTGTCACATTATCGAAGGGAACATGCTCCAAATAAAAGATACCTTCCTAGCAACTTAATATACGGAAAATGTTTATTGACGTTATGAATTTGCATTCAACTATCAAATATTTCTATGAGCTATATAGAAAATCTGTCTCAAAAGATTTTAATATCTCTTTCACAACATCAGGCCATGAAGAGTGCAAAACATGTAAAAGATTTAAAGTCCACAATCCTGACCACACGGAGAAGTCCCTGTCGGAAGATTAAAGTAACTACCAATTAAGCAAAATATAATTTTCCACCAAGAACAGTTTGCTTTTCTACAGATTTGAAGAAAGTGATAATATTACCACGAATCGACATATTTAAGAGGGTTGTATTCTGCCAAGGGATTACAGTTTTTAACGAAAGTTTCTTACCAGATGGTAAAAAACAAAAAAACCAGCCCCTTGCATGTCTATGGCATGAGTGTATATCGGAAAGAAAAACAGAAGACCCCGATTAGCACATTCCGTGATTTTATCTTATAGATGCTTGACAACAACATTACGATATTTTGAATGGTTTCCATCATTAGGTGGAGCAGTATTTACAACGAATGAAAAAGATGTATGACTTCACCGATTTTGCTTCTTATGTACAGTTCTCTAATTCTGGCAAGGTTGATGTAAAAGAGATGAGACAAGAGGATTTATTTGTTTGGCCTCGTCAGTATACGAAATAAATCATTAACAACCCAGGCCGCATTTGGAAGACATTGTTGAAGTTGTGGCAAAGTGAGACTAATACTCATTAAAAAAAAGCTTATCTGCAATAAGATTTCTTCAACATCGAATCACTAAAAGGAGGCATGAGGCAAACCGACAATGATAAGCCAAAGTAGAGGAATTATAAAGGAGATGATACTATAAAATTTGACATAAAAATCGATAACCAATATATGAAGACATTTAAATCATTTAATCTGTAATTTCGTTGAAAGTTTCCCATTATTATGTAGTTTGGTTTTAAAAATGTTCTGTGTAAAATTTAACTTTACCTTTCTAGTTTTTAAGTTGTTAATAACCTACCTAATCTAAATTAAAAAAAAATTACTTATATGGCCTTTGTCGTTTAATGTTTGTACTGTTACATTTTGTCTTTGGTGCGTTTGTTCTGAAGAGGTGCTACACTTAAGAGCAGTAACCGCCAATTGATGGCGTTTACTGCTCTCTTGCATAGTAAATTGTCGAAACGAGTTAAATCAACATGCTTCACTAAAATGCATGATTTAATGTCCAGAAATTAATTTAAACTGATAAATTCCTTCGTGGTGGCCCAGCTCTAAGAACTGAAATGCTCGTTTTCATAAACTTAACAATTTTGGAGATACTGATCTCTTAGTATGAACGACAGTGTAACAGTAAAGTATTTATAGTATTTAAAATATTTCCCTAACTACTGCTTTAAACTTTCGCCATTCACTGTTTATGCAAATACAACTACAAACCTCGTTTGATTAAAGATTCAAAACAACATCTGTTACAGAGTGATGGTGACGGGATGGAAAAATCATAGAGGTCCATTTCCTTGAAATAAAGGTGTCGTGCCATTTTATGTGGTATCCTTTTAATAGTGTATTGGTGACATTAATAGTAGGGGTCATTCCAGCACCTGCAGCAAGCCGCCTGGAACCTACATGCGGGTTAATAGCTACCATTCCTAAAACTCCAACTGCGCTATCTTCATCCGTTTTAGTTCCCTTTCGAAATCGTTTTGACTTCAGGCTGCTAGCAGTACGACTTCTTGTTTCCAGCCTTTTAAATGCCATGTGAGATTTCGGGTTGTTAGGAAACCTCTCGGTCCACATTAGTGAAGCTTGTCTGTAGTTTCTTCGGCACTCCCCCAACATTAACAACATATCAACTTGCACACTAAAATTCACTTACTTGTTTAATTGACCAAACTGAGAAATAATCGTTGACACGTAAAAATTCTCAACTGACAGTAGTCAAAACAACGCATTTCCATGTAAACGAATAACAATTCTGAAATAAGTGAACTTGATTTATTGGTGAAATGTAGTTATTTTTTAAATTCAATAGAAATTTAATAAATAAGTAGAAATTAAATGGTAAATAATATTTTTTAATTTTTATCACCTAATAAATCATAATTCCGTAACCAGTGGAGCAAATCAAATTTTTTCTTGTACACCAACGTAGTTTTTTACGTAGATTCGAAATTAATAAACAAAAGTACATAAAAAATGAGGACAGGGGGCATATGATAAAAATATGTTTAAATATCTTACCATTGCCTCGTTAAAGTTTCAAGAAAATATTTTAAACCGTTTGCAAGATACCACCTTGTACTCATCCTGTATAGCTGCTGGTTTTCTAGTACATGTAAGAGTCACATATTTTTTAACAATAAAATTAAGCTTATTGTCTCATGACCATTTGAAGGTTCCATCGTATTGTTTACAATTTACAGCCGCCTTTTTTTAGAGTAATTGATAGCTCTTCAAATACATATAAATCAATAATATTAGAACACATTATTGCATCAGTGTGGAAATATATTACTTACAGGACTAGAAATAGTGCGGTAAAGTGTTCATTATATCATAACAACCTCATTACAATACTTTTTTTCAGATGGAGGCTTCCGAAGCCGACTCGAACGAAGAACAGCTTCTATTGACGTGGAATTCGCACAAACGATACAAACGGCCAGAAGATGCACGAAGATCGTCCAAATCAACGATCATGAAGGTGGCGGTTCAAACGAAAGAAATCGTCCTGTAATTTTTTTGAATATTTCTGTGGCTAAATCAACCCAAAATTAAGCTAAAATTTGAAACTAGCACAGAAAGGGCATCTGACTCTGTCCAATAGTTCTAATAGAAAAAACCCTAACAAACCACAATAATAATTATTTAAAACTTTAACCGTACCTGCAGAGGTAGAACTGAGTTCTGTTTAATTTGTGATTTTCAATGTGATATTATTTTTAAACGTTTCTAGTCATTTTGCTTGTTCGTTTTCTATTTTTTATAGCGAGCCCAAATATATGATTTAGGTGGATCGTGCACTATTGCTTGCACAAGTTCACGGTCTGCCTTAATAGCACCAGTTAAAATAGCAACAACATTCCTTTAATGTAGGTTAGCAGATTCCAGACATTGCCTATACCGCGGATGTAAACGAAATCATCAGCTCTTACTCCGCCATCTTAAAAGTAATTGTCAACTTGTTGCATGTCGTTAAAAAGGTAATTTTGAGAATAAGAAACATGGAGTAACACAATTTCAATAAAATATCTTTTAACAGACCGATGTGGTGCTCTCTACAATGATTTCGTTTACACTCCTACTTTTAAAAATCCGACGAGGAATTTTTTTTTTGAGATAGAAGTAAAACATTTACAGCAAATCATACAGTATTTAACCAAAGTCTGGAATGCAAATTGTATATAAAATCATTTGTATAAATTAGTGAGCCTGGCAACATTGCAAAAATCACCATAACAAGCACCATATTTAGAGATAGAAGCGTTCCAGACTTTTGTTTTACACTGTATTACAGATAATTTATCCCAGGTGTCCAAAAAGTCTCGAAACGGTTAAATATCTCGAGAAATACACATGGGATTCAAAAAAGAAAATTTACATCCTTAATAATTTTAAAAGCGCTATCCAATGAAATCAAGCGCGACCACCCACCACTACCCCTTGGGGTGGGGTGGGGGGAAACTTTAGATTCTTAAACGAATACCCCTATTTTTTTTTACGACAAATATTACGTCAATTTTGTCTAAAACGTTTTTGCAATTCATGACAGATGGCGTTGTAATCGCAAAAATTCGTCATGATGATTGCCAAAGGTAATTAACAATAATGTTGAGTGACAACAACATTATAGCGGTAACAACAATAACGTTACAGTCATTTCAAACACCGTCAGAGAAATTAAGAATAGATATCCTCATACTGCGAGGATATGGTGATAATGCAAGATCGTACGAAGAAACTGTTCAGTATAAGATGAAATTAACGCAAAAGCTTCTAGGGAACGACTTCAATCGTAGATTAGAATTTTGTGACGAACATAGATAATTTTCTTACTAGACATGCTTTTCTGGTGAAGTCACATTTGAATTGAGTGGAGAGGTACACAATATGCGATATTGGTGCGATGAGAATCATTATTGGATGAGGGCTTTCCATACACAATATCCACAAAAACTGAATGTTTGGACTGGAATATTCTGGGCCCGTTTTCCATAGATGGTAATTTGACAGGTCAAACTTACGTCGATTTATTGAACAACCAGATAATATCGGAAATCCAACACGTTGCTGGTATAGCGTTCGACAATCTTTGGTTTTAGCAGGACGGGGCTCAATGTCATTTTGCATTGATTGTACGCAATGTATTCAATATCATTTTCCCTGGGCGTTGGATTGGTAGATGGGGTGTGATTGAGTGGCCACCAAGATTACCTGATCTAACTCCTATTGGGGCTGTTTAAAAAACACTGTGTATAAAACAAAACCCGCAGACATCGATGAATTAAGGGAAAGAATAAAACACTGTGAAATAGCTGAAGGTTATCAATTTGAACATCTCATTGAGTAGGGAATTTTGTCGTTATAGATTTTAAGGTTGCCCACCACTTTTCAACAATTAAGCTTAAAACCATTGAATGGCTATTTTTAAGTAAATGAACTCTTATTTTATTATTTCTTGTTGAGTATAATTTCTTAGAAATTACGAAAAAAAATATTTTTGCGATTACAGAGCTCTCATGAATTGAAAAAAACATTTCAGACAAATATAACATAATATTTGTCGTAGAATCTGATTCTGCAATAAAAATAAGGGCTATCCATTTAGGATTTTAAAGTTGCCCCCCATCCCACCCCAAGGGGTAGGGGTGGGGGGTTGCCTTTGGTATCATTGGATAGCGCTTTTAAAATTATTAAGGACTTGTTTTTTCTTTCTTTGATTCAATGCGTATTTCTCGAGATATTTAAACGATTCCAGACTTTCTGGACACCCGATATTTAAATAAGTACCTACCTACCTACAGTATTTATTTAAAAATTACTAATAATAATAGTAGATCGAATGGTTTTGTTTGGTCAAAAGAAGATAACTTATATTATCTACAACCATCAGGACGATGACTACACACACTATATTTAACTAGTTGGTAGAGTGACAATGATTTTATGGTAATTGACATATTTGTTGTCAATTTTTGATGGCATCGCAATAATTTTTAATAACCATTTCGATTTTTTTTAGTGAATTAAAGCTCGCCTTGTTGTAGATAACATAAATACATACAGTGTGTATGAGCCAAATGGAATAAATTCGATAATAAATACATAGGGGCGTGTCCGAAAAAACGCTCGGACACGTCGATTGGTATTTCTAGTTGCGCATTTTTTCAATAAAAACTTATTATACAGGGTGTGTCATGTAACAGTGGCCACTACTAACTTTCTTATTTTAAATGCAACATCCTGTATATTATTCAATTTTTGGATTCTTCAGAAAATTCTAGACATATTTCATGTACAATATCCTATACCTATCTTCAACTGTTTTGGAAATTTTAAGTGTTTCAGATTTATTGCAAAAATTAACACCACACTAAAAAACTAATAAGTAATACTATTTAATTCTAGATTATGTAAAAAACAAAAAAAAAACATTAATGTAGGAGATGTTAAAAATGCTCGCCGCGAACGTCTTGGCAACATCCTAATCTTAAATAGAAATTTCTTCTAACGTTACTGAACATGTCAGGCGTGACCGATCTAATCGCAAGCGTTATTCGTCTTCTTAAGTCAGCTAAGTCGAGGGGTTTAGTTTTGTATACAATATTTTTGACACAACCCCATAAGAAGAAGTCTAATGGCGTCAGATCAGGGGATCGTGCTGGCCATTCCATCGGTCCTCGCCTCCCTATCCAACGATATGGAAATACTCGGTTGAGGTACTGCCCGACATTGATTTGGTAATGGGGCGGTGCTCCATCTTGCTGAAACCATATCATATTCGCTGGAGGTTGTGGCTTTGCTGGATCAGGATATAAGTTTGTCAAAGTTGGCAAGACATTATTTTGGAGCAGTGCTAAATAATTATCGCCATTTAAATTGCCAATAATGAAAAAGGGACCTATGACATAATCTCCAACAGTTCCTGCCCAAACATTAACCTTTTCAGGATATTGCGTATGTTCTTCTCTCATCCAGTGAGGATTTTCCCTAGAACAATAGCGGCAATTTTGACGATTAGCATGACCGTGAAGTGTAACGGAGCACTCATCAGAAAACAAAACATGTTCTAATTGGATCACATTGTTATCTAACATTGCCATCATTTGTTCACAAAAATACGTTCTCCTATCAAAATCGTCTACCATGAGCTCATGAGTAGGTATCATTTTATAGGGATACATTTTATTTTCTTGTAATGTTTGAATAATCGATGAATGGCAAACATCGAACATTGGGGCTGTTTTTCGACTAGAAGTATGTGGGTTTTCCTGAAACTCAAGCATAATATCTAATTTGGTATCATCACTTATTGCATTGGCACTAGTACTACTTTTTTTATCTGCTTTACATGTCCAAGCTGGCGAAACTGCTTTTCTATTTTACTAATTATTGTCCCTCGAGTTATAGGCAGCAAATTTGGAAGTTTTTCATGAAATAAGCGAGCAACTTCCATTTGTGTGCGTGTTTTATCTCCATAACCAATCATCTGTAGAATTGTTATTTTGTGCATTTCTGTTAAATAAACCATTTTTCTGACAACTACTGTAATGCAGACAGACAACAATTAGCTAAGGTCAGGCGTTTTAAACAAAAGTAAACAAAACTATTTATACCTTCTTTTTATTTCATATCAGTAAAATAGTATATTATGTTACAAGGACGAAAAATGCAGTATTTCGGACGTATTGCGGGAGATTACTGGACGAGGCAAAGCCGAGGCCAGTAACCCGCATAGTCCGAAATACATTTTTCGTCCGTATAACATACGTTATTTTTTATCCGATTGTGTTTTTGCTCGGATTATAAAATAATGTAAAAATTAAGAAAACCAATATATTTCATCTTGCATTGTAATTTTTTGTCCCTTGAATGTTTGAACAATGAAACCTGTAATATGCGTATCCATGGATCTAACAAATAATTAAATTAATATTATCAACTGACGTTTTATCAATCAGGCGATAGTTTTAACTAATCTTTCGTGTTCTGCTAGTTTTAAAACCTGAAAAACACAATTAAAAATGGAAATAGACGATGATCTTATAGAAGGTACACCACCTGACATTCAAGAAACTGCCAAGGAAGTAATGTTACATTTGTTGCCACAAAAATCTAAGGAAATATATGAAAGAGCTTATAAAAAATTTATGGATTACCGGCAAGAAAAAAATATACAGTCGTTCTCCGAAAACGTCTTCTTGGTCTATATGGCGGAATTATCGAAAACTATGAAGTCATCTACTCTGTGGTCGCAGTATTCTATGCTACGTGCAGTGGTAAATGTAAAACAGAATATTGATATATCTAAATACATGAGATTACGAGCATTGTTGAAACAAAAAAGTGTTGGATATTGTCCAAAGAAATCAAGGATCCTAACTAGAGAAGAGGTTCACAAATTCCTTTGCCATGCTCCAGATGACAAATACTTAATGTTGAAGGTAAATGTAACTATATAATAGTATTTTAAATTTCTGACTAACAATTTTCTTAATTACAGGTTGCTTTTATTTTTGGAATCGCGGGCGCATGTCGTCGAGAAGAACTGGCTCATATGAAAATTGATGACATACAAGATTTGGGAACGGCTTTGTTAATAAAAATTCCCTATAATAAAACAAACAAACCGAGATCATTTACGGTGACTGGAGAATATCTAAAGTATTATAGAAATTATCTGGCTTTACGTCCAACAAATATGAGTTATGGGCGATTTTTTGTGTCTTATCGCAATGGAAAATGCCATAAGCAAGTTGTCGGTATACACATATTTGGCTCTATACCTCAGGAAATAGCATCTTACTTAAAACTGCCGAATGCCAAGGAATTCACGGGACATTGTTTCAGAAGAACATCGGCCACATTACTTGTAGATGGGGGAGCAGACATAACATCTCTAAAACGGCATGGAGGCTGGAAGTCTTCGGGAGTAGCCGAGGGCTACATAGATGATTCCTTAAGTAATAAGTTAGAGCTGACCAAGAAAATATTCAACATTCCACAATCTGACCTGCAGTCAGTCTCGACTCAGGTGTCGCAATCCGTCTCCCAATCGAGTTCAATATTGGAGAATAATATCATAACGGAGACCAAAAATAATACCACATCCTCAAAATCAAATTTACATCACCCCGTTCTTGTTCAAAATTGTTCTAATTGTACATTTAATATAAATATTGTAAATAATTGAATAAAATAAACTGTTGAAAATATTTTAGCGTCCGACAAAATGTTTTTCGGACTAGGACGACAAAGGTTGCCTAGCTACCAGCGCAATAATCAATACCTTATTGAAAAGGTTACCTTTTCGTCCAAATATCTGATCTATAAAACGTCATTTTTTGACACAATCGGATAAAAACATTTTAACATCAATTTTCAACATCTCCTACATTAATATTTTTTTTTTGTTTTTTACAGTATCAAAAAATAAACAGTATTACTTATTAGTTTTTTAGTGTGCTGTTAAATTTTGCAATAAATCTAAAAACACTTAATATTTCCGAAACAGTTGAAGATAGGTATAGGATATTGTACATGAAATAAGTATGTCTAAAATTTTTTGAACAATCTAAAAATTAAATAATATACGGGGTGTTGCATTTAAAATAAGAAAGTTAGTATTGGCCACTGTTACATGCCACACCCTGTAATAAAAAGTTTTTTTTGAAAAAATTGCGCAACTAGAAATACCAATCGACGTGTCCGAGCGTTTTTTCGGACACGCCCCCATGTATTTATTATCGAATTTATTCCATTTGGCTGATACACACTGTATAATAGCTCGTACCTATGCTAATTAAACCATCTGGTTTCAAAACCCGACAGTTCCACTTAGATCAAATGTTGAACGAAAATCTAACTTAGTTTTCCCGAAAACACCTCCATATTTGAAACCAGAGGATTTAAATGCAAACTCACTTAGCGTGCGCCAAAAACCTTCTGACCACATTTGATTCATAACTTTTAAATTATCGGCACTTGTAAAAATGACATAAACTAACTGAGCCACAATCTAAAGGTTTAGAACACCAAAGAACAGGGTAATTATCAAAATATTAATTTATGAAAAATTTCCCTGCAAAAAGTATTTGTTAGATATGTAGAAAATGGTGCTTAGGAAAGTAGAAAATACATCAGTATTTTATTTATTTTTGTCAAATTGTTAGGTACCTAGAGTGACGCATTCTTCGGCAGTTATAAAATTAGTCAAAGTTTGGGTGTACGTAGTACACACACAGATAAAAACCTTTCGTGATATAACGCGACGTTGTCTCTATTACGGTGGGCTAATTCTATCATTGAGTAGGAAAGTTGGCATCCATTGAGGGTTCTTACCTTTTCCATTAGATGAGCTTTCTATTCATTGATAACACTAACCAAGAACGGGGTGTATTAATAAATTAAAAAAGGAATAACAGTCAACATTTCATTTGTGTTAGTGCACCAAAAATGTTGACTAATTTTTATACGAAAACATAAAATAACCCATTCATTTGTTAAAAAAAAAAAGTATTGTGCAAAACAGGGTGAAAAATTTAACAATCACTATATTCTTGTATTAATATTAAAACTAAAACAATGTCCTATTAGGCTGGTAGTATTTCGTTAAAAATTTAAGATTCTGGTAACTCTGGAGTGGACGTATTTCTTGTTAATTTGAGACACAGTAGAAAAAAGTTGGTAAGCTGGTAAAGCTTAACGTGATCATCTTATATTTGGATTCTTTTATTTTGAATACGTATACAGTCTGCAGGAAATGTATTGCATACCTACACACCATAGTGGCAAGTGGTAAATGAAGGCCTTCATAAGAATAATAAAAACATTAAATTAATTTAATTTTAGGCATTCATAATACTTATTTATTTCTAAATTTCTAAGCCAAATCCGACCCAGCTATCCTGACCTAACTGCCAAGCGAAGCGCTCTATTACATGCCGCATATTAACCGAGATCTTCGGGTGTGATCGTGTTGAAACGGAGCTTTCGCGCTTTGTCAGACCTCGTCATTATTCGGCTGGCTTGCATCCGCGTTCGGTCGATTGGACTTTAAGCAGAACTACAAGAATGTTTCTGCCTCTCTTCTCTTGCTTGAGACAGTGTAACAACTAAGTTACTTTAAATGAAGGGCGAAAATGTGTATTTTTTGTATTATTATCTTTTAATATTGTTTTTAACATAGATCTCGCAGGCCATTTTGTTGGTCATCTTCTGCCAATCCACCGTTTCAAGCATTAAAATGATGAAATATTTATTTATTTTAAATTTTAACCTTTCTCACAATAAAATTTATACAGTGCGCGTCTAAAGCCTCTTGTCATCATGTCACTATGGTGACAAAAATAGCATGAGTGCTACCAACATTCTATGGGTTCTTTCCTTTACTATCGCTTAAAGTCAAATCAATCCACATTGACATGAAATAAAATTGAAAGTGACCATTTCTTTTCTATCATCATTTAAAAAAAATATTTTATTGCTAATTTAAATGTGTTAATTAACTTTGAAATGCATAGGTCTTTTTTTTTTTGAACATGCAATAAAGTGGTTTTAATTTTTTCTCTCGAATACGAAGCAAGATACGAATACAATTCAAGGAACAAAAAAGTTGTATTATTAGTTGGTAAATCCCAAAAAAGACCAAAATTAGAAGAAAGTCAGAGGCGTACATTTTTGTCAATAATATTCATTAAGGCGCTCCCCGGCACGCCACTTAGCTTAATAAATTTAACCTAGTCAGGGCTAATTAAGCTCCTTATCATTATGAATAATGGTACCAAATTTTAAAAGAATCGGAAAAAGGATATTTAAAAATATTATAAAAAACTATTAACTAACTAATTAAAACTTTAACATCCTGTATATCAAAAACCGGGCAACTCCGGACACATGTTCCTAGTAACTTTTTCTTTTAAAACATCATAAGGAATGACCCCCATAAGTTACGTACAGTACTTCTGAAACACCCTGTATTATATCAACATTTCGGTATTCTCACATTCGATATTCAAAAGTTAGAACATGCTTAGAATTTCCAGAGCATTTCGATCCGATTTTTTTTTAATCAAGGTTGCACTGAATGCTAATTCATCGAATTTATGCAATACATTTGTTATGCATTTTCCGAACAATGGCGTGAGTTGCTAGAATTTTAGTATTCCAAAGAATATCCATTTTTTTCTAGGCTTAATTGAACATATCTTAATATTCTATTGGGCAATTTAATATAGAATATCCCCTTTTCAGGTATATGGTACAATACAATTCTCATTATAATATCAGTATTATTAGTAAATAAAAGAGATTTATTTAATTACATATTAGGAAATCTAAACGTAAAAGAGGCTTTATATACTGTTTTGTTTAAAATATTGTCTTTGTAAGTGTTGCTACATGTATAAAATATAATTATTAAGATACCTATTATATTATAGGCAACGGAAATTTAAATATCGATCTGAAAAGAATAAAAAGTGAATATTTTGAAAATCAATGATAAGTGTATCAATGTTTAAAATAATTTCCATTTTATATTTTTTACATTATTCAATATCAATTTCTACAAAAACATTTTTAGGAAATTTGTTTACTCTCAAAGGCTCCTCACCTAAGCCTCCAGCTTTAAATAAATCATTTCCAATATTATATAGTTTTAGACATAATCCAATATTTTATTGTAGCAAAAAAATATTTTTAAAATTTTGAATACCTATCCAAAATTTTGCGTTTGTCTAAATATGAATATTTTTAGTTAAATAATTCATCAAACGAAATTCTAAATTGGCATAATATGTTTTAGTATAAATAAATGTTATGAAAAAATAAATTTGCGTTTTACTCACCAAGAACGTCGAAAGCTGGATACTTTTCATGGAATTCCTCCATAATATTTCCTAAAATACAAGAAATCATTCAATTTACCCTATGTGGTAAAATATTTCAAGAGACAAAATGATAACGGGAAACCATATTCAA
The DNA here is from genome assembly GCA_963920685.1 of Polydrusus tereticollis. Lineage (NCBI taxonomy): Eukaryota > Metazoa > Arthropoda > Insecta > Coleoptera > Curculionidae > Polydrusus > Polydrusus tereticollis. Next base: position 4,914,871 of record OY987333.1, on the reverse strand, counting down.
TTTTTCCGTTAGAACTTGAAAATTACTATACAGGGTGAGTCGGGAGAAATGGGCCTAACTCTAAGGGTGTAATCTATGCATCAAAATAAAAAAAAAAACTGAAATGTTGTTATCCAATATTCATTTGTTTTCAAGTTACAGCGTTAAATAAAATAATAATATTAAACCAAAATATCCAACATTAACACTGTTTTAAATAAATCATTGGTTTAGTAAATTTTCAAAAATACCGCCATTAACTTCCAAACATTTCCTGCTTCAATTACGAAGGGCGCACGTGGATCTTTTAATTGATTCGTGCCTTTCTTTAATATTGACTGCAGCATTTCTAATGCGTCTAATAAATGCATCCCTAGTATCTACTTTTACTTTGTAAACCTCAGTTTTTATCCAACCCCATTATTTGCAATCCAACGGCGTGAGGTCTGGCGATCTAGGAGGCCAACTAATAGGACCACCGCGACCAATCCAAACTGCGTAAGGATTTTCGTCCAACCATACATGGGAGTTTCGATTATTATTGATGCCATCACGGGTGAATGTAGCTTCGGCAGTAAAAAGTATGCACGGTAAAAGATGACGATTATTAATTATCCACTCACAAAATTGCATACGCTTGGCGTAGTCTCCAGGTTGAAGATTCTGTACACGCTGTACACGGTACGGGTATAAGCCTTGCTCGTGAAGCGTATTGATCACTCTTTTTTAGGGAATCCCCAACTGAATTCCAACTCTTCGTGAGCTTGTCGTCACATCTTCTTCTACTAAAGCTAGAACATTTTCTATTTCTTCTAAATCCTGTAGAATGGCTCGTTCGGATGTTACATTAGCACTTGGAAGCGTTCCGGTCTCGCAGAGTTTGTTGAAAACTGTGATAAAGGCTTTTCTGTTCAGTGTTCTTTCATGTGGAAATCGTTTACGATATTCTTCAGCAGCCGCTGTAGCATTCCCATTACACAAACCATAAATAAAAACCATATTGGCGTAGTCAAGATGTGAATAAATGTGTGGCATTTTATAAAATTAAAATGATACAAATCCGAAAGTTAACGGTGAATCAATGTAACATTTTACACTGACACTAATAGGATAGTGACAGCACAACAATCAAAAGCAAACAATAACATTTATTACAGCAAAGCTAAATTAATGCAATATCTTGTTTTTGCCTAATAACTTGAAAACAATTGAATATTGGATAAAAACATTCAAGTTTTTTCTTATTATTTTGATGCATAGATTACACCCTTAGAGTTAGGCCCATTCCTCCCGACTCACCCTGTATACAGCGTGTCCAAGATAAGGAGGGCGAGTACAGAGATCTCGGAAACCGTAAGAGATACGAAGTCGGTTAAATGGGGGTAAAGTTGCACATTTACGTGCCTAATAATATGCCGTTTAGAAAATTTTAAAATTCCGATTAGTTCCGGAGATATCCGGAAAAAATCGAAATTTTGAAAAATCGTTTTTTTTCCATTGCACTTTTACATTACCACTATTTCACTTTTATAGCTGGCTCCACTTGTCATTAAAAAAAAATCAAAATGTCACCCCGCTGTCATCCTCGAATTATTATTATTACATTTACATAACCAATGATAAATAAAAGTTTAAAAACCGATTGAGTCTTTATTGTTACCTCGTACATATTATAAGCCTTTGCAATAAGGTTTAATTGTATTTACTGATATCAAAAATAATCAACTCCTTTATTATCTAAAATGCGTTAAAAATGCAATTTGTCATTGCCGACATTTATCAAAACGATAATCGTTATTTTTAAACTTAATATTTTATCATAGTAATTTCCTTATCGATTAATTGAATTTCAAAGAATTTAGCTAACCATATCGCTGTACTTATACTTTAAACATCATAATATACAAGGTTTGTAGGTAAACTTCAAGGTATTATTCAATTTAAAAACCAATAGTTCATATAAAAGTGTTAAAATATTGTTTCGGGGCAGGTATTTTCTAAATAACTACAAGACGCAAATTAATATAAACGTAGAACTTGCTAACAATTTTTAATGCATAATGAAAAGATTTTATCATTTTGCCATTGGCATGTACATGGGTAACGCCCAAAGCTTAATTAAAAAAATAAGGGTGCGCAGCTATTTGTTCCTTTCAACCTGAAAATTTATAGTTTATCAATTAATACTACATTACTACACCAAAGCCATCTCCAGAATTTAAACACATCGAAAAAATTAATGCATAACAAAAAAATTTGCCATAATACTTTATGTGTCAAGCCCAATAATTTATTGCTCTATATGGAGTAAAATGGAAAAAAATTATAAATGAAAAAAAATCTGGACCCGTCTCAAAAATTATTGTTGGGGAAACGATCATCCAAATGTATTAAAAATAATATAATTAAATGCAACAAATGTTTTTAGAATCAATACTACTGTTGAATATCTGATTTCAATATTATTTCAATAAAGGAGCAAAATGTATCAATGTTTACGGAACGAATAGTGTTATCGCCGGGATAAACATAAAACTTGCAAATATCGTCTTTTAAAATACATATAATATCTCCAAAATAATAAGCGGTTAGTCGACCGTTATTCCAGGAAAAGGCAATGTTCTACATTTAGATGTTAAGAGTATATCTTTTAGAATCTTGTACATCCGAAAACCCTTTGATGGTGTTTTGGCGCTCTAGAGGGTGACACAGCATGGTACATTTGTTTATTACCGTCCAATTGGTTAAAAGAAAACATGGCGGCTGTGTAGCCTATCAGGGTGCATTGTTGGTTGGTCGTCGTGACAGCGGGGGCGTAACCTTGCTGTCAGATGGTATAGTTTTCCATTTTGTATACTACTACACTCTTGGCTTCGATAAAGCAAGGTTGTATGTCAACAAACGCACGTGGTTTCTTTCCGTCGGATTGAAACAAATAGCATTGCCTAAAAAAAGGCACCCAGCAAATGTACTAAACAAATGTAGTGACTAGTTATGTGTTTGTAAATCGGTAGTGAATATTTATGTTATAGTATGTTCTTGTAAAATCATGTACTAAATAAGTTTTGTGTGATTTGGAGAAACAAACGCCAAATTACCACAGCGAAAAGCTCGTTTAATTCCTTCACTCAGTAAATAAAAGAATCAGTGAAATTAACCTACAATCGAGGAACATAAAAGCCTCATGAACTGTTGACGCAAGTTAAATAACAACACTTGACTTGCTTAACAATTATAAACGGAACCCTGTAAAGCTAGCTGCAGTAAACATTTGAAACTCAAACAATATTAATCGTGAATTTTGTCCAAAACTTTATATACCATAGACTAGTTTTTCTAAAATTGCAAAAGCGACATTTTAGAGCATATAAAGTATAACTAAGAAAAATTAGGAAACACATTTTTTCCAGTATTGTCACTTTGGAAATTTCTTCAGAGAAACATGTTTTATTAAATAGCAAGCCAGTTTTTTATTTTATAAATTCCATTTATTGTATAATCTTTTACCTCTTGCCAAGATTTTCCAGAAAAGATAGCTGCTGTGTCATCAGCATAGGATATTATGGATCCATTGTTTAAATTTAATTTTGTTAAGGAGTTTATATACAAAATGAATAGAATTGGGCCAAGTACAGTACCTTGTGGTATGCCTATCTTAACATCCAATGGATCACTCAAGATATTGTCAATATCAAAAAACTGTTTTCTATTTCTTAAGTAGCTTTGGAAGACATCTAACGCGGCGCCCCTAACTATACTACGTTGAAAATTATTAAATGAATGGATTACTGATTTAGAAATAAATAATAACAGCGTTAGGTTTAAAATCGATACAGGGGCAATGGTAAACATATCTATGGGGTTGGTAGACACAAAGTCTCGGTCTCAGTAAAGTCAATGATTGTACGTTTATAAAGATGTTTGTGGTTGTTTGTTCCTTGTTTAATATGTTCATTTGGTGACCGTCAATTAAAGTTTCGCAGTATCATCAGAGAACGCGCTTTCCGCGACAAAACGCATCGGGGCCGGAGTGCCGCAAGGCTCACCTCTGTCCCCTATGTTGTACAATATTTACACACACGATATACCGCGAGATAGACAGACGCAGATCTATCTGTTTGCTGATGATACTGCTATAACTGCTTTTTCCAAACAGCCGTGGCTAGTCGTCACTCGTTTACAACGCCACATAACTCAGCTTGAAAAGTGGCTTTCAGCTTGGAGGATCCGTTTAAATCCCTCAAAGACGAAAGCCATATTTTTCTCAAAAAGTAACGTTAAACGACCTGAGACTAGACTCAGAGTCAACGGGGTTCAGGTGAATTGGTGTCAGGAAGTGAAATACCTGGGACTTATTTTTGATCAAAGACTGAACTGGAGACTGAATTCAATAAACAGAGTTAAGCTCGCTCTGCGTCAATTAAGCTCCATCTACCCCCTGCTTCACAGGCGGAGTAGACTAAACAGAACTAAAGTTAACTTCTACAAGGTCTTGGTCAGGCCAGTTCTTACTTATGGTGCGCCATCATGGTGCAACATAAGCAGAGCGGAGCTGAATAAGTTTCAGGTAATTCAAAATAGGGCATTGAAAATGATCGCAAATGCCCCTAGGTATACCATGAATAGGGTTTTGCACAATGACTTTAAGATACCAACAATAAATGAGTTCTTTTTGAAAATCATAACGGACTATTACAGACGAACAGACGTATCGAAAAACGAACTAATAACAAACTCACATACAAGAGCTAGACCTGACTCGACTTACAAATTACCTAAAGACTGGCTCCCTATGCGCGAGCCCAATCAACAGTAGAGAAGCACTAGAAATAGTGGAGAAGCACTGCCCGACACTGTCCAAGTGACCAGGAAAAAGGCGCCAAGAAAGCAGTACAAAAATTCAGAAGAAACGCACACACACGGCCCATGAACATTCAAAGCTTCTGCTGAATAAACAAAAAACGTATTATACGAAAATGCTGAAAAGTAAACGATGACTGGAAAGAAGTCAAAGGTTTTACCTAACTTAAAACCACACACAAGAACCAGTATTTAACTAAGGTCTGATGATGCCCGTGTTGGGCGAAACACGTGTAATTGTTTTTTAAATTAATATATGTTTTACTGAGACCGAGACTTTGTGTCTACCAACCCCATAGATTTGTAAAATCAGGTCTCTTTGAGAATATGGACGACTTCTTTCAATGGTAAACATTATTCCAATAGATTTTTCCAAAGCAGAAAATATTATTGATAAAATGCATGGTAAATAACAACCATACAGGGTATAGTATAAATAACCTACTTAAAACGGTATGCAATTAGGGATGAAGGTAATTGGTATTCCAGTTCTGCCCGAAAAGATGTAAATTTGGGGCATTTTACGGCCAGAAGGATAAATAGGGTTTTATGGTTTTATGGCAGTCAAAAGATCAACGGTATAATGTGAACTTTACTATATATATATATACTTAGTTAAGTTCATTACCTACTGTAATAATGTACCTCCTTACGATACTAAACCCCGATTACTCAGGAACGACCTCACTGAGGTCGTGTTTGTTCCTCTCAGAATTTAAAACCAGCACGAATCGCTCGCAGAACGCCAAAAATGTTTTTCCTGCGGTGCTTGTGATGCTAATTGCGGGCGGATCTTGCGTGCTCCAATTTAACATTTTCCCTTCGCGTTTTTCAATTGTTCTAATCAATCCATTATCGTTTCAATTTAACTTATATCGAGCCTTTGCGATACCAAGAGCAATTCGCGAATTAGCCGCGGACAACTTAATCATATACGTAAAATACCTGTTTTTCCTCAGTTACGACCGCGTGGTACTCTCATACAGTACGATCGGCTATGGCTGTCCACTGAAAAGATATAACCTATAAAATACCATACGTAAAGTATTCTAGCTTTATAGCGGTCGCAGAAAAACCTGATCCAGTTCCGATTAAATATGATGTAAGAAATAAGTGAAAACGATACTTGAACGTAAAAACTATTTCCAGAATCAAGTAAGTGGTTGTTTTAGTGGTGTAGAAATTGCAAATCATAAAAGTGGAATACTAACTACTAAAAAGAAGTACTTACTAACTTACAGGCTTTACTTACCAACTAATGAAAATTAAATATAAAACTTAAAACAAGATCAGTGTGGTCTAGAAAATAAATAAGGGTTTTTTAACCATTAATATGTAATTTAAAGTTTGAACTTCGTGCAATAATTTAATCAGTAAAATATGCAAAAATTGTTAATCTGAAGTGAAATATATTGAAAGTACAGCAAGATTGCATAGTAGATGGCTTTTAAGAATAGTGAAAGTTAAGTCTCTTATGTTTTGATTTGTGGCCGCGCCCAGAAATTATTGTTACTATATAGGTAGTGCCCAGTCGCTATGTCATGCCCAATAATTGCAATGCATCAAAAATTATATTATGGAATTATAATAAATAATTGATTCCTACTTACAGGAGTCAGGTAACAATAATTTAGGACTGGTGCCGATGGCAACACAATATTTGTATTACTCGACTCTTTTTTTACCAACAGGAAGACATAATTTTAATAAGTTTAGCTGGGGATAACTTCTGTTTTTAAAATATTTAAACGCAAGGCAAGTACTCACCAACTTAGGTTAGTATTTACCTGTACATAATATACAGGCTGTTCCTTAATGATATGCCAATTTTTAAGTGTATATGAATCTACATGAAAAATTAATGACAGCTTGCTTTACAAACTATGGCCCAAAAATGTTCCGTTACCAAAATACGGGGTGGCAAAGTTTTAGGAAAATAATGGAAATTAATTAATATTTTCAAAACTACTAGCGATATTTCAGTGATATTTAGTAGGTACGTAGCCACATATAATAAAGTTGAATATATTTCAATACAAAAGTAATGTTTAGCTTTAACAGTGGCGTGCCTATGGGCAGTGACTTCTATATTTTGGAGGAAAGAAATGGTAGGTTTTTTCCAAATAAAAAATATTTTTGAGTTCACCGTTCAATTTGAAATATAAGAGCTCTCCTAAGTTATTGTCGCATATCATAAAGGAACACCCTGTATACATACTCGAATCTATGAACTTAATTTTTAAAGTGCAAATTCACTTTATCTTATTATTTTAAAACCGCTTCTTATTGTTAAAAATTATGTGGGTGGTAAATAATTATTGGGTTTGAATGTGGTTTTCACACAATCAAAATTATTATCATAATTCTTTATAAGAATGTGTATGTATTATGATCATAGTATTGATATAATTAATAAATTAAATCTAAACTGGAAACATCTTCATTCTTGTCGCTGCTAATGCTTCGTGCATGGAGTCACCAAATTTGTTGATAATAATTGTATTCACACGAAATTGTATTTAAATTGAAAAATTGCTGAAGTTTAAATAAAATAAAATCAAATATATAAATACTATCTTGTTTGGATTAGGAATAATTATGACAAACACAGTGCCGCTGGATTTTTACTAGTTTAACTAGTTGGAAGTGGAGAGTATGAAGTGTTGTGCAGGGGAATAGTTATTATCCTAACAAGTGCGGAAAGAGCCACTTTCCCGCACGCGACTGCCGTAAGCAGTCGAGTGCGGGAAAGTGTCTTTCCGCACAAGTTAGGATCAAAATTTTTCCTACAGGCGTTGGAAAAACTACAACAAAATATTTCTAAAAATTTAATTTTACTGAAAAACAAACACAGATTTAATTTCTAATTATAACTAATATTTACATTAAAAGTACAATTTGATGCATTATGCAAATTGATTGCGGATGAAGCCATTGAAGCCAACTGATCCTGATGAGCGGATGGTTGCAAAGAAAGAGGTATCGAGCTGTTGTTAGCGCTGCTGGGAAACTGTGGAGTTTTTGCTTCTAAATTATAGCTCAAACTTGATGGACTATTGAGATTGAGAATTTTGTTAGACATGTTTTTTTTGTGTGTGATGGATTCCGCCAGGTAGCCTTCGGCAACAGACGTGGATTTCCATCCTCCTAAACGTTTAATGTTTGTTATTTCTTCGCCAGAATTAGCAAGTAGAGTGGCCGAGGAACGTCTAAAACTGTGGCCTGTGTATAATTCTGGATTTTTGAGTCCTATATAAGCTGCAATGTTGGAGGGCATTTTTCCTATGGTATTAATTCCAACACATTGGGTACTGCATTTTCCATGTTTGTAGTTCAAAAAGAATCGGCGGTGTGGAGTTTGCTGTGGACGTAAGTTTGCATATTTTCTGTATAGATTTAGAAAAATTTCATTATTGACTGCCTTAGTTATTACAAAGGATCTAGCAGAATGGTTTTTGGAGTCGTTTATTGTGACAATTATAACGTCTCCTTTGTCGTCTATGTCGTCAATGGTAAATTTAGTTAGCTCCTCACGGCGGCAGGCACCAGCCAGTCCAAAAATCGTTACCACTTTAATTAGAAGGAAAATTTCATCAGGTGCTTCTTTCATAAATTTCGCAATCTCTTCTTGTGTAAAAACTTTTGCTTTTTTTGCTCGAAAACCTACATTTTGTCTCTTGATGTACGCAGTAACTTTATAGTATTTACTGATATCTAAATCTTTCTTAACCTTAAGTACACTTTTCAACATGGAATATCGAGACCATAAAGTATTTGGCTTCCAAAGTTTAGACATTTCCAAGAAATATGCCAAAAGTACTTCTTCTCTTGGTGCTTTTACATTTTTCGCTTCACACCAAGTAACAAAATTATCGTATTGTTTTTCATACCTGACTATTGACTTTTTTGGTAGCAAATCCAAATTTGCGACACTTGCAGCTTCTAGAATATCTTCTGGAAGCTCATCGTCCGAGAAATTATCTATGGAAGACATCTGTATCAGAATCTGAACGAAATTATAAATCAAAGCCACGCTCCGGTGAAATGTTGTAAGGTGTCACTTTGACAATTAAATTTTATGTGTGTGTCGTGGTTACCATGTTAACATCTATGTACGGGGTTTTTGAAATAAACCGTTTTAAATCAGCTTTTTTAAAAATGTTTAAAATAAACGGCAAAAATTAGTGTTTCTGTAATATACCTCATTTACTTTCAATAAAAATTTATATTTTATTTATTAAAGTGTCTTTCCGCATGAGTTAGAATCAAAATTGTTTCTACAAGCGTTAGAAAAACTACCACAAAGTATTTCTAAAAATTTAATTTTCCGTGCGGGAAAAATTTTCCCGCACCGTGCGGGAAAATGGGTCTTTCAGAACCAAAACGAGTGCGGGAAAACGGTATATCGCGCACGCTTGTAGGAAAAAGACTTAAAACAATCCGGAAAATCCGTTAACAGGGCTCGCCTTGAAAATTGCCTGCTTCTTCCTTTTAAATAGTACCTTCCCGTCGTAACGTAATATCCAATTAAGACCGTCAATACTTTAAAATAAAAGTGCGCGTAATGGCAAAGAATAATATATTATGTTGTCTGTGACAGGTAATAAAAATTCAAGGCACTTAACCATTGGCCTAACCAAAGAAGGAGGGAGATTTGAGATAAATTGGGGAAAAAAGTTGACCCCGATCAAGGCCCCCTCTGGTATAATAATTATAGGATAATTATTATCCTAGTTCGCTAATACATTTATTTACAGTGTCTGTGTTTTGAAACACTGTTTCCTGCTTAAAACTATTAAGTCATTAACAACAGTTTGAATAAGATATTATTAAACAATTATTATTAATTTTTGGGTAACATCATGGACAAAATTTGAAATAACAATTGCCGACAAATTATAAGTAAACGGCATTGTTATTAGCCAAATAACGAAAATAATCTTAATCGACGACAATAAAAAATGCGTTCTTAGCGATTTGCAATAAAGGAAATTATTAGAATTATTTAGGAATTTATTTGTGTCAATGTTGCGCTACGAAGGCTGTGGTTATGTGCAGGAATAATTAGCACGACTTTTGTTTTCGAGGTACCACGTTATTGGTGGATAGTCAACCACCACTAATTTAATTGGATATAGGTGTGGGTTTATTCAAATTTGCTTGGCACCTCATATCGTTCATGTTTTCAGGTTTCGGGATTGAATCGAAGAAAGAAGATAATGTCAAAATCTGAAATACCACGATGACAATAACTTCTTTAAACATCATCGATGGCTCTGTGAGAAGAAGGAGATTGTAAGTATAGAATAGGAACACAACTATTAAGCAACGCATATTCATATTTGATCGCGAATATTGCTTTTCTTAAAACTTCAAATAGGATTAGGTGTTTTTCAGATGCTTGTATGAAGGTTTCTGATGAGTGTTCACTGGCATTAATTTGTTAGTACATTTTGTCCCCCACCCAAATAATTTTTTAGTTACGATAAGTGGTTCGGGATTCCATCATAGCTTGGATTAGGAATGTCCATTGAAATGAGAATATCGATTATTGATTCTGAATATTTCATATCGATATAATTATCAACACAATTATTGTCGATGTCAGCTAAATATCGAATGCTATTTTATCGATACATTCTTCATAATTTTACTTCTTGCATTTTGTTCATTGGGCTGTTTTAATAACATATGCTTATTATAATATCAAACATAAATTAAACATATAACATATCTTCATATTATATTAACAAAACTAGGGTTGTCATCTCTAAAATAAAAAAAAAAAACCGACAAGGCTGCTTAAAGAAAAACTTAAAAATATTTTTTTCTACAAACGTGTTAAAAATGGAACTTTTAACACGGTCTACTAGTCTTAAAAGTGTTACTTTAAGGCACTAGTGCCTTAAAATACCTACTTTAAGGCACTAGTGTTAAAAGTAATATGTCAATTTTTTCAAAAAAACGTCAAAAAACATTTCTATTTTATTTATTTATACTTATATTAATAGTACAATTAAAAAAAATTTCAGCATGTCCAGTTGATGTTGAAGCATCATCAGCTGATGTCGATTTTAAGAAGAGCCGCCGATGTACGACATCTGCTGGACGAAGATCAGTATATTTTCGATAAAAATCCAAATAAAATTTTTCAACGATATTGAAATTTCGTGGTACCTTGGTTTTGGTATCTGATATTTTAATAACTAATGAAGTCTCTATATTTTCCACGTTGTCAGAAGAGTCAACTGACAAAGCTCCTTCCTGCGGCAGGCATCAAATACTCCTACAATCGTAGCTACTTTCATCAGAAGGTACTTATCATACGGTGCGCACTTCAGAAACCGTTCAATTTGGTCTCTAGTAAAAATTTTTGATTTTTTGGCCTGGTAACCCTCTCCTTGACGCTTCAAGTAGACAATCAATTTAAAATGTTTGCTGATATCTACGTCGTTATTTACACGTAGCATAGCTTTGATCATTGAATAATGGGACCAAAGAGAAGATGACTTCCATACCTTTGCCTTTTCCTCAAAATAGCCGAGGAATATATTCGGAATACTTTCCAGAAACGTCTTTGTTGTCACACCATTTTATAAATTTATTATGAGCAATCTCATATTGAATTCTTGATTTTCGTGACAGTAAATCCAAGGTAGCTCTGTTAGCAGCTTTTTCTATGTCTTTAAGTGGATCGATTTCTTGTATTTCTTGCATTTTTGGCAAATCACAACAGCCAGCGCTAGCGATTTATTAAAACTGACAGGACTTTTCAAATTTTCAATTTTTCTGTAAACAAATCAGCCAACAATGATGGTTGCTAGGTTTGCTGTTAACGCATAAAAGAGCTGGCACACTTTTATAAATTCAGAATATACTTCCCAGGATTTGCAGGACAAAAAGTATATCCCACTTCTTGTCAGAGTTTTGAATCATCAATTTCTACTCCTTTTTTCAAAAGGTAGAAATTTGAGGGGATGATATCAGTTTCCCATTTCTTAATTTTCTCTAAGGTTTTGAGATTTAACCAATTAAATACTTTAAATTCATCAAATAATGGTTTAATCCAATTATTTAAATATTCTATTGCTTGATCGTAGAACCCAAATACATTACTCTTGAAAACAAGGCACTCAGTTTCAAAACCATCATCAGTTATTTTTTTTTAAATGTCTCTAACTTTAATGGGTGAAAAATGATTGTTTTGTCTCTCTTTTAAAGTGGTTGGGACCTCGAAAATCCGGACAAATTATCAAATTCCGCTCGGACGTCCCCGGACGACCTTAAACCCCGGACTTGTCCGGGGAAATCCGGACGGATGGCAACCCTAACAAAACTAAAATACCACATGAAACCTATAAACTATATGAGTCAGTGACAGAAATTTTGAGCTTAAGGCCGTAAGTCATGTTTAGGTTTAGAATTCACCGCAGTTTAATATATTATGTACAATAATGGCATTCATCGGGCTTTTCTTTCATCACTTTTTTCGTTTCTTTGATTGCCTAAATATCGATACCGAATATCGATATTTAAAAAAGCATCCATATATTTTAGGCATCCCTACCTCGGATAATAATTATTTCGATGCATAATTACAAAATCAACACAATGACATTGTGTAGCCGACATACCCTATATGGGTAAAAAACTGTTTTTCTGGTTTGTTCCCCTGAAGCTTGGTGACATACCTAATAATTAACACCTCGTGTAATGTGCTATAATAAAGAAAAATAAGTTGCACTCGATAATGGGAAATATTATTTACTCCGTGGATTTGCCTCCCAAGGTTTTTCTGATATAGATTTATGGGTTTTTATTTAAAAAAAATATAACTACAACCGTGCGACCGTAAAGCTACTGTTGGGCACCTTCAACTTTCAGTAAGTAAATGATATTTATGATTTAACTGATTGAGATTCATTCGCTTAAGGGGTTTAATCTTAACAGTATTGACGATTCAAAATTCGACATTTCGTACAGGTGAAACTAGAGCTTGCCACCGGCTGTACTACTGGACTCTTACACACAAAAAAATATAGTATCAAAGTGAAACTAATAGTTTTATTATGAAACTAACGTAAGCATGAATAGGAGCAAGCATAACCTAATCACGTATTAAAGATAGTTAATTCTCAAAACTTATATTCACTGTGATATTTCATATAGTCAGTTTTATTATGCTGTTAAGTAGAAATGTTAATTTATGAGATATAATATATCCTCAACTTGAATAGAAATTTGACATCAAATCAGTATTAATCAGTATCTGTACGCAGCGTCGCTCGAACTCTTCCACTTCCAATTAAGGAATATAGCATCCATATAATCAAAGTAAGACGAACTGTCGCGAGAATTGTAAAAATTTCTGTAAAACTACTTTCTAGACACAGTTTGAAAATAAGAAATTGTCACTATTTTTAAAATGATCATATTATACAAGAAATATCTTTAAAATAATAATTATAATTTTATGACATATCTTCAATTTAGCATGTTGGTTGTTTTTATGTTTATTCTAAAATTACTCTTAAATTTTATTTTTAAAACTATCCTAGTTAGGTTTCATATTTAATAAAGCTGCAATACTTAAAATAATAATAAAGTAGATTTATTTTATATCTATTTTATAATTGGTTTAATTATATTTTTTAATACTAATGTATATTTAGACTGTATCGAGATTGCTTATTGTTTTCAATGTAAACATATTTTTATAAAAATAGCAGTATATTCTCTTTGAAATTAGATTTTTTTATGTGTAGGTAATAATTTATTTCGTCAAGATGTTTATTGGACAATGTTTAAACATTAAACAAATCAGTATATCGTCAAATTACAAGTGTATATTAGATTAGCAGATAATTTCCCTGTGACCGGAAAATATTCGTTTGCATACTCAAGTGTAACCGCATTAATGATATGACGGAGTTATCACAGAGTGTTGAGAGAAAGTTTAAAGTGAGATAAAAGTGATAAAAATGCAATCCAGGAGCAAAATAAAGGATACTTTGGGTTATTCGGATGAAGAAGATGAAAGGTATGAGTTGTATATTCCAAGAGCTCTAAAAGAAAGGAGAAAATTAAAATGGTATGTATTTGTATATGTTTCACTAGTAAGTAATATAATATACTAATTTTCAGCTAAGACATTTATGTTAATGACATGTGCCACTTTCAAGTTACTAAATAAGGCAACCCAAAAATCAAAAGAATCTGCTGTAAAAATCCACAGAAATCGACATGAATACCTTTATGTTATGCCTATCTTTCTCTACAGCATTAACCACGTCATAATATCTAGACCATTACTTATTTTACCGGTAATGCAAACGACACAGAGTCGTATTCAGGCGTATTTTATTTATTTCGTTTTAGCTTGTTGATTGTTTCCAGGCATTCTGCAGATTTTCGACTCAAGCATTTTTTATTGCTTTTGGTGGAGACAATTGTTTTGGGTAAATAATAATAATAGTAACTCCCTTAATTTCCACCATTGCTTTTGAAAATAAATAGGTGTGTCCCAGGAAACATTAGGTATACCTACAAAGGGCTTAGCGTTGACTTTAACTGTCTTCAATAAATTGTCTAACATGTAAATTAGGGGTATAAATTTGTTTTTTCATCTGAAATGAAGGAATGCTCTTCTAGAAACTTATTAAAAAGAAATGTTGCAAACAAATAGAAAAATATTGTATTATCGAACCTAATCAAATCAATTAAAAACAAACAAATGATCAGAGATTTTCTTTATGCGGGAGGGGGGGATTTAAAATAGGATGCGGTTCAATCAACGTACACGTACACCCAAAGAAAAGTAACTAGACAGTCACACAGGTCATAACATCAACTAAATGTTTTCTTAGCTGAAAAATAATATAGTAAAAGTAATACTTAGGCTCAATTGTATAGATTGGGATTAACTCAAAAGTAGAGGTTATAGTCCGTTCACAGATTTAAGAGAATGACTGATAAAATTCTCTGTTGAAAGGGTTTCAAGGATCATAGAGAATTAGAGATATTGATTTTATTATCCAGGTAGAGACCGTACTTGGCCGTAATTAGTTTACAAAGCCTTATTAAATAATGAGAAAAAAATGTGTTGCAAAATCAGTCATTTTATTAGTTCGTGTGAATTAAAACGCAGCTTTGATTATCCAAATATGTGGCGTCCGTGGATTGGTGAATCTAGTATAGAACAGCCGGAGGGGGTACAGGTACAACCACAGTGCGGAAATGAAAATGGAAGAAGACACTTATCTTTAGATTCTAAAGAGATTATAAAAAATGTATATACAACTCTCATAGAACGTGAAAAGTTGAGTAAAATGGAATGTATTGAAGAAACAGCCACATTGACTAAAATTTCGGAAAAAAAACAGTATGGAAAATTGTGAATAAACCCATCACCGAAAGTAAAAGAAGAAAAGATTCTGAGACTTGCAAAAAATTAGATCGCAGCGGTGAAGATTTAGTCCGACGCAAAATTTATAAGATGTATGAAGTACACTAAAAGAGAGTTACTTGATGTACCTAGAAAAGGAGTACTACTGCGACAGCTACGCTAAAAGTAAGGGGCATACAGTGCTAAGGCTTCCGCCGTATCACTGTATATTCAATCCCATAGAACACATATTATGGCATCAATTACAATCTGCGGTTAGACGTAATAATGTATCACCCACTATAAACGCTAGTGTACTGGATATTATTATTACTGAAGTGGACAAAGTGCCTGTGAGTAGCTGGAAAAATTGTGTTTTGCATATTAAAACTGTTGAAAATTCATACATTCAAATTGGCAATATTACAGAAAGATTTATTATTAACATAGGTGTTGATAGTGACAGTGAAAATGAATTTAATGAGTAAACTGTAGTTGCATTAATTAATTATAATATATAATTATAATATATTCTATTTAAAATTGTTTATTATTTGTGTCAAATCATCCATGCTTGAAATACAATTCAGTGAGGGCCTGTGTAGACCCCAGTCTGGTTTTAAACAGGCGTCAACACGAGTCGGTAAGTCATTCTCTTAAATCTGTTAACGGACTTTAATTCAGGAGCTAGTAGTAAAATGCATTGTATAACCAGAGGTTACCTCCGACCCTAGTAGTAACCCTCAACTAGTGGATTTGGTATGAGTTGGGATAAAAATGGCGTAATTTTAACATATGTTTGTTTTTGAACCTATTTTATCAACTGAAGCAGGGCAGCGAGAATCCATATAGGTTCAATAATGCTGACAATGCGGTCCATCGCGGGCAAACTACGTTGGGTGCCACTGGAAGCCAAAAATAGGAACATTTAAATATATATTAATCGTGAATTTAATTTAATTTTTCTTAATTGGTCTGCATAAAGCCACTTTTAGTATTAAAAACCCAAATTACTAACACAAAAATATTTCTTAACAATTTACCCTCTCTGATGTGACATACTGGTTTTCTATGGCAGCCGTGATCTTCTCTTTTTATCGGCTTAAAACTTTTTAAAGGTAATTATGCAGTATACCAAATTTGTAACCTTTTACTTATTAACACCAAACCATCCGCGAACTTTGGAATACCGTATTTTTAATTAATTATTTAACAACAAAAGAGGATAAAAGTAAAAATTAATAAACCTAATAACAAATTAAACACTAATAACAAGCAAATTCTAATTTTCTCCTCGGAATTCTCAATCCGCATCACATTACCAACATATTTACATAGGCAGTTTCTTTTATATTCTTAAATTTGACAAACTATATACTGCATAATTACCTTTTTAAACGTTTAAATATTAACCAAATTAATTTCCATGGTATGGTTGGTCGCAAACCATGTACAGGGTTATCCAACCAAGACTAGACAAGGCGATTTTTTGACTTTTCCTGTACTTTTATAAAAAAACTGAAATAGCCATCTTAAGTCATTTTCTCCCGCGAATTCGAATATCTTCAGCAAAAAACAATTGAACATCAAACAAAAGTACTAGGGGTCACTTTGATATTTTTTTAAATGGGATGCCGTATTTTTAATGAGCTTATCCGATTTCTCATATAAATTTTGATCTAAAATGTTGGATTTTTAATTTTTTTTTTTTTTTTTTTTTTTTAGACGAACATTTTCCGAATTTAAAACTGAAGAAAAAAGGCGTTTTTGAATTAAAAATCCAACATTTTAGATCAAAATTTATATGAGAAATCGGATAAGCTCATTAAAAATACGGCATCCCATTTAAAAAAATACCAAAGTGACCCCTAGTACTTTTGTTTGATGTTCAATTGTTTTTTGCTGAAGATATTCGAATTCGCGGGAGAAAATGACTTAAGATGGCTATTTCAGTTTTTTTATAAAAGTACAGGAAAAGTCAAAAAATCGCCTTGTCTAGTCTTGGTTGGATAACCCTGTACCTAGTTATGAACTTATAACCCAACGGTTATAACTCGCACTGATGTGGATTATGAATAAAATAACTTGTTCAAAATTAGAATTAGAAAATAATATATCTACACCCTTGCTAGTTTTTTGGTCGAGACTTTCGTCCAAAACACACAAATACATTTTATTTCATACTGTATTGTAAAACACACCTTTACATATTTAAATTTAGTCCAGAAAATAAGGTTTTACAGCAATAAGTCCGGTAAAATTTTTTTAGCGGACAAGTCCTGTAAAATTTCTTTACCGGACTGAAATTTGTAAGTTTTAGATTAATCAATGTCAAACACACAATGTTTCCACCAGTAAATATAAGCACTTTTCAAATATACGACGCAGAATAACACTTATTCATTATAATTTCAAAACATAATTGTAATTTTCAACAGAACAGTATGAAATAAAATATTGTACGTCATTCGTGCGGCAAATCCTTTGCAGTATTCGTTTCAAAATTCCAGACTCGGCTCCTTCGTCGCCTCGTCTCGAAACATTTCACTCATACTGTAAAAGTTGATTTACCGGACTTATAACGTAAATATCTATTACAAGCCCTGTCACATGTTACTCCTCTTTTGCAATGTCCCTTGTATATCTATCGACCTTTTACCGTCAATGTCAAGTTTTAACCCTTTATAACCTCCACGTTGCACAGAAAACATGTCAGCCGGACTTATTCTTAAAATTATCAGTTTTCATCCCCGGGAAATAGTTTTCGGCTCATTCCTCAACCATCATGGTCGATTTTAAATTTCTTTTCAACCCTGATGTCGTAAAGAAAGCTGACATCTTACGCAGAAGATGCAGGAAACAAGTGAACAAATCGATATCTTGTAATCTAGAGGAAAGTAATGTAAGAACTGTTTGTATGTGTAGAGCTAAACAAAACGATGAACCATTTTGTAATGAGAAATACGAATAGTAAGTTTATTTTTAATAGTAATTAAGAAAAAGGCGGTTGAATGTATATTCTTGACAAATGTGCGAGTGAATATTAAAACATTTTATGCCGCTACATAAACGTACATTACCAACGTAAATAAATTAAATAATACCCAGGATAAGGTTTTTGTAGTTTATGCAATATAGTCAGTACATTTTATGTGTATAATCGCAACGTGCGAATATTAATTAATAACAGGTTTGCGTAATTTTAAAGTCAATGAACAAGAGACCTACATAAAGACAAAATATAAATATTTATAATTTAAAGTATGAGATCACTCGTTATTGCTTTGTTTCAATTTCAATAACAATGCTCAATATTGTATATCCACCAACTAATTTGTATTAGCGAGTGTTATTTTGTTTCAGTCCACACATTAAAAGGCGCTATATACTCGGAGCCGTAGGCATTTTGGTAGTCATTGGTCTAATTTTGGGCGCGTACTACTCCGGAGCTTTTGCACAAGCTAAGCCTAAAGATGACGATGAGTCGGAACTTAAGCCAGCCAATCCCACTGCGCCCCTGCCAGCATCCCAGTCTGTCATGCGAGTGTTCAAGCGTGCGGCGGTATGTGCTGACTCGGCTGTATGCGCAGAGGTTGGCAAGTAAGTATCACGCATGTGTGACTGTCGTTGTTACTGTGCAAGCAAAAATTATTATTATCAGAGGGTGCTTTGCATCTAAGGCCGTACTGCTTAGTAATACCTGTTGGGTGTCAATAAATACCAGCATTATAAATCATCTTTAACAGTCATACGACAAAAAAAATGTGTAACACGCCGGTCTTAAGAAGTGGGAAGATCTTGTTAAACATGCAGAACTATTCTCAAAAAACAGTTAAATTTGTTTCCTTATAAAGTGAAAGTATTGCAGGAAATACGAGCTGCAGATTTAGAAAGACGCAGGAATTACAGTCAGTGGTTTACTCAAAAAGTATTGAAAAGAAATGATTTATTGTACCTGACATTTTTTCCTGAAAACACCTCACTGGTTAGTGAAAATCCCTATTATTTTGTAGAGTCCACATTTGCTGCCTTTTGCAATTACCTCCGATATATACAGGATTTTGGGATTAAGGGAGTTTTCATGTCAGGTAAAACCTTTGACATTTATTCTTTCTTCGCTTGCTTATTTAGCAATTTCATTGGACTTTTGAATTTTTAACTCGGCAAAAGCTCTTGTTGGTCGTGTGTCGTGTGTGTTTATTTTGATTTTTTTAATTGTTCTGCTAACTTTGGCGCCTTCAACCACCGTCTATTAGACGGTGTTGGAGAGTGCCTCTCCTCTGTTTTCAGTGCATCTCTACTGGCAATTGGGCTTTCACATAGGGAGCCAGTCTCTGGGTAGTTTGTAGGTCGAGTCTGCGTCTGGCTTTTGTATGTGAGTCTGATTAGTATGTTCGTCGAAACGTCCGTTCATCTGTAATAGTCTGTTATAACTTTTAAGAAATATTCGTTTAATGTCTGTATTCTAAAATTACTATGTAATACTCTATTTATAGTATATCTTGGCGCACCTGCGATCATTTTCAATGCTCTATTTTGAATCACCTGAAACTTATTGAGCTCCGCTCTGCTTATGTTGCACCATGATAGCGCACCATAAGTCAAAACCGGCCTGACCAAGACTTTATTGAGGTTGACTTTAGTTCTGTTAGTTAGTCTACTCAGCCTGTGAAGCAACCATGGTAACCATGGAGATTTCGACATTTCGCCAAATGATCTACTAACATTATTTTTGCATGTAGAATCACCCCTTAAAATTTCCTAACGCATTTTCCGAATTTGACCAAAGGCTGGAGGCTCAATTCAATTTATAGAGTGAAGCTTGCATTGCGTCAATTAGGCTATATCTACCCCCTACTTCACAGGCGAAGTATACTTGGTAATAGGACAAAGTTCAACCTCTACAAGGTATTGGTGAGGCCGGTTCTCACTTATGGTGCACCTTCGTGGTGCAACATAAGCAAAACAGAGCTTATAATAAGTTCCAAGTACTTGAAAACAGGGCGTTGAAAATTTTTGCAGACGTACCTAGATACAGGGCTGCCCAGAAGTCCGGAATAAAATTAATATAGCCTTAACCTGTAACTTTTGGGGAAAATGCTCGGACACGTCAATTTAGTTTTATATATGCTCACATTTTGACGTTATTCGTTTGTTCTTTTATAGACATTTGTCAAAGATATGACGACATCGATCTTTTTTTTAAATGCAAACATACAGCTTGTGATACATCATTTGAAAGCTAATATCTCGTACAGTATGCTCATAAATTTTGACGCGAGTCTGTCAAGCTATTTCAAAATGGCGACTGTTAAAAGTTGTTTTAGAAAAATCCCTGTTTAAATAAGCGGAAATGATAAATCATTTATGTTTTTTTTACCTTTCAAGGTAAGAAATCTTCATTGTTTCACGTTCTGACATTTTGTGACAATGTGAACTTGTAAAATTAATTTAGGTATTTCCGAAGTATTATTTTATAATTTTCTAAACAAAAATGGTTTTGTCGGAAAGGCAGCGTATCGAAGTCTTGATATTGTTAGGATGTGGAGATAAAATAAGAAGTCGAAGTGAAGTGTGCACTTTATTTAATGCTAAATATCCGAAACATCAAAATTCACAGGGCACTGTTAGTAAAATATTCCAAAAATTTGATGATAAACATGGCACAGTAAAGGACTTGCCTAGGAATGGACGGCCACGTGTTATAGGCGACGATGAAAAATTGGATATTTCAATATCTCTGCAGGATAATCCGCATGTTTCAACAGTTTCATTGGCTCAAAATCATGATACATCTAGAGGTACTATTGGAAGATTTTTGAAAGCAGAAAAATACCACCCTTATAAAGTATGTCTTGTCCAAGAGCTTTTAGAAGAGGACTATGATAGGCGTTTGCAATTTTGCGAAGAAATAATGAGACGGTCTGACGAGAATAATAGGTTTCCACAGAACATATTATTTTCGGATGAAGCTACTTTCTATTTCAACGGGGTGGCTAACAGACATAATTATCGTTTCTGGAGTCAAGAAAATCCACGATGGATATTTGAAGCGCATACTCAGCGGTATCATTAATAACCGAATTTTAGGGCCATTCTTTTTGGAAGGAAATCTCACAGCTGAACGGTACCTGAATTTCTTAACCTTCGAGTTGAGGCCTGCTCTAGCTGTAATTTTTCCCAACGAAGTAAATCCAGATATACTTAATAAAACAACTTGGTTTCAGCAAGATGGTGCTCCCCCGCATTTTGGTGTCAATGTGAGAAGATAATATTGAGATCATATATTTCCAGGTCGCTGGATTGGACGACGTGGTACAATTGAATGGCCACCGAGGTCCCCAGACTTAACGCCTCTAGACTATTTTCTTTGGGGATATTTAAAAGAAAAAGTTTACCAAAATAGACCAAATAATATTGAAGATTTGAGAAACAATTAGATTGGAGACACATAACATACCGGCTGAAGCCATTCGAAATTCCGTTGACGGATTTTACCATCATCTGGGAGCATGCCAAGTAGAGGGTGGAGGATATTTCCAGCATTTGCCACGTTAAACCACCTTCTTGTTGTGTTTTGTTTTGCTTCGTTACATTTTAATTTTTTTTGACAAAATAAATAACAAATAAACCATACCTATTTTTAAGTCACAATGTCACAAAATGTCAGAACGTGAAACTATGAAGATTTCTTACCTTGAAAGGTAAAAAAAAACATCAATGATTTATCATTTCCGCTTATTTAAATAGGAATTTTTTTTTAAACTTTTAACAGTCGCCATTTGGAAATAGCCTGACAGAATCGGGTCAAAATTTATGAGCATACTGTACGAGATATTAGCTTTCAAATGATGTATCAAAAGCTGTATGTTTCCATTTAAAAAAAGATCGATGTCGTCATATCTTTGACAAATGTCCATAAAAACACAAACGAATAACGTCAAAATGTGAGCATATATAAAACTAAATTGACGTGTCCGAGCATTTTGCCCAAAAGTTACAGGTTAAGGCTATACCTATTAATTTTATTCCGGACTTCTGGGCAGCCCTGTATAAGGAACAGCGTACTTCATCAGCACCTTCATAAGCAAACGATAAATGAATTTTTCTCAAAAATTATAACAGACTATTACGGACCCACTAATTACAGACTCACACACGAGATCTAGACAAAACGCTACATACAAACTACCCAAAAACCGGTCCAAACCCATAGTTGTGAGGCACTAATAGTAGAGAGGCATTATCAATAACAAAATTAATGGAAAAGGCGCCAAAATTATACAGAACAAGATTTTTAAATCAAATAGACATGAACCACAATAATCAAGACAATAACCGATTTCAAAATTTTACAAGTGACAAGACCTAAACAGTTCTCGATAAACCAATGGAAGTTAAAGGAGCGCTCTTGACTTACAAACCCAGAGAAGATCCCAAGTATGGCATAACATGAATTTGACACAATTTCAACCTACATTTGGTCCTCTTATAATTGTGATCTAAAGCAAGCCCTACGTTTTTCAGTCCAAGCCTTCTTGGACGAAAATTATTTTTGCTCGCACAGTAGAATAAGCATTTAGTACTTATCAGATAGATTTAAATAGGTAGGTAGGTACTTTTTAAATGTATTTTGCCCAGCTCTGCTTATGATGAATATCTTAGCAAAAAGGCGGTTCGCAGAACTAGATATGTTAAATAAAAGATAGATTATTCATTGTTAAGATAGATGTTTATCCCGTTGAACGTTCGGTAAATGACTTCGTTAAAAATACGACAGGTAAGTGAAAAAAGTGTAACAAATAATTTGGTGACGGTTGAGCGAATGGTTCATAGACCCGAGTCTAAAATCTGACCTGTTCTACTTTGGTTCATATACCTCTATATATGTTGAAGGTCAAAACTGGGTGAAAAAGATGTTTGGAACCTTTCGTTTTAGAGATAATGGGATATTGCTCCTAAAAGAAACCCATTACAATGATATACAGTATGTCCGCGGATGCGATTAACAAGAGGACAAATAGACCAAAAATTAAAAGATACAAAAAAAGTCACTCTTGATAAAAAAAAATTGCTTGTCGAAAAAATAGGAATTTCGATGAGAAAATTGATTCTTATTATACAAAAATGCAAAAACATAAAATCAAACAGTCATTTTTGGACTTTTAACGTGAAATGATAAATAAAAAACTTGCTCCAAATTTAGTCCTAACCCTGATTCCGAACTTACTGAAGAAAAATGGAATTTATGAAGTAAAAAAAAAATTAAACCCGCATTTTACTACTTTTACTTGATTATTACTTTTACATTACTAGACATTAATAAAAATAAATTTAGAATGGACAAAACATAATACACAATAGTCATAGTTCAAAAACCCCTCCCCCATATTCAATTGACTCTCTTCAACTGATAATGATTCCACTGCTCGCCTAATTCGTAGTTTTAAAATTTTGACATTACTATCCATTGGTTGCGCAAAAGTAAGCTGCTTTATACGGCTCCAAAGAAAAGAATCGGCTAATGTCAGATCGGGGCTTCTTGGGGGCCATAAAACTGGCCCATTTTTTCCTATCCATCTCACACCGAATTCTCTGTTCAGCCTTTCTCTGACCTCTCCAGCGTTATGTGCAGGGCACCCAGCTCGTTGAAAATACATTGTGTTGCGATAATCCAGAGGCAGCACTTCAAGGTGATCGTAAAATAATGTATCTAGTAATTGCTCTGTTACAAGTACCTTCGAAAAAATAAGGCCCAATGATACCGTAATATGAAATAGCACACCACACATTGACTTTTTTTAAGTACTGACGTCTTGCGGGAATTCTAAATTCAGGATTCTCTTTACTCCAATATCTGACATGTTGAGAAGCAACAGTTCCGTTGGTTGAAAATGTTGATTCATCAGAAAACATTATAAGCTTGTGAAAATTTCTATTGACGTTACAAATCTCATTTCCAACCAATAAACAAAAATCTAGCCTTTTAGCTTCATCCCCAGCCTCCAAGGTTTGGTTGAAATGAGGCTTGTAAGGGTAAAGTCTATTATCTTTTAAAACTTTTTGAATGGTAGATTTTTGTACTTTTTGAAATTTTTTCACCAGTTTGTGTACAGGGTTTTCTTTTATATTTAGACCCCTATTTAGAGGAAAAACTATAAGAGATAGAAAAAAACTTTAAATATGAAAGTTTTATGATTTTTACTGAATCATCAGAATATTAGCAAAAAATTATTAAAATACTATTACAATGCCGAAAAATATAAGCAACTTATGTTTTTTTAAATGGAACACCCTGTATTTATTTCATTAAAATTATAGATCTTTTTTTCCTGATTACAAAAATATAGGGTTTGTCTATATTAACTCCAACCAGTTTTAAGATATAAACGATCAAAATTTTAAGAAGTTGTATTTAGTTTCTAGTCTAGAATGCTTTGGAAATTAAAAATGATAAAGGTCTGTCGCCATTGAAAACACATGTTATTATGACATTTTTGTCGTTGTTTGCTTGTATTAAACGAACATTTTGCTACGTACTTAAAACAATAACATGGGATATTCTACAGCAGAAAAATTCGATATTATCCATCTATATTATTCTAATAATAGAAATCCATCTACAACTCTTAATGAGTACCACAGGATATTTCCCAATAGAATTTTACCTTCCAAAAGCACTATTAAATATGTTGTGAAAAAATTTGAAGAGACCAAAAGCTTAGAAAGGAAAAAGAGGACAGTAATGAGAGATGAGCAATTAGATTTAAATGTCTTGCTGTTCTTTGAAGGTAAACATTCTAGTTTATACTAATTCTTAAATCCTACAATAATTACTTAAATGTTGTATTACAGAAAATCCTGAAAATTCTATACCAGATGCGGCAGGCCATTTTAATAAATCCCTATCAAAAATACACGAAATTTTGAAAAAATACGGATATCATCCATATAAATTTTTACCAGTCCAAAACTTAACAGAAGATCACAAGAGACAGCGGCTAGAATTTTGTTTGGATGTTTTAAGAAGGCGTGAAATTGATGGGAATCTTTTAAACAAAATTTTATTTACCGACGAGGCAAATTTCAGCACAGCTGGTATGTTTAACCGAAAAAATAAACATTTTTGGGCAACTTCAAATCCCCACAAAATTCAGCCTGTTAGAATTCAGGGTCGTAGGTCTATAAATGTGTGGTGTGGCATTATAGGAAATAGGGTCATTGGTCCAATAATTTATAATGGGAGTTTAACTGGTCCAAGATATATGGAATTTCTTGAAAATGAGATTGAAAACATTTTGGAAGAGCTTCCTCTCAACCAATACGCTACGCTCATTTGGCAACAGGACGGTGCCCCACCCCATAATGTTGTCCCTGCTACAAGATACTTAAATGAAAAATATAATACGTGGATTGGAAGAAACGGACCAATAAGGTGGCCGGCAAACAGCCCTGACTTGACGGTTCTGGACATTTTTCTTTGGGGCTATTTAAAAAATAAAATTTATTACAATAGGCCAGAAAACGTTCAAGTTCTGGAACAAAGAATTCACGAAGAAATTTTGGTGCTAAATAGGGACTTTCCAGTGTTCATTATGAACGCAATAAATCATAAGTTATTAGGAAACATTCAAAAATGTATATTAAATGAAGGGGGTTATGTTGAAAATCAATAATTTTCTATGGTTCTGCATTTTTTCTTTATTTTGTATTAAATATATTTTAAAATTTCATAAAAGAAAGTATTTTTAATTTTTATTTTATATCGCTAATATCTTAAAACTGGTTGGAGTTAATATAGACAAACCCTATATTTTTGTAATCAGGAAAAAAAGATCTATAATTTTAATGAAATAAATACAGGGTGTTCCATTTAAAAAAACATAAGTTGCTTATATTTTTCGGCATTGTAATAGTATTTTAATAATTTTTTGCTAATATTCTGATGATTCAGTAAAAATCATAAAACTTTCATATTTAAAGTTTTTTTCTATCTCTTATAGTTTTTCCTCTAAATAGGGGTCTAAATATAAAAGAAAACCCTGTACATCAATTTTCGAAACGTACACGCCAGGAAATTTGCGTTGGAATTCCTCTACTACGTAGCGATAAGAGCACTGACCATTTCCATAGCATTGCACTATAAAACTCTTTGTTCTACGGTCAGCATTTTCGAGAATATTTATTTTGACACTGACACTAACAACTACAACAACAGGTAATAATGTACAGGTATAGAAGTCCTAATATGAAAGTAGTAAAATGTGGACTTGCAAAAACGTTTCATCTTTTTTTTTAAAGCTTGATTTATAAACTCGAAAAGTTGGTGAGGTTGAAGTTACGATCAAGTTGTGAGGTTAGATATTCCGAACTCCGAGCATAAAAATTGGTTATCTCGAACTACCCGGGAAGTTTTCGAACCTTACATGAGCTTTTCATGAACAACATGAACGAGTATATAAATGGAACTGAGTGTTCCCTTTAGTTTAAATTGAACTTCTATTTCCAACACCAACTGAACTTTAACCTCGCCAACTTTTCGAGTTTATAAATCCAGCTTAATTTCATAAATTCCAATTTCCTTCAGTGAGTTCGGAATCAGGGTTAGGACTAAATTTGGAGCAAGATTTTTATTTATCATTTCACGTTAAAAGTCCAAAAAATGACTGTTTGCTCTTGTTTGATTTTATGTTTTTGCATTTTTGAGATAATAAGAATCAATTTTCTCATCGTAATTCCTTTTTTTTCGACAAGCAAATTTTTTTTTATCAAAAATGACTTCTTTTCGTATCTTTAAATTTTTGATCCATTTGTCCTCTTGTTAACCGCATCAGCGGACGTACTGTATACAGGGTGCCCGGTGTTA
Source organism: Polydrusus tereticollis (assembly GCA_963920685.1). NCBI lineage: Eukaryota > Metazoa > Arthropoda > Insecta > Coleoptera > Curculionidae > Polydrusus > Polydrusus tereticollis. Next base: position 4,887,782 of record OY987333.1, on the reverse strand, counting down.
TTAACAACACTTTTCTAAATTATCTGCTTGATCAGTTGTTAGTTCTGTAAAATGGTCCGTTCCTGACGATGTAAAACATCTACTGTAGTATGGTTATGACTCTTTATGATCTACATAAAATATTAAAATTTTATTAGATATATATACATCTCGGTTCAATATCTAGAGCCGAAAAGGTAAGTCAATGGGATCCCCTTTGAGGCTTTGAATCTCTGTTAAGGGGCACTTTATTATTTTTTTTTTTCTACGACAAATTAGAGCTATTTTGACCTCCCCTTTAACCTCCCGAGAATATGCCATATACTTATCGGGCACCCTGTATACATACGTTATAAACTATGACTATTTATTGATCATCTTTCTTGCCTTTGCTGATTAAAATCGTGTCAACAGCAATTCGCAAATTATTTAAGGGCTCGCTATCGATGTTAATTCCAAATAATTCCCATTTCAACTCACTGATAACGTGTTCCAGGACTAGGGTGAACAATTTCGAGGATATTAACAATAGGGCCATGCCGAATAAAATGGGGGTTTTTAAAATTAAGAGACCAGATTTGCTCCTAAATGTGTGAGGATTTTCGATGTGTTTCTATTTTTATGAGTTAAAAATATACACGTCATAAAATAGCAGAGAGTAATTTAGGGCGTTGAACTCTGGTTCCGTTTCAAAAATAAATCTGTTAATCAGGCGATCCTCACACTAAAAATTAATTAGTTTTCCTTTAAAGTTGGATGTGTTGAACATTATAATACCTATGTGTATAGTAAAGTTTACATTATACCGTTGATCTTTTTAATGCCATAAAACCCTAATTATCATTCTGGCCATAAAATGACCCAAACTTTGTTATATCAGTGTTTGGTTTACCGGCGCGTCATATTTTTGTTGTATTAGTGTTAGAAGGGCGTCCATGGGCTTGTGCTGAGAGTGGGGCATCTTGCCATCTTGTAGTGCCAAAGAAATAATTTAAAATGTGTACCAATCTTTGCTGAAAAGAGATTTCAATTAAAGTTATGCTTTAGCCGAGACGTCTGCTTTAACAAGTACTTCTTTATCTTCGGTAAAGGATACAGTACTGAAACCTATCATTCCCAGAACTGTGGCACATTTAGAAGTATTGACGAGACTGATTTGGATTTATCAAGAAGGAAAATTTATCAAATGTATGAAGGACAATCTGTACCTACCCTGGTTTCCCTAAAAGAACGACGAAACAAACATTTCTTGTAGCATTTCAAGCCTAAGAAAGATTTTGCTTAAAATGGGTTTTAAATATCACATATTTGATAAAAGGCAAACCTTAATGGAATCTCAACGTTTACGGGAATGGCATCATAAATATTTAACGGCTATTAAACAATAACGAAACCTTGATGAAACATGGTTCGACACACATGACACTGCAAGAAAAGGATGGAATGATTTTTCAGAAAAATGTCAAACCAATGCTCCTTCAAGAAAGAATAACAATAATACAAGCAGGTTCACAAAATTGATGTGTTCCGAACTGTTTGTTGCTTTAAAACATAGCAGATTCTTTTCTAGATTACCAACAAGACACTGACCCACAACATTTTGAAAATTGGTTTGAACATCGACTTCCTAAAAATATACCCAAAAATAGCGGTACTGTAACGAACAATGCTAGTTTCAAAGTTGTCAAGTAAAAATGTTTCCTAGTTCTAACAGCACAAGAGCAGAAATACAAAATTTTATGATAAGTGGTAATATATATTTTGAAGAAACTTACAAAAAACTGGATCTTAATCAAATTCCAGCCCACACATTTAATTTTTCGGGATGTTGAATATGCACTTCTCTAAAAACTCTAAAGTTGTAATCCGACCAATACCTGCAATTCTGTCGATTGACAGTACCTACCGTGAAGAAAAAAAGTGCATTCATCGGAGAAACAAATGTTAAAAATAAATTGTGGATTGCGAATGATTGGGGACCGTATTATTGGGCCGTATTTTATACCTGGAAATTTAATAGGTGAAATGTACCTGATCCTGTTGGAAACCACTGTTAAACCTGCTTTAACGAATGCCATAGAAGAAAATGACCGTTATCGGCCAGAAAATATTTACTTTCAGCAAGACGGAGAACCGCCGCATTATGCGTTCCCTGTTAGACAGTTTCTGGATGAAAATTTTCCAGGAAAATGGATTGAAAGAAGAGGTCCTATTGAATGGCCTGCAAGATCTCCTGATTTGACGCCACTGGACTTTTTTTGTGGGGACATTTAAAGTCTAAAATTTATGCAACCCAACCCAATTCTTTGGAAGACTTGCGACAACGAATAGTGTACGAGTGCCGACAAATAACTCCCGCAATGCTCCATAATGTTCGCGAACATTTTGAACAGTGCCTTTACAATTGCATGGAGGTTGGAGGTGGACATTTTCAACATTTACCTACTTGATTGATACAAGCGGCAATACATTTTATTACTTTTAAATTTTCTTTTCTTTTTAGCCCTATTTCTCAGGAACTATTCACTCGATTTAAACGACCCCCCCCCCCCTTTCCAATTAAGATTTTAAGGGTGAAAGCCACCCCGCCGTAGGGGTTTAAGCAGGGGGATGAAAATAGCAAAAAAATATGTCCTCCTGAGAACTAAGGTTCCCGTGTTCGAGCGAATTTTGATTTATTTATTAACAAGAAAATAAACCTGGGTGGAAAGTTTTCGGTGCGCCACCCTGTATTTCTTATTTCTTATTTGTCTGTATTAATCCACTATAACAGGCTTTTAAATTAATAAAGAATACGTGTGTGATAAACGTGCAACAGAAAATAGACCTACAGTGTTGCGTCGTCCCCCCTTCTATTGTAGATTTATTCAAATCGAAGTAATATGGCACCAAGTAAAACCAAATCTTAAATCGAATAATACTTTCCCCACATTAAATGCATCTGTAGTAGAATTAATAACAAATGTAGAAAGTAACATATCTGCAGACTGTTGGAAAAACTGTATACAACATGTAATTAAGGTGGAAAATTCTTATATGTGTAGGAGTACTATGAGACTCTGCACCCATTTATTGCGGTTTGTTGGGACCTATACAGTGGCGGATTTAGAGGGGGGGCACGGGGGCACGTGCCTTCCTGTCATAATAATTTCACGAACCAACCTAAGCGCAACACCCAAAATTCCAAACACAGCGACAAAAAAAAGCAGTAAAAGCTAAAAAAAATTTGCGAAACTAGATGGGTTGAGAGGCACGATGGAGTTCTACATTTTTTAGAAATATTCCCTGCAGTAGTATGCGCACTGGATGAGATGGATGCCTCGAGTAAAGCCCAGTCACTATACGCCGCAATTTGTAAATTTGAATTTTTGTTAAGCCTTCAAATTTTAAGGAAATTTTTGTCCATTACACTTCCACTTTCAATCCAGTTGCAGAGCTCCAGCCTTGACTACAGCAAAGGCATGTTAATGTTTGATGCAGTGAAATGTGCGTTAAACAGAATTCGAGAAAATTTTGATGAAACGAAAAGTATTGCTCAAAAAATGGACGTTGAAATTCGGATTCCTAGAATCACCGCTTTTCAGCAAAACCGTGCTAATGCTCGCTTGACTGATCCTGAGGACTCTTTTCGAGTTAATACATATTTGCCCTACCTGGATTTCCTTATTTCCGAGCTAGATGTCCGCGTCGATAAGAAAAATAATATTGTTATTTCGCAGTTACAAAAAGTAGTTCCCAAATATTGTTTTGAATCTAACTTTCCCGATCGAGAAATTGTTGATGCCGCCCAAAAATATGAATGCGACTTACCCTCAAGTATAGACGTCCTTCGTGGAGAATTAGTTTTATGGAAAGAGCTTTGAATAAGCAAACCGCAAAAAGTTGATAATCCAATGGAAGCTTTAAAATTTTCTTCTATGCTTCCTAACATACAGTGCATCTTAAGAATTCTTTGTGTTTTACCAATTACAACTAGAACTGCTGAAAGGTCTTTTAGCGCTTTAAAAAGAATAAAGACATTTTTGAGGTGAACTATGGGTCAGGAGAGGTTAAATGGCCTGAGTATGCTGCATATTAACAGAGATATTGAAGTAGATCCTGAAGAGGTTTTAAATATATTTATAAAGAAGCATCCTGGAAGACTACAATTAGAATTTATTTAAAGTCTTTATTCTAGGTTTATAATAATTTAGTAAATAACCCCTTTAAAAATGAAACTCTCTGGGAGAAACTTATATCTAATGTGTGCCCAGAGGCGTAACTAGGGGGGGAGCTAGGAGGGCTTAGCCCCCCAATTCGCTCATTAGCTCCCTCAAACAAAATTACAATATTTGCATTATTTTATTTCTTTCCATCATCGCCGACGACATTGCGACGACAAAATTTCACCCCCTAAATTGAATATTGTTGAAAAATCACTTTATTTCTAAGGAAGGAAGATTAAAAATATTTATTCAAAGTATGGGTAACAATATTTAAAGTGTTAAAAATTGTTTTAGGTAGGTACGTTAAATATAAGAAAAATCGTAGGGCACTAATCGATTAGGTAATTATTATTTCTACAATTTTTTAGGCCATCAAAAAATTAAAAATAGACTTTCTAGATTTTGTTTAATAGGTAGACCAAAAAAGGGCGTGGCATCCAAAAAAAAAATTGCCTGCGTCGCATTTTTCTAACAAAGACAGAAAGAAAGAAAGATAATAAGTCACACTAGTTACGCCTCTGTGTGTGCCCCCCTGTCAATTTTTTCTGAATCCGCCACTGGACCTATACAATTGGGTTTAATCAGGTAGCTGATTTATTGCAGTAAAGATAAAGGATAGAATGTAAACTTTACTATACCTCCTTGTCGTTTGATTTAGATTTATCGACAAAAATAGTTAGAATTTTATTCTTCGTTACGAGAACAAGTAAAAAACGGCAAAAGCCACGAAGAAATTTTAAAGTATGTAGGTATACCTATGGTATACAGTAAATAATAATGGCATTTATTGTTTAAAAAAATAGCTATAGTATAATATATCGTACCTATTGTTTATAATATAATTATTTTCCTTATCACAAAGTTTTTAAACATTGCACAACAATCAAGTAAACTGGGCAAAATTTCCGTTAAAAACATATAGATTCCTGCTATACAGCATTTTCTATTTATAAAAAATTTTAAATTACACCAAACGGTGTTGCCATATCCCATATCCACTATTTTTATGCTGGTAAAGAATAAGATATCTACTGTCTAGCGCAGTGTATTTTTTAACTAATTGCAAGCCATGTAGGAAAAACGCAAACGAGTATTACCTATTTGTAAGTTATACACGGAAAAATTATGAAAATCGGGTTCCCCGTTGTTTCAAAGACGTGTCGTCAACGTCGCAATTGCTTGTATTCATGCGCTAAATGACGTTACCAGGCGCAACTATAAAATCCCCGTTAACTTGGCGGTTTCTGATATTTCTCTTCAAACAATCAGACTAGTTATAAATTGACAAGCGTCACGTCAGTGTTTTTTACTGTATTCAAGTGCTAAATTTTTGAGTGTCATGCAACAGAACGATAATAAAATGCCGTCTGCAACCGAGAGCCATTTTGACGAATACGAACACTACAATTTCTCCCAGGATAAGCACATATTTGCAGGCCACAGCGGTAAGCAACGGTCAAAAAAAGAAGCGGAATCCCACACCAACCATTTTGATCCCAGCGGCCATTCTAGGAAAATCGCCCAGAAATTCATGAACACAGAAGCAAACAGAAAAAGTAAATCGTAGAAAGTGAGTTAACTAACCTGTTATCCTCGACCAAGACGATTATATGATTTTTTTAATTATCAGGACTGTGATTTTTTTAATTATCAGACGGTATACGCATACGTGTGGACCGGACGATAATTTTTTTACCTCGAACTTTCATGGCCACCTATTAACATGTTCACGGTCTACTAGTCAAACAACATATTGTTGTTTTTAATTCCATACGAGGCTTTATTTGACTGGATTTTTTCTGTGTTAAAATATTAATTTAATTTAATAAATTATTCTTTTGTAATAGTTTTGTAAGATTTTTCTACTATTACTACAAAATACAGAGTAGTCTGTCTACTAGTTGTATCTTTTTTAACACCAAGTGTTAAATAAATATTTTTTTTGTATTTGTTTTGTTTTTCTATATAGACCCTACGCCCTCAGACGATCAATCATACAAATCAATAGTTTTTGTCGTAAATATCAAAACTCAACCTTTTGACAAACAAAAGACTGGTCAAAAGCTGAAGTTTTGATATTTTCAAGTATCTAACGAGTAGGTACCTACCTGTTTTGTTGTGACCGGAGTGAAGATGGCAGCCAAAGATAGCAGCCAAATTTTCCGGAAATACCCGACCGTCAAAGTACCATCCACCATTGCATATACACTGCTCATTCTAATTCTATTTAAATAAAATAATAACTATGTTATCTATAATTACTTTTCGTAGATTGAATTCAATTACCACTTATATTTTTAATATAATTTAAACATATTGTTTAGTGACATCCTCTTGCACTACCTTGGATCAAGAGAAAATAATTTAAAAACATTATTTTTGCGATTTTCTTGAAAACTGTACATACTATCAAGTTCATATTTTGCAAAGAGGTGTAGGAATATACAAGGAATTTTTTAAACCAGTGACGTCCTCTTGCACTACCTTGGGTCAAGAGAAAATAATTTAAAAACATTATTTTTGCGATTTTCTTGAAAACTGTACATACTATCAAGTTCATATTTTGCAAAGAGGTCTAGGAATATACAAGCAATTTTTTAAACCAGTGACATCCTCTTGCACTACCTTGGTTTCAGAGAAAATAATTTAAAAATATTATTTTTGCGATTTTCTTGAAAACTGTACATACTATCAAGTTCATATTTTGCAAAGAGGTGTAGGAATATGGAAGCAATTTTTTAAACCAGTGACATCCTCTTGCACTACCTTGGGTCAAGAGAAAATAATTTAAAAATATTATTTTTGCGATTTTCTTGAAAACTGTACATACTATCAAGTTCATATTTTGCAAAGAGGTGTAGGAATATGGAAGCAATTTTTTAAACCAGTGACATCCTCTTGCACTACCTTGGGTCAAGAGAAAATAATTTAAAAATATTATTTTTGCGATTTTCTTGAAAACTGTACATACTATCAAGTTCATATTTTGCAAAGAGGTCTAGGAATATACAAGCAATTTTTTAAACCAGTGACATCCTCTTGCACTACCTTGGGTCAAGAGAAAATAATTTAAAAATATTATTTTTGCGATTTTCTTGAAAACTGTACATACTATCAAGTTCATATTTTGCAAAGAGGTCTAGGAATATACAAGCAATTTTTTAAACCAGTGACATCCTCTTGCACTACCTTGGGTCAAGAGAAAATAATTTAAAAATATTATTTTTGCGATTTTCTTGAAAACTGTACATACTATCAAGTTCATATTTTGCAAAGAGGTGTAGGAATATGGAAGCAATTTTTTAAACCAGTGACATCCTCTTGCACTACCTTGGTTTCAGAGAAAATAATTTAAAAATATTATTTTTGCGATTTTCTTGAAAACTGTACATACTATCAAGTTCATATTTTGCAAAGAGGTGTAGGAATATAGATGCAATTTTTTAAACCAGTGACATCCTCTTGCACTACCTTGGGTCAAGAGAAAATAATTTAAAAATATCATTTTTGCGATTTTCTTGAAAACTGTACATACTATCAAGTTCATATTTTGCAAAGAGGTGTAGGAATATGGAAGCAATTTTTTAAACCAGTGACATCCTCTTGCACTACCTTGGGTCAAGAGAAAATAATTTAAAAATATTATTTTTGCGATTTTCTTGAAAACTGTACATACTATCAAGTTCATATTTTGCAAAGAGGTGTAGGAATATGAAAGCAATTTTTTAAACCAGTGACATCCTCTTGCACTACCTTGGTTTAAGAGAAAATAATTTAAAACTATTATTTTTGCGATTTTCTTGAAAACTGTACATACTATCAAGTTCATATTTTGCAAAGAGGTGTAGGAATATAGATGCAATTTTTTAAACCAGTGACATCCTCTTGCACTACCTTGGGTCAAGAGAAAATAATTTAAAAATATCATTTTTGCGATTTTCTTGAAAACTGTACATACTATCAAGTTCATATTTTGCAAAGAGGTGTAGGAATATGGAAGCAATTTTTTAAACCAGTGACATCCTCTTGCACTACCTTGGTTTCAGAGAAAATAATTTAAAAATATTATGTTTGCGATTTTCTTGAAAACTGTACATACTATCAAGTTCATATTTTGCAAAGAGGTCTAGGAATATACAAGCAATTTTTTAAACCAGTGACATCCTCTTGCACTACCTTGGGTCAAGAGAAAATAATTTAAAAATATTATTTTTGCGATTTTCTTGAAAACTGTACATACTATCAAGTTCATATTTTGCAAAGAGGTGTAGGAATATGGAAGCAATTTTTTAAACCAGTGACATCCTCTTGCACTACCTTGGTTTAAGAGAAAATAATTTAAAACTATTATTTTTGCGATTTTCTTGAAAACTGTACATACTATCAAGTTCATATTTTGCAAAGAGGTGTAGGAATATAGATGCAATTTTTTAAACCAGTGACATCCTCTTGCACTACCTTGGGTCAAGAGAAAATAATTTAAAAATATCATTTTTGCGATTTTCTTGAAAACTGTACATACTATCAAGTTCATATTTTGCAAAGAGGTGTAGGAATATGGAAGCAATTTTTTAAACCAGTGACATCCTCTTGCACTACCTTGGGTCAAGAGAAAATAATTTAAAAATATTATTTTTGCGATTTTCTTGAAAACTGTACATACTATCAAGTTCATATTTTGCAAAGAGGTGTAGGAATATGAAAGCAATTTTTTAAACCAGTGACATCCTCTTGCACTACCTTGGTTTCAGAGAAAATAATTTAAAAATATTATGTTTGCGATTTTCTTGAAAACTGTACATACTATCAAGTTCATATTTTGCAAAGAGGTCTAGGAATATACAAGCAATTTTTTAAACCAGTGACATCCTCTTGCACTACCTTGGGTCAAGAGAAAATAATTTAAAAATATTATTTTTGCGATTTTCTTGAAAACTGTACATACTATCAAGTTCATATTTTGCAAAGAGGTGTAGGAATATGGAAGCAATTTTTTAAACCAGTGACATCCTCTTGCACTACCTTGGGTCAAGAGAAAATAATTTAAAAATATTATTTTTGCGATTTTCTTGAAAACTGTACATACTATCAAGTTCATATTTTGCAAAGAGGTGTAGGAATATAGATGCAATTTTTTAAACCAGTGACATCCTCTTGCACTACCTTGGGTCAAGAGAAAATAATTTAAAAATATTATTTTTGCGATTTTCTTGAAAACTGTACATACTATCAAGTTCATATTTTGCAAAGAGGTTTAGGAATATAGATGCAATTTTTTAAACCAGTGACATCCTCTTGCACTACCTTGGGTCAAGAGAAAATAATTTAAAAATATTATTTTTGCGATTTTCTTGAAAACTGTACATACTATCAAGTTCATATTTTGCAAAGAGGTCTAGGAATATACAAGCAATTTTTTAAACCAGTGACATCCTCTTGCACTACCTTGGGTCAAGAGAAAATAATTTAAAAATATTATTTTTGCGATTTTCTTGAAAACTGTACATACTATCAAGTTCATATTTTGCAAAGAGGTGTAGGAATATAGATGCAATTTTTTAAACCAGTGACATCCTCTTGCACTACCTTGGGTCAAGAGAAAATAATTTAAAAATATTATTTTTGCGATTTTCTTGAAAACTGTACATACTATCAAGTTCATATTTTGCAAAGAGGTTTAGGAATATAGATGCAATTTTTTAAACCAGTGACATCCTCTTGCACTACCTTGGGTCAAGAGAAAATAATTTAAAAATATTATTTTTGCGATTTTCTTGAAAACTGTACATACTATCAAGTTCATATTTTGCAAAGAGGTCTAGGAATATACAAGCAATTTTTTAAACCAGTGACATCCTCTTGCACTACCTTGGGTCAAGAGAAAATAATTTAAAAATATTATTTTTGCGATTTTCTTGAAAACTGTACATACTATCAAGTTCATATTTTGCAAAGAGGTGTAGGAATATGGAAGCAATTTTTTAAACCAGTGACATCCTCTTGCACTACCTTGGGTCAAGAGAAAATAATTTAAAAATATTATTTTTGCGATTTTCTTGAAAACTGTATAACTAAATAATTTAAATTAAACAAAGATAAAAGTTTATGCTTATAATATATTTAAATGCTTTATACATAATCCACCTAAAGTCTAGAAAAAATATGTCACTTATAATATCCCTACTGCTTAAAATTTTCTGTTAATAATTTAAGCTTAAGGGATATTTGATTAGAAAATTTCATACCAATTTAATATTATATTGTCATCAAAATTTATATTTTTTTATCATAGGAGACAACATAATAATACATGAACATAAGCACCAAAATAATATTTTTAAATTATTTTCTCTGAAACCAAGGTAGTGCAAGAGGATGTCACTGGTTTAAAAAATTGCTTGTATATTCCTAGACCTCTTTGCAAAATATGAACTTGATAGTATGTACAGTTTTCAAGAAAATCGCAAAAATAATGTTTTTAAATTATTTTCTCTTGACCCAAGGTAGTGCAAGAGGACGTCACTGGTTTAAAAAATTCCTTGTATATTCCTACACCTCTTTGCAAAATATGAACTTGATAGTATGTACAGTTTTCAAGAAAATCGCAAAAATAATGTTTTTAAATTATTTTCTCTTGATCCAAGGTAGTGCAAGAGGATGTCACTAAACAATATGTTTAAATTATATTAAAAATATAAGTGGTAATTGAATTCAATCTACGAAAAGTAATTATAGATAACATAGTTATTATTTTATTTAAATAGAATTAGAATGAGCAGTGTATATGCAATGGTGGATGGTACTTTGACGGTCGGGTATTTCCGGAAAATTTGGCTGCTATCTTTGGCTGCCATCTTCACTCCGGTTTTGTTGTGCCTACCTATATCAAACATTGATCAATGCTATTGATCGGCTCAGGGCCTCTTTAGAGGTTACAGAAATCATTTTGTAAACTATGTATCAGCCAGGGGCGAGAAACTAAAGAATTAGGTACCGTTAAATGAAAAAATAGATTTCTTTCATTAAAAATAATATTTTGTTACTACCTACCAATTTTTTATCTTAGTCAATAAGGAGTAACCTAGAATATTTAATTGTTTCTCATGTAGGTAGAGCTAAATCAATAAGCAAATTAATCATTTACTAAAATTAGATCCATTGTTTTTATAAACATCACAGGTTATTGAAATAAAAATATCACAATCAATTATTAATGCTTGGTTATGGTTAGATAATAAATCGAGTAAAAACTAGTTTTTTGAAGGTTACATTGTTTATTTGTTTCACATTGAACTATTATAAACAAATACAGTGTGTCTCCGGACGAAGTTGACAAGAAAAAAATCAATTTTACGATCGAACGTCATTCTTACGTCAAATATTAATTAATAAAGAAGAATTAAAACCCCTCCAGTGAGTAGGTATATTTCGTCGATGAAAGCGCAAAACCAAGTATCTGTCCAACCCAATTTTTTAGAAGGTGTTTCGTATTAGTATTATTATTGTATTTATTTTGTATTATACAGGGTGATACGTAAGGTCGTTTTAAGAGAAAAAGTTCCTATGAACATATGTCCGGAGTTGCTTCGTTTCTAAGATACAGAGCGTTGAGATTTAAAAAAAAACGGTCATAAACATCCTTAAACCGATTTGGTTGGTAATAAGGTGCTTATTTAGCCCTAACTAGATTGAAATTATTAGGCCCAGTGGCGTATCAGTGGGCACCACAGCCAATTATTATTGAGAAGAGAAAGTACGCCACTACCTTTTTTTTTGTTTTTTTATTGGTTCAGATTAAGCAACTACAAATACAATTTGTTGGTCTCTTGTGTTTTTTTCATATCTGACTTCGTTTGCGACAAAAAAAAATAAAAATCACTTTAACTCATTCCAAAAGCTATCCATGGGCAACATAAAATATCAACCAAAAATAAAAAATAAACAATTTCGACCTTACAGTAAATGAGCAAAATATCCACCTTCTGATAAAATGCACGACTGCATGGTTTCAATATGTTTACTTTTATTATCACATTTTTGGCTTACCACACAAATTATTGCCAAGACCAAATGAAGTACCTACCTACCTGCTTTGGAGAGGAGCTGACAGTGATAGTATTGTCATATTATCTGTAGTAATATATTTAGGGATAGGGAAATTATCGAAAATCATTCCGAAGATTTTTTGCCGTGGAAATCGCTCGAGGGCTTGCCTGAAAGCGATTTCCTAATGGCAAAAAATCTGAGAATGATTTTCTGATTATTTCCCAATCCCGAAATGTATTTTGAAGATTATTTACCAAATAAAAAACTAACGATTTCTGACGGGCGAGATTTTCACTTTTGACAAGGGTGATTTTCACCGGAGAGCGGGAGATTATCGCTGAATAATCAGGTGAAAATCAACCCGCTTTTATAATGGATGAGGTAAATAATCAGTAAAATTCAGAGTTGTCAATTAGCAGTGATTCGATCATGAACAATTTAACTAAAGCTGAAGTGGCTGGCATGCACTTTATTTATGGATTAGCAAATGGAAATGCTGAAGAAGCACGGAGAATTTACCAGGACAGATATCCTAACAGAGTAATCCCATGTGGTAAAACATTTAGAACGCTACATGCAAGATTATGTAAAACTGGAAGTTTTAATAAAAATACAGGTGGTGGAAGACCAGAAACTGTAACAACGCCTGAACTAGAAGAAGCTATACTTGATGCGATAGAAGAAAATCCTTCAAATAGTACCAGGAAGATTGCACTGCAGCTTAAAGTCAGCCCAGAAACCGTTTGGAATGTTCTAAAAAGAAACCTCCTGTACCCATATCACATACAGCAGGTCCAAGCTCTACTGCCTCGGGATTTTCACCCAAGATTAATGTTTTGCAGGTGGTTGATACGATGGCACGCAATAATAATTTTTTACCAAATATTTTAGTTACGGACGAGGCAATTTTTCACGAGATGCTATTATGAACTTTCACAATAACCATTTTTGGGCCGACGAAAATCCCCACGTTATTGAAGAAAGTCATTTTCAGCAACAATTTTTGCTCAACGTTTGGATAGGAGTTATTGGTGACTACCTAATTGGCCCATTTTTTTTACCGCCAAGATTAACAGGTGAATCCTATACGGACTTTTTGCGACATCATTTACCCATTTTGTTAGAAGAAGTACCCCTATATGTAAGAGTCAACATGTGGTTTATGCACGACGGGGCTCCAGCTCATTTTAGTGTTCTTGCTCGGCAGCATCTCGACATCACCTACCCTAATCGCTGGATTGGACGTGCAGGACCTCAAAATTGGCCTGAGTCCTGATATTAATCCTCTAGATTTCTATTTATGGGGTCATCTAAAGGCTCTTGTTCATAAAACTCCTGTGCTAGATGTGAATGACTTGAGGAATCGGACAATTGCAATGTCATAAGGAATACTCCAGGTATTTTTGAACGTGTCAGACAATCAATGACAAATCGATTGCAGTCGTGCATTTTATCAGAAGGTGGACATTTTGCTCATTTACTGTAAGGTCCAAATTGTTTATTTTTTATTTTTGGTTGTCATTTTATGTTGCCAATGGATAGCTTTTAGAATGAGTTGATTTTTATTTTTTTTTTTCGCAAACAAAGCCAGATATGAAAAAAACACAAAAGATCAGAAAGTTGTATTTGTGGTTGCTTAATCTGAACAAATAAAAAAAATAAAAAAAAAGGCAGTGGCGTACTTTTCCTTCTTAATAATAATTGGCTGTGGTGCCCACTGAGACGTACGCCACTGGACCTAATAATTTCAATCTAGTTAGGGCTAAATAAGCGCCTTATTACTTCAAATAACTGAACCAAATTTCAACCAAATCGATTTAAGGATATTTATGACCGTTTTTTTTTTAAACTTCAACGCGCCTGTATCTTAGAAACGAAGCAACTCCCGGGCATATGTGCATAGGAACTTTCTTTCTTAAAACGACCTTACGTATCACCCTCTGAAGTTTCGTATCGTAGTTGGGAAACACCCTGTATAATGAATTATTAAAACTTTCTGCCGGGTCGTTAAGTTTGGCATTTTTTGAGAATTAAAACAGTGACATTTTCCTTCAACTTCATCCGTGGACACACTGTATATATCTCTCAAAAAATCGAAAGTTGTTTTTTGACGATTCTACAGTATCTGCATACCTACTTAATAAAATTGCTCTTATACAGGACCCGAATACTTACAGGGGTGTATCTATTTTTTCAGCGAAATTTTGAAAAAGAATGGCACAGCAGTTGATGCCGCAATCGCTACCCTGTTCTGTAACGGAGTGGTCACAATGCAAAGCATGGGGTTAGGGGGCGGATTTCTGATGACCATCTATAAAAGGGACGAGAAAAAGGCATACTTTTTGAACGCAAGAGAAAAGGCTCCCCTAAATGCGAAAAATGAGGCATATAAAGGTAGCCAGTCAACATCGAGAGATGGTAAGTAGGTGTTCTTATTCTTAAGAATGCGTGCCTAATTTATAGTTCTTTTTTTGTTTAATTTAATATCTTTTGGAGCCTTTTATACAAAGTGTTACAATTGTTAAGCGGGAGAAAAAATATGTACGCCACTGCCGTTTTCTCTCTTGATGACACTATTATGTAGAAAGTTTAATGGCTAATGCGAAGTACCTTTTGATAATTTTTTTCATTCCGGCTCTACTTATTTTTTTACATAAAAATAAAATACAAGCACATGCAGAAAACAGTACTTATTGTAAATTTAGTTTACTAAGAATTTTATAGTATATCTCTCTATAAAACCTTTTAATAACTATAAATCTGTATGTCAATCTTTACCAAAATATAAATTGTAAACTAAATTTATAAAAAAATATGGTTAGCTTTTTTATATAGCATAGTATAATTATGCCACTACTACTAAGGTATATATTACATTTTACAAAATTTAATGCGTTTTGGTTAAATTAAATAACCATTTTTTTTAGTTAAAAGTAAGAAACTGTATTGTTAATTTTACTAAATCCTTTTGTGGGTTTTATAATTTTTTATTACATGAAGAGAGAAGCAGAAAAGATGGTTATAACGGAAAATTAGTAAAAATTACTATATTTCTTTACTAAAATGTTTAATAGAATTTAGAAGGGTGTAATTATAGTAAGACTATTTAACAATAAACTATTTGAATTTTTATAACACTATATTTGCAAAATATCAAAAAAGATAGAAGCGCTTATAAAATTTTCTTAGGAAAATTCGTATTTTACTAAATGAATATAGTAGAAACTCCTAAATAATTTACAGGAATAGTTTAAGCATTGCATTTAGAGTTATGCCATCAAAGGGGTCGTACCTCTAACTCTTACTCTTATGTGCTTTAAGTTCAAACTGGTTAATTTTGTCTCTGATTTTGTGTTTTATGGTATTATGGTGCTGTTATGTCGAGTTTATTTTTATTAGCAGAATGGAATCTGGAAGACTTAGTTTGGACCAAGAAAGAAAGACCAAATATATTTCATTATATCCTGTGTAAAAGCAAATATAAAATGTTACAAAAATATTTAAACGAAACTACAAAAGGAGTTTTAAATATTTACTAAAATATTTAATTAGTAGGTATAACAAAAGTTGGTGGTAGAAATTCAACTAAAATTATTAGAATTTACGAAAAAATATTACAAATTTTACGATATTCATTAGTAAAATGTGCAAAACTGCTTGGTAGTTTTTACTGTAACGAATTTTTTTATTCCGATATATTTTTGTAGTAACTATTAAAAATATTAACTCGTTTTTCCTATAATTTCCTTATAATACCATGTGTCTGTCCTATATAGAACTATAAAATATAGTTACTTCTATCATATTTTTGGTTACTTTTATAAAAAATATTTTCCGTGCACGTATAAAAAACTTATGAACGTAGAAAGAACAAAAATAAAAATTAAACTTTAGCTCTCTGTATCTCCGCGACGGACATAGGTTTATAGGAACTTCTTTACATATTTCTAAGCAGGAAAACTTATCCTGAATTTTTTCGCAATATTAATGCAACGCCCTGTATAATAGTATGTATATTCTTTATTGCGTCAAAGTAAATATTAGGGAGCAGTAAGTATAAGCTTTAACGTCAATATTGCACAATAAGATTTGAACCCCATTACATTGAATTGTTATTGATTTTAACCAATAATTTATTTCATAAATAGAATTCCATTGAAAATTTAAATAATAATGTCGGAGGTATTAAATAAAATGTTATAAAAATAACACAAGCTTATACAGTAAATTGTTATGTAAACATATATACTTTAAAATGGACACGTACAACACAACATGACTGGTTAGTGCAGCTTATCAATCCCTTATCCTTATCAGCAGTATACTGTTGTGAACTTTTGAAAAAACATACAAAGCCTTTGTCAGTATAAATTGGAAAATATACCAATTAAAATTAAATATTTTTTATTTTTGCTAACGTAAACACTTATTTGTTCATAATAAATGTCTAAGTATGCTTAAATTGTTGTTGATCGTCCACATTATCATTTAATAATAATTATAAGTAAATAAAACTGTTATGGAATAATAACATGCACTTTTATCCTGAGATACAAGTTCTCCACAGACCTTCTTCCATATTAAAATACATAGTTATGTACCTATGTATCTAATTATAATCATCATCGATCACAATCAATCATAACTATATCTTCTCTAACGATATGAAATTTCATTTTAAAAGTCTTTGTTCAGCACATCCTTCATTCAAATTTAAAAAAAAAATAGGGTCAATGTTCTGCAGGGTAAACCTCAGAATTCCGATTTATACCTTATACATAATCACAAAATATTTGGTGATGTGCATCTGAGAAGCGTCAGGCGTGTGCTGATTGTTCGTCATTAGCGTAGCATCGTAAATCCAGTATGTTTTTTTTTTGCAAATATGCTAGGACACAGGGTATTCATATTTTAAAGGGTGGTCTTCTTTATTTCAAAAATATTGATACAGTGTAACCTAAATTAGAAATATGACGTCATCGACAATTTTTTTAAATGGCAACCCTAGTTGTTTATTAAGGTACTATTTTTAAACACCATATTAAGTTACACATAACTGCAGTAGTAAAAATTTTTCATGCGCATAAATTTCATTCTGACAAAATGAGAATTCTTCGGCAATTGACAGAAAATGATCCTGATAGAAGACTTCACTTTTGCGAGCTAACGATGGACCAACTAGAGAGGAATAATCTAAACACAGATAACATTATATTTTCTGATAAATCAATGTTCATGTTAAATGGTACCCATTGAATGGCCACCCAGGTTTCCAGACCTTACTCCCTTAAACCACTTTTTATGGGGGGTACTTGAAAAGCAAAGCTTTTAAGACGAAACCGACAAATGTTGGATATGTTAGGATATTACCAAATAATAAATGGATAACATTTTGAGCATTTATTAACAAAAAAAATTAAAAACGAATAGAAGCATTTTTTTTTTGTTTAAAGTAAATAAAATTAATTTTTGTTTCAAATCTTATAAATGACAAAGATAAAAATTTAAAATTTGGCAGTTATGCGTAACTTAATATGCTGTTAAAAAAATGTAAATGAAAAACTAGGGTAGCCATTTAAAAAAATTCTCGATGACATCAATATTCCTTAAATAAAAAAGACCACAGTATTTTTCCAAAAAACAAAACCATACTGGACTTACTGAATTTATTCCAAGTTACAAACTATAGCACTGTATATTAATACATAGGAAAATTTTTTTTTGTGTATATATATATACTTAAGTAGATACACGGTACAAATAACTTTTTCAATATAAATATTTTGTTTTACAGGTGGTCTTGCAATTGGAGTTCCTGGTGAACTAAAGGGTTACTGGGAATTGTATAAAAGATTCGGTACCTTAGAATGGAAAGACCTCATCCAGCCAACTGTAGACGTTTGTAATAAAGGTTATATTATATCTACACACCAATACAATGGTATGATAAACCGCAAATTGCGCGAAGATGATGTAAATTTCAGGTAGAGATTAACAAATTACATATTGTTTTCATGTTGCGCATTTTAAGCGAAAAAATATCTTAGACTATCGTTTTACTTTCAGAGAATGGTTTAAAGATAAAAACAACGAATATAAAAAACCAGGATCAAAAGTTGTTCCGACGAAACTTTGTAAAACTTTAAGTTTGATTGCTAATAGCGACGGCGACGATTTTTACAACGGAACTTTGTCAAAAATGATTCTGGAGGATATTAAAGCAGTTGGAGGAATTCTTACAGCCGAGGACTTTAACAGATATGAGTAAGTGGTTAATTCACGAACTAGGTATATCTATTATTATAAAAATTACTTCAGGAGATACGTGTATAGCAGTGGCGGCTCGTCGTATAAAGCAACTGAGGCCGGCCTCACATGTAAAATTAATAAATTATTTATTTAAATATAGAACGTTTTTTAACTAATTTCCAATCATTAAAAGTATCAAAACAATAGAACATTGAATTGACATCAAAGTTCAACATATTATCTTTTAAATTTAGCGCGCACCCCATCCAACATTAATTTTAAAAACTGAAATCGTTGCCCGACCGCATAAAAAGAAAATTGTAATCCCAAAAACTTGAGCTTCCTATACGTCACAAATCGCTTATAAAACGCTATGCTCTCCAACCCGGCATCTCCACCGCTTTAATCGCGCACAAAAGGAATAATAGCCAAATTTTGCAGGCGAGTGAGGCCCACTTATTTGGGCCTATATCGTATTATTTTTACAGTAGCTTGCAATGGCTTGCATGTTGCCAAATGTTGATTGAACAAGGACACTTATTGACTTATTTACTTATTATCTAAATGTTTTATTTTTAAAAACATAAAAAAATAAGTTAGAAATGATTGATAAATGTTTTCATTGTTCTATAAGATATTATTAATAAATATGCAATTAAATCCCATTAACAAAAAACAGATAAAAATTAAAGATTACAGGTGGGTGCCTAGTGCCTATTTGAAACTTGGCAATGTTTTATTGTTAACAGGCTCATCTATCTTTTCTTCTCGTAGGATCAGGTATCGGCTTATTAGATTTAATTAGATCGTTGGAAAAGCCCTTTGCCGTTAGGTTACGAGTTACGACGCGTGCCATTCGTTTGTGATTGTTAACCTATCGTGATTTTAGATTTTCGAGACGGGTCTGCGGGTTAAAATACTGACTGGCATAAGGCCATTAGTTTTTATGGTGTTAATGTAAACATATAGATGCTTAGAATTTAAATGGGGCATAGTTTTAGATATTTTGAAGGGTACCGTTAGAAACGGCAGTTTTTGTTAGCCATTCGTCGGGTACGCCTTAAGATTTGTGTTTGTCGATGTTTAAGCCTATTCGTACATAAAAAATTGATTATTAAACTATATCACTGATATATTTAGTTTTTTCTGTAGTAGTTCTTACAAGAGCAAAATAGAGACACAATAGCGGATGCACTGAGAGAAATTGACCCTGACCTTGCAAATTGAATATTTTTTTCGTGAAACCTAGTATTTCAAAATAATTATATTGCTGGTTGAATTCCTAACTATTCATTTTAAGCTAATGACCTTGAAATCGCGAAAAAGTTTCGCCTGCATTTTGTAGCCTCACCCCCTTATACACCCACGAGCCGCCACTGGTGTATAGAGTGATATAGAAAAACAGTTGAAACACCCTGCCCTGTACATAACATATTATATACAACCCTTGTTGATGGTGTAAAAATATTTGTAGAGCCCAGTGGATGGACCCGATCTCTTTCAAATTTCAAAACGAAGATACTATATATACGGCCCCTCCACCGGGTTCCGGAGCTATTCTGAGCTTAATACTGAGTATTTTAGACGGTTACAAGTTTAACAGAAGTAGTATAGAGGACCTGAATCAAACAGTTTTGACTTATCATAGAATCATTGAGGCGTATAAGTACTCTTATGCAAAAAGAACCGAACTGGGAGATACAAACTTTGTTAATATAACTAAGGTGAGATTATTTTTATGTTGAAAGGGTTTAATCTTGGTTTGCTCTTCCCCACCCCCTATAATATCGGCAATCTTTGCTTTAAATTTGAGCGAGTTTTAATTACTTATTACTTTCTTTAAAGTGATTGTAATGCTGTAACGTTTTAGTTGCTCGCGAATTTAACTACACGAGAATACGCCGATAATATAAGAAGTAAAATAATGGATAACACGACATTCCAAGATCCTAAACATTACGGAGCCATTTATTATGATAAGGGAGACCATGGAACAGCTCATATTTCCATTATCGATCAAAATGGTAACGCTATTTCTGTAACCAGTTCTATAAATTTGTTGTAAGTGTTAATCCATATTAAAATTTATTTCGGATATTTTTTCCAGTTAAGTCTTATAAACTATAAAATAACGATGTCCTAACTACCTATACAGGTTTGTGGCAAACCATTTAACGGGGCGATAAATTAATTTGGTTTCTTACATAAAAGGGCATGCAGCTAAAATATTTTAGACAATGTCGCTTATACCAACTTTGATACTTTAAACGGAACATCCCATACTAACCACCATTTTTAAGGTACCTATTAATTAATTTTCATTTTTTTTTCAGAGTATTACCTGAATAAATGCAGATATTTTTGAATGGATTTATCTAGGCCTGTACCATACCTATACCACTACTATATACTAGTCAAGTTTCTGAATACAAAGCAAAAGTTCGTTGAAAATCTTACAGAAGTTTCTCCCTTTTCCCTTTCGTCACCCCCAATCCTTGGACGCGTTTCGCCGTATAGCGGCTCATCACAAGAATGTAGTGTCTGACAATACTGACAAAAAAGAAGGGACCTCAGTGGTATTTCAACACAAAATGCATATGAATATTGTGAAATGTAGAGATGCTACATGGCTGCATTTTACAATATTCATTTGCATTTTATATAAACCGATGAACTGGCTTTCGGCGTCACTTGATGACCCATATTGCGGGTTCCATCCCACGTTTTTAGACCTCTCTCTAGGTCGTCATTGATTTGTGCTGGAGAAACATGTGTTAACTTAAATAAAGTCCAGACATAAATATATTTTACTACAAAGTAGAAATATTCTGCTAAATTAAATAAAACCTTAACAAAATTCAATACCCAGTTGTAAGCGGCAACTAACAAAGAAATCCACCTCGGAATAATTCGATTATTAAACTAAATTACGCCCAAACGCCTGTAAAAATATTGTAACGGCTTCACACGACCGTTAAAATTAGTGTACTTCCCAAAATATGCCCCCAATATTAAGTTCGGTTCTAGGATTTCGAGTTAGGACAAAACCTATAATAAAATAAATCCATTTAGAACCAAGAATCCTTTGTCGGATATTAAAATATGCTAACGAATGCCTTTGTGAAGCACTGACACATCACAGTGACAGCATCTGCTTCTACATCTCGCTCAACTTTCTAATTGGCTGTATATAAACATGACCGCAGCGGTAATCACAACCAAGGACTACGTAGACCGGTACCCCATATATTTAATAACTTTGACCAAAATATAAAGAGCCTCCGAGTTTTAGCATTTATTGCAGTTCCTTATGTTTCGAAAGAAAAAATGGAAATTAATTAATATCTAGAGAACGGGAAGAAATAGGTATAGGAAAATAATTAGAAACATTATTAAGAAACTACTAGAGATTGTATAAAGAGTTACTATATATAAAGGATGTTCTGTTTAAAATACCAAAGTTGCTAATACTTTCTGGTTCGCATTGTCAAAAATATTTAAGTTGGGCATACAAGATCCCAAAGGTGATATGGCTGGTCCAGTTGACTGGTTCGTCGTTAACATCCCTTCACCGTAATCACCCTGTAGATATATTTTAGCTTTGGGGCGGGATTGACCTCCAAACAGACCGGAATCATATTCAATAGCGTAATGGACGACTTCTCATTTCCATATTTCGAAAACTACTTTGGTCTGCCTGGATCCCCCCATAACGAAATGAAACCCGAAAAGAGGCCGTTGTCTTCAATGAGCCCCACGATTATGGTGGACAAGAACGGAGACGCCAAAATGGTCATCGGAGCTGCTGGAGGGAGCGTTATAACGACTTCAGTGGCCTGGGTTAGAATAGAATTATTATTGTTCCTTACTAACGCGAAACATTTCAACAGCCAGAATAATTACGAAAAAAAAATAGTAAAATTAATTTTTTTTTTAATTTTAGACCATAATTAGATCAATATGGTTCGGTGAAAATATTAAAGAAGCTGTAGATGCTCCAAGAATACACCATCAGCTGTACCCTATGCACGTCATGTATGAATATGGGGTTCTACAAGTGAGTTTGTTATTTAGAGAAACTTTTTATTGCATATATTAGCTAATAATCTAATTTCCCAGTGTATCAAGAAATAAACAGTATTACTTATTACTTTTTTAGTGTGTTGTTGATTTTCGCAAAAAATCTGAAAACACCTAATATTTCCGAAACAGTTAAAGATAGGTATAGGATATTGTACATGAAATATGTCTAAAATTTTCTGAAGAATCCGAAAAATGAATGATATACAGGGTGTTGCATTTAAAATAATTGGCCACTGTTACATGACACACCCTGTATAAAAAGTTTTTATTGAAAAATATGCGCAACTAGAAATACCAATTAATGGACGTGTCCGAACGTTTTTTCGGACACGCCCCCATGTATTTATTATCGAATTTATTCCACTTTGGCTGATACACAATGTATATATTTTCAGCAAGTTCTTGATGGACTGAAATCCCTGGGTCACAAAGTGAAAAGAAATCTGGTGTCAGTCATCTGTGCTCTTAAGAAGGAAAATGGCGAGATAATAGCAAATTCTGACTATAGAAAGGGAGGAGACGTATATGGACTCACTTAAACAGTTTTCCATTTGCAGTCTTGTAATTTCGTTGTCTCTCAGAAACATAATAAATTAGCCGATGTAGTATTGTTTATGTAAATATTGTTATAATGGCCTTATTTATGACTTAACTCAATTTAATTAATTTATGGCATATTTTTTTTCTTCAACAGAGACGTTTTTAAAAAATTTGTTAAATCTGGGTCTCTTTAAAAGCCTCGGCTCAGACACGAAATCTCTTAGTAAGGATTATGGAATTATCTGTAATAGAGACCCATAAAAAGAACTAAAATTAGTAGAATACATAATTAACGTCCTTTGATCAATATATAAATAAGTAAATCCCTTATTTGCAAAACATTTTTTGTCAGCCATTGTGCATCTATTTTATTAATTTTATAATAAAGAAGAGTATTAAAACCTTATTTAAAATTTAACGGACTTGTGATATAGGTAGTGTAAATTTTATATACATAAGTATTGTTAAAATTATTTAACTTCATTAACATACTTATGTATTATTTATAACATTTTACTTCGTTATAGTATATTGATTGTTTTAAAACTTTGTCAATTTTATCTTTATAAAATAAAAAATAAAATAGATCAAATAATACTTAGTCTAATTATTTTAATATATTAATTTTAATTTCCTTCAACTAAATGTGTACACAAGGTGTTTCAGAAGTACAGTACGTAACTTAAGGGAGCTAGGGATTCCTTATGATATTCTAAGAGAAAGAGTTCTTATGAACATAATATGTCCGAAGTTGTTTTTGATACACATAATTAGTTCAGAAAATTTACCTTTCCAAAATTTCCTTGGGCTTTAAAACCAATGTTCTAAAGTTACAAGGAATTAAACATAAAATATGAAGGGAGAAAAATAGGTTGGGGAATAATGGTGCCAAATATAAAATATGACATCTCCTTCAACTTCAATGTTCAACGTCAAATTCCTTGAATATGTTAATCCATAAAGTACAGACATCTACTATATTTATTGTAACAGAAGTACACCAAAGAAATATTGACAGCTAATTTAGTAGAAAATTTAAAATACCCCGATGAATACCATCAATGCAACTTTTCTACTAAATGCTATATGCAAACCTTCTTTGGATATACCTATGCCCTAAGTATACAAACTTACTTCCCCTTCCCTGTTATTGATATCATTTTTTAAATTTTTGTTCGGCTCCATGCTCTAGGAATATTTCTATAGTTTCAACCCGTACTTTTAGTCCATTAAAACCAGTTCTTTTGGCTTTTCAGAGAAAGTTTAATTAAAACAATTGACTGCTGCTCTAAAAATATATAGGATTACTTACAGTGCGTGCCTAATGAACAGTTCAGCTTTGAAAGCAAACATTGCACAGTTTTAGAGGAAGGTTCCGTTGTCTTGTTGCTTAATTTAATAACAAAAACAAGTATCATTCAAGGTAAGGAAGTACGGCAACATCGCAGTTTACCACCTGTTAAATTATTTTCGGTGCATTGAAACTACAAATGCACATGGAAACAAGAAAAGGCAGTAAACTATACTTAGGTTCTAAAACGTTTCCAACCGCCACTTCCCTAGAATATATGCCGTCTGCCGGCATAAACGAAGTGTTTAAAGCCTACATGATGTAAACAAAGGATTTATTGTTATGCAACCAGATATACTTCCGTGTTAATTGGAACGTTATGACAGGATGTTACCGTGTGTACGAGAGGGATGATATATCGCAAATACGAATTAACATGTTTTGACAAAGTAGATACGTACGCAGCTTTGTAGAAAGCACACGGTCTCCTCGCGGCATTATGCGCGGGTTTAGCTGATTTGATAGCACTCAAGCCAAGTAATTAAGTTGGTCAATTCGCGGTGTTATCCCGAAGATATAATATTGTGATTATTATATCCAGACTTAAGTAAAGTTCCGTATCACGCCTTGCAGAAAGCACACGGTCTTCGCGAGGCAATTTGCGCGGTTTTAGTTGATTTTATGGTATTCAAGCCATGAAATAGTTTGGAAAATTCGCGGTATTGTATCCCGAAGGTGTTAATAATATGATTACTACACCCCAACTTAGGATCCGTTTATCTGTTGAAATAACGTGGTCAATTCGCGGTGAATGCCCAAAGGTAGAATAACGTAGTAATTATACCACGACACGAGTCCTGTTTATCCATTGTAAAAAGCAGTCTCAAGTTCCTAGATACGATAAATTCTCGAAGGTTTTAAGAGTACAGTAGTGCATGAATCCCGATATTATTGTTTGTTTAGTGGTGCAATGTTGGTGATGTAAAAATGTATAGCTGTTTTAATGCATTAAGTAGTTACCATACTATGTTGTAAAAGTAAAAAGCATTTGCTGCTACGCAGAACGGACGTGAAGACAAGTAAAAGAAATACCAGAAGTAAATAGGTATATTTTGTGTGAGAAAAAAGCCTTTTATTTCAACTGACATATTTTGAACCACGCAACCTATGAGAGATACAGTAAATAATTTCTGTGTGGCGCAAGCAAATAAAGGCGGCGTTAACACACAGTTAGGCAGACAACGAGGCTCACGTCCAACATAATGAAGGGCGCACACGGAGGCGGTCTTCTTTAACGCTAACAAAGCATGTGACATATACGGTTCGCATAAAGGTCTTTTACTGAAATTAATAAGATTCGGAGCTCCGAAATACCTCATCAAATAAGCTCTTTTTTGCAGAATAGATTTCTAATCGCTGTTAAAAGTGCACTCTGGCGGCAGACGGCTTGCATTATTAACATCCTTTACACGAGTTTACTATTGCTGAGCGATGAACGTTTAAAATTAAAACCCCTTTATAAACAGTGTATATTCTTTCCATGAATCCCACAACTTTTGCTTACTTTGCATAAGAAAGTATTGAAAATTTTAAATACTTACATACCTTTTACACCCACTAAACTGGAAGTTAATTTATGAGCAAAAATGCCACACATAAAGGCTGGTAATCTAGATGATCCACCAAGATCATTTCCTAAAAATTATATCAATTATCTTTTTGGCTTCTAGCAGCAAATCCGCCAGTGCTTGACCTGTTCTATATTCTATTCTGTTCCAAATTTCAATGGTCAATTATATCTCAGTTCTACAATATCAACATTATATAAAATGTTATACTATACTAGTTTGCAAGACGAAGATAAGGACTTATGCTTGTTTTTATAGAAGGCCCATAGAAGTTGATATCATTTTTATCCAGGTCCAGGAATTTTATGGCTGAGCAATGTGTTATGGAGTTTTGCCAGAATGTGAGAAATGCTTACTGGGAATGCGAATGCAAGAAAGCGATAGATCGCCATCGAAGTTTAGTAAAACTATAACTAGAATGTTAAGCTTTGCAGCTATGCTTCATTTACTTCTAGTTCTACCACAGAGTAGTCGTAGGTCGGCACTGTCTCAGGTTGAGCCCACAGCAATTGAAAGGAGAAAAAGAAGAATGATACAAATCAAAACATGGTCATGGTGTAAGAAAGTGACAAATATAATTGTGTTTTAAGAATTTTTCTGGTTTGAAATAGTCTTTGCAGTGTTAGTTTATAGACTTTTTCCATGAATTCTATATATTAAAAAATGGACTTCGCCAGGAAGCAGCTCGAGAAATACGGCTGGACTGACGGTAACAACAAATCATTAAAATTCCTGTGGCATGTAGTTTCGAATTTCATAATATT
Source organism: Polydrusus tereticollis (assembly GCA_963920685.1). Lineage (NCBI taxonomy): Eukaryota > Metazoa > Arthropoda > Insecta > Coleoptera > Curculionidae > Polydrusus > Polydrusus tereticollis. The sequence goes on along the minus strand of OY987333.1, from coordinate 4,860,997 downwards.
CAATTTATATCTGCTATAGAAAAGAAACGGTGAAGTAAATCTTATATCTAATACAACCTTTCTTATAAAAAGAATACAGAGGTTTTCTAGTATGTGTGTTACCAGTGCAATTTGATAATACAACAGATATAATATTGATTCTATTACGGGTACTCCCCTGCTATTACCACATCTAGGGGCCCTTACTGTAGGCAGGTTTACTAAACACAACAAATCTCGAATAAATGAAGGACTAAGACAGATAGCAGGGGCCACCTACAATGTCTTTCGATGTTTATGTTGTCAATAATTTGCTCTGGCAAAATTATCAAAGAACTTTGTATTTTTCATGACCAGGAAGCCTGCAAAATGTGATTATCACATTTGTAGGCTTTTGTCTTGGTCATTAGAAAGTGGTTTAATTAATTGTAATTAAATAGTACCTATATTAATAATTTTAGGAAAAGGTTTGGGCCGTAAAGAAGATGGTATTGCCACTGCACTGAAACCAAAGCTTAAGTTTGATAACTCTGGGGTTGGACATAATGTTGGAGAACAATTTACCAACAATTGGTGGGAAAGAGTTTTTGATAATGCTGCACAAAACATTGATATCAAGGTGAATACTTTTTTTTAAATTGATATTCCTGATTTTGCAAATAATCAAATAATGATTGGTCAAATAGATCTTAGGTACAGTTACAGTACATCATAAGTAACAATTATAATAAATATTATTTTTTAAATCTTTATGTTAGCAAATACCTAATTTTATTCAAAGGTTTGAGTTGCTAGAATAGGAATATACATAAATTAAAGTGTATGTAACGAGGTATGTAAGTACAGTACAACTTCGATAATCTTGAGATATACCTTTGCAGCTATTGCCGGATTAGAGAGGTATTCGTACTAGTGGCTCATTTTAAGAATTTTTTTGTCTTTGCCTTGCCCTGTCAAATTACTCAATGTAAAGATAAGTAACACAACCAAAGATGTATTTAACAAGACAGGTCAAAGTGAAGATTGAGAGTGATTGAGTGAAGACAAAAGATGTTGATTCATGGCGAAAAGTGAAGATAGTAAAATGGTTGGAAATAAAATTCTCTAAATATTGTAGTTTTAGGAATTTTCAATATTTTTATTATTCATGGAGTTATTGCTTAATTTGACTATTTTCAAAGGGGTTGAAAATGCTTTTTACGTATAGCTCGGTTCCTGTGGATTTCTCGCCGAAAAGTGAAGATAGTAAAATGGTTGGGAATAAAATTCTCTATAATATTATTCTTTTAAGAATTTTCAATATTTTTATTATTCATGGAGTTATTGCTCGATTTGACTATTTTCAAACGGGTTGAAAATGCTTTTTACATATAGCTCGGTTCCCGTTGATTTTGCGACGAAAAGTGAAGATAGTAAAATGGTTGGAAATAAAATTTTCTATAATATTGTACTTTCAAAAATTTTCGATATTTTTATTTTTCATCGAGTTATTGCTCGATTTGACCATTATGCGAAGGAGTTAAAAATGCTTTTCACGTATAACTCGGTTCCTGTTGATTTCGCGCCGAAAAGTGAAGATAGTAAAATGGTCGGAAATAAAATTCTCTATATTATTCATTTTTAGGGATTTTCGATATTTTTATCATTTATCGAGTTATTGCGACCCGAGTTGCGACCATTTTCAAAGGGGCTGAAAATGCTTTTCATGTGTAGTTCGGTTCCTGTTGATTTCGCGCCGAATAGTGAAGATAGTAAAATGGTTCGAAATAGGAGGTTACTTTACTTATACTATAATATTATTCTTTTTTAGGAATTTTCGATATTTTTATCATTTATCGAGTTATTGCGACCATCTTCAAAGGGGCTGAGAATGCTTTTCATGTGTAGCTCGGTTCCTGTTAATTTCGCGCCTAAAAGTAAAGTTAGTAAAATGGTTGGAAAGTTGACAACCCTACCCATCACCATGGAATGACCCAGAACCGAGAAGAGCCAACAAACGAGAAGCGACAATATGACATTTGGCGATATCAATGTAGTGGGAGGTAACCCGGACAACTGTCATAAGTTTAAGCCGGCCCCGTTAGTCCGGTAGTCGATGAGTTATCGTTATCGAGTTTGGTTGTCTTTTTGTTGAAAGAAATGTATTGTTTAACTATTTATTTTTGTGAGTGCTGTGCTATTATAAAACTATGACTGGTAATACATGTGCGTTTCGAGAATGTCACTCAAAAGAAGGTCAATGAATGAGCATGTTTTTATTTCCAATGGATCCTGAACAGTAAGTACATTTGCACCGCTATGATACGTTTGTTTATATTTGTTTTGTTGTATCATATCTCTACGCGTAGATCAGGTAAAATAAGTAAAGAGTAAGTACCTAGTAATAGATACATTACAAAAAAATCGTAGGGTTTTTCGAAATTTACAACTTATTTTGTTTAAACAAAATAAAATATCATATTATCTACCTACCGTTTAAATTCTAAGTACCTATAATTATTGTCCATGTACCTATCGAAGAATTAAAAAATAGCAGGTTTACCTGTAAAAAATATCCAACATACTCTTTACAAAAAGAAAATGGTTTGTAGCATTATAGGAGTGGGCTAAGAAACAATTTCTACCTGCATACATATCAAATTGAAGCCGCATAATGGATCAGAATGCTAAAAAATAATTTAAAAGGCAAATTAAAATAGCACTTTGTTATATATCATGTCTAATATAACCAAAACTCAAAATTTGCCAAACATTTACTTAAATTTTACGCAGTGCCTAATAGTAATCCAGAAATGTATAATTATAATAAAAAATATCACAATAAACCTTTTAAATTATGACCCTTATTTGTTACGTAAATTTAAGGACCAATAGACCTAGATATAACATTGTTTATTTTAGTTTTAGGATTGTTGATTTAAAATGTAAGAAACGGTAACAAAACTGCTGTTCAATATTTAAAAAGAAATAAAGGGATACATAAGAAAATACTGTTTTTCTACTTCTGTATTAGTAAGAACCTATACTTACGCACTGTCTACTTTATACACACACTATATTGTAAGAAGCCAAGCTGTGCGTAAAGCCAGTTACTTAATATTATAATGTCTGCATTAACAAGGGCAATTTTCGCTAACGCTCGTACCGTAATTTTCGAAATCGTGTGTAATAGGCTTCTTACCACTCTTGGTATGTAATATACTATTTCATTTCCTTTCTAAAATGTACTATCAGGTGCTATCAGTAAGTAACGCACAATTAATAAAACATTTCAAAAATATTTTTATTTTATTTATTTTCTTTTTGATTTTACGAAATTTGCTGGAAAGCCAATTACATGAAACACAGAAGATAATCATGAAAAAATTACTTCTTACTAGGTACCCACATATTTTATTTCAGTGTAAAGCATTTTCTTCATCGTTTTAGTGCTTCTTTTAGTGTAATAACCCGGACAACTGTCAAAATTTCAAGGTGAAGGACATATAATTTGGTCCATTTAATCAATGCTAAACTCGGGATTTTGTCGCTTCTCGTTTGTTGGCTCATCTCGGCCCAGAACTAAAACATTTTACAATGACTCCTAATAAGTAATAATTATTAAAAAATTAATTTAAAAATAAGTCCTATTTAAAAATTTATAATCAAAACTACTTCAAGATAAAGTTTGTCTTTCAGGTAGACAATTCAGAAGTGAAAATGAGCATTAAGGACAAAGATGCTGTGGAAATATCAACTAAAAATTATTCTGTAAAACAGCTGAAGAAAAACAAAAACCTTGAATATGGTTCCTTTATAAAAACTGCCAAATTAACAGCCAAGGGTACTGAAAATTTCGATGTTGAGCATGTAGGGCAAGAACCCTTAAAGTCGTTTCACGGACTTACAGATGAAGAATTATTTATTGCTTGTGGTGGGAGAACTGCTCATAAAGGTAATTGTTTTTTTTTTCTTTTAATATAATAACAGATTTTGAGACTGCTTTTATCCAGAAGATCAAGGTAGGTGATCCTTATACAAAAATGACAAGGGTTCACTTAATATCTCATTGTTATTATTCAGTTTATTTAGAAGGTGTTCAAAACTTAGTGGTTAAAACATGCTTGTTTCTATTTGTATAGTACCTACTATCTTAATGGACATTTTGTTACAAAAACTAAAAAGTTACTGAATATTGAATTTTACCAACATTTTCACCAGGAGTCTACTTACAAGGTGCGTCAATAAGGTGTTTATCTTTGATAGCACCGAAATTACAATGGATACAAAATAAAGTTGAATACAAAAGTTATGGGGTTTACCAAAAGGCATAACGTACAAATATTTGATGGCATACTGGGTGGCCCCAAGAAAATTATTACTTAATTATAAATAGGTTTATATAAATGAAACACCGATTTCGCTATTTGATTCAGTACAGAAAAATCTTTATACCTATATTTTGTGTTTTTGAATTCGCTTGCGACGTTGCCAAGTAATTAATTTTTGCTAATACTGTAAACTATTTGTATGTTATGCCCTTGGATAAACTCTACATCTTAGTGACGCACCCTGTAGAACTATTTTACACAACAAATTTTAGGTGCCCGTCACGGCCTCAAACTAAGCGGCAAACTATCCAGAATAGAAAAGCAGGAAAAACTGTTGCTTAAACAGATGAAGAAAGTGTCGTTATCGGACGATAGCTGCAGCAAAGTCGAGAGGAAATTGAGGAAACTGAAAAAGCAAAAGGAGGAATGCGGCGAAAAATACAGTCCTCTGGCTGATGTGGACGACAACATGCCCAGCACCTCTAGTTCTTCACTCAAAAAGAAAAACAAAAAGAGAAAGAGCGTTTCGTTTAACGAGACCGTTACCAAAATTTACACAGCTGATCTTGACACAAGCTTTGACAGCGAGGTTGGGTCGCTCAGAGACGAGAACTCTAACGACGCCAACAATAACGATAATAACAGCGGATCTGACGAAGGCATCGAACAAGACCTGGAAAATAACAACAACGATCTCGAATTGGACAATCATCGGGCTTTTGAAGAGGCCAGATTGAACTTTAGCGATTTATCCAAGGCCGAAAGGAAGAAATTGAAGATGAAACGCAAGCTGGAGTCTAAAACCCACACTGCTACCGGGATATTTTTGCAATCGGTGGAAGCGGACGCGCCAGAAGACGAACTGATGCAAGAAGAAAAAGATTCGTCGTCGAAAAAGCGTAAATATTTTGAGGAAAGCGAAGATGTGAATTCGAAACGCGCTCAGACCGAAAGCCCGGAGAGGCTGAAGAAAAAGAAGAATAAAAAGAAAAGGCGCAAGCAAAAAAAAGAGGAGGCGAAAGTAATAAGTTCCATTACCAAGTCGCTTGAGGGAATTTGTCGCATTTCTGAAAGTGAGTGAGCTACAGTTGGGGTTTAAAGACCGTACTGGTGATATACTAGGTTAGGTATTTACTTCGGCATATACACACAAGTGAGTAATTATTGGAGACATTGCATTTTTTGATTATTTTGGGACAGTTTTTGAGAAAAAAAAACATTCAAATCTTTTCACACATTCGTATTTTTCTTTCCGTCATCAAACTATGCTGGGGGTTATGCAGGGTGTTCTAAAAGGTATGCCCAATAATTGGGGATCGAGGAGATTGGGTCAGAAGGTCATGTACCATTTTGTCCTATATCCCCTCTATAATCAGGTGCGACCCTGACGATGTTTCTTTTTCAATATTTTCAAAACGGATAAAGATAAAAACTTAAAATTTGGGTATTAATACGCTGAACTGAGCTACATTTTATCTTTAAAATATCAACAATTTAAAAGTGTCCGCATAAATAGGGGAGGGCTGAGTTAAAATATACCTTTAATTTTTTTCATATCTATTTTTATACTTTTTTTATGTCAAACTAGAAAACTTCCAAGGTTTTTTGCAAAAAAAATGTACTCTTAGTGGTTAGACAAGGATATAGGGCCTCGTTTTCTAGATAAATTAATTTAAAAATGATCTTGGACGGCAAAATTATTGTATGTAGCTAGTGTAAAAAGGTCGATGTCAAACACTCATCAAAAACGAAAATTCCATATTTTTCAAAACAAACAACAAACAAGTAACAGGAACTAAAAATTGAAAAATTTAATAAATGATATATTGAAAAAATTTTATTATTTCAATAAATAATATTATTAATGTTTTCTTTTTCGCATACAAGGTAATTTTTAAATCAATGCATCTTGAACACGATGCCTTAAATCATATCTAACTAAGAGTAACTTTGTTTTGCAAAAAACGTTACATTTTTTTAATAATGGCGTACTAAAGTTAAAAATTTATATAAAAAAAAATTTAATATATTTTGAATCCTCTCTCCCCTATTTCTGACCCACTTTAATTACAAACAGTCCGATTCTGCCTGTAAAGTTTACTAGAAACCCTAAGTTTCAAGTTCGTATCTTTATTGGTTTTGAAAATCGCCTTCAAGGTCTCTTCTTTAGCCCTTTAATGCCCGGTAGTACCAAAGTCTCATTTAAAAGGAAAATATTGTTATTTTTATTTAAAGAAAGGTTCAAAAAATAGGTGCCAATTAAAAATTTTTTTTTTTTTTTTAAAGCAAAAAATAGAAAAACAGGACTTTAAAGGATCGTTGGGGACAAAGTACCTAATTTTGAGATCGAAACGCAATAGGTACAGCATGGACGCAACAATATTTATAAAGGTATTATTTATTACCAAAACAACAATTATAAACGAACAACAAAAATTATAATATTATAGGATGTTGATAAACAATTGCTTCATTATATGTCAACTTCGTGGTATTCCATAAAACAGTTTTTTTCTCATTGGAACATAAAAAGACACCGCAAGTGGAGCACTTACTATGCGGTTTCGACTGGATAGCATAAGAGCTACACATTTCGCATCTGCCTCTTTTTTGTCGTAGTGTTATCACTGCAATGTAAATAGCGCAAGATATCTTCAAACCTCTTTTTCGTCGTATTGTTGCTTATATAGGGAAATTTTATATCTGGAGATCCATTCTAGTAATGTTTCCACGCCGGCAACCGATGATATGCCATCATAAAGTTTATACCTATAAATGCGTGTAGCTCATCTTTAGATATATTTAGGCTTTTATTATGTTAAATGCCATATAAATTAGTCTAATAGACTATATCATCCAAATTTCCAACTAGATGCAAAAAAACATCAGTTGCACTGTGACAATAATTGACAAACTCTTCTTCTATTGGGCCTACCGGTAAGTGGTATTCTGGCATGTTTTCTGGTATTCCCGTTTTTTTCCACTTTCTATGCGCTTCATCTTCATGTATATCTTCCAAGGTATTTTCTATTTGGGACACATTGTCTAATTCCTTATTTTTTCTGGGTCTCAAAATCTGTTCCTTACTTTTAATTTTCTTGTTTCTATCATCTTCTGGTTTCTTTTCATCTAATTTTTTTTCCGAATTTTCATTACCTTCAACTATATGTTCATTATTGTTGGTGATATCATAAATTTGTATTTCATTTTGCTCTCCGTTGGGTTGTTCTTGGTTTTCTTCTGTCTCTGTAGGTTTATCGAAATTTGAGCATAAAGGTCCCTCAAATGCTGTGATTTTTGGGCCGCTTTTTCAAGAGAATTTCCCAGTGGATCTTCATCATCGTACTCATCGTCACATTCTTCATAGTCAGTAGAAAATCCATTGTCAAGGGGTATATCTTCGGTTAAAATCGTCTGTGCAATATCACTTAGCTTTCTCTCAGAGAGGGGCTTCTTAGAGTCCATAATACCCAACGGTACTCAGAAGTCTTCTAAACAAAATGGAGATTTTAGGGCCAATTCTTTATTACATAATAAAAATAATTGTTTTTACACATTTATTAAACACACAAATAACAATATTTACAGTTAAAACTATTTAAAAAACAATATTTATATAAAAATTGTAATAACAAACTTACCTGACATGCGCAATCAACCTGTCTCCTGCACTGACAAAGAGTAAACTAGTTCATTCGGCGATAGCGCCATATAATTGCCCGTAGTAAATTTTGATTGGTCTAGGAACGGAACTACTAAGTACCGACGAGCCGTATGGCGCAATAAACGCGCAAAGTTATTTTATATTATAGTTTAAAAACCTTCATACTTTAAAGTACCGTTGGGCACTAAAGGGTTAGGAGGCTATGGTTATGAGGGGATGTAGGACAGAATGCTACTTGATCTTCTGACCCAATATACTAGATCTCTAATTATTCGCCATATCTATTAGAATACCCTGTATATTAAAAAATAGAGAAACAAAAATGTGCACGCAAAGGACTACTTGCAAGTTACACCATTGAGTCATTGAGAACATTAGATACAGACAGGACAAAATTTTAAATTAAAATGTGGAAATGGTTCATTCTGAATTTCTTCCATGCTATAATAGGCGTTTTTAATCAAATACCTTCTGTTTGAGTTAGAGAACAATTTTTCACGCATAGTCTTTGGGTCATTCAAGGTAAGTTGAACTAGATGGCCTTATCAGGATTTTGTACAGCTGTTCTAGAAGGCCCTTGTATATGCACCAGCTAGTTTTAAATATTTTTGGAGATTTTTTTGGCATGCCTTAACTGAATGTAATTTTTTTTTCAACTTGTTCAATTTATGGAATAATTGAACTTGGCTTTTTGGTTAATATAAGTATATTTTCTTGTTGTTTTTTAGCCTTTATTTAGACCGGGGTGTAAATCTTACTTGACCCCGAAACTAGTCGTTATTATAAGTAAAAGGATTGTGAGATAAAGACGTTTTCGTTTTTCATTATTTAACAATGAACTGAATGAAATGAAAAATTTACTTGATTCCTGTTAGTTTACGGACTGCGCCAGTGTTGTGTGTAAATGGCTTTATTTAATTCACATTATTTAATAATAATAATACCTTGTATTTCTCCAATTCAATAGGCATATGCACATTCTAAATAATTGGAAAAAAAACGTCAAAAGAGCTTAAGGTTACAGGTAACAGATTACGAAAATAATTTATAAAAACTAAAACAGTTTTTTCGTATTGACTCTTTTTTTAGCCTATTCTTAAAACTGTTAATGTTGGGTGCGACTTTTATGCTATTATCTGGCGCATTGAAAAATTTAACACAATTAAAATAAAATCCCCTTTGATAGGTTGCTGTTCCATGAGGCCTCGATTTTTTTATTTATTTATTTTTTAAATTTCAAATTATATGTTAGGGTACATACACAAAATTAAAATTTCGTCATAAGGAAAAAAGAAATTTCTACGTCCATATCTAAAATTTACAACAAAATCCTGAAAACTCGCTCAACTACTAAAGAATTCGTCCAAACTATATGGCTGCAGATTTATTTGCAGTGTCTTAATTTTTAGTAAATCGGTTTTTATTTCATCTGGTAGCTTGTTGAACAATCTTAAACTCATACAAAAATGTTGTTCCTCTTTGTTGAGCCACCCTATAGAGTTAAAAATAATTTCACGTTATAACTCACTTACTGTCCTTCAACTTTTATATTAACATTTTTTGTGTATTGTAAATACAAACGGAGTTATTCTACTTTGCCACACTAAACGGCCACCCTGTGTAATGTGGACTCCTCTCGCTTAATGCTAGGCGATGCAATAGATATTTACGATATAAGTGTTGTAAAGATTCATATTACAACACGAGATGTTAAAGTTGTTAAACGAGGCGTCAGCCGAGTTTAATTAAACATCGAGTGTAGTTATATGATTTTACAACAAGAATATTGTACAAAATTTTATCTACTTTCATCTATAAATAAAAATATTTGGCAAAAGGCATTTTTAAAAATAAAAATGCACCTGCTATTAAAAATCGTTTTGTAAGGGCATCTATTACAGCACTAGTGCTGTAATGGCATCTATTACAGCACTAGTGCTGTAATAGATGCCCTTACAAAACGATTTACAGAACTGTAAAATTCATATTACTAAATGAAAGTAGATAAAGGATAATTTACATTATGTGCTACTTATTCTTGCGGAAAGGGGATTTCAAATAATTGTGTTTTTCAAGAAAAATATGAGACTGATTTAATATGTAGTCTCAGTCAATTATTCAAAATGCCTGAATTCCTGAAAACATTTCATATGGCTGGATCAAGTTCGTTTTTTTTATGATTCTAATTGCGTGCTTCTGAATGACAAAGATGTTTTGAATCTGACTTTGTCCACCCCAGAATATTACCCCATATTTCATAATTGACTGAAAGTTTGCAAAATATAATACTTTTAGTGCTGGTACTTTTGACACTGATTAACTCATTTGATAGATGATTAACATAACCAAGGTTTCCAATGTGCCATTCAAAGCCCTGATTATCTTAATCGTCTATCAACTGAGTTAATGAGTGTCAAAAATACCGACACTTAATTTTCGTTCATATACCTACTAGTTAGCCTAATACCATAGCACACTGAGTTAAATTGGTTTGTTCCTCAAAAGGTATCGCATTGCCTTCCAGGTATTCTGGTCTTTCAACTCTTGATCATTTTGTTCTAAATAAAATGGTGTCGGTTTTGTCCTCATTTAGAAGTAACCTACTTTTTTCAAACCACTCTGTACATCATTTAAAAATGTCTTAGCCTCTTTCAGAATGTCTGATATTTTCTTTCTGCCAGTAAAATGTGTTTAGAAGAGTCTAGTGTGGCATCTGGTGTTTTCAAAGACATTGTAGTTCTAATGTCTTTGGGTGTTATACTCATGTTTGTTGGTGTCTCTCAAATAGTTGTCTATATTTATAAATATGCATACGTCCAGTAAGTATGTATCAAAACTGTTGAAACTCTATTCCGCCTGAAAATTCCTCTACTATTCCCGTCGTTGAAGTTTGCATAAGATTCGAATGGCGAACTTCCGAAGAAGACAGACCCTGTATACCTAACTACAATTACCCCAATGCAGAGTATCCCATATCTCAGATGGCTGTGAAAGTTAGCATAGTAAAACGACATAAGGGCGGCAAAGCTACAGTGTGACAAAAAAATAAAGCCCATAACAAGTGCTAGCAGTTTATAACACAAACTATCAACGTGAAATCCCCATTGCAGCCAATGACCAAGTCGCATGCCCAGCATCTTAGTATTCTTCTCACAGTTAAGCTCATCTACGGTACCCTCAACGCCCTTCAGACATTGCCAAGCATATTAACGCTAACTTTTTATTGAGTCGTAGAAATTTTTTTTTCGTTCATAGGAGTGTTTTCACATTCAGTTCTAAGCGCAGATGAATTATCCGCAGTTACAAGGATGTTAGTATCGTCTGCATAGCAAACGACCTTAACACTCTCTGCGCCAATATATTGACTAAGGTAATGAGCAAGAATAAGATATAATAACTGGCCCAAGATTAACCCTTGCGGCACTCCTTGGGTTATTCGCCGAGTGTTTCCTCTAACTTTACTAATTTTTACAAATTGATACCGTTTGTTAGGTTGGACTTTATTAGATTAAAGGGAGTGCCTCTGATACACTAACGATACAATTTCTCCAACAACAAAGCATGGTTTACTCAGTCAAAAGCCCAGGAAACATCTATAAATAGACCAGCCACAAACAGGCCCTTGCCTAGAGTATTAATAATCGTTTTTACAAAGGAACTGCAAAATAAAACACACATTAGTCCTTTAGCTGCATATTTTGAACTAAACTGAAATATGTATTTTTTTTCTTAAAAACTGTAACGGTCGAAGAAACAGGGTGAAAATGTCGTGGTCAGCAACGACCCCAAAATTGGGAGTACGCAAAAATTTACCCAAAAATGTTTCCAAAAATCACACACAAGTGACAATGTTTCTAATGTTGGTGTGAATACACTTTTAGATTGTTTCCGTCGCAAATCATCTATTTAATCATATTTTTTTATTTAATAGGTGTGTTTTAGAATAATTGTTAACTTTGATTTTTGTACGAAAGGATTAGGGTGTAAGGACATATACTTAGGTTTTTAATTATCGGTATTTAAAGTGTGTTTTGCGATTTTTTTGTAATGTTATCTTTTTGCAATTAAAGTCGAATTTAAATAGGCAAGTGTTTTTTTATATACCTACCTACTAAAATTATAAAACGAGAACGCGAAATTCAGTCTTCAGTGTTGTTAAATTGGAGCCTTTCACAAATCTCTAAGTTTTTGAAGAAATCGATGCTTTTTTTTAACCTTTACTTCAACCCCATAATATACAGAATTTATTTTAAATGCGATGATATAATTTTCATTATTTAATAACAATTAGGGTATCCTTATATCGAATGGCGTTTTGGACAATAAATATCAGTTTAATCGGTTGTAATCATTTAATAATTAAGTTTTTATTAAAACTCAAGCAAAACGCATTATGAGTTCGGATTCGAAGGATATCCACCCTAGATTTTGATATTAAATAATGAAAATTAGATCATACATCTGGAAACTGGAGTTAAGGTCAAGATTTTTTTAATAAAAAAGTATAATTCTTCAAACACGTTAAATACAGGGTATTTCCAAAGATGTATGCCATCGGTCGTGTGGCGATTGCTTACCCAAAAATAAGGCAAATAGTTCTTAGCAGCATGGGTCCGCAGATGCTTTAATTTTGAGGTAAAAATTAAAAAAGACGGTTTTTCCTTAATATTTTTGAGGCCGCTTTATATAAATATTACTTTGCATCTTAGTTAGTACTAACTATATCAAGCTTTCAACTTTGCGATGTATTAAATAGCTTTGACCTGGAGCAAATGATCTACGAGCCAACTAGGGGCGATGCCTGTCTGGACAATGTGTTTGTAAGTTTCTTTCTGGAGACGTATAGGGTTGAAGTACCTGATTCTGGAATATCGGATCACAGGGCTCAGCTGGTATGGTTTTAAATTGAGATAGTGAAGGGATTCACACAGACAAAAAAGGTATGTAGACCAATAACACAAAGGGGATTATTTAAGAGTCCTGGAACTTTATTAGTACGAAAGACCACAGTATCGAACAGATACTTTCCAAATTTATGGCTATTTTAGAGAATGCTTATCTGGACTCTTCTCCAGAGAAAACATTCGTATTAAGATCGGACCGGAATGGTGTTGCGTGGTTTAATGATGAGTTGAGAGATATGCGTGAGGGTCTGAAGTTTCTGAAGGAAGTGAGTAGGCAGTATGGTGGTGTGAATATCCGACATTTCATTGACTACAAAAAAGAGTATGAAAGTAAGATTAGGGAAGCAAAAATTCGAACGAACAATAACTTAATACTTAATTCCGATAATCCGTCAAAAACCATCTGGCAAATAATAAATTCACAAAGAGCCACACCAAAAAACAACGTAAACAAAACCCACTTAATGCCTGATGAACTTAATAAATATTTTTCGTAGCGGAAAACTTAGCAAGAGATATACCACTCATAAATCGTGACCCGATTGACAGTCTCAGGCCTGCTGGGACGACTAAGACCTTTCTTTTCTCAGAAGAGCTTTATTGAAGTAAGAGAGGTAATCTATAGTCGGCAAAAAATTGTCAAAAGGTACTTTGCATTAGACATTAAACTACCTACATAAATAACTCTGTGTTATAGTTCTAGTTCTACTAGGTTGCGATGGCCTCTCATCTGTATAAACTTATAGTGATGGCGATGGCACATGTTTTTTGAAACACCCTGTACAAACACTGAAAATTTACCTTAAAACAGCTCTTAACTAAAATATTGGGTAATAAAATTCTGCAGTTTTCTGTCAATTTTACAAAAATATTTTTAAAATTTTAATTCTTATTTTTTTTGAATTTTTCATAAGAAAAAGTGTAAAAGTAAAAATTGAAAATTCATTATCTGATTAAAAAGCGCTAATTATGTTTCAATTTCACCAGGTGAATTCATCTGAATTGGAACATGGTCAGCGCTTTTTAATTTTTCTAATTCTCACATAAGCTATAGTTTCTTAAAATTCGCAAGATTGACAGAAAACGGTATAAGTACTGCGTAAATATCAAACATTCAGCATTAGAATGCGAATCTGTCTTAAGAGCCGAATCTAGCGCACTGGTTGACAATCTGAAGGACCGAGATAAAGTTAAATGTATTCGAGACTAAACTAACCTGCAACTAATTTATGTTCGAATTGAGGGGTGTTGCTACTAACATGAAGATAATAGGGGAATACTCTCTGTGTGTGACATCGTCAAGGTTAAATACATAAGATACCACGCGAAAGTTTACTTTTTTATTTTGGAAGATAGACCCAGGGAAAGCAGAGAACATGAAAGACCTCTGAGAAAAAATATGTACTTAATTGTAATTATTATTGATAATTTAAATAACTGATTTCATTTTAGCTGTATTACTTTTTTAATTTGACTTGACAGCTAGGTAGTTGTCATTGCATTCCTAGTTTTGCGAGAAATTTTAAATCTGACATATGTTTTCTCAGAAGAATGATACATAAATCATGAAAAAAACAGTACAGAGGAAGATGCAAGTATTACCTTTTATCCAGTGAAGTCAAAAGCAAATAACCAATAATAATACAAATTTTTTTTGTTACAAAAGTATTACCGATATTTCCTTTTGTTTACATGCGTATTGCTAAGGTATGAGGGGTCACATATATATACAGTAGTAAAAAAATATACTTTGTATGATATTTCTGACTTACCTAACCCACTTGGAGTCTCGCGAGCAGCCAAGGCACAAGCCTCTCCTCACGTAGACCCTCCAACAGTTTTCGTGCTGTCATTTGTTACTTGATGATTGTCTCATACCACAAGTTCAGTTGGGGGATGTTTGTACCGCCTAATAAGATTCCTCCGACACCTTTAATGACTGCTACAGAGTGCGTCAAATGTAGCCTTGTAGTTGATTCGTTTTTTGATGCCGAAGGTAACAGCAAGGCTTTTACAATACATATAGACTCTTTTGAGGTAGATGGAATACCTGCAAAAATATTTATAAACCTTTTAGAAAACGACCAAATCTCGATTTTTCTTTGCCTATTATCTAGTTTTTATATGTTTGGCGGCTTGATAACAATGCTTTTCTGCTGATTATGGAGACTGTACAGTTTGCCCATCAGACGTTCAAAAATGAAGCTAAATAATTGTACGTAATTAAATATTACTTCCATTTAAACCTTTTATAAAAGAAAAAGACATATGTAGATATGTGTATATAGCTTGTAGTGCAACATAATTTGAATTACTTTAAATGAAAAGAATTATTTAAAAAAAAACTTTCAATGGTGTGTGTTAATTTAATGGGGTACTATTGTTACAAACACCCACATGCACATACTTAATCCACACATCATATAAAAAGAGTTGTAACGAACTTCCTGAGGTGGTGTTCCCCAACAAGGGGATATCTATATAGATATCTCCGAAGATACAAGATTCATGTGAGTTGCTTTGTTTTGTGCAGGCATCACTCGTAGAGCGCTATAAAGGATTTTTCCTGTAGCGCTGTGTCTGATTATAGAGAAATTGAAATATTACGGAAGGTACTTACCTATGCAATCCCAATCGTAAAGAAACCCTCTGAAAGTCTGCAATATACTATAGGTATTTTAGGTCATTATTCGAGAAAGTGAAAACTCCGAATTTTTCGCTAATATTTTGCATACATCCTAATTTGAGGTCGCTAATCACAAATCCGAAGCTTTTTTTCGGTGGTCTCTACCAGTCTTTGAGAAAAAATATTTAAATGTTTTTACTCCCCTTACCTATGGATTGCTTTTTCTTCCAATTTCCAGGATCTTGCTCATTTCTCTTATAAATTACTGATGAAACTTGCACTAAACTATCGTCCAACGAAATTATTTCAAAATTTTATCAAAGAAGTTGAGAAAATTGCCATTTTAATTAAAATCTAAACAACGCACAAAACTTAAATAGTAAAGAAAACGAAATTCCTAATGTCACAATTTTGAACTAACTAGAAACATCTGAAAATGTACGGTGTTGCAATGTTTATTTATTTTACTGACATGTAGGATATTCCTAGTAGAGCTTCTGGAACTCCATTTTTTAAAAACCCACTCCTAGTTGTTACAATGCTACTGCATTTCTACTACACCAATCTTGACCAAACTTACATGGGTTAAAAGGGCGCTAACCGGTTTCCGACTTGGTTTGAAGAACAAGAAAGTACAAATAATATTCTTTTAGGATAACATGGCAACATGGCACTTTTGTTTTTTCTTAACGAAGCCGTCAACAAAAAAGAAACACGTAGTTGTCCCACAATCTAAATTTTGTGTTTTCTTTACAATTCTGCTTGTTTTTTTAATGTTTTTCCACGTTTTTGGTCATAGTTTATGCGTATTATTTTAACAAAGAAGTAATGAAGTGTATATTATTGTGAGTTCTACACAAGTGATATTTTAGGGAAAATGGCAAAATTGAAAGAATTAAATGAAAATAGGCATCCTACCTGTAAAAGCTGTTGGTAAGTAAAAAAGTAAGCATTTATTATTTCTCATAAACTAACAGACCACCGAAAAAAATCAGATTCGCTATCAGCGACTTCGACACCTTATGTAGGTATGCAAAAAATTAGCGATAAATTCGGTGTTTCCATCTTTCCTATAATTACCATTTATTTTAAATTATTAAATAAAATATGTTTTGGTTCTTTGGTTATAAGGTTGTATGAGAATATAATCTAACTCACAGAACTCAAAAATTTGTATAACTCATACTCAATAGATCGGTGTGCTTGTCTTGGTAGGTACCTTAGAACATCCTACTATATTATAATATTTAATGAATTCCCTAACTACTACTAAACTTGGTATATTTTATACAGAATAAATCCACATTATCCTGTTGTTGTATACTATTCTATGTATACAAAGGCGACTGGTGACCCTAATAGTTGACGGTTGTGTGCTACGCTACTTCGCTACATCAGGTATGTAAAAAGTAACTATAGGTTTCTGGTGTTTGTGTTATAAATTGGAGCATTGAAATTCAGGTTTTCCAGAAACGCAGAATCGCTTGAAGGACCTTTTACTGTTTTATTCGAATAGAGCATGCTTGAATAAATCTTTCTACGTTTGGTTTAAAAAAAAATCAAAATCCTAAAGTTAAAGATTCCAAACAATATCTGCTACTAAGTTATGGTCACGAACTAGAACTACGGGCGTGATTATGCTCTCAGCTTCGTATGCAGCGAAATTAATAATAATATTTTTATATAAACCTTTATTTTTCTGTAATGCAGCCATGTATGCGTAAATACGGAATATAGGCACAGCACAAGCGAGTTGTTTACCGAACACATCCTTCCCTAAAATAAAAGTGAGGTTATGTGGTCGGCAGTTTTCAAAAAAAGTTTGAAGGTCGAAAAGTCGTAATATTTTTCATAAATACTAGGTAAAAGCAAATTGCGTCCAGGCATTAAAATATACAAAAAGTTCTAGTTTCATCCAGCCAATATGGGTAATGTAGGTGAAAAAGTTGAGGCTGCTTCGATACCACAAAAACAAGATAGTCCCGAAGCTCCAAAGAAATTAAAACCCTGCTGTGCTTGCCCTGAAACCAAAAAGGTGCGAGACCAATGGTAAGCAATCTATGATACGTCTTTCTAAAGGAAGTACCCATATTAATGAATACTTTTTAGCATAATTGAAAAAGGTGAAGAACATTGTGGCGATCTCATCGAAGCACACAAAAAATGCATGAGAGATTTAGGATTCAAAATATAAATTAATACTATAATACTAGTCCTAGTCCGTACCTATATAGCTGTATATAATAGTCGTATGTAGAATGTGAGATAACATTTTTTTGATTATATTTATTAATAAAGAGTTAGTTGATATTTTTAAGTTCTTCTGTTGGTAAACCTACATTACCTTTGTCAAAAAGAACTGAAAGAAATCATAACCAAAAAATAAAGTAATTTTATTGTGGCAGAGAGAGTTGTTATAAATGGAGCTAGAAAATGAAGTTATAATGAAAAGTGCAAGTTTATCTCCTGAAGAAAAGTCCAGTGCTGCATTCCTGCGAGAAAGATTTTTATTTTTAATAGCTTCACTGCCAGGTAGGTAGTAGGTACCTTTATATTACCTGTATTAGAACAACTTAGTAATTTAGTTCTTACTTTTAGCTGATAAATCCTGCAAAATAAGCATGCACAACAAAACGATAGTTACAGCTCAAATTAGAGCATTTGATTTGGCCTTTGAGAATGTTGTCGTTGAGAATTTGAAAGCTGCCAATCCCCAGGCTCTGGGCTCAGAGCCCCAACGTGCTATTTTACGAACAAACGATATAAATTCTATTTCATATGAAAATATATAAATAAATAAATTTTTCTTTGGAGTTATGTGTATTTTATGGTATAACCTGAGAAGATCGGGTATAACTGTAATGGTCCCAGTCCTGTTTTCATCTTTGCTAGTCTCAGTCAACAAAGACGAACACTGTTTACTGCTAGTTTAGATATAAATTGGATTTAATATGAAAATATATGAATAAATAAATTTTCCCTTCGAGTTACGTGTATTTTATGGTATAACTGTAACTGTCCCTATCCCGTGTTTGTCTTTGTTAGTCCCAGTCAACAAAGACAAAGACAGTTTACTGTTAGCAGTCCCAGTTACAGGGATTTCTCAAACAATTCAATATTTGAGATATCCCTTCCCAGATATATTTTCTAGAACCACAAAAAAATTTAGTTAGATAGTGATGAGTTTTCATAGTTGCCAGAGTTATTATTGTACTAATCTATATATATAATTTCATCTTATCTGGTAAATTTGTTGCCTAGTTCTTTTATTTTAGTTCCAGTATTCATTGCACAGACTTTCAAACAATTTATTGCAAAGACATTATTAGTTGCAAATGTTGTAATGCACAGAACTGAAAAATTTTTGTAATGTCTGGTTTATTTACAATCTTTGTTTACAATTTAGCTTTGACTGACAACGTGACAACGCTGTTGTTTTCATAATTTTTGCCGAGTTGTTCAGAGCACAAAACATAACTCATGGTTTGTGGTTTAGATAAAACTAACCTCTTATCTGTTTTGTAGTTCAGGTTAATGTTCATTGATTTTTAAAGGTTTTATACAACGTACACCTACCTATAGGCTACAATATATATTCCTACCACATAAGCCAAAGAACTTATAATGGAAATATCCGTTGTGCAAAATCGCGAAGAAGTTATTCTACGGCTAAGTCAACTAATAGAAGTAACAGCAAAAGAAAACATTGAGAAAAATGGAACTTTTAACATTGCAGTGTCCGGAGGCTCTTTGGTGTCATTCCTTGTTGCTGGCCTACCAAAAATCCAAAGCGATTTTAGTAAGTGGAAAATATTTTTCTGTGATGAAAGATTAGTGCCCTTTGACAATCCAGACTCGACGTACGGTGTCTACAAGAGCCAGCTGATAGACACCAAGGCTGTTAATTTAACTGCTGACCAGTTTATTATTGTAAAACAAAATGTGTCACCCGAGGAGGCTGCCAAGGCTTATGAGGAACAAATAATAAAGTATGTGCGTGGAAATCCTATTCCACAGTTCGATATGCTCTTGCTTGGAATGGGTCCGGATGGACATACTTGCTCTCTCTTTCCAGGCCATAGACTTACAGATGAGACATCTAGATATATAGCCCCGATCACAGACTCACCAAAACCACCTCCAAGTCGAATCACCATGACTTTTCCATTGATAAATAATGCCAAAGTCTGTGTGTTTGCAGTAGCAGGAAAGGATAAGGCTGACATGGTCAAGAGAATCCACGTTGACAAGGAAGATTTGCCTGCTGCTCGAGTAAGGCCACATGCAGGAAAAGTCTATTGGATATTTGATCGGGAAGCAGGAGTTAATGTTAATGTAAATTAATACTTACTTGATGCTCTTCGTATTTTAATATTGTGAGGTATGGGTATGTAAGTAAAAACAAAAATATAAGGCATTTTCCTATATATAATATACATGCATTTCTTTTATACCCCTTGTTCTATCCCCTATATAATGCTCTTTGTATTTTAATATTGTGAGGTATGGGTATATGTAAGTAAAAACAAAAATTTAAACAATTTTCTTATACTTATAAATATATAAGTACATATGCATTTCTTTTTTACCCCTTGTTCTATCCTCTATAATGCTCTTTGTATTTTAATATTGTGAGGTATGGGTATGTAAGTAAAAACAAAAATATAAGGCATTTTCCTATATAAATATATATGCATTTCTTTTATACCCCTTGTTCTATCCCCTATATAGTAATGCTCTTTGTATTTTAATATTGTGAGATATGGGTATGTAAGTAAAAACAGAAATAAAAGGCATTTTCCTATACATAATATACATGCATTTCTTTTTTACCCCTTGTTATCCCCTATTAATGCTCTTTGTATTTTAATATTGTGAGATATGGGTATGTAAGAAAAAACAAAAATAAAAGGCATTTTCCTATATAAATATATATGCATTTCTTTTTAACCCCTTGTTCTATCTCCTATAATGCTCTTTGTATTTTAATATTGTGAGGTATATATAGGTATGTAAGTAAAAACAAAAATATAAGGCATTTTCTTATATAAATATATATGCATTTGTTTTTACCCCTTGTTCTATCCCCTATAATGCTCTTTGTATTTTGATGTTGTAAGGTATGGGTATGTAGGTAAAAACAAAAATATAAGGCATTTTCCTATACATAATATACATGCATTTCTTTTTTACCTGTTGTTATCCCCTATAATGCTCTTTGTATTTTACTATTGTGAGGTATATGGGTATGTAAGTAAAAACAAAAATAAAAGGCATTTTCCTATAGGTATATAATATGCATGCATTTCTTTTTTACCCCTTGTTATCCCCTATAATGCTCTTTGTATTTTACTATTGTGAGGTATATGGGTATGTAAGTAAAAACAAAAATAAAAGGCATTTTCCTAAACATAATATACATGCATTTCTTTTTTACCCGTTGTTATCCCCTATAATGCTCTTTGTATTTTACTATTGTGAGGTATATGGGTATGTAAGTAAAAACAAAAATAAAAGGCATTTTCCTATAGGTATATAATATGCATGCATTTCTTTTTTACCCCTTGTTATCCCCTTAATGCTCTTTGTATTTTAATATTGTGAGGTATATGGGTATGTAAGTAAAAACAAAAATAAAAGTCATTTTCCTATAGGTACATAATATACATGCATTTCTTTTTTACCCCTTGTTATCCCCTATAATGCTCTTTGTATTTTAATATTGTGAGGTATATATAGGTATGTAAGTAAAAACAAAAATATAAGGCATTTTCTTATATAAATATATATGCATTTGTTTTTACCCCTTGTTCTATCCCCTATAATGCTCTTTGTATTTTGATGTTGTAAGGTATGGGTATGTAGGTAAAAACAAAAATATAAGGCATTTTCCTATATACAGGGTGTTATTTAATAAGTGTCCGATATTTTACAGGACGATTCCTCAGTTATTTATAAGGTGAAAAGTTCATATTAAGCATGGGTCTGCAAGCCCTTCATTTTTGAGATAGATAAAATGTGTTTGCCCCTTGTTTGAAAAACACAGGTTCTGATTAGCGCCATGGACGTTAAGTTCGGCCTCACCCATAATATATAATAATAATTAAATAAAAAATTATCTTCACCAATCTGTCAACAAAAATTATTGTGTCTAGTTCTCATACACACGTCACAGGAAAAAATGTTACTAAATCTTGACCAAGATCATTTTATAAATTAAAAAGTCACCGCTTTAAGTAATTAAGTTAAAAATTTTGAAACCTAGTTTGTGCCACTATTGCACATATTTTATTATTAATAACATTTTAAATGCACATTGATCGAGTCGGCCGATACTTGGTGGAAGTCCATAACTGATATTATTATAATATAATAAAATAAGGGTAGGTACCTAGGTACCTACCCTTATTTTATTATATTATTTAATTACCTCAGAGGTTTACATTATTGCAATTGTTAGTCATCACTCATTCGTAAATCATATTCTGAAGAAGCTACAGTGTAGCGAAACATGTCAAATAATTTTTTGTCAATATAGTGGAAGCTTACAAAGTCAAACTAGTAGTTTTTCTGGTTAACCCATAATCATTTTAAATGCACCTTTTTACATTAATTTAAATATTATGCTTCAGGATATTACCTCTCATTCTCCAATTTGTCAAGAAGGATAACATTTTTTTTTAATCCTCTTCGATTTAAATGAGGTCAGCAAGGTGATAGAAAATATAAGAGGTCATGCAACAACTAATTTTTTAAAGTTAAGAGGGATATTACTACAACATTAAAAAGTTTTTTCAATGATCGGTCAAACTACATACAGACTGGTCATATAGGAAATACCATATGTAAATTCTGCTAACCTCAAATATTGACTCCCTTATTAATATTACATCAAAATTGTATTCGACTTTTTTGAAGGTCCTTGTCTGATGGACTGGCACACCAAATTTTGTTATTTTCTAAAATTAAACGTGTTGATTTATTTCCTACCTATACTTGCGTTTATTAAATGAATACAATCATTATTTTTTCTAGAATGCTGGAAAACAAGTTGAAACTAATAATACATAATATGTCTAGTAACATTTGACATTTTCCAAATTTTTAATGGTGGTTTCATTAAGGCATATGTATCAGAGCCGTATTTAATTTTTAAGAATTTCTAAATAACTTTTAATTGGCTTATTAAAAAATAATAAAATTTGGTATACCTATACGTGTCAATCATACAAGGACCTTCAAAAAAGTCTAATACAATTTTGATGTAAAATTAATAAAGGAGCGGATATTTGAGGGTAGAAAAAGTTATATGGGATTTCCTAGGCGATAGTCTGGGAGTGTTGCAGTACCTGGTATAGGTATAGTTTTTTTTATTTAGCTGTACATTAGTTTTATTCTCATATATATTTTTTTGATCTATTCTTGTATACCTACCTATTTACTTTGTGACTCGGTTTTTAGTTTTGTTTTTGATTAATTCGTTTATTATTATTATATTTTATTTTTTTGCGTTTATAATATGCGAATTTCTACGACCGATGTTTTAGTTTAGTACGCAATTGCAAATGATGTCCCTATTATGCTGATTTTTTCCATAATTATGCTTTTCCCCATTCTATTTTTGTATTAGCCATGTGCAAAGTTATTAGTGAAAGATAAGCATACTAATATCATTAAAGTACACCCTGTAGGTATATACATCAGTAATAATATTATTATCTTTTGACTTATTTATAAATATTTATCAAGTCTTTATTGTAATTATTAAACATTAATTACAAAAGGCAGACTTAAAGCAGCGGGCTTCCTGTATATATATATATATAGCTATTGTTTGGAGTTTTGTCAACAATAACTCGTGCTATTTTACGAACGAACGATATAAATTCTATTTCATATGAAAATATATAAATAAATAAATTTTTCTTTAGAGTTATGTGTATTTTATGGTATAACCTGAGAAGATCGGGTATAACTGTAACTGTCCAGTCCTGTTTTTGTCTTTGCTAGTCCCATAGTCAACAAAGACGAAGACTGTTTACTGATACTGTTAGTTTAGATATAAATTGGATTTAATATGAAAATATATGAATAAATAAATTTTCCCTTTGAGTTATGTGTATTTTATGGTATAACTGTAACTATCCCTGTCCCGTGTTTGTCTTTGTTAGTCCCAGTCAACATAGACAAAGACAGGTTACTGTTAGTAGTCCCAGTTACAGGGATTTCTCAAACAATTCAATATTTGAGATATCCCTTCCTAGATATATTTTCTGGAACCAAAAAAAAATTGAGTTAAATACTGATGAGTTTTCATAGTTGCCAGAGGTATTATTTTTCTAATCTATATATAGAATTTCATCTTTTCTCGTAAACTTGTTGCCTAGTTCTTTTATTTTATTGCAAAGACATTATTAGTTGCAAATGTTGTAATGCACAGAACTGAAAAATTTTTGTAATGTCTTTGGTTTATTTACAATTTAGCTGACAACGTGACAACGCTGTTGTTTTTTTCATAATTTTTGAATAACTTTTAATTGGCTTATTAAAAAATAATAAAATTTGGTATACGTGCCAATCATACAAGGACCTTCAAAACAGTGTAATACAATTTCGTTGTGAAATTAGTTAACATTTGTTGTCGGCCTTTTTATTAAATTGTCCAACGTTGATACAATTTGCTCTTCATATATGTTATAAATTTTTCGTCGTTAAAGTTCCTCGTCCCCTTGATCCAACGTTCTTGATTTTCCAATATCACTTCTTTTTCTGCGTTCCAAAATTGGCCCTTGTGTAATTTTCCAAACTCTGGGCAAGGATTCTTTTGTAAGTAAAGCCGTTTCCTTTACAACTTCTTTAGGGCACAAATTTCCGCGCGACATTAATATCAAAAACACATTCTTTATAATCTGTTTAGCATCTGTTGATAAATGCACTACTCTGTTATTTACTTCAGTTTCATTGCGTTCACAAATCTCACTAGAACACCAAGGACGAAACATTTTCAGAAAACAAACTAAATTCAACAGTGTACGTTGACAGACGAAAATCAAAATGGACCCTGGTTTATCCGCATTTTTATTTACCTGAGTATGGTACTTAAAATTTATTACGCCCATATCATTTCACAGAACTGGTTTATTGTTGTTAATTATATTTTGAATACCCTAATAATAGCAGTCATTTAGGTCGGTTTCTTATATTTGTGAGCACACTTTATACTTTTGAAATAGGCTTTTTTCACATTTTCAAAAAATGGTCTGGTTTGTGACTTCACCAGAACAGCTCCACAAATATAACGAAACCTGCCAGGAGAAATTTTGCAACTGCGACGCGTTTCACTTGGATAAAAATTTCGTCGTTAAAAAAACTAAGAGAGAAGACTAAATAAGAGAATAAGTTTAATGTTATAAACAATCCATTTTAGGTTATCTTTCTGTTTTAAAATGCACCCTTTTAAATTACCCCTCATAAAAATTACTCTATAAACGAGCTCATTGAAAAGTGGTACGTATTTACGACTTTATGAATGTTTTTTCTATTATTAAAAGGGTATTAGTTATGTTACAAAAATCGTGTCAGCCAGTGTAATTACTTTTTTGGACGTTAAAGCAAACGCTTTTAGTTTTTTTCTTGTTTAAATTTTAGCTTTATTTACAGTTTCATTATTAAAGCAAAAATGTGCCAATAATAAAAATAATTTAACGGGCCATCAAAAACTCCTAAAAAATCTTAATGAAAACCTAACGAGAGAAACGCTTAAAAGTAATTTTCCTAAACGGGAACGAGATATATTATATGCTTTGCCCCAGGCACACGCACCCAAAGGAAGTGGGCCCGTTTTACGATCTTTTTTTCGGCGCGATTTATTTTCACAGGCCACCAAGTCTTACCGGGGAAAAATAAAAAGTTATACGCCTTTCTGGAATTTATAGTCCTAAACAGTCGGAGGGTGGCAGGGAAAGGACGCAGGGGCGGGCTATGCATGCGGAGTGTCGATGAACAATATAATAAAATATATTAATAATTACTATTTTCAAGCGCGCAGTCCTGCATGGGTTGGATATTTTCGGGGGTCTAAGAACTTTGGAAACGGTTAAATACCTCGAGAAATACACATCGGATCCAAAAAAGAAAAAATACGCCCTTAATAATTTTAAAGGCGTCATCCAATGACACCAAACGCGACCCCCACCCTTACCCCTTGGGGTGGGGCGACTTTAAAATCTTAAATGGGTACCCCTATTTTTTTATTGCAGAATCGAATTCTTCGACAAATATTACGTAAAGTTTGTCTGTAATGTTTTTTTCGATTCGTGGCAAATGGCGCTGTAATCGCAAAAATATGTTTTTTCGTAATTTCTAAGAAATTATACGGAACAATAAATACATGTTCATTTACTTAAAAACAGCAACTCAATGGTCTTAAATTTAATTGTTAAAAAGTGATAGGCAACCTTAAAATCTTTAACGGCAAAATTCCCTACTTAATGAGATGTTCAAATTGATGACTTTCAGCTATTTGACAGTGTTTCAATCGTGCGTACATGTTATCAATTACTTTCTGGTGTTATCGTATTAGAACACTCTCCCTTAATTCATCGATATTGGCCGGTTTTGTTTTGTACACATTGTTTTTTAAATAGCCGCAATAGTAATAATCTAAAGGAGTTAGATCAGGTAATCTTGGTTGCCACTCAATCGCACCCCTTCTGCCAATGAAGCGCCCAGGGAAAGTGGTGTTAAATACATTTCGTACAATAATTAATGCAATGCTGAATACCAACAATGTGTTGGATTTCCAGTATTATCTGGTTGTTCAATAAATCGACGTGCTTTTGATCTGTGAAGTTACCATCTATGAGAAACGACAATTTGGTTGCGCAATATTCCAGCCCAAACATTTGGTTTTTGTGGATATTGTGTATCGGAATCCCTCATCCAATAAGGATTCTCATCGGACCAATATCGCATATTGTGTCTATTGACCTCTTCACCTTCACTCAATTGAAATGTGGCTTCATCAGAAATTATTCTCTTCTCCAGAAGGAAAATTGTCCATTTTCGTCTGATCATTTCATCACAAAGTTCTAGTCTACGATTGAAGGTATTTCGTTAATTCCATCTTATATATAGGGATGAAATTTGTTTGCTATCAATATATTTTGCACACTTGATTTGCTTATGCCGCCGTTTGTTGGGCAATAATTCTAAAAGATGTATAGACGTTTTCAAACAACGCTTATACCAACTTCCAAACTCTTATCATCGTTTGGCCCTTTTTGGCCTTCCAGATTTCGGTCGATCTTTGGGTTTCTATTAATACATTTGTGTCCTACTCGAATATTATTGTTTCACAATACCATAGTTACCAGACACTTTAAATGGTATATAATACCCTAGGGCATTAAGGAATTTTCTAATGCCCTCGGGAATTAAGAGAAATAAATAGGAAAAATCAAAGTAACGACTTTTTATTAACGAAAAAACTTATTTATCATTTATATTAAATGAACAGTTATGAAAAGATCCAGTAAAAACGAATTTACCGGCTTTTGATAAGTCAATGTTTTCTATTATTTCGTGATTTTCACTAACAGAAATTGACGATGATTGAACGTTTTTTGATGTTGATTGTCGCGTTGATGGTACTTCAGCTATCAATTTCGAAATTTACGGTAACACAAAAAGAATCTTTGATGTTGCAATTCGTTGGGCGTAAAGACCAATAAGTTCTCAGTAACTTTAAACAACCCATCTCCTTCTCATCAATAATTGTGAAGACACGCTTTTTATCGGTCTTCGTATCGGGAATATTAACTATTACTACGGATCCTCTATCCTCTATATGTTCAACCAACATATTAACTCGCTCTTGGCGGTGGCACACACCAAATAAGAGCCACTTTGTACATCAAAAGAGTTTCATTGGGAGCTTCACGGATGAATTTTTGGCACATCTTCTCGAGTCAAAATTTTCGATTTCTTCGCTTAATATCCTTTGGATGCTTGCTTTAGATACTGGCCTAACTTGCAATATTTTGCAATGTCCATATTTTTATTAACTATTAATGTCTTCTTTAACATTGAATATTTCGTCCATAGGGTATTGTAGATCATCGTTTCCGTCTTGATGCTTATTTTGCTCTTTTGTTTAATAATGAATAGACTGTACTTAATTGGCCTTGTGCCTTTGCAGGTCTTTCTGTCACGTCGTCGTTCCACAATAATTCCCTGTCCAACGTGAGGCCAATATATTTAATCTTGTTCCTCCAATTAATTTCTGCATTGCCCACTCTTACTCTTGTTTGGGGGTAGTTTTTTGATAGCTTTTGAGCCATTAAGGAATAGAGTATAAAGACTTATAGATTTATTAAAATTTGTGTAGGTCCAGCCCTGGCATATCCGCCTTTTTGAAATTTATAACCCGGAATGGTCCAGAATCGGCAACTGGATGGCTTTAACTAAAAAAATTAATGGCCTGGGGTAACACAAGTGGTTTTCGCACTATATAGGCAATGTATTTCACTATTTCACTTCGATTGACCGCTCGTAGTTTAGAGAGTTAAAAAAAGCTTCAGTTCAATGTGACAGCATGGGCGTAGACGGAAGTTTCTTCAGAGGGGACAACGATTTTATTATGGGTAGTTTTTATGTTTTATGGCAATTTGCGTTTTCATGTTTTTTGGCGTAAAGCTCAAATTCGACCATCGCGATAATACTGCTGACATCAAATCAAAATAAGCTTTATTGTTAGAAGTTCTAAAAAAAAACGACTTGTGGACAAAGCAGTATTACAATAAATATCTTAAATCTAAATCGCAAAAAAATATGTTAGGGCATGTATCACATTAAATCTAAGCAAGGGACCAGACAAAGTCGATTATAAAAAATACAAGCAAGATGCAGTAAGATTAAAAATATGTTAATGAACATTAAATAACTCATTTATATCATAGCACATTCTCAAAGAAATACTGCTCTAAGGTGTGATAAAAGCTTTTGACATCCAGAAATTTTTTTGCTCTCCGCCTAAAACACTCTTATTCTGCAATTTGCCTAATAGCAATAGGTAAATTATTAAAAAGTTTTTGACTTATAAAAAATGGAACTCTCAGTCAGTGTTCGGACAAACGAATTTCTGGTGGAGACAGTAGCTGGCGAGTGAATATGATAATTATAATAATTAGATAAAAAAAAATAATATTACACAATTAAATAATTATCTAGGAAACTGTCTGACGCAATTTCACGAATGAGATGTCATTTCAAAGAGAATTAAACGCCCTTTTTTAATGTCGAGTTAGATATTATGTTTCGTTTTAAATGGTACACCCTGTATATGTGGCAACAGTCGGTATGGACTCCCTGAAAAGTGAACAATGTGAAGGATATACGAATTTATGTTTACAAACTTAAGACATCAAGGCGCAAAAAGGTTATGCCTCTGTAGGTGTTATACCAGATGTTTGTCTGTAAATGACTATATCTATTGTAATACCTGGGTAGTACTCAGCGAAAATTATCAGGATTAGAAAAACGACTGAGTTGAACAATTATTTTCTTAATTTTATGTTAATATTTTATAACATCATTAAAACCGGCTCAAACTTTCTTTTCTTTTTTCCTTGTACAGATTAATCTCTTCCTAAAACTTATGTCAACTTCAAATAAGATTAACCTCTTCGGGTGACTTTGCCAACTGCTGTCAACTTCAAATCAGATTAACCTCCTCGGGTAACTTTGCCAACTGCTGTCAACTTCAAATAGGATTAACCTCTTCTGGTGACTTTGTCAACTTCAAATATGAATATAACCTAAGATGTAATATTTGACAAGTATAGCCAATGATTTTAAATATAATATCGCAACAAGAATCAAAATTCTCTATGATCCTACTATATCAAGGAGAACTATACTCGGGCATATATTCTCTACAGCTGGATTTATAGAAAAAGGGGGTTCCGCTGTTTTGGGGTACCTACTACTCTCTTGTCAGGTCACCGCGAGTAGACTCAACAGTAGGAATGGGGACAAATTTTAAATATTTATCACCCTTAACCTTACTATTATGGAGAGTAATACTCGTGTCGGGTCATCGCGTATAATCTCTCTATATAGCTAGGTTTATAGAAAATGGGGTTCCGCTGTTTTGGGGCACTACTCTCGTGTCAGGTCGCCGCGAGTAGACTTAACAGCAGGAATGGGGGCACATTTAAGATATTTATCACCCTTAACCTTAAGGATCTCACCTATCAGGTTTCCAAGTTCTTGCTTCCTTCGAAGCTCGATCTCGAATGAATCAATCTGACTGATGTAATGGCGGTCTTCAAGTTAGCTTTCGCTTTGACTCCTTTTGTTTTTCGATAGATATCTTTTCGATGACTTTTTCGATTTTTTTTGTTTTGATTTTTTACATTGTTTTTGATTTGTTTTACATTTGTCATTTTGAGCTTGTTGTTTATTTTATTTTATTTTTCTTTTTTTTTAAGTTTTTTTTTCTCAGTCATCGCATTGTTAGGGTGGGAGCTAGTCTTTTGGGTATTTGTGTGTGTGATGTTGTGATCTTACGTGTGAATTTTGTATTAATATATTGTCTGATATGTCTGTTCTGGCATATTATTTAGTTATTAGTTTCGTGTGGAATACGTCTAGTTTGTCAATTTGTAATTCTCTGTGAAGTGTGTCTGTCGGGAACCATCTTGGGGCGATTCTGCGTAATGTTTGTTTGTAGTCTTTGTAATTTTATCAGTTTTGTATTGTTGACGGTGCACCATGCTGGTACACCGTATGTTAGTATAGGTCTTATTATTGTCTTGTATATTGTTGTTTTTGTCCGTAGATAAATTTTACTATTGTAGTATAGGAGTGGGTAAATTACCCCTAAAGAATTGTTTTTGTGTTTTCTTGATTCTTTCATCGGAATTTAAACTCCAAGTCAATTTCTTGTCGAAGGTGAGCTCCAGATACTTAATTTTACTCTCCAATTTATAGGCTTTTTATTTACTTTAACTCTGGTCTCAGGTAATTTTAGCCTGGCCTTCGAGAAGAAAATGGCTTGGGTTTTATCCTCATTCAGTCTGAGTTTCCAAGTGTCTAGCCATTTTTGAATTATTTCAACATGTCGTTGCAGACGTGAGACAACAATCCAGAGTACTCCGAAGGTGGCAGTTATCGCGGTATCATTAGCAAAAAGACATAGTTGGGTTTGGTTATGCTTTGGTGAAGATGTTGTAGAGGATCGCTGCTAGGGGCCAACCTTGTGGCACTCCAGCTTTAATTCTTTTAGTAGATGAGATTGCGTTTTCTGATGATACCGCGAATGATCTGTTCTCAAGGAATGAAATTATGAGCCTGATTAATTTTAGTGTAAGGCCGTCGTGCCAGACCTTAACGAATCAATCTGATGGTTATATGTGTAGTACTGTTAAGCTAGCTCAATGAGCTTTTACTTCTTTTAAATTTGTTTATTGCTTATCTTCCACTATTCTGAAAAGGTTTTTGAAGTTCTTTGCCAAATCTTAATTTTTTATTTATTTAATGCATTTTGTGTTTTTTGTGTTGAAATCATTATCTTTGGGCTCTATTTTCATTTTATTTTTCTTGTATCTCTATTTAAATATCATAAGTTTATTTGATGTTTGTTAATTAATCTGGAAATTTCGCGTGCTTTTATAGTCGTCGGTAACTAAGCGAGATGTTTGTTATACGAAGGGATCAAAAAATTTGAATCTGTCAATAATGACTTCACGTCAAATAAAAGGTTAAAATAATAAATACGAGGGAAATAAAATTCCAAACAATGATAACCTAATGAAACAAATTATAAACTACCGTTACAGTGTATGCGAAGCAGTGCTGGTGGCGTCCATTACAAGTTACATTAAAACTGTTATCAGATCTAGATTTCGCATCCCAAAAAAAAACCCTCACTATACCCAATTTCGTGCGCATTCTGATATTATTTAGATAAATATTTGGAAGAAATTTTTACAAAATAATATCTTTGACGCCCTGCTGTATATCGGACTTATTTTTGCTTAATAAATTAACTTCCTTTTACTTATCATAATTGCAAAGAATAGCATGAACCTCGCATCCTTGCCAGCTTAAATATAACATTATTCACGTTCGTTAATTAATATATTATGTAGGTATTAATTTTACAAGCCTATATTATGCATTAGTGTGTAAATAAAAATCAACTTATTAAAATAAGAGGTATAATAATTGGCCGACCAGTTCTGTTTATCTTTATTTTCCAACATAATAAGTTACGTAATTTAGTTAAGAAGCTTTTAAAAAAGCTCTTCATGTAAATTCTGGCGTCTTCCTTTAATAAGTTAAAAGCCTCCGATGCCAAACAGGATGTTCTGCTCCGATATAATTAATTCCCCCGGGTCTAGGTCTGGTAGCGTAGCGAGCCGGTATATTTTTACCCTTTGTTTAGGTATTTCGAACATAAGATGATAGTTAATTTGTTTGTACTTCTTCAGGGTGTATATAATAAAAGTTTACAGGATACACACTAACTAAGAACAATCGAAACGTCAAAACATTCAGAACATTTTTGCCTTTACACTAGTAGGTAAAAATGTTTTTTTTAACTAGTGAAAAAAACATTTTTACTAGTGACCACTTTTAATATTCTAAATAGAACCAATTGTTAAAAATATTTGAAAACCTAAACGATTGTTTGACCTTTTTGAGATTATTGCTTTTCTGCGATAAATCTTGCAGGGACACTTAAATATTTTGTTCAAAGTATCGACATTTTGGTGCTTTTTGGTCGTTTGCGAGCAGTTTTAAGCCTAATATTTTTTTGTTGAATCAATAGAGCTGAATTAAACTATAACACCCTGTACAGGACACATCATTTACAATTTTAAAAATAAAGTTTTAAATGTATTTTTAGTTGATTTATTGAACCATCAAATGCGATCTTAAAAACTGTAATATTACAGGATGAAGGAGGTGGATAAGCGTACTCAGTCGTGTTTACAAAATAAAAAAATTACGACAGGACAATAAACAGGACCTGTTTACGCACGTGGCCTAATTTATAGAATCCGACATAGCACGGCTGGCTAAAACAGAAAAAATTTAAAATACCACAGAGTGTAAATATGTGTGTGGCAATAAATATTAACAATACTGATGCGTTGCCCTTTGCAATCAGTGCCGTAGAAAAAATGTAACTATAACCTGGAACTATGGTAAACTTAATATTTTAGATTAGGTGGGTACTTGCAAAAGAAACACTCTGTGTAAATATTGTAAAATTTAAAATGGAAAGCTCTCTGCTTCAAACATTCGTCAAAGTGTGTATATAGGTATAGAATTTTTCTAGATACCTAGATTTAACCCAAACTGGCCTAATGTTCCAAAATTTAAAACGTCAAACTTGCTTGATGCATGCTGCTCACTTCTTTCTAAAGGGCCCCACAGACTCAGTTTGGCCTTCATAAAATCTGTTATTAGGTGTGTCTGCTTCTATAAGAGTCATTGCAATGTGGTTTGTTAAAATTATTGCCTCTTATGCCCGTTTGTACCAACAGAGATAGGAAACACCTAAGGCTAAGAATTCCTTAAATTTAGGTTAAGTACTATTTTCGCTTGCACTATTACTGATTCCAAGCTTAAGAAGGCTTATGAAGCTCTAACTTAGGGACCCAATTTTCTTCACCTAAATAGTTACCTACGAAGGGCGTGTTGTTTGTCGAAAATAATGGTAAATTGGTAAATTCTAACCTACCAACCCTGTTTTTAAATTCGAGTAAAAGTAAAAATCAAAGAAAAAAAATCGTAATCTTTTAATTTTTGAGAATGGAAATGTTTAATAATGATCTAGATGTACTGGAAATTGTGCAAAATGGCGTTCCAAGGAGAGTATACGATAGGGGAAACTCGTACTTCGACGAAATGGACAATTTAACTTTCTTTAAAATATTTCGTGTAAGGAAAGAAACAGTATTAAATATTCTGGAGCAAGTAGGCGAGGACCTATAGAATATGACCATGAAAGGTATAATGAATCTCAATAATTTCTTGTAATATTTTAATAACAGATACATACTGTAGGAATAATAGTGTGTCGCCCATTGATTAGCTTTTAACGTGTCTCAGACATAGACCAAGGAGGTTAGTTCAGGTGTACTGTGGTCTCACATCATATGCAACTGGCAGCCACCTTAGTTTACTTGGAGACTATGGGCATGGACACAGGCACGGTCTCAAGAATTATTAAAAAAGTCACCATGTTGCTAAACGATTTCGCATCCCAGCTAAGAATTTCTTAAAATTGTTTGGTGCTCCGCCGATAGTATTTAGGGGACTACTAAGTTTAGGTAATACTTAGTTAGTCTTTTCCTAGCAACAATTTGGTGCAAACGGGCATTAGTCTTTGGTCTGTGTGAAGTTTAGTTCCACAGAGCAATGACCATGAAGTATCTTAAATGTTTCAATTGCATCGCCACGAAGACTCCTTTGCTGCAGTGTTGTTAGATTTAATTTTTTTTATCCTTTCTTCTGCAATTAGTTTCTGAGGTTAAGCTTACTTGACATTATTTATTGGGATTGAATTTATGGCCCGTCTTGTACATCGGGATTATAGCAGGTTGTTTCCACTCCTTGGATACCTTTCCTTCTTCCATTGATCTTTTCATAAGTTTGGTTAAGGGATTTACTAACGCTGGTGAATTTTTTTAAAAGATCGGGTGTATATTGTCTAATCCAGGACAGGACTACTCTTTGGTTTTAATTCATTTAGTGTTTTCTTTAGTCTCTTTTCTGTTATTTCGATTGTAGTAAATGCCCTTGGTGTTTCTCGTCTTTGAGTATTTGGTATTGTGTTGTCTCTTGTATTAGGTCCTCGATCAAGTTATTTTGCAAATATATTTGCTATTAGCTTAGGGTCACTCACGGGTTCGTCGTTTTCATTTTTTAGCACTGGGGAACTAACTCTAGACTGTAGACAGCTTCTTACATACCTACCGGAAAAAGTGTTTGTTGCTTTTACTGTTTACAAGGAAATTTTCGAATATTATTTTGATTGTACTTAACTAATTGGTTATATATCGTTGATTATGGTTCTGTAGTTTTTATGATCTTGCTGATTTTTGTCCTGCGATATTTGTGCCAGAGTTTTGTTTTCCTCTGTTTATCTTTACACTTATTTCTATAGATTCGGTTATGTTGACATGTTTAGAGCACAAGAAATATTGTGGAATATTGTCAAATGCAAGTATTACCACAACAAATCGAATGGAAAACTAATATAATATAATGGATCATGGTCAGATCAATTTAAATTGACCCGTTTTAACTGTACAATTTCACTAAAGGCTAAACCGATGTCTGTGGGGCCTTTTAGGGATAGGAACCAAAATATATCGTACTTCTTAAAAATTAGAACTATTTTCCATGAAGTAGGTACCACCTAATCATTGATCTTTTTTCTTGGATACTGTAAAACATGTAATAAAAAATAAAACGTCTAGTAACATTTGACATTATCATAATTATTAGTGGTTGTTTCATTGAGGTGTATCAGAGCCGTATTTAATTTTTTTAAGAGTTTTACGAAGAGTTTTTTCTAAATAAATTGGCTTATTAGAAAATAATAAAGTTTGGTGTGCGAGTTCACCATACAAGGACCTCAAAAAAAGTAATACAATGTTAATATAGAAAGAATAGGGGAGGCAATATATTGAGGGGATTTCATATGACTAATCTGGCGGTACACCACCCGGAGATGTTTTCTACAGTAACTTCTCTTTTAACAATGTTTTTTACACATATAAATGATAAAACTCAGGCACAAGCCTGCAGGAAAAATTATTGAGGGCGCTCTATGGGCGGGCGTGTGCAAGGGAAGCTTAATGCCCTATCCACGATTTAATGCATGCATTTTTTTTTATGTACCGCCATTGGATAGTCTAAAAATTGTCGCTAGGTCATGTCACTGTTCAAAATATTGTGCAGTCCGATTTAGACTTGGCAAATTGTCAGTGATATCCCGCTTGTAAACAATATTTTACAAGTAAACTACACGAGTGCATTCTTACAATTTTAAGATTGATTTATTTGGCCTAATTGCAGCGAATTCTATTGTTGCAATTAACAGGGTTACTGCGAAGATTGTACACGTCAGTTTTTTTAATCAACACCAAATAATATGTAAATATCATAGACTGTAAAGTATTTGTAGGTCTATGGTATACATGATGTAGTATCATAGCAACAGGGGTATCTTCTTAAATTTAAGGTAGGTAGGTATCGGTTTTTCTTACATAGGCACCAGTAATATTAAAATCGTTGTTTATTGACTACTTTGTAGGAATGGGTATTTAGATGATGACATTATGCAGTCATAATATTTAATTTTTCCAAGTTCTTAGATATAAAGCCTTAAACAACCTAGGAATGGAGTATTTAGATGATGACATTATGCAGTTATAATATTTAATTTTTCTAAGTTCTTAGTTACAAAGCCTTAAATAAAAAAAATAAGAATTCTTTAAGGAATTTGGATTAATTTATAATATATACTCCGTCTAGAAAGTATACGGAAAAAAGAAATCACAATTATAATTTTTCAGTATACCTATATTTTTATTATTAAATTACAACAAATAATTCATCTCATTTACTTATGAAACCTTCATTTAACCCAAAACACTTAACTAAACGTACAGGTACAACCGAAACTAGGTCTTCTAACCGAACCTTCTTTATTTCGTGGCGCTGCTCGTTTCATTTCAATCTTCATTAGTCCCTATGTGTTCTCAATAGGACTAAGATCTGGTGAAGCTGCTGGCCATGGAATTGTTGCTAATTTTTTTTTTATGATAAGGCACAGCACTGCAGGATAAATCCTTTATGGCGCTCTTGGAGCGGTGCGTGTGCACAGGAAAAATTCACGTTGGTCTTGAATCTTTGGAGATTATACCCGTTGGGGAACACGATCTCAGGGAGGTCGTTCCAGGGTGATGACGTTCTCCAGATGAAAGAATTTTGAAACAGTGTCGTTCGAGGGACACTAAGTTGAACCACGTACTGGTGGGCTGCAGTGGCTCGTCGTGTATTTCTACCATGCACCGCTCTGGGTGGTATCAAGCGGGCAACCTCAGTTGAACACAATTGGTTTTCTTGCATTCAAGCTTGAGTATAGACAGAAGTATGGCATGTTGCATTATCCTGCTGGAAACGCCACCCGTCTGGATATAAAGCATGGGCCGTTTCGAAAAGGAAACCATTTAGAATGTCACAATACTTTGCACTATTAATGGCGCCATCAACTATGCAGAGAGGGGGTAGCACCACGCTGAGATATTGCTCCCCAAACCATTATTTTAGTGGGAAATTTGAACGGTAACATTCTCTCTTGATAGGATTTTTAAGTGATTTGAAAGCCGAGAACAACTTTGAGGCAGTGACATGCGGACAGTTTTTGGACACACTTTTATTCTTCGTTGATTTCCAAATCTATTAGCTTATTTTCGACTCTAGGCGTGGATTTTGTCGTCCTGCGGTCACTAAAGCGTTTAAATTGTTTCCGCGAATCTTACACGGTCTTCCCGAAACTGATCTATGCCTCATATATCTGCGCAATTTTTTATTTTTATCCTCTTTATTGTCTCATATATTGCATTTTTTGTTTCAGTCAATTGCACTAATTTTTTAACACTTCGAACTTTCCTATACAAAAATTCCAACTGCTTTCCTTTTTCTACTTGCGACATTATTTCACAAATCTTAAGCATTTTTAAAATTAACAATATTTAACAGTTGGTGTTGTCATGCGATTTTAGCCATAGTTTACTATCGACACAACCTGCTGGATGCATTGCTTTTGTCTTAGAATGTTACATAAAAGAAATACAGTAGAGTCTCGATATAGTGAACTAATTAATGAACGGCTTTATCACTATTTAGAGTGCAGAGAAAAGTATACAACACTGATAGTAACAACGTGTTTATTACTGAATAACTGAATATTTTAGGCGATAAAGTAGGTACATACCTATTTTAATATTAAAGTCGAATGAAATATGTATCCTAATAAAAAAAAAATGGTACTTACCCATATCATCAATCATCATCATCAACTGCTGGACGTAAGCCTCCCTTAATAATTTCCATTGTGTTCGGTCTTGTGCTGTCTGCATCCAATTGGTACTGATGCGTTTTATGTCGTCGGTCCA
The DNA here is from genome assembly GCA_963920685.1 of Polydrusus tereticollis. Taxonomy (NCBI): domain Eukaryota; kingdom Metazoa; phylum Arthropoda; class Insecta; order Coleoptera; family Curculionidae; genus Polydrusus; species Polydrusus tereticollis. The sequence goes on along the minus strand of OY987333.1, from coordinate 4,823,309 downwards.
TCTGGTGGGGGGACGTCATCTATTTCTGAAGGCCTCCGATCTAGGCCTCCATTTAAGGTTGCGTCTTGTCCATCTACCATCAGCAGATCTCGCAATGTGTCCTGCCCAGTTCCATTTTAATACAGTTATTCTCTCTACGGCGTCTGCAACTCCTGATCGTCTGCGGATTTCAGTATTTGGTATGTGATCCCTAAGAGAGATTCCTAGCATTGATCGTTCCATCGCTAGTTGCGTAATTCGTAAACCTTTCTCTTTAGGCAGTTAGGCAGCTCTGCCTTGAATACATATTTGAGATTCCCATATGCAGCCCATGCGAGCCCTATTCTTCGAAGAATCTCTAGGGTCTGATTATCTCTTCCAATGGAAATCTCATGTCCGAGGTATTTAAAGGATGTAGTTTCTTCCACCCTGGTACCGTCGATGTACAAGCCCTCACCGAGCACGAGGTTTGTCATGATCTTGGTTTTGGGGCAATTTATTTTAAGTCCTACTTTCTATACTTACCTATATGTAAGTAGTAGAAATATGTATTTTCACAATTTGTGGTCAGAGGAAAACCCCCATGCGATATAGGAATCACATTTCCAAGAACAGTTCTCTCTTAACGTGTGGACAGGAATCCTTGGAGATTATTTAATAGGCCCATTCTTTATTCTAGGAAGATTACACGGAGAGAGATATCGTCATTATCTTGAAGAAAATTTGCCTATTTTACTGGAAGTTGTTCCGCTTAGACTACGAAATGAAATGTGGTATATGCATGATGGTGCCCCGGCTCATTTTAGCATCCTAGCTCGAGAATTTTTAGAATATACATTATACATAGAAAATTAAAAAACGTAAAATAAAGTTAGTTCGTAGCATGAAAAAAATCTGGTAATTTACTTTGCTTTGTTGAGATAGTGTAATTTTTTTTAATTAATTTAGCTCTCAGGTCTTGTAGAGCAATTAACTACACTAGAATTTTCCAATTTTCTTCAGCCCATTGAGTAACAGTATTTAAAGATTTCAATGCTTCACCAGTGAAAATCAACTTGGGATTTGCAGCAACATCACTGTCTTCATCCTGAATTCCAATTTCTTCATTTTGCCCATTTTCTGGCTGGCGGTCCTCATTCCAAACGTCAACATCATTCCGATACCATACCTATAAGTTGTCATTTTAAGAACATACATAAATACCTAGGTTTTCTATTTTTAACACTAGTGTTCATAACCTTTAAGGTGTTCATAATTTCAGCTTTTGCATATTCCGGATCTTCGTGATTTAGTCGTAATTTTAAAATACTTAAAGGGATGGTTTCTTCTTCCTCATTCGAATTTCGTTTGTTTCAAGTGCAACTGTTTTTAATTTGTTTGTGTCAAAGACATAGTTCTAATGTCTTTGGTTTGTGTGCAATTTCCCTCTAGCGAAGTTTTATTGGTTCACTATTCAGAGGTTGATGTTAATATTTGGGTGTTCATTGGAGTGGTTAGTTCATTATACTCAAATTAAAGGAGTACACTTTTTAATTGTGAATATTTTTTTTTTCATTTTGCACTGATATAATTTATTTTTGGATTATGTTCGTTGCAAACGGAAACTGATTTATTTAAATTTCAGATGATACGTTTTTTTGGTAGTTTAACTATCGAAAATTCTCCAGTACCTATAGGTCTCATTGCGAAAGATTATAAAATTCAAAAAATACAGTTTATTTTGTTCAATCTTAGTAAACAAATTTAATAATATTAACAATTAATGTCATCAAGACTAACTATCACTTAAAATCTAAAGTAGTCTAAATATTTACAGGATAACATTATGAATATGACCACCATGATTTTCTATCACCGATTGCAGTCGTCTTCGCCATAGGTCAATAGCTGCATTGATTATGTCCTGGTTAAAATTATTCCAACAGAACTGTAACCTTTCCTTTAGTTCTTCGATGGTGTTAAACCTTTGACCATTGTGAACGTTTGCCTCTAAAATTCCCCATATGAAATAGTCAACAGTGTTTAAGTCTAGATTATTGGGTGGCCACATCTCCGGTTCGATGTAATCGGGGCATGTATGGGAAGAAGCACCGTCTTGTTGGAACACGTAATCGTCGTAGATTGCTTCAATCTCAGGAAGCAAGTGATGTAAAATTAGTTGTTGATACGCGTCCTAGTTGAGTTTTACTCCGGCATCTACAACAATGATAATTGACTTCCCCAATTTGGAAACTGCCACAGAGACCATTACGCCAGGTGAAAAGTGACTTGTCTCGATTAAAAGATTTTCCAAAGAAATTTCCCTCTTTACTCGCATTTTTGCGTATACCCGATTATTTTGTGTATTCTTTAGCGGCCTCAAGTAAAACATCTTCTCATCTGAAAACCATATCTTTGCGATATTTTCCCGAGAACGAAATCTTCGTAGTAATAGATTACATCTTTCTAATCGTTTCTCCTTCACATTGGCATTAAGTTTTTGACAGTAAACTTTTTTAAAGACTTTAAGTTGGCAATCATTTTTTATAATTCTTTGAACTGTAGAACGGTGAATTCTTGTTCTTTTCGCTATTTTTCTGGTACCTACAGATTCGTCAGGTCGTACATTTTTTATAATATTTCTTAACATGGTAATATTTCCTTGAGTTCTTAAAGTTTTCTTCCTTCCCCTTCCAACTTTTATTTTTAGGGATCCATTATTTTCTCTAAGATGGCTTAAAAACTTTCCAACTGTTCCAATTTTTTTCCAGGAAACTCCTTTGCAATTTTTCTTGCACCGTAATTATGTTTTTGTCGAAAATATTTGATAAAAATTCGGTCCTCTTTACTTAAGACTGCCATTGTGTACGGATTAGCTGTCACGAAGCATACAAAACATCAAAAATAACATTGTTTATTATTTTAATAACAGTCATGGATACTCTGATTTTTAATAACAGTCAGGGATACTCTGATTTTTAATAACGGTCATGGATGCTGCGATCATGGTTCAAATGACTTCAAATTTCCAAAATGATAACCGCAATGTTTTAGTATATCAATGAAGAAATATTTTTTTTTTAATAAATCAGTTTTCGTTTGCAACGAACATAAGCGCACGTTTGTTGAAAAAAATCTGTCAATCCGGCCCTGTTCAAAATATTTTGATAAAGATTACACATTTTACTGAGCCTATTGTAGTTCATCATCACTCTAAAAATAAATTAAATCAGTGCAAAATAAAAAAAAATATTCAAAATTAAAAAGTCTACTCCTTTAATTTGAGCCACAGTGTATACTATGTTCGCTTTAGCTGGACTTTTTAGGAATACGGAAATTTTTATTGACATTAAAAGTGTACTTTTGAGGCATCCTGTTGTATACTTGAATGGCCTCCCAGTAAAAGTAATATTTTAAACCAAGAACTATTTCTCTTACAACTTTTTTTATATCATGAACAGGCGAGAAGAAATTTCGTCTATAAATACAGTTGGAACACCCTATTTATACAGGGCAGGGTGTTTCAAAAATTTTGCCAATTGTTATGTAGTATAGAGCAGCGGTTCCCAACCTTTTTGAGTGATGTACCACAAAATCCTTTTTATAATTTTAGGTACCACCTAACTAAAATATCTATCTAGCTAGGTAATTTAATTAATTGTAATTCATGTGCTGAAATTTTAACCAAGGGATAAAATAAAATTCAACAATAGTAAAAATATTTTTTACTACATTTTTAGGTTTCATACATAGGTACTTACAATAACAAACTAATTAGTGAGAAGGTTGTGCTTGAGTATTTCCACATAATTTATTAATATCTGGTTCCGTGTTACTCAGATAGAGCCGAAGATCAGGTTCTACATTAAGTTTGTTTCTGTATACATTCTTAATATACAGCATCGCGGAAAATCCATTCTCGCATAGGTATGTTGTCGAAAAGGGTATTAAGTATTTTAAAGCGTGTTTTGCAAGAGAAGGGTAATCAAAATTTCTTCTTGCCCAAAATTCACCGAGGTCGCACTGCTTAAACTCTAATTTTAGTTCACCATCACACGACAAATCAATCAGTTTTTCTTGTTCGGTTGCACTTAAACCCTGGGCCGGCGACTCAACAAGAAAGGGATTGCGTATCCATTCAAATTCAAAATAATTTTCTGTGAAGTACTCATTAAACTGCTTGATTAATTTAACACAGTGAATTTTGAAATTTAACAGTACCTTAGAACTGATTTTAATTTCATTATCTACAACGAAGCTTTCAAGTGCTGGAAAATGTTGGACTGAGCTATTTTCAAGACTTGATTTCACAAGTTCAAGTTTCTTTATGAACGACCCGACCTTATCAATAATAACAAAGCGAGTTGTATGTTTGCCTTGCAAACCTAGATTCAAATCGTTAAGTCTGCTAAATATATCACTGAGATATGCCAATTGGCACAACCAAATTTCGTCAGTAAACTTGTCTTTCAGCTCATGATTTTCTTTAGCTAGAAATATTTGAACTTCTGAACGAAGCTCAAATAATCGGGATAGCACTTTTCCTCTTGATAGCCACCTAACCTCTGTATGTAGAAGCAAACTGTCGTGAATACTTCCCATTTCGGAACACAAAAGCCGAAAGAGTCTTGAATTCAAAGCTCTTGACTTAATAAAATTAACTACTTTAACAGCGTCGTTCAAGATCTGTCTTAATTCATCTGGCATCCCTTTAGCTGCCAAAGCTTGTCTGTGTATGCTACAGTGAATAAAAACACATTCCGGTGCTACTGCTTTAATTCTTGTTACAACACCCCCATGTTTTCCCGTCATTGCACGTGCACCATCTGAACATATACCCACGCACTTCAGCCAATCCACACCATGTTTTGTAATAAAATCATTCACTTTATTAAATATTTCGACTGATGTTGTTGTAGAAAGAAGGGACTCGCAAAATAAAAAATCTTCTTTTATTTCATTTCCGTGCAAAAAGCGGCAATAAAACATCAACTGGGCAAAATTTGTTACATCGGTACTTTCGTCCATTTGCAAGGCGAAAAAAATACTGGACTTTATTTGTTCTATGACGGTTTCCTTAACATCATTGGCCATTACAAGTATTCTACGGCTAACTGTACTATCAGAAAGTGAAACGGAATCCAATTGCTTGGCTGCCTTTTCCCCCAAAACACAATTTACGATGTCTTTGGCAGCTGGTAAAATAAGTTTTTCCCCAATTGTATGGGGTTTTCCACACTTAGCTATTCTTAAACTGGCCAAAAAAGAAGCTTTAACAGCATTTTCGTTACTTGTAGAAAACGCAGCTATTTTCTTCTGTCCACCTTGAAGTTCTACTTCTTTCCTTTTAAAAAAATCTAGCGGTTTTTGTGCTTCAAATTAAAATGGCGCTGCAGCAAAGACGGCTTCATCGAATGATTTGAAAAGACCTCAAAACATATTACACATTGCGGGCGTGGTTCTTCGTTAACATCAACAAAAGAAAATCCCATTTTTAAATAATTTGAATCATATCGTCTGGTAACTGTTTTTTGTTTTTTACGACTTAAGTTTAAATCAACGTTTGTTACCTTGCTTGAAGTACATGGTAAATCACTTGTTTCTTGAACAGAACACTCTTCTACAGCTTCTACGGGTCTCTTTAACCATTTATCCATTACTTTACTATAAAAATAACAAGGCGCGCGGCTAACGTAAAGTGTGTAATCACTCATCAGGTCAAACAAATACTGAAACAATATTCGATGGATGGCGAGTTCTTCGCGATTGCACAATCAGTGTTGCCGGCGCGGCGGGCATTTCTACAAGATTTCAAATGTTGCCAAAGCTCCCGATTTTAGTTTTTTTCGATGTATTTATATATTTTGTCGAGTTTTCTTTTAATTTTATGTGGTGCTGATTTTAGGTTGTTTTTGCGTTTTAGGTCTGTTTTTGCGTACCACCGCAAATAATGATATGTACCACCAGTGGTACATGTACCACAGGTTGAGAACCGCTGGTATAGAGCATCAGAATTTCCGATAAGAAGAAAAATTACAAAGCATGAGAATTTGAGAGTCTATGCAATAACCTTGCCATACTATATTATGCTGATGCGAAACCCACCGTTTGTTATTGCCAAAAATACGTCAACCAATAAATTTGCAGTTCTTCCTGGTTGTGAATATTTGATTTAAAATCAAGTCCAGTTATTTTTTTTTTAGAAACAAATGTAGTTATTTTTATCGGCGCTGGGCGCCGGCGTCTAACTTGAATATTAATATAATAAAAAAAAAATGTAAATCAATGCAGAACGTAATTTTATTTTAGGCCACCCTCTACACTGCAATGATCTAGCTTAGTTAAAATAGTTCAATTAAGCGGGTCCAATTGATAACTTAAAAAGTATGCACATTGTTTCAATCTGTTTATCGGACAGACTAATATAAAAAATGCATTTTGCATGCTCGTAAGTCAATCTAACTTGTTATTGCCTTATTCTTATCACAAGTGTTTGTCTTACTATAATAGTAAGAAAGAAAAACTGCAAATACTTACTTAAGTACAGTAATTATTATAGTTTTATGGGTAAAAAAGTTGTTTTTCCTATTTTGTTATCAGTCGTATTCCACTTGTCAAATTATATTCTTACCCCCTCCTTTACTTCTTTGTTTTTAATCGCGAAAGAAAATTAAAAACCTCGCCAAATGTGTAATTTTTTCCTAAATAAAACTGGAAGCATCTTTTTAATAACTATAGAAATATAATAAATATAAATATAAATACAGAGTGGCGAAAAAATCTGCCTGTAACTTTTGAATTCCCTCGTATACGAAAAAGTGACCTTTTTGAAAGTTGTTCAGTAAATTATTCCCCACATGACTACTTGTATGAATTTTTTCTGTCATTTCTGGTTTGGTTGCCATAGAGACTAACTTACTTGCTTTAAATGGAACACCCTTCATATGATTGCACATTTGAATTCTACTGGGAATTTTTTGTATTTCAAATTTCAACTTATTTGCAAGCGTTTCCGAGATAATGACAGCTGAAAAATGAAAAACTTCCTAATTATAATTATTCCTACCTAATACCCACCAGTTGAGTCGAGGTGTTTTCATGACAGCGACCTAAGAGGTGTCAATTGTGAGTTCCTGTTTAATTCTCTGTTGTCTGATTTCTAATTTGTTTACACTATGATTCATCTGAATGAGAAACAACGAGTTGAAATTTTAATAATGAGCGGTTACGGAGATATGAAGAGATCTTAATATAAGGTTTGTCAAATCTTCAATGAATTATATACAAATAGGCCCCCAATAAATCATTCAACGATGTGTCGAATGGTAAAGAAATTTCGAGAATTGCTTGTATTGGCTAATGTTAGACAATACATGAGCGAACAATTTTCAGGTTACGACGTTGGATAGGCAGAAGAGGTGCTATTAACTGGCCAGCGCGATCCCCGCTCGACTTTTTTTGTGGGGACACCTAAGGAATAAAGTCTACGTTAACCGTCCAAATGGCTTTCTTTAGAAATCTTTAAAAGTCAGAACTAGTGCTGATATTCGGGCCATTTCAGAGGACTTCCTTTTAAACGTTTTAGACGGGTTCAGGGATCAACGGGCACTCTGCTTATCAGAAAATGGTGGTCATTTTGATTACCATTGAAAAGGTTTCACTTGTTTATTATTCCGATGTTAATTATTTTGACACAACCATTCGTATAATATTCCTAATTATTTTATTTGAATTTTTTTCACTCCTTTAGTCCCACTGCTGCATTGAGGGAACTTGGGTGGCCATCGTTATACCAACGCAGGGAATATTGATTGAAGGTTCTTATATATAAAATCTATAATAGGTTACCATCTTGGACAAAACCTTTGATACACGCGCTAAATCCAACTACCACTCTAGAGGGGACCATAAATTTAAAATTAGAAAACCTATCTGGCGGACTGATGTCGGTCTTTTCCCAGCATTGGTATTGGGTGTTGACCAATGGAATTATTTGAAAATATATATACATACATATAGGAAAAATTTACCCTTTTGTTTGTTTTTTGTAAGAATACTTATATCTTGATACCCGATACATAATGCATGTTATAAGAACCAAAATGAACGCATGTTTTTTCCTTCATAAATGAAGCTTTGAAAATCGACCAAAGAAATATTAAAAACTTGTGACTTTTTGATAAAGGTTTCCACTTCATTTTATTTGGGCATGTTAGCTTCTTTAATGGTCTTATGTGGGAGTATTTTTAAATTATTTAACTCAATAAATTGATTATATGCATGGGTTAGGTAACTATTAGCTTCGTCCGTATGATATGTACAAGTTTACTAATAATGTCCATATAGAGAGAACCGGTATTTTTGTATTTGTGGCTAGAAAACATTCTGTATAGGTACTAAATAAGGATACAGAATGAAATGTTCTGTTAACTGTGCATATACGACACCGTGATTAAAAAAAGCATTAGTATTTATAGTACCGTAACTACGGTTGTACCTCCACGATAATTTTCGTAAAATGATTTGCTAAAGAAAAGAAACGCAATAGTTCAAGCTCTAGCTATGATTGTCTAAAAAGTGCGAATAATATTTCTACAAATCTTTTTTACCATACCTTAGCATGTATACGTCCATTATATATATTTTACACACTTATTTAATGAACGTTCAAGGATAACGATAACCTGTAAATAAGACTTTCTACCGATCTATCAACAATATTTACTCAATTTTTTTTTTCGGATTCTATAAATATTTGCAGCGGAGCATAAACAAGGCAAAATCAAATGGTTATGTAGGTATATATTAGCTTTTTAATAAGCAAACAACTTACAATAAATAGTATAGCTAGGTATATAAGTATTTAAAAAGTATTAAAATATGAAATCTGTAATTCAATATTGTTAAACCAAACGTACTCTTTTCCCAAAATTGACAAAAATCTATCCGAGTTTTTGTTGAAATCCTTGGTTCTTGATTTAAACAAGCATATTATGCGGGTCTTAAAAATATAAATTTATTTACATCCATATATTATGTAATCTTTGCACTTTTTTTGACTTTCTTTCCTGTAGTACGTACTTTCCACCCATGAGTACTTACCTGGTACGGGTGGAGAGTACGTAACCCTTAAAATTTTAAAAATATTTAATTTTTTGTGTTGACTTATTTATTAGGTTAGGTATAGATCATATTTGAATAATGAAAATTATTGAGAAGTAACCAAATAAATGCTACAAATTAATTCTTTATTAAGACAATGTGAAATAGGAATTTTTGGAATTTTTAAGTGAGTAAAGCAACCCTTTTTCTACTTCTCTACTAAAAATATTGACAAACGATTTTTTCTAAACGACCTTTTCGAAAGAGCGAATATTAAACACCTTTAATATCAGGTGCAGTGGTGTATAGTATAGTATAAGTACACCCGACCTCCCTTCCATGACCTCATGAGAAATTATATCCAGAACATTAAGTATATATACTCTTTGCAAAACAATATCCGTTGCACGTCATACCTTTCGAGTGACGTCAGTTATCGGCAGTGTTGCCAGCTTGCAACAACTACTAAAATTACTGTCGTCACTAAACCCAATACTAACTAATAATTTATTTTCCTTAATTGTTGTTGAAACTGCGCTTACAGTGGAGATATTCAAATTTAGGGCAGCTGCTGCATGCTAAAAATTAGTGAAGTAGAAATAAAATATATAGACCTTAACATACTCTTTAAATTTGAAGAAGTAGTCCATACTTGCAGTGGAGTGTAGGTAATAAATTAAAACAACACTTCTGTCTTCCTCCACAAATAATATATATTTTTGAAAAATTTTTTCAAAAATATATATTATTTGTGGAGGAAGACAGAAGTGTTGTTTTAATTTATACTCTTTAAAGTTACTTCTCTAACTGCCAAACTGGGTTTTAACCAACAACAACACGAAACCACAGAACAATTGAGGTTAGTTTTGCACGAAACGTAAACAAAACGTTAAAACAGGCCAATGAACGAGCTGGCGCCACCGCACCTTCCACACTCCTGTTGCCAACTGTCGGCCAATAAAATTAAAATTATATTAATTTTTACAGGCTTAAATAAACAAAATATTTGCTATAAGTGGGTTTGTATCACATTCAATATCGCATACAATTTAATATTTTTTGCCCAAATTTAATTTCCTCATGTTTTCTTACGGATTTACAATTATCAGCTGTGGAAATTGTTTTGCATGAACCATATGTTTAACGTTTTTTGCTGGATAATTAGTTCTTATTTCGAGTTTTACTTATTGGTGTAAAATGTGACGATATGCTTGAAATAAAAGAGGACCACTTATTCAACATGTACTCCTTCTCCTACCAATACGATTTTTTCTAATATTTTTCGCAATTCCTTATATTTAATCATTTTAGACATTTTGATTTTCGGACGGTACACACTGTGTATATTTTAATATTGAGCAGCATTATCTCTAGCTAACATATTGTGTGATTTTAAAGGCAGTTTTTATGGCTACACTATTTTATTAGACCATAAAATATTTTTATGTTACATAAAAATATACCCGAAAATAACCTAGCTTTCTAAACTATTCTATTGGCTAGCATTTTTTTGTAGGAACGAAAATAACTGAATTATTTTTTTATTTCAAAGTCTTTTCATATTCCGAAAGACCAGTCTCTATACCGGGTGTTTCTCAAAAGACGCTCACCCCTATAACTTTTTTGTATTTATAGATATTAAAATGAAATTTTGGAATTGTGCATAACAGATGAGCCTGCATTAATTGCCATAATTTTTGACTTGTTAGCACTTTCGGTTTAACCGGGAGTGACCTTGACTTTGGTATTTTAAATGGGACACCCTGTATATTTTTACTTATTTGGATTCAGCATGATATTCTGAGTAAGATGACAAATCACTTGTCATTTTTTGACTTGTTATAACATTTTTATTCTCATTTTTTGTATTGACTCCAGAGGGCCATAAATCAATTAAATAGGTTAATTATTTATAGTCAAGTAGTTTACGAAAAATAAAATTATGTCATATTAATTAACTTTTTAAGTTTTACAAGCGTTTAAAAAAAGAAATGACGTTTACTCCATTTTTCCAAATGGAACGATAGTGGTTCACTAGGATATTTAAAACGAGCATTTTTTTCCCAACAATTTGATACCATACACTCCTATGCTATTTTAAAATGTACGCAGGTGTTAAGAAATTGATCTAGGCAACTAGGCTTAATTAAAACTAAACTAAAAGGTTAACTAATTTATTCTCAACAAACAACTAATAGTAGATAGTAATTGTTTATCATTATTAATAAATCAATCTAGGACTTTAATTATAATACTAATAATTATCATCGCTCTAAATGTTCGAAATGTCCTCCCTGTTGATGAAAACAATTTTCCACTTTTTCGACAGTTGCCCTCATTACATTTCTCAACTGGTTTACATTCATTTCTTGAACTGCTGCTCTCACTTTATTTTCAAGTTCTGCACGGGTGACTGGTGGAACGTTGTAGACTTTGTTTTTGAGGGTTCCCCATGCAAAAAAGTCCAACGGAGTTAGGTCCAAGGATATAATTTAGAAAATAAAAATGTTAAAGGATGAAAAGACATACCTACCAAAAAGCTTAATACCTAGCTGGCTATCTTATCGGTCCGTTAGTGCCAATCCAATTTTCCCCATACGTGTTATGAAGGTATTCCCTAACAGCACGAGAATTATGTGGTGGAGCCCCGTCTTGTTGAAAAATAATAGCCATTACAACATAGTTATTGACCGCATCCTCATTGGGTTCTGTAGGCATTTTTTGTTCCAGTTTTCAAAAATAATGCCGGATTGGAAGTCGACGACCTGGAAATCTCTCTGCATACAATTAGAAGAATTTTTTCTGGTCTCTCCAAAAATTAAGAGCATATCAATTTGCTCATTTCTAGTAAAACTAACCATTTTATCTGATTTACAATCTAAGTTTTATAAACGAATGACATTTGAACAACTTTTAATTAGTTTTGATATTCAATTCATTTGTTTTTCAAAGTCGCCTTTATATTTCTTTTCTTTAGAAAGGACAGGACGGCAAAAATAATACATAACCCTTTTAAATATGTGATTGTGATTTAAGGCAAATTTTTTTGTGTTAATTTTAAAATAGCATAGGAGTGAATGGTGTCAAATTGTTGGGAAAAAAATTCTCGTTTCAAATATCCTAGTGAACCACTATCGTTCCATTTGGAAAAATGGAGTAAACGTCATTTCATTTTTTAAACGCTTGTGAAACTTAGAAAGTCAATTAATATGACATAATTTTATTTTTCGTAAACTACTTGACTATATATTCACCTATTTAATTGATTTATGACCCTCTAGATTCAATACAAAAAATGAGAATAAAAATGTTATAACACGTCAAAAAATGACAAGACAAGTCATTTTACTCAGAATATCATGCTGAATCCAAATAAGTAAAAATATACAGGGTTTATTTTTCCAAAATAGATTATTTAGGGTATTTTGTAGGCACTGTATAAAGGACCGTACCCAAATCATTTGTCGCTAATTATTCGCGTGAGAAAAAAGTTAAATTAATAATCAAATATGTGCAAAGTTGATAAATATTGTTAGCAATATCGCTCTAACGAGGTATTGACGCAAAAAAGAAATTATCACTTTTTTTGCAAACTCTCACGGTACCAGTAACCGAACATATTCGAAAGGAAAAATATTGTCCGGCCAAATATAGACTTTTACAGTAAAAACGCGTTATTTCTGTTTGATCGTTTGTTTTTCGTTCAATTTAAAAAATGTCATCTGTTCTGCCAAATACCATAAAACACAGTGCTAAATACTGTGCAAATTTTTATTGGCAATTTTCCATACACCTAATAAACACAATTATTGTAACCATGTGATAAAAGTAAACTTATGAATTGTGCTAAAATTATTAATATAAAAGTTTAAATAGTATCACATTTGGTATAGTTTAATTAGCATCCATTGAAACAACAAGAAACAGTCGCCAAAGGATCAAAATGCACCGAAATGCTGAAACTTTAGGTTTGTTCCAACACACCTGAAAACCGTACATTGTACCGTCCGGTTCCTGCGCAGAAGAAGAAAAGCGTTCCAACTAACCCGTGACGGTTTATCGTACGATCCTTGCTGGCGTTCCAACATTGTCAAGGACCGTTCGCGAATCGGTTTCTGTACGGTCATTTCGATACTTGGTTGAAAGCATGTACTGTTTGGACTGACTTGCGCATTAGTCTGTTTGTCTATTTGTCAAGTGCTCCTGGTTTATTTATTTTCGCTATGTCATTCTTCTCTCCTTGTTTGTTTACTAGTTTTGACATTACAAGATAAAGTCATTTTTTTGAATTCAAAAATGTGAATATGACGAAGGAGACAGTGATTTTCTATCGAATAGTTAATTTTCTGATGATGATTTGGGGGTTTTAAACGAACTGTGAGTTAAAAATGAAGAATATTTAAGTAAGCAAAAGAAATTTTGTGAATAAAATATCAAAATCACCATCTGAAACAGTTTCTATTTCAAAAAATATCTTGACACTTTGTTTACATTTAAAAGTAAGGTTAGTTTTACAAAGACGCTTCATATATCGGTTCAAAAACCGTTCCAACGCATGTCTATTTTTGTACGGTCACGAAACCATGCAAAGTTAACGCCTGCTCACAAAGTCGTTCCCAACAGTTTCGTGACGGTTCTGGGATGGTACAAAAATTGGGTGTTGGAACAAACCTTTTATTTATGACCCTACAATAAAATTACAAAGCGGATTTACCGCGGATTCAATAGGATATTTAGGTTTAGTTATATCCCGCGTACATAGTATGTATACAGCCGTTCATTTTTGAGATACAGGGTGTTACAATTTTTAACAGGAACAAAAAATATGTACGCCACTGTCGTTTTCTCTTTTGATAACACTGTTATGTAGGCACTTTATTGGCTAATGCAAAGTACATTTTCATAATTTTTTGATTTAGGCTTTGTTTAGGAGATAAATGCTATTTTATCAAATTCTGATATGGGCATGGTGATAATATGCAAACAAATGCCATTTATTTCTTTATTATTCTGTTTCTCGAGAACGATTGCTCGTAGCGACTTCTACCAAGTAAAAATGATGAATAAATCCATTTTTTTTGCTTAAAAATGTAATACAAGCACGTTTAAAAAAGTTATGACTCCTCAATAGAGTAAGAAGACACGTAGGTGGCGCCCTCTACAAGTGGGAACCATACTAACATCAAATTCGAGTTTGGCATTCCAAAAAACCCTTAGATATCAATTTTCGTCCAAATATAGACATTATTTCAAAAATAATTTACGAGAAGCATAAATAAAAATAAATTTTTAATACCCTGTATCTCAAAAATGAAGGGCTTGTGGACCCATGCTTAAATGAACTTTTCACCTTATAACTGAGGAATTGTCCTGTAAAATATCAGACACTTATTAAATAACACCCTGTATATTTAGGAAATTGATATAGAAACCAAACGCTATAGGTATACATAGGTAGATAGGTCAAAATATTTATTTCTTTCTGTTATTTTTTGTGTGACCATAATTTCAAAAGTTGTTTTCAGTTTGGTTTAGTTTTTTTAAACCCAAGAAAGATGGGTCACCATGACGTAGTTAGTGACGGTATAGATATATTTCATCATAATATCCACACTGATAAAACTGTGTTCCCTTAATCAAATAATCTGATTTATTTGGTGAATAATTATTGGTAATAAATAAATGTGATTTTAATTAACTAAATTTGATTTAACTGAAATAAATGAGAGTATTTCGTTTTATTTGCAAAGTTATTTGACTGTTGGTTGATTTGTGTCAAATCATAGAACCCTTCAAACAAATATCTTACCAAAAAACCACTAAAATAACAAAATCTAAATAACTAATTATTTAATCGAAATAATTTTTATTTAGGAACTAAATCCCGTTAATCGCTAGTTAAATCACCCAATAGAGAACTATTTAAATGTCTAGGTCATTTAAACTAAATAATTATGTATTTACATTAAATCGTTAATATAAAACAACCAACTATTTACAAATAACTAATTATTTAATCGAAGTACATTTCAAGTTAAGAACTAAATACCTTTAACTTTAATTTAAATCATTCATTGCCGAACTTTTCAAATAATTTGGTCATCCAAACAAATAATTAAGTATTTAAATGAACTCCTGTCGCCTACTTTGGGCTTTGAGTAATTTGATTGGTTATACAAAAGTGGCATGATCATCGCGTTTTGGGTCAGTTGTGTTCGATTTTGTCTTGTAGAAATTTATTAGTGAGAGTGAAATCTTCTTTGTTAGTGGCACAGAAGTTAGTGGTTCCATCAAAAATTAAAACGAAGATATGGGGAATAAACGTAATATGAATAATTATTTAGAAGATTGGGGTATATCCCATATGTTTATTGACGTATATTTTAAGGGGAACAAGAACTAATGGTCGGTTTATACAGCAAGATAACATAACATACAAATAAAATAAGAGTTGAATCTACAGATCTGCCATAAGACGTTTAGAAACACATAACATAACAAAAAATAAGAAATAAAATAAGAGATGGTTATCTTTTAAATTTTTTGTTATTTTCATGTAAAAATCGTTGTGCGCGTGCGCGTAATTTGTCATAACCTTTATTTTCGGCAAAAATGTGTTTTTTCTGTTGGTTTGCCCTATTATTTGAACACTATAAACAATTTGATAAGGTTTGTGATTATTATGGTATAGGTACTGATTAAACCATATTCAATAGCAACATTTCAATATTTCTTATTTTTATGTGACGTCTGTACAAACACGTACTTGAAAGGTATTTAAACCAAATAAATTTATATTTGATCTAAATAAATATAAAAGACAAGTTAAACAATTATGTACTTGAATAAAAAAACAATCACTTTGATGGAAATTACCGGTTTATTTAAATCAAATCACTTAAATTGTTTAATTAAATAACGTTGTTGTTACGGCAAGTACATGTAAAACAAAAGTAAAATAAATATGTACTTGATAAGATATATATAAATATCAATCAAATAAACATTTTGTTAACTTAGCTTTTAACCTATTTACCTTAAGTCATTGAAGCGGCTTACTTAAGTTAGATTACTGTTAAGGAAATAAATATTTGCTTGAATTTTGTATTCAGTGATTAACTCCAAATAAAAAGTAATTTGTATCAAATCAGATAATACTAATTTAGGCAAATAATTCCTTGGTATTTTTCAAATACATATTTGTTTGGCTAATAGGAAACAAATATTTATTTGAGTCAACGGTAAATTTTTTTGATTCAAATAATTAATTTTATCAGTGCATAATGTATGTTAGAACCCGTTCCAAGTTAAAACTAGTTGTACATACCAAAAGCATTTAGTCAAGTCTAGTTTTAACTAGGAAAAACGGGTTTTAACTGCAACATATTATATGATGTGAATGTGCAGATAATGTACCCTTTAATGTCCATAAACCGAAATATCTCGAGCATGCCGACAGTTTTATGTTTTTAAACTGCATTTCTGCAGATATATCATATATTGTCATAATACACAATGTGTCCCGTCAATGTGAGGACGGGGAACGTCTAATCAATCTCTATCAAACATCGTATAAACAAGTTTGTTTGGGAACACAACCTATTACCACCAGCCCTGATCATTGCACGGTGTGCCAAACGACGAGACTGGTGACGGTGAGCACAAATGGATTGTGATCTTTTTCGACATCAGCAAAGCCTTTGACAAGGTCTGGTACGACGACCTTCTGTTGAAGTTAATAAGATCACGCTTACCGCCTTACCTAATCAAGCTGATGATGCCCTTCCTGGAGGAGAGAACGTTCGCTGTATCGGCGGATAACATATAGTGTCTTTCCTAGCTCTGATCCGGTACAACATGTATACTTGTGATACACCAAAAACCAGCGACACTAAACTATTCTTGTTCGCCGATGATAAAACGATCATCCAGGGGGCCAGAGTGGGAGACAACCAGACTTCAACGAAACGTCAACCAAATCGAAGTCAAAAAAACTTATCAAAAACACTCATATCAGTTGGCAGAATAAAGGCAACTATCTGAAGCTGGCCTGGAACGTAAAGGCAGAAAAATCAGCATCAGAATCGCAGTTTTTTTCTTTAAATAGCCCTCCTTTGTGCACTTAATGTTTTCACCAACTTTCAGCTTGATACTAATTTAACCTGTCAAAAAAATTAACATTTTTGGTTGTGTTTAGAATGTTTCGTCTTAAAATTGAGCAAGAATTGATCACAATGCCCACTTAATTAACACCCTTAATGCTATTTTTCTCGATGCGGGTATCTCCGAAACATTTAAAACTTCTTTTCAGAGTCGCAAAATAAATTTTATCACATACAAACACATAAAACCGTAAACCTCCCAATCTTTCCGATAATCTAACGCTCTAAAACCGACTCTAACAATAGAGTCGAGCTTAGATTTTACGACTTTTTTCCATTCAATTTGACTGAAATTAGGTTCGGCATGTCCCGGGTTCGGATTTTATGAATGCAACCAACTATCACACACGAGGGGTCAGTTCTTCTCGCTTTTATTAGAGGTAATAAAAAGTTTTTAGTGAGGACGTAAATTTAAATTTTACGAGCGGGAGCTGTTAGGGCGCTCAATCGACTTAAGGGTGAAATTCCGTAGAAAATGTTATGTCAATGTAGGTAATTTTTTTGTATCATGTGATCAATATGCATGATGTCTGAAGACCGAATTATCAGTGGCGTATCTAGCAGTGTTCCGTGTATTCCGTAGGGGCCCGGCCCTCGCTAATGTCATAATAAGTATTTTAAAAACAAAGCGGTTAGCAAGAGACCGTTCAGGGCCATGCACAAAAACAAACAACAGAAAGACCTAGGTAAGTATTATTATTATCTTTGGCGTGTAAAACATACACATGTCACAGTTTTGTAAATAAACCATATAAACCTGTGCAATACCTTCCGATTAAACTCTCGGAGGTCTTAATGCGTGTTGTTGATGTAACTTTAACATTAGCGTCTTCTAATTTGCCTTTTCGAGGTCATGATGGAAGCCTAGACTCGAAAAATCCTGGAGTTTATTTATCAATAATTACTTTACTGTCAAAATATGATCAAGTTTTAAAGAATTTGTTAGAAAACAAGAAGAAAAATTCTGTAACCTATTTAAGTTCAACTATTCAAAACGAAATTATTAAAATATTGGGGAATGCTGTTAAAAAGAATATAATTAAAAAAATTAAAAATACTTCTTTTTTTTGTTAATTTAGTACAGTATAATTTATTATTTTGTTTTGTTTTTTATCTACTTTCATTTAGTAATATGAATTTTACAGTTCTGTAAATCGTTTTGTAAGGGCATTTACAAAACGATTTTTAATAGCAGGTGCATTTTTATTTTTAAAAATGCCTTTTGCCAAATATTTTTATTCATAGATGAAAGTAGATAAAATTTTGTACAATATTCTTGTTGTAAATTCATATTACTATTGTAATATAAATCTTTACAACACTTATATCGTAAATATCTATTATTTAGGTATTTATTTACCCTTACAAATACTTACATTTAAAATGTAATTAAAAGTATCACTGTATTTGTATCTTGACTTTTTAATAATATAAAGATTACGTAAATTAAAAAACGGAAAAAAACGGTTTCTGTTTATTTAATCTTTATAAAAAAATCCCTTCATACAATAGGGGGGGGGGGGCGCAGTGGCGCAACCAGGGGGGGGGGGGCTGCAGCCCAGCGAGCTTAGCTCGGGTCGTCTAACTACCTGTTTACAAGAAAAATAAACTCATCACTTCCTAAGATAGGAAAAATTACACAAAAATTGAAACGAGTCTGGCT
This sequence comes from Polydrusus tereticollis, assembly GCA_963920685.1. Classification (NCBI taxonomy): domain Eukaryota; kingdom Metazoa; phylum Arthropoda; class Insecta; order Coleoptera; family Curculionidae; genus Polydrusus; species Polydrusus tereticollis. The sequence continues at coordinate 4,804,424 of OY987333.1, read as the reverse complement.
GTTTTCGTGATTTTCTGTTGTGTCTTTATTTTTCTTACTTGAAATCCAAGCATCATCATTGAAAAAAGGGCGTGGCACCTAAAAATTTTTCGTCTGCGGCGCTATTTTTTCCCGCCCCCTCCCGAACTCATTTTCTGGTTGCGCCACTGGGGGGCCCGACTGAGATTTTGGAACACAGGCCCGGGGCTGGGTTAATACGCCACTGCGGATTATATGCAACCAAAAACCTTAAGAATATGCGCATATATATATATGCACATATTTTTTAAAATTTATGCAGGTTATATGCAAAAAAGACGTAAATATGCAATAAAATATGCGGTAATAAGACAACTAAATTTTGATATTCTATATTAAATTTTCATTTAACTAGGGGATTGAGTATTGAATAAAGATAAATTCAAGTTAAAATATACTTTATTAAATCAGTTAACACCAAATACAGTTTTTTATATCAAACTTATACTGATATTAATTTGAAAAATTATAAAACGCACCAATTATTATGTGTGCTTCAAGGTTTTGAACTAAAAAATTGTGGCGCCTATCACTAAGGACATGTTTGAAAAATCTACTTTTCTACATCTACTGAAGTTATAGGGCAAAATTTTAATTTCGGAACTAAGGCAGGTTCAACAGCTAAATTATTTACAGTTTTCCCTGACATTATGTTTACGACCTGCCTTAAAATCTAGAAACCTTTGTTTTTTTCTATTAAATTTTCTAATTTTGCCAATACTGTTTTTCCTACCTCACCTTGTATTTGTTTACAATTTTGTACAAATGTTTCTATTATATCCATCGACTCTGGTAGATTTGTACACGATTCCTCTAGTTGCAAAATACTGTCTACTATAAATGCATAGTTACACTGATATATATTAACTGTTGTTCCACTTTAGCACTTTAAAATATTTAGACTTTAGGATGCACTGTGACTTATCACCAGACATTTGTGAAATTAAGTCTTTCAATTTTTGGAAATTATCTGCACAAAATATTACCGCACGAATCCAGGTGCCCCATCTGGTCACGACAGGCTCAGGTGGTAATGGTACTCCGGGAAGATTCTCCTTGTAAAATTGTACTCTTAATGGGGCCTTTACGAATATCTTTTTTACATTTGCTATTAGGTCATTGACCAACGGAAAGGAAACTCTAATAGTTTCCGCAACCCTATTTAATCCGTTAGCTAGGCAAGTTGCATGAATCAAATTTTCATAAAATATTTTTAAATTCTATCCTGTCTTTATCATATACGGCGCAGCATTAACAGGACAAGAAATCTGTAGGAACTAAATTCGGCAAAAAGAAATGTGTTAAGGTTTCTTGAATAAATGTGTAACTATGAGGTTGTTTGTTTTTTTCACTTCTTTTATGGCTATAAGGTAAGCTTTTCCAGGTTCTTTTTCTGTGAATTTTCCGATCGTTAAATTAACTATATAACGACCACACAAATCAGTTGTTTCGTCGACGACAATATACATATAGTTACCTCCAATTTCTTTCTTTATTTCATCTAGCACGGTACCAAATACCTTTCCAACGACATTTTTTCTTAATGTTGATACGTGGATTGCACTTCTGGTTGTGTATGAATGAAAAAAAGAGTTACGTTGACGTTTGTTCTCGTTGCTCCTTATAAACATTATTAATTTAATATTAAGGTATAGGTTGTGTGATGTGTCCAGGTCAAGAATTGGTCCACATACAATCCTAGAAATTTACATGCTTCGGAAGTTTGAATGAGAGGAATGTTTATACTGAGGGAGTTATTTCTATATCTAAAGTTAATACACACTCTTTTTTGGATATTTAGGATCAGATTATTTTTGTCACACCAGTCTTTGAAGTCTCAAATCACACTTTTTAACACGTGATCGAGTACCACCGAACTCCGCCCTGAGATCACCATGCAGAGGTGTCGTCAGCGAACATGACGACGTCGCCATTATTTTATCTACTTAGGCATATCATTGATAAAGATTAAAAAAAAGTAATGGTCCCAGCACGGAATCCTGAGGCACTCAAATATCAATATCCGCAACATCAGAAACATCACAGTCAATTTGCACATAGAACTTTCTATCAGTAGGGTATGAGGACATAAGGTCAAGCATTCGTCCTTTAATGGCATTGGCATAAAGCTTTTCAATAATGAAACCTATGTCTAAGCTGTCGAATGGTCGGAATGGAGCGAAGAAGAGGCCCGCAATGCACTGGCCTGCATCTATGTGATGTGATTATACACCGATTGCAAAAATGCGCAAGCCGCTTCCTTCGTCGAGCTACTCTTACGGAAACCATACTGAGCAGATGACAAAATGGAGTATCTATCTAAAAAGCTAATAAGGCGATCATAATATATACTCTTTCAAATATTTTTGAGACTGAATTTAAGACTGTTATCGGTCTATAATTTTCGGTACATGTTCTGTCATCTTTTTAATAAGTTGGTATAACCTTCCCAATCTTGAGTTGATCAGGGAAAATGCCAGTGTCAAACGATAGGTTTATTGGATAGACCAAGGGCTCAGCAATTGAATGTTTTATGGTTTTTATGACCTTGATTGACGGATATATTATCATCAATCACATCATCATTATCGCCACATTTCAGTTTGGTGCTAAGGTAGTTTTTAAATCAACACTACAATCGCTGGATGGGTTGAGGTGGACTTCAGCCATTAAATCCTTCGATTTAAATTGTCTAGATTACTTTTTCTGCGGACATTTATAATCGCTGGTGTATCAGACTCTTATCCAAACAGAGGAAGATTTGAGGAACAATACTCTTGGGATATACGAGAGAGAGTTCACCAGTCTATGAGACGAAGAGTTGATTCCTGCTAATTAGCAAAAGGAGGTCATTTTCAGCTGTCGTGTCACGTCAGAATTAAGGCGACGTATATTTCCCTATTTTTAAGCAACTATTGATCTGACAACATCGAGAAATCTGTTCTTTTAATTGAGATAAAAAACGACACATTAGTATTGAATAAAAATTAGAAAACGTTGAAAGATACGATAAAAATGTAAGGGATCAAAAAAAATGAAAAGGAACGGGGAGTCAAAATATAATACTAGTATTTATACAGGGTATCTCAAGAGTAAAAGTTCAGGACAGTGAAAGCAATCATAATGCCCTTGCAATGTCCCTGGATACACCTAGCCTTAATATAGGAGCTCTTGCTACCTCGTTTTTTATTTCACGCAATAACTTACTCAGCTACTCTTTTAAATCCTTTGTTCAAGCCTTTGTTCTGCTACTTTTTTCCCCTCCGCTCGAATTAAAACGTGTAATAATGACCATCGTTGTTTTTTTATATTTATTTTCTTCTCCGATTCGAGAGTGCTAATGAGTCATTTATGTAATTAGGTGTTTTTTTTTTGTTTTTTTGATATTGTGCCACGGGCAAGTGAACCGATGAAAGCATAGTTTATTCCGTGAGAAAGGCAAATAATGTGGTGTGTTTTGTTGATAGGAATAGGAATTTTGATAAACCATGTCTTAAAATTAAAGGTTCTCTTTTACATTTAGACTCTTTAGATTTTCTAAAAAACTGCCGCTTGGATTTGTTATCGTTATTGTCATCCCGAACCAAAAATGTTTCCAGGGTTTGTTGAGATGTGAGACGTTGTCTGGGCAGAGATGGGTTGTGCCGTTTAAATCCAGCTGCTCCTGTTTTTCTTTTGCTTCTCTTTGGTTCCTAATCCATTAAAAAAAAATCCTCTTGCCATTTTTACCCAATAAAATACCCTAAAATTGGGTTAAAGCAAACAAGACAACCACAGTTTTTCTGGTAAAACGTTCTGACATATATCAAGCCCATGCATTAAATAGTGCAACTACGACAGGGAACGAAGAATATCTGAAATATCTAAAGTCTATTGTAGGACCAGACTACGTATGTTAAAGGACTAATACGGAAAATCTTTCATAAAAACTTTGTTTATTGACAACTGCAACACGAATGGCTGGTATCAACATTAATGCCACTTCTGAAAAAGAAAATGCTACAAAATGTGAAAATCACTGAATAATTAATTAGTCTGATGAGCAATGCTTTCAAGATCTTCAGTAATATCATTCATTCACAGATCTATACAAAACTGGAGAAAACTATCACGTATATACTTAATGCAATTTTAAAACCGTTGTACGTCATACCCTTTAAGTGACGTCAGATATCGACAGTGTTGCCAGCTTGTAACCAAAACATCCGAGTGAGGGAATTACAGTTTTTTTTTCATAAAAACAAGATAAATAAACAAAAATTTCCCATAGTTTATATATTTGTTTACTGCATAATACCTTTTACCATTAACTTTAGTAGATTTAACACTTCTTTTATTTTCATCTTGCCAAGATCGACCAATGGTACCATTCTGGAAAATCCATGTTTCATCCAAGAAAACGAATTGGTACAAGGATGCTTCTTTTTCTTTAACATATTTTTTCAAAAATACCAATCGTTTGAAAGCTACATGGGAAAGTTCCATAAGCCCTCGCCTCGGTTCATCTTTTTTTCATCCGAAGCCTATTTTCTTTAAGAGGCTTCTTAAAGATGTATTAAGATGTATTATTATTAAAGAGTCATGTCCTTTCTGTTGAGGTATAATATACTTAATGTTAACCAATTCGGCTTTCAGAACGAGAAGTGTACAAACGATGCCATTTTTGCATTCTTGGAGCGCTTGTATATCAACTTAAATGACAATGCTATCGCTGGCGCGGTGTTCTGTGACCTTCCGAAGGCATTTGATTGCGTCACTCACAGTATACTGCTACAGAAACTTGAGTTGTATGGTTTTAGGGGTGTATGCTTAAGGTGGTTTGTGTCCTATCTTTCAGCAAGGACTCAGGTGGTTTCTCTTGTGGGCCAGAGGTCTGATATCGGTGGTGTGGTATGTGGAGTGCCCCAGGGGTCAGTTCTTGGACCAATTTTGTTCCTTTTATTTAATAATGACTTACCTACCCTGGATATTAGAGGCAAATTTACACTCTTTGCTGACGACACCACCATTCTTTGGCACGGGACTGATTCGGAATCTCTAAATCAGCTGATTACTGCAGATTTAATAAAGATTAAGGACTGGTTTGATAGTAATTTGTTGACCTTCAATATTAAGAAGACAAATCTTTTGACATTTAAATGTACCTTAAATGACATCCAGCTTGGGACATTAAATATTAACAACCTAGAGAGTGTTAGATTCCTGGGCGTTCATGTTGATAGGGCAGTAACTTTTGCAACACACATTGAAAAGCTTACTGCAAAATTGTCCTCTGGTTGTTATGCCTTAAGATCTGTGGCAAAGGAACTAGACTCACCTGCTAGTAGAATGGTCTATTTTGCTCTCATTGAGTCTCACCTAAGGTATGGGGTTCCTTTTTGGGGCAGCTGCAGTGAGTATTTGTTTAATTCGGTGTTTGTCTTGCAAAAGAGAGCTATGCGTTTTATGTTTGGAATGCGAGGAAGAGATTCTTGTAGGCCCTTTTTTATAAGAGAGAGTATAATGACCCTTCCATGTCTATATATAGCAGAAAGTGCATACCTGATCTTTAAGAAGTATAAACACACCATTACTGAGGGTATAATACTCGACAAATTTACAACATCCCTCTACCGATTGAAGCAACAAGCCAGATAAAAAAGTCATTTATTTATAATGCCAAGAGAATGTTCAATCATCTTCCGGTGAATATAAGATGTATTCAGAATATATCTGAATTTGGGAGGGAGACCAAGAGATTGCTTGTACGGAAGGCTTATTATACTGTTACTGAGTATTTTGAGGATCAGTTGTGACATTAAGTGAGTTAGTTAGGATTTTTTACATCTAAATGTTATTAAAATTTCTGTTTTTTTTTTTATTGACTAGGACATGTATTGTGATGACATTTGTTTCGGTGATTTATTTTAGAGTTGTTTTTTTATTAGTTGCCTAAGTATTTTAAGATTTTTAACTATTTTATTTATTATCGTTGAGTCTGGTCTTATCTTAGATTAAGTATTTCATTTTTAATTAGTTACAGTTCAGCTTTGTCAATGAATATCATGTATTTTGGACATTAAAGCATGTTTTGAATTTGAATTTGAATTTGAAAAGAGTTAAGACAACCATCAAACAGTTGTCTGTCTTTTCATTTCTTACTTAAAGTTGTCAAAGTTACATGATGTTCTAAAAAAAGTTACAGCTTATGCATAACCAATGTAAAATATTAGTTTTTGAATAATACAACTTACTTGTTTCATGCATTCCATAAATAGTGTCACGGATAGAACTTATATCCAATCTTGACACATTTACAACTTTCTTTAAATAAGAACGTTTTCTTTTAGGTGACTCCAATAATTTATTTTGCTTAACTGTTGTTGAAACTGCGCTTACAGTGGATATATTCAAATTTAGGGCAGCTGCTACACGCTAAAAATTAGTAAATTGGAACTAAAATATGTAGACCTTAACACATTCTTTAAATTTACTTCTCTAACTGCTGTCAAGGGTAACAATGGGCCATTGTTGTTAAGTTCTTCCTGAAAATAGCTTATTAGAGAGGCTATAAGCTCTTTGCACCGGCTATTTAAATGCTTTGGCATTTTTTACAAATAGTAAACAACGTAATCGACAGAGATATGTATGTGCACTTTTGTTGTTCTTAAAAGGACAGTTTTTTAATGCTATTTATGAAAATATCTGAAGTTTTTGTTAAAAAAATAGGCGCAAAGCAACACGAAGTCACAAAATAATTGAGGTTGGTTTTGCATAAACGCCAACCAAAGCCGACGAATGAGCTGGCGCCACCGCACCGTTTACAGTTGTGTTGCCAACTATCGGCCAATAAAATTCAAATTATATTATTCTTTACAAGCTTAATTAAACAAAATATTTGCTATAAGTGGGTTCGTATCAAAGATGAATACTTTAAGTTTGTAGTAAATTTAATATCGCATAAAGTTTTAATTCTTTCTGCCCAAATTTAATTTCCTCGTGTTTTCTTACAGACTGACAATTATCAGCTGATTAATGACGTACAACGGTTTTAAATCTGCATTAACCATACACAGTTTGGTTTCAGGAATGGTTTAGGAACCAGAGAGGCTTTTTTTAGTGTTTAAGTTCTAGTTCAGAGGTTAACGATGATATTTATGTATGTTTTATTGACTTTAAAGAAGTTTAGACACCATAAGCTTGTCGAGAGTCTAATGGAGTCTGGGCTTAATTAGAAATCCGTATGAGAATCAACGAGCAGTTGTCCGGGTAGAACACGAACTGTCCATTTAATTTTCGGTAGGAAGGGGAGTCCGTCTGGGATGCATACTCAGAGGGTTTGTTCCGAGAAGCACTATAGTAGATGTTGTAGAGAGAATCTCGAAACGGCTAATTAATTACTAATCTGAGATATGCAGATGCGACGGTTCTCATATATGAAGGCCTTCAGACCGTGTGGTGGTGACTGGTGATCAATATGGCATGACGCTTAACAGTAAAAAAACAAATATCCTTATAATTAACAACAGCATGGCAAAAACTCATTTGTATGTAAACGACAGAGCAAATTACGTATCTCGGATGCAGTCTCAATCCAGGAAAATAAGGATTTGAATCGAGAAAACCAGAAACACCTTCTCGCATAAAGAACGTACTCTGTAATCTAGGTCTTAACATCTTAATAAGGATTCGTGTGCTCCGACGTTACGTTTTTTCTATACTGTTGTATGGAGCAGAGGCCTGGATCCTTGCTGATGATTCGTGCAATCGTCTTAAAGCCTTAGAAATGTGGTGTTATCGCCGCATGCTCAGAATATCATGGACTTATCGTATTACTAACAATACAGTAATCTGGAAATCCTAACCGCAGTCAAATCCAGGATGTCAACGATAAATATCGCCTTCTCCAAATGTTACGTTAAGATGGGGAGGAGAACGGATTCTGCGTGTAGACAATAATCCTGGTTAAAAAATGTCGAGCAGTACACTGGAATTACTTCCACCATACTATTCAGATCAGCCGTTAGGAAAGTCATTTAGAGCAATGTGATAACCATCATCTACGGGGGATAGGCACCTGAAGAAGAAAAAATTGTACAGTACAACATTACAGTAAAAAAAATGAGTTAAGTGATCATTAGCTCTTCGCTACCCCCTAAAAATGTTTTTGTGCTCCCAAGGGGTACGCGTACCTCGGTTTGAAAAATACTGCACTAGAGATAACAAAGGCAGAGTCTGGAACTATCACCTTTTCTGCCATTTCTTTGACTTTTGCTTCAGATACTGAGGAGTTTACTTCTGTTACGCCTAGCTATCAGTTAGTATGTGGATTTGCTTATCCAGAGTAATGGATGTAGTAAGCGGAGATGATAGGTAATAGTAAAAGAGAGAAGACGGGAGAGATATCAATCAGCCTATTTACATCGTCCAAGCTTTTATCTGCTAGCAAGCACTAGGACCTTCAGTCTGGTTGCTTGTTTTAACCCTGCAGAGGTGGGCATAGAATAATCCTGCACTTGGAATACAGTGACGGTAAAAGCCCGTTAAGTGCCCAAGCACTAGGACCTTCAGTCGGTTTGCTTGTTGAAGCCCTGAGACCTTCAGTCTATCAGCTTCAAGTTACTTCTTGCTTCAGCCTTTAGCCTTCAGCTATTGTACTATTTTTATTTGCTAGTCACTTGTATCTTCTTTTATTTTGTTGATAACGGAGTATTCCTAGTATTTCAGTATTATTATTTGTTTGGATCGATATTTTTTACCTTCTCCCTCACTCACTGGTCCTCATCTTAGCGCGAAATGAGTTCAGTACCAGTTGCACAGTTTTAGTTTCACTTTGTCTATAGTTCTCCTCGATTACCATAACTTAATTTGAGTTTCTTGTATCAGTGTCTTGTGGACTATCATCTTAGCGCGAAATAAGATGAGCGTTCAGCAGGGCCGGGTTTAATTGATTTCTGATATAATCTGGTATAAATAATCACTTATATATTTTCTTAATTTCCTTCCATTTTTTTTACTGCTCCGTTACTAGGATTGCATTTTAATCTCTGACGCCGGTGTCTTGTAGGCTATCATCTTAGCGCGAAATGAGATGAGCGTTCGGCAGGAGCGGGTTTAATTGATTTCTTGTGTAATCTGGTATAAATAATTACTTTCATTAATTTTCTTTATTTCCCTCGTTTATTTTGTTTTTTTTACTCCTCCGTTATTATGATTTCATTTTAGTTTTTGATGTCAGTGTCTTTTGAATTGTCATCTTAGCGCGAAATGAGATGAGCATTCAACAGAACCGGATTTAATTGATTGATTTGTTATACATTCGTATAAATCATTACTTGTATCTAGTTTTTTTTATTTACTTTGGTTCTTTTTTTTTACTATTACCCCCAGTAAACCACTATACCCGGATTTGACTTACTACCTTACCTTGACGTTACTTTGCTTTGCTTATTTTATTAGCTTCGCTGACAGTCTGATTACAGACAGACTATTTTTACCTGATTTGACTTGATTTAGTTGCCATTTGCAACTAATTTCTCATTTTGTGACTTATTAGTTACTGATTACTGGACATTTTTGACTTTTGAATAGTATATATGTATATAATATATAGTTACACCTGAGATATACGCCATGTCTTAAGTAGCGAACTATACAAGTTGCCACGAAAGTTTTTCGAATAGGAATCATTTATCTCTTTCTCTTTCGCAGTAACGCGAGCAGTGGAAACTTCCACCGAGCCAACTCGTTATAAAATTGATTATGAACAGATAGTAATAGTAGATAGAATACAATGGTAGAGAGTCGAAAAACAAAACAAGTAAATAAGTTACGGAGGTTTGATTTTTTTCTCCGTTTTTCTGTTTGTTTTTTACGAATCGATGCTTTTATTATTTATCGTGCTTATAGGAAACTTTTCATCAAAACAACGCTAAGCTATAGAAAGTTTGTTTATATTAAGGTGCCCTATAATGTTCTATTCGGTTTCCTTTACATTAACAACGAGAAAATTATATTTGTGATGAAATTTAAAACCTTCTTTACCAATCGATTTTTATTCATGTAGGTATAAAACATCTTATTAATGATAGATGATCCCGATTTTAATTTTCGAGTCTTGTAATCGACTTTACCCTAAACCACAATATTTTCTAGTGAGTAGAGGAGGCTGTGCCTGAACCCATGCCAATCAGTTATAGAACGTTATGGGTTTTCAAGAGAGAACTGCTGTATTTTGGTATAAGTAAAATTAGTTTTTTGTCAATTAATTGTTAACAGTCTCTTAGGAAAATCTGTATTACCGCCTACTTTAAACGCCTTAACAAATTACTTTTAGTAGTAGTAAATCATCATAATTTCGGTGTAAATATCCGAACGTATCTTAACGTCACTTTCAAGAACGGGTTCTGTGTCTATAAAACTCAGTATTTAACGAGGAACTAAAAACTGTAATTTTTTATAGCCCATCATTTTTGTCGTAAAAATCGTCGATCCGCTCGCTGTTGGCTTTGCTGTAATTATACAATAAGAAATATTAGAAAATTACGATATTATTAGGTACCTAAAATATTCCCCCTAAAATTTTTAAATGTAATTATGGACGCATGGACGATTTTCGCGAAAATTTTCGTAACGTCTCTTGTTATTACCTGACAAGAACCGTGGCTCTGTTTAGGGAAACAGGTTCTATACAACATAAAAAGGGAGCTGGAAGACTATCTGTAAGAACAGAAGAACTTGTTGCAAGCGTTCGTGAAATAATGAAAATTTTCGAGATAAAAAATAAAAATTCTGCAAGATGGGATAATTTATCAATAAACAATTTTTCACAACTATCTATTCCTGCTTTAGAAGCTTTAGCAAAGGCAATAAAGGTTTTTTTTTGCAAATGGAATACTTTCACAATGCCTTAAATCAGCTATTGTTATTCCAATTCATAAAGGAGGTGATTGTGAATCTGCTTCCAATTTTCGACCAATTTCTTTACTTCCAACACTTTCTAAAATTATTGAAAAAGTTGTTAAAAATAAAATTATTTCTTTTTTAAATAAAAACAATATTTTAAATACAAACCAATTTGCATTTAAAAAAAATAAAAATACTAGTGAGGCTATTTTTTCATTTCTTGAACATCTTTATTTTAAATTAAATTAAGGAGATTTTGCTGCAGCAATATTTTGTGATATTTCTAAAGCTTTTGATTGTGTTAACCATGATTTATTATTGAAGAAGCTTGAGCTTTATGGCTTTAGAGGTATATCATTTAAATGGTTTAAATCATATTTATCTGAAAGATCTCGAGTAGTATTGTTAAATGGTAACAAATCAAAAAGTAATAAAATTGATTGTGGAGTACCTCAAGGTTCAGTTCTCGGTCCATTACTATTTTTAATATATATAAATGACCTTGCGTCAATTTTTATAAATGGTAAATTTACCATATTTGCTGATGATACAACAATACTTTGGCATAGTAAATATTGTATTGAATTAATTAAAATAATTAATGAAGATTTAATAAATGTTAAAAAATGGTGTGACTCTAATCTACTCTCATTTAATATCACTAAAACAAATATATTAACTTTTAAATGTTCACTTAATAATCAAATTTTTGACAATCTCATAATTAATAACCCCAAATTTATAAAATTTTTAGGAATCTATATTAGGTACTCAAAATCTTTCTTTTAATGAACATATCAAAAAGTTATGTAGAAAATTAGCTTCAGGATGTTATGCCCTGAGAGTACTTTCTCATGAAATGAATATGGCGGTTCTTCGAAATGTTTATTTTGCTTTAATAGAATCTCTTTTGAGATATGGAACTTGTTTCTGGGGAAATTGAAACCAATATATTAAATTCAATTTTTATTTTACAAAAAAGAGCTATCAGATATTTGTGCAAAGCTAGATCTAGAGATTCTTGTATTTATCTCACAAAAAATTTTAACATTAACTTCAATTTTTATATTGGAAACAGTTTGTTTGATTCATAAAAAGCATAGAAATAGTATTAATTCACATACTTATAATACAAGACAAACCTTTAATATATGTTTACCTATTCCTTCTTCAAGTCTTGTAAAAAAATCCATATTTATTATTGGAAAAAGCTTATTATACTCTAGATCAGCGGATCCCAAACTGTGCTCCGCGGAGCACTCTAGTGCTCCGCGGTACGTTTTCAAGTGCTCCGCGGTTTTAATCTGAGAAATATCGTAATCAAATAATACCTACATGTTAAATTATATTATTATTATATTTTCCTTGATATTACATCAAGCCCCTTACTAATGCATATGTGAATTAAAAAATACACAAAAAAGTATAACTTTTCACGCACAGACACTCAACGAAAAGTCGTTAAAAGCATCCTACGTAGTCAGTTACCGAATCGCTAAAGCGGGCAAGTCTCATTTTATTGCTGAAACTTTAATCAAGCCTTGCGTCAAAGATATAGTTAAAACTATGATGGATGAAAAGGATGTGAAACTAGTTACTACAGTTCCACTATCAAATAATACTATTTCTAGGCGCATTGTAGAAATGGCTGATGACGTAAAAAACACTTTAATTTCTCGAATAAAAGATAGTTCCTTTTCGCTACAGCTTGATGAATTGACAGATGTGGCTGGATTGGCAATATTGATAGTTTTTGTTCGCTATCAATTTGGCAACTTTTTTCAAGAAGATTTGCTCTTTTGCAATCCACTACCAACTAATACTACTGGGGCTGAGATTTTTAAATTGCTTGACGAATTTTTTGTTGCACATGATATACCTTGGAAGAATTGCATTGATGTATGCACAGATGACGCAAAGGCTATGACTGGAAAAACAAGTGGTGTTGTAGCTAGAATTAAAGAAAAAAATAGTAACTACCATAATAGTCATTGTGTTCTTCATCGTCATGCATTAGCTGTCAAAGAAATGTCACCTTCCTTAAAAGAAGTTTTGGATGAATGTGTAAAAATAATTAATTATATCAAATCTCGGCCCCTAAATTCCAGGTTGTTTAAAATATTGTGTGACGATATGGGTAGTCTACATACGACTTTACTGCTTCATACAGAAGTAAGATGGCTCTCACGAGGCAAAATTTTAACTCGGCTATTTGAATTAAGAGCCGAAGTAAGGAGTATTTTGATGGAAAGTGACTTCGCATTAAAAGGGAGATTTAGCGAAGAGCAATGGTTATCAAAGTTGGCATATCTGGCGGATATTTTTTCTAAAGCTAATGATTTAAGCACGTCACTTCAAGGAAAGTCAATTTTGGTTTTTGATGTTAACGACAGAGTAAAGGCTTTTAAAAGAAAATTGGTCTTTTGGGCAGAGTCCTTGAATAAACAAAATTTGGGCAGCTTTCCGTTGTTAAAAGAACTTAAAGAAGAATTTGATTTTGAGCTACCGAATGATCTTATGAACGAGTTCCATATTCATCTTATAACTTTACACAAAAATTACCAGGAATATTTTCCAGAAGAATGTCATGACAAAATTAATTACAATTCTTGGGTTGCAAACCCATATAACGCAATACCTGGAAAGCCAGCGAGTTTGACGTCTGAAGAATATGAATGTTTGATCGACTTGACATCTGATTCTGGAATCTGGAATAGGAGATATATTTTTAACAAAGTCATTAATATCAGAATTTAGGTGTAAACTTAGAGATGAGTTTCATCTTTTGTCAGATAAAGCAAAAACTATTCTGCTTCCTTTTGCTACTACTTATTTATGTGAAGCTGGATTTTCTGCTTATCTCATGACCAAAACTAAATACCGGTCGCGCCCTAATGCAGAGCCTGATATTCGTTTACAGTTGTCCGAAATTGAACCTAACATAACAGCATTAAGCAAATTAAAACAAGCACATCCTTCTCATTAGAAAAGTTGGTGGTTTTATTAAGTATTTGTAGTTTTATTTTTGGATGTATGTTTTATGTTCCATTTTTGTATCGAAATAAATATTTTTTTTTTCAATGCACGTTTCTAAAATCGAACAAAGACCTATATCTAGTTACATGCAGTTGAAACCATCAAACGGCCTACTCTGGTGCTCCGCGTTAAATTTTCCTGTTAAAAAGTGCTCCGCGACTTAAACAGTTTGGGAACCGCTGCTCTAGATGAATATTTTGGTGATACTCTGTCATAATTATTTGCATTTTTTTTTTGGTTTACTCCGATATTTTAAGTTTTACTATATTATTATATTTTATTGTTAATTTAATTTAAAAGAAAGGTTTTTTCTGTAAAAATAGTACTTTATGACAATAAAGCATATTTTGATTTGATTACGTCAACAAAATATGTAAGACGCCTGTCTCAAGAAGTGGGGCACTGGCGTAACTACAATTTTTTGGCCGCAACGCAAAATATATAAGAATGCCCCCCCCCCCTTTCGGTCACAAATCACAAATACTAAATAAAAAAAACAACGAACTTTTTTCTTATTTATTTTACGTATAACTTAACAAGATATTTCGTTTCATCAAAGAAAAACAAAACTTTGAAAAAACTTTAAATTTAAGCCAAGTCCAATAATTAGTTATTAACGAAGTTGCAAACTGTGATAAAATCTACCGAGTTTAAAACAAAAGTCAACTTAAATTTATTAAACCCCAAAATGATTTTTTTCTCGTCTTACACGTTGCAAATTTATTAATTAAACCTTGAAGGTCTAATTTGTTCGCAGCTTCACTTTCGACGGAAATTAGACAAAAACACAGTGGGGGGCCCCAACGCATTGCGCTTACTTGTCTTATGGTAGTTACGCCACTGAGTGGGAAGATCTTGTGGAACATGCAGGACTATTCTTAAAAAAACAGTTAAATTTGTTTCCTTGTAAAGTGCAAGTTCCAAGAAATACGAGCTGCAGATTTTGAAAGACGCAGGAATAACTTAATAGCTTGCAAAAATCATAATTCTCAGTCAACCAACCAATTACAAGAACATGGACAGGAGAAAATCATATACAGAAGAAATTGGCCTATAGTTTAGGAAACTATAAAAAAAAGTATGGAGTTCTGGGCACTTTGGCAAAAGGTGTCATGATTTTCAGTAACTTTTTGTTTAATATTTAGCCCTGAATGGGTTTCATCCTGTATATGAAAATTTCAGTAAACTTGGATATTGAACAGAGTGCACACTGTCAACTAAAGAGTCATTTTTAAGGAGCAAGAGCTGAAGAGGCGTGCCGGTTAAGCTTTGGTGACCTAATAGCGAGTCATACAGGGGCGATCTTTACTGCGAGAAAGATCAATCCCGACGGAATGAATGCGGGTCAGTGGGTAATAACTTGATTAGATTAATTTGCAATTCACTCGTCAAGAAATTAGATAAGGAAAGAACGCTGAGTAATTTATTGTGTCAGTGTGCGATAACAGATTTATTTTCCATTTAGTTTCATGAGAGGAAAGAAGGACAGTATTGAACCTTCGTGTATGGCCCACTATTGTCAAAGCTTTCGCATTCCATTTTTGCGACACGATTAAAATTAACATTTTTACAACCAGACAAATAAAAGTATTGCGTTGTTTCTACTCTAAATAAAATATTGCCCAAAATATTACATTACTACAGATTGTCACGCTCACTCCCGCCATGCCATAATAAACTAAATTTTTTTTTTCCGCATTTCGTAACAGAACCCGTATTTTTAGAGCAACCTTGGGAGCGATTTAAAGAATTTAGATTCGCAGATTCAGTTTTTTTTACGATATTATTAAAACATTGAATTCGAGACCTGATAATTCAGCTTTTTTTTTTTTTTGGAAGCTAACATGCCAGTTTTGAATTGGTTTATTGCTCTTTCTATGTAGGTCAGCGTACTTACAGATTCTGTTTACAGAGTATTCGCAAGAGTAAATGCGATTAAATATGTTGATTCCTTATTTTTTTCTGGTATTTCGGAATTGGGATGAAATTCCTAAAATCCCCGAAGTATTTCACGTTGGTCTTGCATCTCAAAAGAATATACGCGTGGGAGAACACCATCTCGCAGAAAGTAGTTCCAGAGCAAACAACTTTTTAACAGAAGTCCGTCGTTAATTTCTACCATGTACCACTCTTAATTGAAATACAATTTCATTCTGGTACTAAGAATATTACAATACTATTAACCATTTTTAAAGTAATACTAGATAGTAATCAAATTAGTCTACATTTATAGATGCTTGTTGCAACCACACTCAACTTGCAAAGCAATTTCTAGAAGGTTTTGTTCAATGGAAAAAATATCCAATTCAGCCTTAAATCCCTTTTATCCAATCCTCTTCCATTCCTTCGTTTTCTTTCTTCACATTAAAGTTCAAATGTTCTCTCTTCTAGAGCCAGTTCTCTTTAATGTATGTTATATCAGCGTTCATTATTTGTTTTAATAATAACCTTAATGAAGTTGACTTAATACCATTTCTGACTCTTAACCCTATCTCTTAGACTTTTTTCTTTAAAGTGTTTGTCCGTCGCCTTATCAAGATTTTTTTTAGCAAGGTTCCATCTAGACCGATCCTCAAAAGGGTTTTGACCCATTACCTCCCTAAGGAGAAGCAGGTCGTCGTCTGCTTTCTTTTTTTAAATGTTTCAATCGTGGCATAAAATAAGCATCAAATTGTTATAAAATTAATGTTTCTAAGTTATGACTGTCACAGTCGACAGTTTCTATTCTGGCTACGCACTTTGGGTGGGATACGATACGGACTCTCTATGTCTACCTCTGTGATGTCTGAGTAGCTATATAGCCACATCATTAGGTAGGTACTTAAAATATCATTGAGAATTTTCAAACGAACTTTAAAAGAAATTAATTTTAGGTATATTAAACGAAATCGAAGAAGCCTACAATTGAAAAGAATGAAATTATTGTGTGGCGGCGAAAATAATTGGAAAAATTACGAAAGTTTTAAGAAAAAGGAAAAAAATCGTATTACACCGACAAAATATGGCTCAATGAAGGACGCACAGTTAAGAAGGTATGGCAAGATCTATAAATATTAAAAGTTCAAGGCAGACATTTATGGATGGATTTTCGCAACCCTAGTGGAAAGGTCTTATTTCTAGAATTGAAGAAATACTCCATATTTTCAGTGGACTGAAAGTAATGTAAATGAAACAATGCTATCGCCTCCTCCACAGTTTAGTAATTGTAAAAATAAATAAATAGTTCCCACATGTTTCGAACGCTTAAGCGTTTGTCCTCAGGGGATACTAAAAAGGATAGCACAAAGTTTGGAACGACCAATAAATGTAAAATAAAAGTTTAAGTTGTACTTAGGTACTCAACATCAAGTTGAGCAAAACCGTTGAATGTAAGTTGTCTGAAATTAATGAGTACAACTTAACAGGAAGAGATGTAAAGTTGAAGACCTAGTGTACTAGCTAGTAATATTAACCATAGGCATCGTAACTATAGATCCGACACGCCATTCATAAATGCTATAAAATTGTGATGCTCGTTTGGTGGCGAGACGCTGTGAGGAGCTAGGTGGGGTCGGGAGTGGGGATTACGCTGCCTTTACATATGCATGCGACAAAACCACAGAACAATAAAGGTTGACAAAACTCCAGGAAAACCCACAGAAAACGCTGACACAAATGAAATGGAACATCCGCTATGCCGAGTCGATGCGGATGGCCACGAAAACGATGGGATCTGGGCGGATTCTTTTTTGCTGCGTTGCCATACTACAGGTTTTTTACAAGGTTTTAGGCAATGTTATATATTTCCCACATCATGTTATTCTAGTAAATCATAGAAGTTAATACTTTTAACAGAGTAAGCCCAGAAAACTACGTTTTCTGTGGCGTAAGTCTGGCAATCCAAGTGGAGGGGAGCAGCTTGAATGTTGATTTACTTTACACTGGAATACAATGATGACAACACGTTTATTTGTTATGGTTCGGTCTAATAGTTATAGTTACGATGTCTATGATATTAACATAATAACATTAATTGTATTACGATTCGAATATAAGTACAGTTTTAATTATAAATGGGAAATTTTAATTAGTGAAGAAACATTATGGATGAAAGATAATAAATCGAGTTATAACATTATCGGAGGAGAAAGGTTTTTTATTTATAAAAGTTTTTTAAACTTTTATATGAAAATTAAGAAATATTAGCATTCAATTGTTGAAAAAAAAATTATTTATTAGTGTTGTTAACTAACATCTAGATGTGGGGCTATGCTATGCTATGACGTTTTCAAACTTCGAACAATGGAAATATCTAGGGGAGCTAGAAAATATTGAGTAGAGATACGAAGCGGCAAGTATTGCGCAAAAGAGACTAAATTATTAATAATAATTTACCCAGATTTAAAGCATTGAAAAAATTTGTGTTGGTATGGATGACTTGGTCGTTAACACAATCTATATTTGGATTTTTAATAATTTTATTTGTTTCCATTATTTCAAGAAAGTCCAATTTATTGATTTTGTTGCAGGAATGTAAGAATTTAGTGCTTGTATCTGGGTTAAAATTATGTTTATTTGTAGATACTTGTCTAGAAAAATCGATTTTAGAAGGGGACAAGTTAAGGTTAGAAGCTCTTACTATTTCTTTACAATGTTCATTGATGCGGATTTTCAATTTTCTCCCTGTTCGTCCAACATAGGAGGTAGAACAACATTATTAAACTGTGGTAGAGGACTGCATTGTTTCATTTACATCTTATTATTAAGTTTTAAAATGACGAAATAAATTAAATTTTTAAAGAGTTAAGTATATGATTTTCCGACGATAGTTCATCATTTATTATTTTTTGAAATGCAGATGCCACTAGAATTCATTCCCCTGACGTCGCATAACTTAGAGCTCTATATGCTAGTGATGAGTTACTGACAGAAGTTTTGGACTTGAAGTATAAATCCTAATTAATTATAAAATAAAACACTTTGATGACACCATCTTCAAAGGTCTGTAGCTCGGTATGGAAGCATTTGCGGACCCACGATAATATGAACTTATTTTCATATTGTTTTATGGTGTCATCTTCATTTCCGGACACATAATATTTTTAAAGCCAAGATGAATGAATAAAATACAAATATAAAATTGTGTCGTAGAGAAATAGCTATAATCTAGACAAATACTTCTACTATTTATTTATTTACAGACCTTGGAACGAACACAAATAATGAGCACCTTTATATATATAAATATGTTTTATAAGTTTTTCTTGGCGCCTAGAATTAATGAAATTACATTATAATAAAATTGTTGTCGTTTTATTAACTGCGACCAGCCCGCGGATCCCACGCATTCTTAAGACACTCAGATAATAAAATACACTGTATGTCGTTTAAAGCAAATTAACCTAGCTGCTTCGCAGGCTTCGCTGACCACATTTACTCCTTCCTTCAGTTAGGCTTATTTTAATCTATGTCCTAATTTACGCACCCAAAGCACTATATTACGTATTTTAACGATACTCTAACGTAACACAGAAAAACAAACTAAAAAATTAGTGCCCGGTTGAAACGTATTTGTTTTGTCGTATTATTCCTAAAACTTTATTGCGCTCTGCTGTTATGGCATGTTTTTATAACATAAAACATAAAATGCAAACGCACACAAACACAGGGTCATTTTAATAAAATAAGAACATAACTTCTGGTTTATTTTCAAACTCGTATAATAATGTTTTTACGCTAGCCTTCGTTTTATTAAGCCATTTAAAATAATGAATGTATCTTCAAGCACTCTTGCTTATTATAAAGCAAACAATTAAACATTTTTCAATCCTTTTTTTTTCATATTTTTGCCCCTTGTTAATTCATTGCAATTTAGGTACGTATCCCTTTGCTTGCGAGGCCAACTCGCAAAAGAAAAGCCGCTAAAGTGGCATTCGGTGGAATATTAAAGTGAGGAAGCGCTACAGCTGCCGCAAATTGGGTGAAAAAGAGTGGTTATATACAGAGTGGCAAGAAAGTCGGG
The DNA here is from genome assembly GCA_963920685.1 of Polydrusus tereticollis. Taxonomy (NCBI): domain Eukaryota; kingdom Metazoa; phylum Arthropoda; class Insecta; order Coleoptera; family Curculionidae; genus Polydrusus; species Polydrusus tereticollis. The sequence continues at coordinate 4,784,485 of OY987333.1, read as the reverse complement.
CATAATGCCTGTAACCTTTAAATTATAGTATTTGGAGAATTATATCGTTGATCTTTAGACTGCAATAAACCCCTCATTATCCCTTTGACCATAAAATAAATAAGGAAATCCCAAATTTTAAAACCTTTTCTAGTAGAGCCGTCTATTTATTTTAAATTAGGTATAAAAATAAATCATGTGGTGTAGGTACATTTTCAAGCCGACCCTGATCCCATTTATTCAGCTTTGAAGAGGTTGAGGCGTATACAATAGGATTTAATCAGGTAGATTATTTATGGCAGTAAGAGTCAACGGTATAATTCTGCAAATATTATACCTCGTATACGAAAAAGTGACCTTTATGAATATTGTTCAGTAAACTATTCCCCACATTTCTGCCTGCATGAGTTTTTTCTGTCATTTGTGGTTTGGTTGCCATAGAGGCCAATTTTTTGTATTTCAAATTTTCACTGGAAGCGTTTCCGAAATAATGACAGCTCAAAAATGAAAAACTTCCTAATTATAATTATTCCTACCTAATACCCACCAGTTGAGTCAAGGTGTTTTCATGGCAGCGACCTAAGAGGTATCAATTTTGAGTTCCTGTTTAATTTTCTGTTGTCTGATTTCTAATTTGTTTATACTATACTATGGTTCATCTGAATGAGAAACAACGAGTTAAAATTTTAATAATGAGCGGTTACGGAAATATGAAGAGATCGCAATATCAGGTTTGTCAACTTTTCAATGAATAATTATATCCAAATAGGCCTTCAATAAATCAGTCAATGGTGTGTCGAGTGGTAAAGATATTTCGAGAAACAAGCAATGTGAGGGAAGCCGCTAGATTAGGTCGACCTAAAACAGCAACCGGGGAAGACAAAGCTTTGAATATCATGCTCTCAATACATGAAAATCCAACACAATCATCCAGGCCAATGGCAATCAGTCAGTGAAAAATTTGTTTAAGGAGGAGAAGTTGCATCCCCACAAGATAAAGTTGGTGCACGAATTAAACGAGGACGATTTTGATAGAAGAGCTGAATTTTGTGAGCCGATGATGGAAAGATGCAATAACTTCGCAACAAATATCATTTTCTCGGATGAAGCTACTTTTCATTTAAATGGCATTGTTAATAGGCACAATTATTGTTATTGGTCTGCTGAGAATACTCACTGGTTCCAGGAAGGTCATACGTTGGTAGACATATTGTTGGATCTTTTTTCATAGATGGTAATTTGAATGGCGAAAAATATCTGAACCCCCTCAGGAATCACAAAATTTCTTCTTGCAGAATGGTTTTACCGCGTGTAAATAATGGCATAAACGAACAAGTATGGTTCCAGCAAGATGGAACACCTGCGCATTATGCGACAAATGTTAGAAAATAATTTGTAAACGCACTGACAATCCTTTTTGCAATATTTTGCACACCAAGCAGTCTGTTTTCCGAAATCGATAAACTTGGTTGTTCGATCACAAAATCATACCATAGTACCATCACACGAACAAACCAGCAGTCCTTATCTCATCTACAGAACAAGGTACAAAGTAATTAATAAATGAGGCTTTAATACTTTTCACTAGGAGATTTATTTCAAAACATTACATATATTAAGCAGCAGGACCGACAGTACGTTACCCTCACAACACATTTATCTGTAGCTGCCGAAAGAATGCGGACAAGAAACGTTCAGTGGTTTACCATGTTGCCACATAATACCGTTACTTAATTATAAATTAATAGTTATTAGCAAGGAAAACCTGGAATTAAATGTATTTATTAAAAATAAATAATAATATATTTAACAAACTAAGAGAATTTTAATATATTTTTAATATTATTCAAAATTTCTTCTTATCCATGTTTAAAAATATTGAGCTTCCCTCTAGCGATACGTTGCAGCTACAGACTCATATGTACACCTCTATAGTTGATGCAAAACAAAAACCGATGCACGTCCCCAATCAGCTGATAATTGTAAATCCGTAAGAAACACGAGGAAATTAAACTTGAGCAAAAAATATTAAAACTTTTGCGATATTGAATTTACTACAAACTTAAAGTATTCTTCTTTGATACGAACCCACTTATAGCAAATATTTTGTTTAATTAAGCTTGTAAAAATTAATATAATTCGAATTTTATTGGCCGACAGCAGAGCTGTGAACGGTACGGTGGCGCCAGCTCGTTCGTTGGCTTGGTTTGACGTTTCATGAAAAATTAACCTTAAATATTCTGTGCTTTCGTGTTGCTATGCGTCTATTTTTTAACACAAACTTCAGATCTTTTAATAAATTGCATTAAAAAACTGTTCTATTAAGAGAAACAAAAGTGCACATACATATCTCTTTCGATTACGTTGTTTACTATTTGTGGAAAATGCCGAAGCATTTAAATAACCGGTGCAAAGAGCTAATAGCTTCTTTAAGAAGCTATTTTCAGGAAGAACTTAACAATAATCGCCCATTGTTACCCTTGACAGCAGTACAGAGAAGTAAATTTAAAGAGTATGTTAAGGTCTAGATATTTTATTTCTACTTTACTAATTTTAAGCGTGTAGCAGCTGCCCTAAAATTGAATATCTCCACTGTAAGCGCAATTTCAACAACAGTTAAGAAAAATAAATTATTAGAATCACCTAAAAACGAACGTTCTAATTCAAAGAGAGTTGTAAATGTGTGAAGATTGGATATAAGTTCTATCCGTTACACTATTTATAGAATGTACGAAAGTTGTATTATTTAAAAATTATAATATTTTATATCGGCTATTCATAAGCTGTAGCTTTTTTTAGAACATTATGTAAGTTTGACAATTAAAAGACAGAGAACTGTTTGATGGTTGTCTTAACTCTTTAAGAAGCCCAGGCCCGGATTATCCATAAGGCACATTAGGCACTTGCCTAGGGCTTACGAAACGCGAAGGGCCTACGATCATAAAATATAATAAAAATAGACACAAAAAAAGGATCAATACTGTATTCTACAATAAGAAAAAGAGTTCACAGACACAGAGACAAACTACAATGTGATACAAAAAACCTTATAACATATTACATATACATTATATTATTATTTATCCTACGCAATTATTTTCGATGGCAAAAAGTTAGTTTTGTTCAATAAAAAGCTAAAAATTTCTAAATTATTTTGTAATTTTTTTTTTAATTAACAACTTTTGACCATATATTAAACACGATGTTTTTAACTTTTTCTGTAAAAATAGCGACTTCGTCAGGGCATGGGCATCCATTGGGCTCTTCAAACGCATAAAAATGTTTAGGAAACCACTTAATTTGTAAATTTTGTTATTTATTTTCTTGGTAAAATTAGGGTGTGGCACCCAAAAAATTTTCGCCTGCGGCGCATTTCTTGGTTAATCTTGGCAAGATGAAAATAAAAGAAGCCGAACAACTACCAAAGTAGTGTTCAAATGAGAGTTCTGACTATCCCCCCACCCCTTTTTATGACCTTGACCTTGAGTAACCCGGCCTTGACCTTGACCTTGAATTTGACCTTGACCTTGAACCCGAGGTTGACCTTGAATTTGGCATTGACCTTGAATTTGACCTTGGATTTGACCTTGACCTTGAGTAACCCGGCCTTGACCTTGACCTTGACCTTGACCTTGAACCCGAAGTTCACCTTGAATTTGACCTTGACCTTGACCTTGACCTTGAAGTTTACATTGACCTTGAATTTGACCTTGACCTTGACCTTGAAGTTTACATTGACCTTGAGCGTGTCTAACCTTGAAGAAGTAAGTGGAATTATACCCCCTCCCCGAGAATTTGTCTTATAAATAAGGTCCCTTTCCACAGAACTTCATAGTCACACAAGCAGTGTTTGCATTAATAACTGCTACCTTTAAAGCTAATTAGAAATATTGTGTTTGTGGTGTGTTTTGTGAAAGGTATTAGTCAAGGTATTTTAAATTTATTACACATTTCAATTATGAGTATTTCACAGCAGACTTTGGATCAAATTAATAATATGATAAACAAAGATGTTGAATTCATTGAACGAAGAAAACTTTCTACATTAACTGTGGGAGAATTGTATATAATTAAAAATATAAAGTTTGTGGCAACGCGTTTTGGTAAAAGTATTGTTGTTACTTTGTATGATAAAACACATGATTTAACATTTGAGACATTTTTACCCAAACGTGTTACTGAAACATTATCAGAGGAGACGGTTGATATCATGAATAAATCGAGTGATAAATTTACCTTAAGCTATTTGGGACAAGGTTCACATGTATTTTCTGGAGGTGACACTAGAGCGTTATTAAGTTTTGGGTCTTTAATTTGAAATATAGTAATTATTTTCAATAGAATACTTTAATGTATTATAGTATATCATATTTTTAATTATAATTGAAGTGTAATCAATTTTAATACGAATATCAGCAAACACAGCCGCATTCTCATTATTTCCTATTGCAGATGTGTGACAATGTTATTGAAAAGCAAGATATATATATGATTTGGTTGGCATGTAAATTAAGACACATGGCTCAAGATAAACTACAGTTTGCAACGTTTGATGGTTCCGATTTGGATTCAATTAAAAGTCAATATGTACGCGATGTGAAGGATGCAATCAATTTTATGGCTGGTGTGCATCTATGTGAAAAATATCTCTATGGATCTATAAATCTGAGCGGATTTTGTGCTGAAATGATTGAATATGATCTTATCAAGTTTGTTACTAATATACCAGATTTACCAAGTGATTTGGTAACAAAATTCCATTTGCTTGATTACGTGGATCCCGACGATATTACTTATATCGTAAAAGATGGTGTAGTCATCCGCAGCGATGGTGCAAATGGTTATGAAATAATGGACAAAGTAGAAGATCAAGAAAATTAAAATTACTTATTGAAACAACATTTATTTGTAAAAACACGTTCTGAACTGTATTTCCATAAAGTATATATTATATGTATTATTTTAAATAATGGTAATGTTTATAAATAAATGTACCGGTAGGAAATAAATTATTTGTAGTAGAAGCATTGTTTTATTTTCCCCAACGCAATAACCCTATATAAGCGTTTATAAGATGAAAACAGATTAGTTAGAAGTAACGATGGGTCGTGTTAACAACAACACAATTGACAAATTTGGGCGTAAGAAGTCGAATGAAAACTTTCGATTTGTACGTGGACCACCTGGAAATGGATTCAGGCTTACTCTCGATGATCAGTATGATATGCAAGGAAAATCCCTAGAGAATGTTGCATCACCTAAAAAACCAAATGATGCTGCTACTCAAGAATATGTTCTCACTCAACATGATCTTCTGCGTATACAACTAACTGCTGTATTTGTTAAGAAATTATCAGATCTGCGCATACAATTTAATGATATTACTGATCACCGATTCATAGCATTGAATACAGAAGTTGCTCGAAGATTCAATGAAGTTCAAAAAGAAAAAAAAGAGTATGAAAACAAAGTTGGGAAGATGATATTGGCTCTCGAACAACAAATTATTAACCTGGACAAAGTTCAAATGAAATTTGAACAACGAATTATTGACCATATTACAATTAACCTTGATAAAATTCGAGCGAAATTTGAAGATGTAAAATCTGAGTTGAAATAAAAAGTCACTCAAGAGAGAGAGGTCACACGTGAAGGTCATCTGTTATATATAAATACACGTATCCAAATTATGGTGACTTAGTTCATTTGTAGCATTGCTTTCACAATCATTTACAATATGGAAAGTAAAACAACATTAGTGTATCCGTTTTCAATCAACGGTCGTCAAATGTGTTCAAATTGTGAACATTGGGAATTTTTAAGTGGGACAATGGGATTATGTGATTGGTGTCAAAACGAGAGCAATAGAGGATCTGTACCTGCTGACCAACCTCAAAGTCCCATTATCTTAGGTGGTGGGCATCAACAACATACTGATACGTCCACATCTTCAAGTCAAGAAGATGAAATAATGGAAGAATCGCCATCACCGCAGTCGCCATCGTCAAGTCCAACGTCGTCGCTACCAAATGCACTACTCGATTCTTCAAGTTATTAGTATATGCGCTAAAAAAGTAGTGATGAAGAAGTATTTTTCCGTGTCATATGTATTAGTGAAAGTGAACTTAGACAATTTGGTTATAGTCCCTAAGTGTTTTTGGTCATTATGTATTATTGCTTAAATGTGAATAAAACATTTTTTAGTACTTCATATTATTTTTATAATTATATTATACATTAATAAATCGTTCATGAACAATTTTATTTCTAAAATTACTTTCTAAAATCATATCCAAAGTTGTTTTGATTTTCTCTATTCGCCGTTGGAAACGGTACCTATCAAGCATTAGCTGTTGAAAGTCGCTCTTTCGAGCTTCTCGATATGCAAACGCCCAAACAAATGTTTGGTGGACAATATTTTTCTCTTCATCAAATGTTACTCTTTTCATGGTTATTAATTCAATGAAATAATTTATAAAATGATAGCAATATATACTGATAAATAAAATTCATATGTTTTAAATTACATGTTTATTTTATCAATGAACTGATACAATAATTGTAATAGGAAATACAAAGCTGTTTATACAATATCAGACTTATCTATCCAAGAATTAAATTGATTAGGGAAACCCAACCATTTTACAAACAATTGATCAATGTGATTTTTCTGACGTTTTCTAAGAATTTTTTCAACAAGATATACGTTTGGGTTGGTTGTCTTTTGTAGTTCAGCTTCGTAGAAACAACCTTTAATCGGTTCACCTTCTAATGATTCCAGTATGTAAGTAGGTGGATTTGTGATGTTGCTTTTTACTATTTTGTAGAGTTCTGTTGACCATGAAGGTGTATACCCCTTTTCAAATATGGATTTGTATTTACTGATTCGAACTATATCGCCTAGACGAAATTTATATTTTTTCGGTCTAACCTTTAAATAATCGTATGCCCTAATTTGTGTATCTTCTAGCACATTTCTGGGCTTCATGCCAATTGTGCGATGTATTGTGTTATTATAGACGCTTGTTACTGATGGTAATAGTTCCACCCACCTGTAGGAACCTCTAATTGAAAATTGCTTATATAAATTATTTTTTAAAGTTCTTATCACACGTTCAACAATTGCCGCCTTTTTCGTGCTGAATGTAGAATAATGATTTATATTAATTTTTTTCATAAGGGCTTGAAAGCGACTATTATAGAATTCTTTTCCCTGATCACTTTGTAAATTGTCTGGTGTATACGATGCCTCTTCAATTATACTCTTCATTGCATTGGTCACTTCAGCACCGGTCTTGTTTTTGATTGCTCTGGTGTACACAAATTTGGAGTAACAATTGATACATACAAGGATGTAGCGATAACCATCGTTTTCATCAGCATATTGTTGCATTTCAGCTAAATCTATTTGCCATAAATCCTTGTATCCTTTAATAATCGTCCGCCTTCTAATAAAGTTTTTTCTAGCAGTCCGGTGCAGTTCATTAACAATTTCAATTTTTCCCCTGCTTGCCTCCATATTTTGTAGCGAAGCGAACACGTCTCATTAGACACTGAGCAAAGGAAACAAGGTACATAATTTAATATATTATTTGTTCTTCGCGAAGTTCCTCAACAATTGACATAATCTCATTTTCATGCCCAGTATTACCAGCTAATTTTGAACTCCACAACAATCTTAAGCGATCAACCAACTCCTTTGGTTTATTCCAATAAATGTATTGAGGTGATTTGGAAGAAAGTAGTTTCTTGTTGGGTATTTTTATTTTTTTAGCGATGTTATTTTTTACAACAGCACCGCCTGATTTAGTGCTCGCCGGCATCAGTAGGGGTTTTATAATATACAAATATTTCAATAATCTGGTTTCTCGTAGACCCATATTTTTGTCATAATTTTCATATGCTGCACTAGTTAATTCTAAAATTTCCTTGTATTTCTGTAGCACACCATCATCGGTTTTATCGTGTTGTGTTAGGAATGGTGGATTTCTTAAAAAAAGCAAATCGTAAAGTTGAGGTGTTCCATCAAATACAGCAACATTTTTTCCGTTTTTATATAAAGTAATTTTGCCATTTGGAAAACGCACTTCTAGGTTACCAATATATCTTTTAAGGTTATTCGGCTTTTTACCGAAATGTACACCATAAATGGTATCGTATTGGGATGGTTTATTTTTTAATCCATTTAAGTATGCTTGAATCTTGTCGAGCGGTGGTGAACTTGTATAACTTGAAGGGGAAGGTGTCTCAAACAATGTAACGTTGGTATCACGTTTCGGTGTTGTATCGATGTGAGCTTTTCGGCTTATCCGCGGTGTAGACAATTGAAATGATGATATGTGATCGGATATTTCCTCAGGCTCCTCCATTGTGCTAGTACTACGACTATATTGCTTTCCTTGGGTTTTGGGTTGCTGCTGCTGCTGGCGTTGCTTTACTACATTAGATATAGATGTTAGTGGTTTAGTGATTGGTTCGTAAAATTTATCCAAGTCGAGCGCACTTTGTGTCTTCGCCGCCTTGAATTGTTTAAATTTTTTTCGAACAGCATTGGTCGCTTCCACTAGTTTTCGTTTTAAGTCAATTTCTTCATTCATGGTGTTGACAAACTACCGAACAGCAATGAAATGAATGCATTCATCATTGTTAAACAAATATATAGCTATCAAGTCCCTTGCGATATCTTCCCGAATTCACATCACTATCTTTATCGATAACCAAGAATCCATATTTATTATCCCAACATTTCGAGCACATTTCCTGAAATTGTGTAAAATTCAGGTCGGGTGATACATGATCGGAAAATACGTGTCTCATATTCATTTCGTCTTGTTTAAACATAATAATAAAGTTGGCATTGTCTCGCACAAGCTGTTTAGGAACTCGTGAATATGTTTGAGCCAAATAAAATGCATCCACATTTTTGTGACGTCCCATACAGAAATATGATCGTATAACATCCTGCTTTTCACACATAACATCATCAAATATAAATATTGAATTGGGTCTTGCATCTGAGGGTTCCATGATATTCGTGGCATCGCTGAAAGCATAATAACCAAGACCTTTAATGGGTGTAAGAATTTTCTTCAAATATTCATATTTTGGTTGATACAGTGACTTGGAGTAGATATAAACATTTTCAAAACGTAGACCCAATGGGTGAGTAAGTAGTGAAATCATAACATTGGTTTTGCCACAATTCGACGGTCCAATTATTATTCCACGAATGGATGATGGAAGCAAGGGACCGTGTTTCCTTAATAATCTCTCTCCATGTCCACATCCAACTTTTTCGTCGAGATTGTCGATGGAAAATTTTTGTTTCAAATGTACTATCCGCATATTGATAAAATCAATACTTTATAGCAAACTTTTCACTTAAATGGTCATTCAGATGCTGATCACCGGACGAAGTAGATCGTCTCGTTTACAGACTAAGACTGGAAGAGGCTTTGTTAATTCCTTAATTAATAACCTACCAGTCGAGTTGCATATCCCCGGTTATCAGTATTGCGGTCCCGGAACAAAAGTGATTAAACGTGTGAAAAGAGGTGATCAAGGAATTAATCCTTTGGACGTGGCGTGTAAGAAGCACGATTTAGCTTATTTAAATAATAGAGACGATATAAGTGAGCGACACCGAGCAGATTACGAGTTGGAACAAAGTGCTTGGAAACGAGTGAAATCTGCAGACGCTAGCGTTGGTGAAAAGAGTGCTGCGTGGTTGGTAACAAATATTATGAAAACGAAGCAGCGTTTTGGTATGGGTGTGTCATCAAGCAAAAGGAAGAGTCGCTCAAAAGTTGCTAAGAGGAAGCGGCGAGCTGGTAAGCAACGTGCTGGAAAGCGGGTGCGTGTGCAGAAAGTAGCTTTTGGTTCTGCTGTTCGACGTCCGATTCGAGCAGAATTGCTAAGAGGTGGTGGAAAGAAAATGAATATTCTAAATGCATCGAAAATAGCCGTTGCAGCAGCCCGTAAATCAGTAAAAGCAGCAGGTGGTAAACGAAAAGTCCGCACGCCTAGAATTATTCCGATTCCTAAAACTGGTGGAGTATTACCATTAATACCAATATTTGCTGGTCTGTCAGCCTTAGGCTCCTTAGCTGGTGGCGCTGCAGGTATTGTTCGTGCCATCAAGGACGTGAAGAAGGCAAATGCAGAAAAGACAGGTGCTACTTTAAAACTACGTGGAAATGGATTATATCTGAAACCATATCGTTCAGGTATGGGATTGTTTATGAACCATAGGAATATGTCAAAAAACTAATTGTGTCTCTACCCAATAGACCGCTATCAAATGTCGATCTGGAAAAGTATGTGTTAAAACTAAAGATACCTTACTTTAGGGGAGTTTATATGCGAGATTCATTACCTGCACGTGGTCCCCGACGGTATGAAGCAGCGATTATTAATTTGGATAGCGCATCGGGTGTAGGGACGCATTGGGTGGCATATCGAAAAGTCAACTTTGAAGTAACATACTATGATAGCTTTGGTGATTTGCCACCACCTACCGAATTGGTGAGATATCTGCAAACAGGTTCGAACGCGTCGAAAAACATTTACTATACATACGATCGTCAGCAAGAATTCGATTCAGTTTGGTGTGGCCATCTGTGTTTGAAGTTTCTCTCCGATATAAAATAATAATAATAATTATGTCTTTGACGTCACAAGTTGAACGCTATAACTACACAAAGATCTTGCACTTACTTAAAGTGTTTAAACATGTGGGTGGATTATTGAGAATGACTGCCGAAGAATTAGAAAACGTGCCGAAGGAACTAATGATTTCGATGGCGCCAAATGAAATTGCTCTAGTTTGGGATAAGCTGTCAAATGAACTGAAAAGTGACGAGGATATGATGAAATATCAGTTTTGCTATGAACATTACAATAGCGACAGTGACGATTCCAACAAGGATGTGGGTGATGGGCCATTGCCTCGAAAATTATTTTGTTGTTACTGCAAAATTAGTGATGTGAATATAACAGCTGAAAATTCGATTAACACGACATCAGATGAGAAGAAAAAAAAAAGCGCTAGTGTATTAAACCCATTGAACTGTTGCAAATGATAATAAAAACAATCACAAATAGCTACTTAACGTCAGTCATGTCGCATACATTCACGCTAACAGGATCCTCGAGCGTGTTAAGCGCCGACTTTTATCCACCCATTGAACTGAGTACAACAAGTAAATATGGTCTTGCACTTGTCGGATTTTACACATATAATTCAATTTTTAACATTGATGAACACAACAACTCATTTGGTTACATAATTGATGAACAGAACAGCTCATTTGGTAAAATAAGGAAGGATGAAAAAATATCACATCTACTGACCATTCCACCAGGAGCATATGAAATTGATGAAATTGGTCAAGCTATGTTGACAGTTCTAAAAGAGTCAACCCGCAACGATAGTGATGAAATATTTTCGTTAACAGCCAACAATAATACATTAAAATGTGAGATGAAATCGAAGTATGACATTGATTTGGGCGGTGACAAAAGTATTGCCAAAATGTTGGGGTTTGACGCTAAAGTGTTAAAAAAAAATGAAAAGCATCAGTCAGTGTACAATGTGGATATTATGAAAGTACGCATTATACGGGTTGATTGTAATATAATCTCTGGTGCATTCCTGAACTCGTCGAAATGCCACATCCTATTTGAATTTGATATTGACGTTGAAGCAGGGTATAAAATTACGAAAGAGCCGCAGAATATTATTTATATGCCGATTATACCGGAAGGACGTCAGTTCATAGACAACATCAGTCTGCGAATCTTGGATGACGACGGAGATCTGATTGACTTTCGAGGGGAGAAGATAATTATTAAATTGGAATTAAAGAAAATAGCATAAGGATGGGTTTCTGCTTTAACACTCAACTACGTTTGTTGCATACTGTGAAAGATTCAGTTAAACATAATAAAAGTAAACAAAGTAGGCAAACCAGGCTCATTCGTAATCCAGTCATAAGATCGAAAAGACCTCATCAGCAGCAGCAGCAGCAGCAGCAGCTTTCTCGTGAAGATTACAGTTTTTTACGATCAATTGGTTTGAAAATACGAAAATCTAGAAAATGACGGCTACTAGTGAAAAGATCGAGGTTTTCACCGAACCTATCTTCGAGAACTCCATAATAAGTTTACAGGAACATACTTATAAACCATATGGTTCCCCAACATTTAAGAACTCTGATGAAATTCGTATTCCCGTACACTTTCAAGACATAATCTTGGATGTTTCCGAAAGTTACATATACATCGAAGGTACTTTCAAACCTAAAGATGCAACAAAGAAATGTTACTTATCGAATAATGCTATAGCCTTCCTTTTCGACGAAATTCGCTATGAAATGGGTGGTGGTGAACAAGTCGCAATTGTCCGAAAACCAGGAATTACTACAACACTGAAAACGATGGCATCCTTCGGCGCCTTACAAAATAATTCTCTAATGGTTTGTGGATGGGGTCTAAATGAAAATAATCAAGCTCTTGTTGATGCCACAAGTCATGTATTGTCCGGAAAGCTCCCCCTAAAGTATCTAATGGGTTTTGCAGAGGACTATACGAAAGGAATTTTTAATGTTAAGCAAGAGCTTATTTTAATTATCGCTCGCAATTTTAGCAATTGTTATGTTGGTGAAGTAGAAGCAGACATTAATATTGATAAAATCGAATGGAGAGTTCGTCATATTATTCCCGACGATCGTCAAAAGCTAAAGATAATGTCTCGCATGAATAAAGGTGTAAATAGTGCCAATATTCCAATGGCATATCGAAAATGGGATTTGTACGAATTACCTGCCTTGCGACAAACATCATCAGACGTGTGGGCTTTAAGGACTAGCACCAGTCTCGAAAAGCCGAGATATTTGATTATTGGGTTCCAGAATAGTACCTATTGCGATAATAAAGCCAAAGATGCCACTCAGTTTACTGCAGCCAATATAAGTGACATACGAGTATACCTTAATTCCACTGTTTACCCATATGAACGGTGGAATTTAGAATTTGGGAAAAAATTATATGCTACAGCTTACTATACCTATGAGAACTTCCAGAGTAGCTACTACGGACGAGAAATGGTCGACCCAATGTTAAATTACGTCGACTATCCTGACAACCCCATTTTCATCGTGGATTGCAGTCATCAACCAGAAGCTATCAAATCGTCCACAGTTGATGTCAAAATCGAGTTTGAAACACGAAACAGTAAATTTCCCAAAGACACTAAAGTTTATGCATTGGTTATTCACGACTCATTCTTAAGTTATAATATCTTAAACGGTTCAGTTACTAACAAATCTGTATTTTAATCTTTGTTTAATTTCTTACTGAAGCATCGCGCGATCGCATCCAACTCTAATTTACAATACCGATTTTACCCCTACTAATATGGATAAAATTAGAAAATAAGGTAAATCAATTTGTTAGCAATGTAGGTTGTAGTTAGTCTAGAAATAAATATTTTTTAATATTATATATAGTGTTTTATTATTCCAAAAGCTACAACTTTGCTTTTAAGTTTTGAACTGTGGATCGAGGGTATATTTTGATATTTGACAAGACATGAACTGTTAAAGATAAGAATATACAGAAATGTGTGGGAAAGAGAGAGAGAGGAAGATAGAGGGTGGGGCAAGATAATGTATATAAGCACCTATTTCGATTTGGAAATTCATTCTAACCCAAAATGTCATCAAGCTCGGATGCAGGTTATTCGAGCGATGAAGAACGACGCGTTCAATGTCATCAGCATAGACGAGTACATCGTAGGGGTGGTAGGTTAAGAGAAAGATTTTGCATAGTGCAATCTTATGTAAAATGGGGCCTTCATGTCAACTTGTGTATGTATTGCTACACAACGAGATTTGCGGGTATACATGATGTTGGTTTCATCCAGACCCATTTTACAATAGGATTGAATAGAGCTATGCAAGATCACTCTGGGTGTAGTGCTTGTCGTGCAAGACTGTTTACGGTCTTTCATCAGGACTCATGCCTTATTTGCAATAGAATGTAAATTGTATTGCAAATAAAGCAGCTACCACCGGAATCGACTACCGTCCGAACCCTGACCCCCTCTTACCCATCCCCAGGTCCTTCTCGGAGGGCCACATAAAGAATTGAGCGTAGTTAGTTGTTTAATGTCACATATCCAGGGTGACACGACACTTTCGAGAAATAACTTCTCGATTGTGTTACTATGGATAAAGATATTATGTTATTTAATAAAAATGTAATATTCCTAACCAAATCTAATTTTTTTTTCTGTTGAACCCATGGTTCACCTAACTCAGGACTAATAAATAATACAATGGAATTAATATTAAGAATACAATTTTTATTGATAACAATTCTTATAATTGTATAGTAGTTTTACGTTCGATGTTGCACAGTGCCATGGTTGCGTTGTCGGATGGAAAAAACATGGTGGAAGCCTCTTAAATTTACTTAGTTTCGGTTCTCGTTCACAGGGAATATTGATCATAATTTCTTCGCTTATAAACTTCTTTAGAAATTTCATCTTTTCACTACCTTTTACGTAAACCTTGGGTGATTGATACAATCTCAATATATGATTAAATATGTTATTAAGTTCACACAATTCTATATTTCCAGACTCCCACTTCAATCCATGATAATTTTCGGCCCATTCAACACTCTTTAGCTCATTAACAGACAACATACTTTTATGAAAAGGAGGTTTAAATAAATAATTGGCGGCACGAAACCCATCGTAAATTGCTATTTCTTTTGGAAAATATCCAAAAGAACAATGGTAGCCCTGGATATCAACAAAAATGTCTGAACGATATTCTGCCATGGTTGCTTGCAACTAACTAATGTATTTTGATGTGAAAATATGGTTTTATCCACATCTAGGATTGTACATTCAAAAGTTATCCCTACCACAATTTTTCAATAAATACGAGTAGAGCTTCACAACTAATTCATATACATCTTGGACATGGCCCAAGAAAGACCTGCAAGCCGTGGCTCGTCGCTGTTTAGCGATGAGACTGAATATGTTCCTCGACCCCAAGAAGGACCTGCAAGCCGTGGCTCGTCGCTGTTTAGCGATGAGACTGAAATTGTTCCTCGACCCAACAGACCACCACCATCGAGGCGAGTTGAAAATGTTGAGACCACTGGACCTGCGGACTCCACATCGGATGCAGGATCGGTAGAAGTCAGCGATGACTTTAGGGGTCCAGCCGATTCCACGTCTTGGTGGGATTTTGAAGATGATATGGACGCCGGTCCTGCGGACTCAACCACTCCGTAGAAGGACTACGACAAGTCCTATTCTCTTTCCTATGCGACCGCCCGAACCCTGACCCACCCCAACCCCCTTCCCCAGGTCCTCTTCGGAGGGCCACATAAAGACTTGAGCGTAGTTTAGTTATTCCGGACCAATTTATTGTGGTACGGTATTATTATTATTATTCAAAGCCTACCCTAAACATGATTAAAATTTAATTATTTTAAGGTGTCAGTTAATAAAACACTTTATACATTTTGTATTATTTATTTAGGTAAAAAATTATATACATAGTCATACAATATTGTAGCATTTTTAACGCTACAAGAACAAATATCTAAACTATGATATGAGCAATACGTAGTATCCATTGTTAATTTTGGTACATTAATAGAACCAGTAGTGAATTCTAAATTAACAATAGAAGGAGTTTTAAGGTTCTTTTCGGAAAAAGTATTAATTAAAAAATCCTTCTTTACTTGGCCCTTGACATAAATAGTATCGACATCGTGCAGAGCGTCGTAGAGAATCGGGAAAAGCTGGTCGAGATCCATTTCACCATAAGGATAGCAGAGACCATGTCGGTTTCCATATAAAAACAACACTTGCTTCTGGCATTGATACGATAGTTCATAAAACGGTATGGATGGTTTAAACAAGTAACTTTTCATCTCCTTTCCATCATAAATAGCCAACTCTTTAGGTTGAAATTGTGGAACGCAGAATCCTTGAATGTCGACTACAACAAACTTCATCTCATCAAAGCTGGGAGCAAACTAAATTATTTTTTTAATTCAAGACACATTTTTGAAGGATATAGTAAAATTTACACCCCACCCCTAAAATATGGCTATAAATACGTATGCGCATAGCAGAATGTATCACTCTTCATCCAACCATGGACGCTACTAGACTGATGTTGACCTCGACCAGGAAGAGGAAAATCGAAGAGTATTGGGCAGCCTCAAAGAAGAAATTTGAAGGGAAACCGATCGCTGTCGTAAAGCCGACAGTACAAGCACCACCACCACCACCACCACCTGTCGTCGTGGTGATAGAAGACGACGATGTCGGGGTGCCGGAACCACCAGCACCACGTCGGCGTTGGCGTCGCATAATTGCACCGCGATCTGTTCAGATCGCCAGAGGGGAACAGCCGAATTAGTTGGTTTCCCTCAACTACCAAAAAAACGGTCCTTTTCAGGACCACACTTATACTTTGAGCGTAGTTAGTTAGGTAGAAGTCCCATACGTGGGATGATATAATACCAACAAGTGGTATTTATTATCATCACACATAGAAAAGGGATTCTCTTTACTACATAATTCATTACCCTGCACTACCCGGCCCTTTTCAGGGCCACAGAAAGACTTATCGTAGTTTAGTTGTGACCTAGTGTGTCATATTGTGTTTAATACAAATACAATATTTCAATGCAAAGTGAACAAGTTTTTGTATTTTAACTTTAAATAATTTTTTTCGGGCACTTACAGACATTTTACAAAAAAATGTTATAGTGCAAAATTATTTCATTTATTGAGAAGAATCGATTCCAACCTTTATTTTGTGTAAATATTTTCAAAACTGTGAATTATAGCGTCTGCACATGATTTTCAACTTTAAATAATTTTTTTCGGGCACTTACAGTCATTTTACAAAAAAATTTTATGGCGCAAAATTATTTCATTTATTGAGAAGAATCGATTCCAACCTTTATTTTGTGTAAATATTTTCAAAACTGTGAATTATAGCGTCTGCACATGATTTTCAACTTTAAATAATTTTTTTCGGGCACTTACAGACATTTTACAAAAAAATTTTATGGCGCAAAATTGTTTTATTTATTGAGAAGAATCGATTCCCACCTTTATTTTGTGTAAATATTTTCAAAACTGTGAATTATAGCGTCTGCGCATGATTTTCAACTTTAAATATTTTTTTTCGGGCACTTACAGACATTTTACAAAAAAATGTTATGGCTCAAAATTGTTTCATTTATTGAGAAGAATCGATTCCCACCTTTATTTTGTGTAAATATTTTCAAAACTGTGAATTATAGCGTCTGCGCATGATTTTCAACTTTAAATAATTTTTTTCTCGCACTTACAGACATTTTACAAAAAAATTTTATGGCGCAAAATTGTTTCATTTATTTAGGAGAATCGATTTCCAATTTCATTTCTTCGGTTTTTTAAAAAATTAGCGCTTTAAACCCTACTGCGCAGGCTTTGAGACTTATATATATATATCGGGCTCCCGCCCTACGCACGGCGACCACCCCTAGCCTCCCACCACACCACTTCCCTCCTTCCCACCCCAGACCCCGATGGTCGAACAAGCGTTTTCCGGATAGTCCACTTCACTTTTTTACTTCCTTGTATATGATATCTGCTTCATTTTCTTGAAAATTTTGAGATTTTTCCCCATATCATATGTAAATTTTAATTTTTTCCCGTTATATTTTCAAAAATATTTGACCCGTGTCGCGGCGTTTTTTTCTATTTCTATCCGTTCCGACGCTGCGAGGCGTCAAAGTTGCAAAAAAACAAAATTTTTAAAAAACATTTTTTTTTAAATTTACTTTTTGAATTTTGAAAATTGGATTCTTATTCACAAAGCTTGCCTCTACAACTTTTCCAAACAGGCTATTACCCTTCCGTTTATCGTTTTTTTGCAAATGACGCACAAAGTCAACATTTGTCATTAAAAAAAAAATGGGAAATTATATCGGCCGTAAAAATTTTTTCCTCACCTTTTTCATAATTTTATGACAAGATTCCCGTAAAAACGGTTGCACTCTAAAATTTTTGCTCTAACACTATTTTCCCTAAAGTGGACGGTTTTCCTCGAAACAAATTCTAAACTTTCTTGCAATTTTCCGAAATTTTCACGTTTTTCCCAAAAAAACTTTTTTTTTCCAGTCATGCTTTAAAAAATATTTGACCCGTGTTCGCGCGTTTTTTTCTATTTCTATCCGTCTCGACGCTATAAGACGTCAAAGTTACAAAAAACAGGGTTGGCTGAAAACCCCGTTTTTAAAGCTCAATATTTTTTAAATTTGAAAATTGGATTCATCAACACAAAAATTCTCTCTATAAAATTCCCAAATACATTTTTTCGCTAAAATCTATAGTTTTCCTACAAATTGCAATTATTAATAGGGGCGGTACCATGCACCCTAAAAATAAGGGTTTATTTTCCATATGAATCCTACGAAAAATTTTTATTCTCTAAATAAAATTTAAAAAAATAGGAACTTGTACTTTAAGACAGGCCAAAAATTTTTAGTTTTATACTTCATGTCGCTAAAATGAAGGGAAATGCCTTAAAAAAATTAATAAAAATAGGAAAGGGATGAAAACAAGAAATCTCAATTTTTATTTAATTGCAATTTAAAAAATGGTACTGTGTAGCTTAGACTACGCCCAGTAATTTAAGTTTAATACTTCTTAGCTCTAAAGTTATCGGAAATGCCTAAAAAAAATTAATAAAAATAGGAACTGGGTGAAAACAAGAAATATCAATTTTTATTTAATTGCAATTTAAAAAATGGTACTGTGTAGCTTAGACTACGCCCAGTAATTTAAGTTTAATACTTCTTAGCTCTAAAGTTATCGGAAATGCCTAAAAAAAATTAATAAAAATAGGAACTGGGTGAAAACAAGAAATATCAATTTTTATTTAATTGCAATTTAAAAAATGGTACTGTGTAGCTTAGACTACGCCAAGTAATTTAAGTTTAATACTTCTTAGCTCTAAAGTTATCGGAAATGCCTAAAAAAAATTAATAAAAATAGGAACTGGGTGAAAACAAGAAATATCAATTTTTATTTAATTGCAATTTAAAAAATGGTACTGTGTAGCTTAGACTACGCCCAGTAATTTAAGTTTAATACTTCTTAGCTCTAAAGTTATCGGAAATGCCTAAAAAAAAATTAATAAAAATTCGAAACGGTTGAAACGAAGAATTATTACATTTTCTCTCATGAAATTTAAAAAAATGGAGATATATAGTTTAGACTATGTCCAACATTTTAGGTTTAATACTTTTTTGTTCCCTAGTGTTTTTTATTGTTACTGAAGTTCAGTAAAATAAAACAAATTATATAATATAATATTATAACTTTTATTGTTATAACTTGTATAATATGTACAATTTTTACATTCCTAATATCTAAGACTTAAAATCTAACATAAACACCTACAACTAACTTATCCATATCTTACATTTCCGCGGCATAAGAAAAGTTGTCAAAGTGTTTAAGCCGCTGCTTACACTTGGCCATCTTTTCCTGTGCCGCCTCCATCCTTTTCCTTAATTCTAACATTTGTCTCTCGCACTCCTTCACTTCACTTACACTGTCTTTCATGTCCCTAACTAAAGATTGTCTAATATTGAACGCAGCAGCCACTGTCTCTCTTTGGCTCGGCGAAAATTCACCAAGCCACTCAGGCACTATTTTAACCACCGTGGGGCGTCGCCTCTTCAGATTTCCACTTAGAATCGGCGATTCTGGCCTCTTAAAAATGGAGTCATTTGAAGACGTTGCTGCCGCCGTCGAACATTTCTCCACAACGATGACCTCTGGTGACAATGGCCTCCGTTGCGGTTCATCCGTGGTGGTGGTGGTGGCGGCGGTGACGACGGCGGCTGGTGGTGATGCCACTCTAGGTAGGTCCGGAACAGGAGCGCTGGTGTTCTTTTTTCCTTTCCTACTTCGGGCATAGAAATCGGCTTTCTTAATTGACCGACTTCGTGGCATCTTTAGAAGCTGCGCCAACTTCCCACCCGGCGGATCCGCCTTCCTCACCACCACGTTGCTTAAAACGACAACACTTGACTGCTGCTGCTCCTGATGTTGCCGAGAAGCAATCTCAGACAACATATTGTTGCAGGCTTCTTCCTCGGCCTTTTCCTGAATACACTGCTCCGTAAACTCAGTCTGCTCCAGGGCCCATTTCTCCACTGTCCTAGGTGTAAGGACGGACGCCGGATCAAAGCCCTCTAGCATGGCTTCTTCAGCCGCACTGCCGAAACTGAACAACGACATACTGTCATTTTCACACTCCATTACTTCTTAGCTACTTAACTTTAAACTTAGACGACCACGAACAACTGCAAACTGATCTGCTGCATTTACGTCGGCTACCTTTATACACCCACCCCCACTTCTCAGGTTCCATTTCTCGCGTCTAACCGACAAGGTTAGCTTCGTACATCTCTCTCGAGGTCATTATTTTCCAAGGACGAATATGCTTTTCGAGTGGACCGTTCAACTTTACACAAAATGAAGAAATTACTAAATATAAAGATTTGTTACTTTAAATTTTGTATTATAGTATTTCAATAAAATAACTTATGTTGCACAAAACCATTTTACAATGTCTCCTGCTTACAAATTTAACAGACAAGCAGAAGTACTAGATTCGTAAATTACAAGGACGTGACATATGACAAAATTACATTTCTACATGACTTATAATAATTAAAATATTATTATTATGGACTTTCCAGTTTAAATAGACGAGTATACTACTACTACTTTACAAAAATAATTGTACAATACGCAATAAATTTTCGCAATTCTGTTCCGGATCGGACTTAAAAAATTCGATGTCGGCATGTCCCCAGGGTAGAGTTTTTGTGCTTTGTGGAATTACATAACGCTTATCGTCGCTGTGTGACAGAGCAACTTTATTAATAACTTGCGTATAAACATCATGCAATTCACTTCGAAATGTTTTCATTTTTCTAAATATAAGTCCACCGTGCTCGACGATTTTCCGATAATCTTCTTCATGCAATTCCTTTTCTACGACTGATTTTTTGACCCCCTTAGCTTTTTTTAATTCATTACTTAACGATTTTACATAATAAGCTTTGGCCCCTGTACCATAAAACGAAATTATTGGGTCGTCCGGAAATTCATCCTTCATCCTACCCAATACCGATTTATTTTTGATTATATTAAATTTATTTTGCTCTGGATAATTTGACGTGTCAAACTTATCTGGGTTTTCCGTTATTACATGATAAAAATTATCGGTCAATACTTTTATAATAAGCGAGTCCGTATCAGTGTAAAGTAAGGATGCATTCTTACCAAACTTTTTCTTAATGAAATTGTAGAAAAAATCATATATTACTGTTTTTGAGATGTCCAATATGGAAAACCCTATATATATCGGTTTATTGTAAATAATTTTCAATTTATTCATGTGGATCGCGACAAAGTTTTCGGAAAATATTGATCTGCTGCTAAAATTGGGGCGAGCAATTAATGACCCTGCTCCAACTTTACCGCGAGCATTTTCCCATTGAGTAATCAACTTTATATCTTTGCGCTTTTCCACGTTTTCCATAGTCTTCCCAAAAACAGCATTTATTATTAATTTAAAGAGGTCTTTACCAAATTTTGTCGTAGAAGAATTTCGCAATTCAGTATTAAAATCAATGTATGTTTTTAACCACTTCGATTGATCAAATTTTAATACTCTATGAGTTTGCATTACCATTAGGCCGTTGCAGATGGCTTGTTTCAACGTTCTATAGTGAACTACATATCTCTTTTTATCATTTAAATTCGGAATTAATTTTGGTAATTTTGCTGTCTCAGTAGGAGGTATTATGTTTTCTACTAAGAACGGAAGATCAGAATGTGCATCATGTAATTCTTCAGGGTAATGAACATCCACTTCGAAAACATATCCTTGCGGGCTATCATCGTCAACAGCCAAAATATTTAAATCAAGTATTTCACCTGCTGAGAGCCATCTAAAACCGCCTAATGGTAAAGTTTGGGACATACTATGACCGTATAGGTTTGTTGCATCCAGATAGCTTATAAATGAAGAAGGTTCGTTGGGATCAAAATTTGGTAAAAATGAATTATTGGCAATATGCATTCTATCTGTACACTGACTTATGCCACCGCGAATTCCCTTTTGGAAAAAATGGATTATATCAATATCCGTTATCAGTTCTAACTCCACCTTGGTCATGCGCAACATACAATCAAATGATAAACTTGGAAGGGTAAAATACTGCGCAGGATCGAGTTTGTAAACTTTTAAACATGTATCGCGAAATTGCTCAAAAACATCAGTTAATAACAATACGTCAGACTTTAAATATAAATCCGAATAATCACCTAAATTCTTACATGCAAACAAGCGCCACACCTCTTTTGCTCTTTCATAACACTCATCGCTGATATGTTCTTCTCGTAAATGATCATAAAACTCATTTTTTGTTGGAAGATTTTCATTATTCATTTTATCGATGCAGTCAATAAAACTATATGGAAAAACGCCTTTTCGACGCATTAAATTAAATTTACCGTCAGTGACAAAATATTTTCGCGTTTCTCTAAATTCATTAACATTTAAACCATTACCCAAATTTTCCAAAGATGTTGATAAAAATTTAAAACTGTCTATAAATCGCAACTTTAAATATTTCCGTTTCATCTGTCCGGTTTTTCCATCAACGTAGTCGTGCATGTAAATACTCTTTGTAAATGATACATACTTCTCCTTACTTTGAGCTATCACATCAATTTTGTCTCCATATCGACAGAGTTCCTTTATAAACATGTGGCTATCATATCCACTTAAATTATGGAAAATAATGGGGACAAAACTTGGTATTTTATAATTTAAGTTACATATGGAATGTGCAGCACCACGTCTTTTTTTACCAGTTATGTGGCAATGATCTTTTACTTTTACATCATCAATCTGAAAAGCTTGATCACATATGCCACATATCTCAGCATTTTCAAACTCTTGTTGTTCAGCGGTTGTTAAACGATGCATTGGTTTAATATCTTTTAAATATGTATTATAAAGGAATCTCAAATCTGTCTCAATACGATCCACAAAAACTTTGGCGGCATCAGTGCCCCGATATAGCTCAAACTTGGACAAAGAATCATCAAAAGAGCATTTAATTAAATATGCAAAAGAGTATGGTTCAT
Organism: Polydrusus tereticollis; assembly: GCA_963920685.1. NCBI lineage: Eukaryota > Metazoa > Arthropoda > Insecta > Coleoptera > Curculionidae > Polydrusus > Polydrusus tereticollis. The sequence continues at coordinate 4,761,240 of OY987333.1, read as the reverse complement.
GTTTTAAACTTTTAACAGTATAAGAATTTTGATTATTTGGTTCCACCGTTTGAATGGGTTTTAATACTGATTCAAAATCCGCGTAAACAACAAAGGGAACGCGCATTTGTTTCTCAATACTATCAAATTTTAATATATTTTCCGGTACACTCTTTCCAAATTTATCTACTTTCAGATCCGTTGAGGGTGTCAACGCATAGATATGCTTACAATCGTGCTTTTGATGTAATGTTAAATCTTCAAGTGATCTAAAATAGATTAGGCAACCGTCACAAAAATATAATTTCTGATTATGCTTTGAAATTTGACTGGAAACTAAACGAGACAAATCTTTTATCCAGCAATAATGACTTTTTGAACTGCTTTCTTTATCACCAGCATTACAATCTTCAGTTATTAACAACAAATTGACGTGCATTGGTAGCTTTTTTGTAGCATATCTTAATGGGCCGACCACCTCATATTGCATTTTATTATCTTTAAAAGAGGATTCTAAACCGTATACATTAACTGAAATATTATTTAACACCTCAAATTTTTTAATATCACACAATTTAACTGGAAAATCCATACCTGTAAAGTCCAACACAGTGCTGTAATGGGGGTAGGAACTAAGTTGTGATGGATCCGAGACTGTAGGAAATAAAGCTGCCATTATGGACCAAGCAAAACAACACTGATCCTGGTTCAGTACATTGATCACAGCTTTTTTATATTCAATGAATCTTGGTAATTTTATATAGGATGAACCACCAAGGGGTGAATACTTGTTAATATTCACCTCCAAATATAAAATTTTTTCCAAGGCCCACCCTGCAAAAAAAGAAAAAAATTGTTAGATTTTATCTTAACCTGTTAAATAAATTACTTCGCAAACATTTTTTTTCTATTTTACCGTACCTGAATCTTTTTCCTGAAACTCTGTTGCCTGCACCTTCATTACCTCCACAAAAGATCCATACACATCCTTTAAATCACTTCCTGCAGCAACTATCTCATTGCAGGTGTTGAAAGATTTTTCACTAAATATATCCTGTGATTGTAGAAAATATCTGCCAACAGCAACCATATTTATTTTCAAAGCATGTTCTTTACTAAGTATGTCACTTATTAATTGCATCACTTTTGTTTCGATTTCAGCAAAAAATGCTGAATAGTCAACATGCTCAATTTCACTGTTAATGCGATATGATGCAATTCTATTTTTAAATGCATGATTTATAAGCTCAACACCATTGCACAGCGGCACACATGATCTACTTTTATGCAGCGAAGTTCTCGAATGGGCTAACATCTGCCCCTGTGGTACACTCACTTCACATACAGCACAATTCTGCATACTTGACGTCGATGCACCACCATCAATTCTACGACGCTTCCCTCCAACATTATCACTATCAAATCTTTTCTTACAAGATTCTCTTTGATGCCGCAACATATTAATTGAATAGGTAAATAACGAACCACATTTTTCACATTTGTAATTATTCATGATTAGTAAATAGTTTATTTACCAAAAGGAGTGACTTAAACTATCTGTGTGACTATGGGGTTCTTTTCAAATGAAATCATATTTATAAGACAAATTCTCGGGGAGGGGGTATAATTCCACTTACTTCTTCAATGTTAGACACGCTCAAGGTCAATGTAAACTTCAAGGTCAAGTTCAAGGTCAAGGTCAAATTCAAGGTGAACTTCGGGTTCAAGGTCAAGGTCAAGGTCAAGGTCAAGGCCGGGTTACTCAAGGTCAAGGTCAAGGTCAAGGTCAAGGCCGGGTTACTCAAGGTCAAATCCAAGGTCAAATTCAAGGTCAATGCCAAATTCAAGGTCAACCTCGGGTTCAAGGTCAAGGTCAAATTCAAGGTCAAGGTCAAGGCCGGGTTACTCAAGGTCAAGGTCATAAAAAGGGGTGGGGGGATAGTCAGAACTCTCATTTGAACACTACTTACCAATCTTGATAAAGCTGCAAAAACGAAAGCTCTGCAACAGGATCAGTCCCGATAGAATATGCGGCATGTATTAAAGCTCTTCGCTTGGCAATTACGCCAGAGAGACAAGGGATTTGGTTTAGAACTTAGAAATAAATATAAGCGGCGCTCCATGGATGGCACGCCACTGCCAGTTAGGCTACATGGAGGGGGGGGGGGTCAAAAGAGGTCATAATGGAACCACTAAAACAGCAACAAACTAAAATAATACTACTGATAATAAAATTGGATATAGTACGATTTTTTTATATTATATTTTCTACTACTTGAAAGTTGAATGGGTCCGTGGGTGTACCAATATGTGCTTTCGCACAATATTTCGGGATTAACTGGCACAAATTGAATGAAAGATTTAGAAGAAAAATTATGCGGATTATAAAAGCAAGAGCTTACAAACGCGATACGATTTCTCGTGCATGGCAGATATATTAGGGATTTATGTCATGAAGTTTAAAAATTTCATTATTTTAAAAGACAAAATGTACTAAAGAACCTAATAAAAACTGTTATTAATATTATTATTATGGCTTTTAAGGCGTTCTTTCAAAAATAGATTCGTTGATACATTTTTTATGTCGTTTGAACCACCATAACGATAATCCTCTCTACATAAATAATGTACATATTAAATAGTCCATTGTTTTTAAAGCTGTTAGGTATAAATGTGTTCGATGTGGGCGTAAGAGTAGAAAATTTATTCACTTGGTCTATTATTTTGTTCGTGTTTCTTCACGCAACGCAGAACTCTCTATACGCATAACAATAAACATAATGCGAGATAATTTATTTAAATTACTCTTTACTGACATATTTTTAGTGGTTTCGAAGTGGATTTCGTATAGGTAGATTGTTGTTACTCCACGTTCGATCATCAAATATTATAGATAATATATAGTTATACTTGATTCAGTCAAACCTTAACATTATTTGACACGTCTGATGTCAACTAGTATTTATGTGGTATTAAGTTGTAGAAAAATAAGTTGTGCTGTATTGGATGTGGTTTTTAGTTATTTATGTACCAAGAGCGTTAGGTAGACGATAATGCCCGAAAGCAACTAGCCCGAGGGATATTTTTCGCCTGATGGGCATTATAGTCTAGTAACGCCTGTGGTGTATACAATACTTTATTTTTCATTAATTTTAAAATATAAATAGTTAAACTCCTGCATTTTTTTTAAAACTATTTTCGCCAATTTCCAGTATTTAGTGAGCTTTGATCGGTTGTCATAGAATAAGTTTGACGGTTGCTAAGGGTTGTTAATTTTAAGCGTCTTTTACGTTTTATAAACGAAAATATGGAAATTCCACAAAATATTTTAGAAGATGCTGAAAAAGCTAAGAAAAACTTATTACCGGGAAAGTCTAAAGCCCTGTTACGACAAGGAGTATGACAATTTTCTACAATGGAAAGTAAAAAACCAAATTACGGTTATTACTGAAACAGTAATAATGGCTTACTTTCAGGAATTGGTATGTAACCCTTTTGCTCATTGATAATAACAAATTTTAATTATTTTTATTTTAGTCGGAAAAATATACCCAAAATAGCCTTTGAACAAAATATTCTTAGGTGAAGTCTGACCTTATGGTAAAGGAAAACATTAATATTTCAAGATATTGTCAATTAATAGCATTTTTAAAAGTTAAATCAAAGGGATATCTTCCTAAAAAGTCGAAATTCGTCGAAAGATATATTCCTGCTGCATAAAGTGGTACTCGTAATGGGAGTTTTTGGCGGCCTAAGACGTGATGAGATGCTAAAAAGGACCATTGATGATATTGAGGATAAGGGGTTTGTTATGCTTGTCAAGGTACCAGAAACTAAAACTGCTACGCCAAAAAGTTTTGCTATAATCGAAGGAGACCAAACAGATGCCTTAAAATTGGTTAGACAGTACCTTGCATTAAGGCCAAAAGGAATTAAAGAACGCAGATTTTTCTTTACATACCGAAATGGTATAGCCATAGCGGCTGTGGGTAAAAATACAGTAGGACGTGTTCCTTCAATCATAGCAAAATTTCTTAATTTAGAAAACGCCAAGGAATATACAGGACATTGCCTACGTCGGACCTTGTCGACACTTCTTATCGAGGGTGGTGCTTTCCTTACAACCCCTAAGCTACACGGAAAGTGGAAGAGTACTAGCGTAGCGGAGGGTTATATAGAGGAAAGCATCACGTCGAAAAACCGAATAGCAATAATGATAGAAAAATTGTACATTTAACATAGGAAAAACAGAATAATATGATGTAAAAAATGTGTTAAAAATAAATACAAGTTTTGTTCAATATTGTCTTTAATAATAATTACCGTGCATTACGAAAATCACCGGGCATTATGAACTTTATCGCCCGCTAATATTTCCTATGATAATAATATGATGATGTTTATAGCAATCGTTTCTAAGGTATTATAAGTAAATAATTGATAGATGAAAAATAAAATAAATAATTAGCAAATTTTTGCTAAAAAATATTATTTTTTTTACATGGAAAAAAGATCGTGAGTCGAATCGTATGTATCCATTACTTTGTATTAATGACCGATACTCGGCTCCCATACGGGTTAAAAACATGACATGCGACCACTGCACTGTGTCGTCTTATGTCGTGATTATGATTTTCGTTCCCTTACGCCCTTTTGATCAGGAATTAGCCAATTATTTTAGTCGTTAAAAGACTTGTTATTAAATTTAATGAAATGTATTAATCTTGTTTTGTTTACATAAATGTACGAATTTGTTTCTTACGAATCCAGTGATCTTCTAATTCAGCTATGCTAAAAGCTTCCTCAGTCCTAAACTAACCAAGAAAATTACGTTAAGAAATTCCCGATAGAGAACGTTACTAAATCTATTTGTTTCTTATTAATTTTATCGAAGCCTAAATCTATATCTCAGGGCATTGCTGGCTGTTTTTTGGTTAACTTCTTATACAGGGTATTTCAGAAGTACGGTACGTAAGTTAAGGATTTATATTATATATATTATATATGATTTATATTATGGTATTCTAAGAGAAAAATTTCCGGAGCAGGGTTGAAAAAATCATGATTTTTTCGATTTTTATTTTTAGCTATTTTTTCCTATAAATAAGTTGCTATTCAACACGTTTCTGATTTTATTCCCACCGTTCCTCAAATGAAGATAGTTCCATAACTTTAAATCAAAATTTAAGTGGTGTTATAAACATTGTATAACCTCATATCATTTGTTGGCATATCTTCTTGACTCAACAAAAACTCAGCAAACACTAACAGAGAGTGAAAAAAATGTTGCTTTAAAAGCTAATAAAGAATTGGATCCAAATACTGGTTTACTACCACTCATAGTCAAGTTTCTTGCCAGATCACTGGTATTATGTTTTATAATGATATTTTTCAGAATGTAAAATTATTCAAAAAGAGTTTTTCATAATTAGACAGTTACTTTGTGGTGCCGCTTCTTCCTCATCAGTCGAGAGAATTTTCTCAACATTTGATTTAGCCCATTCCAAACTCAGAAATCGATTAGGAATGGAAAAGGCTGCAAAATTTGTTTTTTTGTATAAGCACTACATTTAACTAAAATGAACACTATTTAAGTACAGTGGTTTTATTTTATTGATATAATAAACCATTAATTAAAACTGAAAGTTATTATTATCTTTTAATTATTATAACTTATCAGATATTTTGATTTTAATCATGATTTCAACCCTGTAAACTAACCAAGAAAATTACGTTAGGAAGTTCCCAATAAAGAACGTTAATAAATTTATTTGTTTCTTGTTAATTTTATTGGAGCCTAAATCTGTATCTCAAGACATTTCTGACTGTTTTTTGTTAAACGTCTTATACAGGGTGTTTCAGAAGCACGGTACGGGTAGGGGGTGATTCCTTATGATATTCTAAGTGAAAAAGTTCATATGAACATGTGTCTGGAATTGCCCGTATTTAATATACAGGGTGTTAAAGTTTTTAAAAACAATCACTTTTGCATAATTTTTTCAAGTTTCCTGTTCCTGATTGTATTAAAATTAGATACTGTTATTCATAATCATATGTAGAAAAATAATTAAATTTTTAATTTACATGTTTTAATTAACGTTGAAATACATAGGTATTTTTTTTTTGTACATGCAATAAGGCGGTTTTTATTTTTTCTTTCGAAATCGAAGCAAGATACGAAAACAATTCATAGAACAAAAAAGGTGTATTATTAGTTGGTAAATCCGAAAAAAATATCAAGATTAGAAAAAAGTCAGTGGCGTAAATTTTTTTGTCAATAATATTCGTTAAGGTGCTCTCCGGGACGCCACTGGACTTAATATATTTAATCTAGTTAGGGCTAATTAAGCCCCTTATTATTATGAATAACGGTACCATATTTCAATAAAATCGGAAAAAGGATATTTAAGAAAATTATAAGAAACCAATTTTTTTTTAAAACTTTAACACCCTGTATATGAAACACGGGGCAACCCCGGACACATGTTCATAAGAACTTTTTCTCTTAGAATATCATAAGAAATCGCCTCCTTAAATTACATACCGCACTTCTGAAACACCCTTGTTGTTGTCTAAGTTTTTCAACAAATTGTTTTTATTTTAACAATAATAATAATTATTATTGCGTCTCTAGACTCTTTAATATATTAAAATAAATCAACTCTGCGAAACTAATATCATTTGCATGATAAACCCAACATGGACAAAGAGTTTTTTGTTCTGAGTTTTTCTTAATTAGGTCTCATTTGCATGTCCGATTTCGGATCTCTATTTTTTTTTGTGGTTTATGGAATCTAACCACGATTTTCAGGAGATAGCCATCTGGTATCTCGTTATTTATTCTCTTTAATATGGTAATTTTTTTGAATTATTTATTTAGCTGTAATAATATGTACCTTATCTAGGACGATTATATTTTTTACCAGCGACAAACATGTAATAGAAATTTTAGTAAATAGTAAATACAGACAGTGGACGTCTTTAGTATTCAAAATGCTAACTCTGACTAAGATATTCGCTTGCTTTATTAAGTCGACAACCTACTAAAATTAGTAAGGTTATATATTTTTTTCATTAGTGTGTATTTTTATTTTTTTTTTTTTATTGTGAAGTTGACTTTGCTATTGTTGCCATGCATTTCTTTGTCTTAATATGGTTAATTAATTTTATTTACCATTCTCTTAACTATTTAAGACAACTTACCAACGTAAAAACAGACTCAGTGAATAATCAAAATGATAGTCGTACAAAAAAGCAATAAAATAATATCAAACGTTGATAAAATTGTTTATTGACATTTAGATTGTCAAGAATTGTAAATGCATAGAGATGCCTCTTTTTACTATCCAGTATCTTGTTAGGAGTACTCTGTGATATTGTATTAAACACCTTTGTAAAATATTTTTAAGAGTTTCACGAGCCTAAGTGGAAAATCTAATTTTCAATTTAATTACTTCTAACCAAACACACATTCCTGTCTTACATGGCTCAACACATATATTCCTATATAACCTAAAAATGTAGATACAAGTCTATGACCTGTTGATAGACTTTTCGTTTTTATGCCCACTATAATATGTAAAACCATTTATTTTCCTTCCGAGGAAACTGAACTTCTTCCCCCCCTACGAATACTTCCCCATTAGGAGGTTCAAATAAAACAAGCCATTGTTAGGAAATACGCTCTGTTTCTGCCACCTAAATAATTCACAAAACCCATTAAATGTTTCTTATTGGAATTCCCGTTTTCTTGTATTTCAGAAATCTATACGTTCGTTATACGCGGAAAGGACTATTGTGTTTGGTAGAGAAGCACACACAATGTTTTGTTCTTTGTCGAATTAATTATGTATTTCTTAGTCCAATTTTAATTTCTATACCTACCTACAGGTTTGCATAAGTTGTCACTAGTGCGGTTACATGACAGGTGACAGCTACCACACTAACAATTTGTAGGTTCTATAGATAAAGTGCTCTAATAGCTTTAGAAAACATGTACTTTAAACTATTTTTTCTATTTTCCACTTTTTTCCAATAAGAAAATATGCCATTTATACATGTTGATTATTTTTATGCCTAAATTTTATGTTGGTAATACAGTAGAGTTTCCATAGCGTGAAGATCCCGTAAAATGAGAACATCCAAAAACATCAAAGTCTCCTTTCCTACCACTACATATTCTATAACTTGAACGTTAAAAACCCCTTACTCTATAGTCTATTTCAGAAAGGTGTAGAGTAATAAAAGCTCATTAGGTATGCAAAGGGACTACAGAGTGACCCAACGAATATTTAAGCCACTTTCATAATTTGGCATTGATTTCATTGCAAAATTCTTTCTTTTCATCAAGTGCAGGTAGTACCACCCGGGCTTGGGTCAATTTATGGGTTTTGCCTATTGTTATCCATTCACAAACACTGAAAATGGTGTGACAAAGGCGTGCCGGTAGGATATTCGTAAGAAGAAAAAAATTTTTTTAACAGAATAAAAATTAGGCATTATGTACATAGGATTAGCTACACTTATTTTGTATTAAACATTTTTAAAAAAATACATTATACAGAAATTAAATTATACTCGTAAAAATTATAATAAATTAAATTATACTCGTAAAAAAGAAAGAATTTTATTTTAACAGAATAAAATTTAGGCACATAGTATTAGGTAAATTTATTTTTTATTAAACATTATAAAAAAAAAACAAAATACAAAAATTACATTATACAGAAATTTCAAATCTGCTTTATACTTCTCAAGTATTTTCGTCGCGAGTAAATAATTTCATCGCTTTTCAGTAAAAGTGATTTACGGTTATGCTTTTCCCAGACAAAATCGATGTTTTTTAAAGTGGTCCATAAAAGTTTTCTAATTATAAACGGAATACTGTCATCCTGGCCAAGCTCTATTAGAATCTTATCTAGAAGGGTTATTCTTTTTTAAAATAAAACGAGTGAACTTTTCTTCGAACTACACTTTTGGTGTCTTCATCAAGGACTTTTACTGGTCTGCCTGGACTTTTCTTGGGAGGTTCTACTTGACCTGCTGTCTTGGACGGTAGACTTTCCAAGTCCAGTCATTCGGGAACATCGGTCGACAGTTTCTTGTACAGTTCGGATAATCGGATAATCGTATTTTATGCCATCATGTACATTTAAAATAATAACTTTTTCACTCACTGATAGTGGAGAATTATTGGAAGATCTTTTTGTTGGTGTGAATGTCGTCATTTTATTACTAATCTTATAATACTGTGAACACTATATACGGCTTAACAGCAAATACTGATGCGTTGAACTAAACAAATATACTTATTAAGGTCATACACACACACGATATATGAAGTTTATTCCAAATTACCACCTATTTATATGATCCAGCCAAAGAGGCCAGAGCAAAACTCGGTACCTGTTAAACGGTACCTGTTAAACGCAAATCGTAACTTTATAATCTACTACCTAACTAATCCCTACACAATATTTCGATTTTGACACTTTAGGCCAGAAAACATACCTTTCCTAATCCTCTTACGCAATTACTTGAAATTTTAATATTACAAGCAATACTATTTTATCTTATAATACCCGTTACCTAATTCTCTAAAATGTTTGGTTAGTTATCATAAATAATTTAATGCACAAAGTTTACCTGCACCTATGGCCGACACCGAAATTGAGCCGAACTGGACGAAATTTCCCATGAAATAGACTATAAAAATGAACATTGCGAAATTATAGTAATGGTACAGTTTATCAAACCAAGAGCATTCAGTCTTAGTTCGGGATGGCAGCAAAAATTTAAAAGAAGGTACAGCAAACGATTTTTAAATCTACATTTTTACTTCCTAATAAAATAAAGGAATCGGAATTAAATCACAACGCAGATGAGACTGGTCCATGATACTGGTTTATTGCTACTGGACTATATAAATTAAAACCTTTGCTTATGGGAAAAGTACAAAAGACAAGGAGCTTTAAGGGTTTTTATCTTCCTGCACTACAAACATTTTTAATCTGCATTGATGACATCTTTCATTTTTAAGGAATGGTTTCATGAGCTCTTTGTTCCTGAGGTGAGTTGAATAAAAATTGTTTTATTGAAGACAATAATAAAAAAATATTTTAGGTACGAAGATTCCTCAGTCAACAAGGACTTTTAGTTAATGCTCTGCTTCTTCCCAGAAAGCGAAGTTATATCTGACGATCCAACCGATGGACCAAAATGTAATCAGAGGAAACTGCACTATCGATCTGCCTTCCTGGCGATGGCTGTGGCCAGCAAGTCCAAAGACATAAATGTAATTTTAAAGGAGTGTACGTACAACCTTAGAAATGAAGTTTCCAGTTTCAATAGAACTTGGGACAAATCGGATCCAGTAACAATTAAACCGTATCGGAAAATATCTTAACCGATCTAGTTGAGGAAGACCCTGATGAAGTAGAGCAATGGAATAAGGACATTTACAATGAAGAAGAAGAAGAAGAAGAAGGAGAAGAAGAAGAAGGAGAAGAAGAAGACGAAGTAACTTTCGACGTCACTGATGAATTTGATCAAGACACGCACAAGTAACAGTTTAAATGTCAACAAGTATTTATAAGGTTTTATATATCACAGGTTTAAGAAGGTAAATAAACCGATGTGGGTTTTATTATTTATTTTGTGCATACCAATTTATCCGCATATAATATGTACTTAAAAAAAGGCCTTCAAGTTATCTTAAAAGCAAGTTGTTAAATATTTTTGCTCTTTAAGACCTATTGGTTATATAACCACTTAATTGCTGCATTAATCAAAACCACAATAAACTCATTAGGGTTTATAGAGGATTTTAAATCTTTTAAGTTTTGTGGTAGACATCTATAAATCTTTGGGTTTTATGGGAGTTTTAAAATATGGTTTTTAAGTACTCCTTACGATCAAGCAATAAAACTAGAAAAAAATAAGTAGTCTAACCCTTAATATATGTTATCATAAATACTATTTACTTTGGACGATAACTGGTAAAGGCTCCTTGAAACCTAATAGTTTTTTGGTAACTTTAGTAAGCTAAGTTAAAACCTTTTGGTTTATAAAAATATTTCACAAACCCACAAACTCTTAATAGGGCATTCTATTAAAATAAACGGTTTTATTAATTTTCCAGCCATGTTTGGTTATATTTTTATTTATTCTAACTGTTTACATTTAGCCTGCAATTATCAAAAATATGTTAATATGTTATATAAACCCTCAAATAGCCCAAAATCATACTGATTAAGCTAAAACTAGGGTTACAATTTTTTTTATTAATTGTAAATATTAATAAATAGGCTAACAAATGAAAGGCGCGTGATTTTTTTAAAAGTTTTTTTATATACTTGATCAATAAAGTGGCCGGGGTTGAAAATTTTTTATTACTAGTTTGTTTATTAATATCAAATTATAAAATGTTAGCACATGCAGATATTTCAATCGAGGCAGACATATTTAACTATACTTGGTGACATTCTTTGATATTGACAATTTAAGTGCAACAAGTCTTTGACAAAGAATTATTAAAGACACAATAATAATAAAATTATTTATGATGGTTTCAAATCACGCATAAAATTTGATTGCAAGTACTAACAGTTTTAAGAAGGCTTTATAAAATGTTTTTTGGTAGACCTAAAAACATCTTGCAGATTTGGGTTTAAAAGTACTGTTGGTTTTATTGACAGTTTTAAGGAAGATATTTATAACCTTTACAAAAGGTCCTTTTTGGTTTTATGCCGGGTTTATTGGAGCTTTGAAGAGGTTATCTAGTATAAACAGTTTTACGGTCAGTTTTATTATATAGACTTAATAACCTCTTGTAGATTGTGATAAAACTTAAAATGTTACTTGGGCGGTAGATGACAGTCAAATTAGACATACGAGTAAGTAATACGAAAGCCATTAGCATTTTTAGTTGGAATGGGTTGAACAGAATATTGTTGACTATAATGATACTCATGGCCTACAAATACTAGGAGAAAAGGACAGCATTCTTTTAATTCAATAAACTGTCCGACAAACGAGTTCACATGTTTTTATGTATGCATTTACTACATCATATTTAAGCGTGTTAATAAAAGTAAATGTTAATTTTTATGATATTTTATTAATTATTGCTATCCCATTTGGAGAAACGTGAACCCCTCCATCCTTAATTAGCTCACGTTTTCGAAACTCTACTGTACTATCAAATGTCTGTTCTTCTCCTGTTAACGTGTTTATGCAACCAAGCATACATGACTGAAAAAGGAGTTTTTTTTTTATTGGTCACAGCTTGCAATGTTATCAAAGATCTGCGCTAAGAATAATATCATTAGCAATTAAAAAAAAAATGAGATTAATAAAGTGAAGACATATTTAAATTTTTCGCGTTTCATAAAGTAATAGTATATTATTAACCAAGGTTTAGACAGCCATCATTATTGCCCGAGCGGCGAGAGGGCTATAATAAGCTGTCTAAACCGTGGTTAATATATTATTTTTTCCACTACTACAAACTTTTATATGACATTTATCTTTATAGTATTAATAATTATTATAAAAAATTATAGCTGGGTATAAGTATATTTTTTAATCAAGTTACCTGCGCTTTGGAATTGGCAAAATATTTTGTTGTTTTGTCTGGTGGCTTTGTCAATGTCAATTTGTGTTCATTTGTGTCATCAGATTTCACGAGTTTTGCGTTTTTTTAAAAAATGAGCGAAGAAAATGTTAGTGATAATATTATGTGTACACCTCCCGAATTAAGGATGGAAGCAGAAAAAATGTTGATTGTATCGATATTTTACAATATCAAGTAATCTAATATGTATTGATAATTATCTGGTTGCCTAACCACAATGAATTAATGTTGTAGAATTAAAAAATCAAGTTACCTGCGTTCAAACAAAATTCGGTTAAGGTCAAAGATCGGTCAATAATGGATTTCAATGGCTTATTATTGACCATGGTCAATAATGACTTATAAGGTAGAGAAAAACGATTTCTAGCGTTAATAATCGGTCAATAATGGCGATGTTATAGGTTAGTAGTGGGAAAACATTATTAAACCTCAAATAAAAAGACAATAATAGTAAATACTATTGGAATGTTTCAAATGATTATTCGTTCTCTATTGACGTAAATCTCCCATCTATCTGTAATTTCCATTATCCAACGTCAACGTATCGAGAAGAAAATTTTAATTTAAACTACACAGGAAACCGTAAACCCGGGACTAGCAGAGGTTCGTTTTTTGTTAGAAGTTGCGGGCATTGCTCGAGTATTCGCAAGATGGGAACTTTCGGGATTGTTGCGGTGTACGTATCGAAGCCGGAGCTTTAAGATCTTTCGGGAAGAAGACCCGCCGAGGAAACTTTCAAACTTAATATAAACTTCCTATACAGGGTGTTCTTAAATGTCATGTACATACGGAAGGGGGTGATTGCCTGGCCTATTTTATGACTAAAAATCTATATAAATAAAGGTCCGCAAACGCTTCGTTACCGATCTACAGGGTGTTCAAATTTCAAGCTCTTTTAAGTTTTTCCTTAATAGCTCCTGCAGTTTTTGAGATATTACGAATTCTTTTTTATAAAGTTTTGGTTCTAAAAAGAACCGATTTTGTAGTCTTGCGACAGAACGTACCTACTTGTAGATAGGTACTACTAAAAGTAGTCTTCCTCTGCATTTGAAATTTCACCCATGCTTTCAGACTCATCAGAATCAACATCATCGTCATCATCATCATCATTCGTAATAATTAACGGTCTTACTTCGTCTATAACCTGTTCTGTCTCATAAGATTCAAAAATAATTTTTTCTGTGTGTTCAATGCATTTCCGCCATTCTTCTTTGCCCGCTTGGCTAAGCGCCTCCTCCCATAACTTTATAACGCTAGGCTTACCGATATTTTTACAGGCATGTTTGTTATAATAGTTCTTGCTAATACCCCATACCAATTCAATTGCGTGGTAATGACAATGGTAGGGCGGCAATCTCAAAACTTGATGTCCATATTTGAGTGCTAATTCGTCAACAACATACTTTTTTTTAAATGACTGCTCTTTACACTTGCTTAAAACTTCACTTTTTAAATATAAATTTTCATGGTTTATGTTTTTCTTTGACAACCACTCTTTTATTTCTTCCTTTTTCCAGCTGCTTGTAGGGAATTTCTCTTCGAGTCTCGTATGGTAAGAGGCATTGTCTAAAACAATTAAGGAAGGTTTTTCTAAACTTTTTAAAAGTTTTTCCTCGAACCAATGCTCAAAAATTTCAGCATCCATATTGCCGTGATAATCATCAGTTTTTTTTGTTGATGAAAATATCAAACTGGCATTTAAAACAAAACCTTCATTACCAGCATGTAATATAATATACCTTTTTCCATTACTTGCACGGGTACTTGAATAACAATGCTTTGAGTCATCCTGCCAAGACGTTTTTGTTGAAGTTCCGTTTGCAAATACCCATGTTTCGTCAAGAAAAACAACTTGTCTTGACAATTCCGATTTTTTGTTGTTTAAATCAAAATTGCCATCTTTTCGAAACAACATTGGACAGCTCGCAAAGCAGTTTTCTGTTGTTCGTTTTTTTATATTTGAAACCCATATGTTTTAAGATGATGGACAAACTGTTAGTTCCAATATCGCAAAGTTTTTTCTGCTTTATCTTTTCAAGAATAGCTTTGAGGGTAACATATTCCTTGGCTTTATACATATCATAAACAATATTCCTAATAGAGAGTTTTATCCCTTGGGATAAATCCAAGGTTTTTGAATGTAGTCGAACCCTTTTATATGGTCTGTCCAAATCCTCTTCACTCTTTTTTCGAAGTCTTCTTAAGGTCTTCTCTGAAATGCCGCAAGGATCAGACGTTCGTTTTTGCACTGCCAAAACAGACTCTAACGGGCCCGAGTTTTTTCTAAAGTAAAATAACGTTCCACTTGTAATACCAAACGGCGTTCACCTGGAGATAAATGCCTTCTAGGCGATGTGCCACCTTGCTGAGCATTTTTCATAACTTTGCTTAATAACTGATTTTAATTCACACACAATGAGAAACAAACTAAAAGTGAAAAGCACAACTACTTATTTAAAATAAAGTAGAACATACCATCCCGCACTTCAGCAAATTTTAATTATTTCTTGGAAAATAGTAATTATTATGAAGATTTAATTATAATAATCCCAAAATAATGTCATTATCGGAAAAGTATATATCTGACAAAATCTTTAACATATTTAACCATCCCGCACTTGAGCAAATTTTAATTGGTTCTTGGAAAATAGCGATTATTATATAGATTTAATTATAATAATAGCAAAATAATTTAATTATCTGTTTAATTATTATTTATGCTCAACGCGTAATTCTAAGATAATTTTGTTTTGAAACCCCTGATTTCGCCCAGTAATAGAATACAGTAAACCAGTGGGATGTTCGATGTGATCAAGTATAGCGAAGGTGCGAAGATATTGTAACTTAACCGACTTACTGTTTTAAAAGCGATAACATCCCTTGGTGATTTAATCCGATATCGGACTTCTTAAAACGCACAGACTTTTATCACCCCCTGCTTCACCCAATGCAGGGCATTGCACGATAAAATTAAAACATAATCCATCGATTTTACGTCCTCCAGGATTACCAGGGCATGTCATATTTAATACGAAGCTCGGCGATCAACCGTAAAGTGTTAATGCAGACCTTATCAAATTTATCGTTAATTTTGTTTACTCTAATAACGCCACCGCAAACAAACGTTACAAGTGTTGTGCAAACCAATATATTGTCGGAATTAAGCCAGGGAAAATAATTATTGGTATTTAGCGTTCTGGTCTATACGAGTATTTGAAGTTTTTTTTTTATAGATTTTCGGGAATCTGTTGAACATAGCCAGGGAAGCCATGAACGAATTTGGCAACGCACTCGCACTCTCGCACTATTTTTTTAAAATACTTTGGGCATTTCTCTTTAAAAAATTACTGCTTATTTGTTTCAAAAAAGTCAACAATTTTTGAGATATCAAATTCTTATACAATCTAAGATAAGCAGTAATTACAAAATTAATTTATTTATCCAACACATGACAGTTATGACTGTCATTATCAATGCCATTTTAGACAAGTAAACTATCAAATAACACACTAGTGAGTTATAATCCATAACTCACTAGTGAGTAGAGCTGGATTTATAAACTCGAAAAGTTGGTGAAGTTGAAGTTATGATCAAGTTTGTGAGGTTAGATATTCCGAACTCCGAGCATAAAAATTGGTTATCTCGAACTACCCGGGAATTTTTCGAACCTTACATGAGCTTTACGTCAAACAACATGAACGAGTGTATAAATGGAACTGAGTGTTCCCTTTAGTTTAAATTGAACTCCTATTTCCAACACCAACTGAACCTCAACCTCGCCAACTTTTCGAGTTTATAAATCCAGCTTTATGGATTATAACTCACGTTCATATTTAAAGTAGTATTCTATTTATTTATTACTATTACAAGCAGAATGCACATTGATATTGAAATTAAAGGAAAACGCTAACGGTTTATTCGAATTCGAAGTCATTGTAAAATTCGTTGGTTCATTGAAACCAGACGCTCCAATATCGGTACAGCTGCTGATAGTGCTAGAAGACGCCGACACATTAGAACCTTGCATTTTTTCTGCAATTTGTATTTTGTTATGCACCGATTTTTTTAAGTATCCTTCTGCTCCCGTCGAGGACTTCCATCCTCCGTGACGCTTCAAAGTAGTCATGTTAGCCCCTGCATTGGCCAAAAGAGTCGCCGAAGACCTTCTCAGGCAGTGACCGGTGTAGAGCGCTGGTTTCTCCAATTTCAAAAACATTGCAATTCTTGAAGGTATCTTTGACAACGTATTTATTCCCACACACTGGCTGGTACACCTACCGTTTTTGTAAAAAACAAAAAAGCGGCTAGAACTAGTATTCTTTGGTCTCAAAGACAAGTATTTTTTACACAAATTGATCGGGTTGACTGGCAATCCTTCTTCAAGTATGGTGAAACTTCTCGATTTCTTGGTTTTAGTGTCTGGCAAAACTACGTGAAAATATTTCCCTTTGTCTTGAATATTTTCTATTTTCAAATTGACCAATTCATCGCATCTACAAGCACCGCTATCCCCATTATCAAAGTCACTTTCATCAACAAGTATTCGTCGTCGGGAGCTTCGTTCAAAAACTTCTCTATTTCAGGTCGTTCTAATGTCTTGTACTTCTTTGGTTTGTATCCCTGTGATTTGCTTTTCAAAAAGCTTGTTAGTTTGCCATATTTTGAAATGTCTTTTTTTTATACAGGTGAATAGTCGAGCGAAGCATCGAGTATTTGGTCCACAGCGACGATGGAGCTAATTTTTTTTGCAAATGTAAAAAATAAGCCAATAGAACATTTTCATCGATACCTTTTATCTTCCGTGAATTCATCCAAGACTTAAACATTTTGAACTCCTTGTCGTAAGCATCTCGGGACTTTTCTGGCAAAATCTGCATCGCTGTTTCTTCCGCTTCCGTAAGGATATCCTCAGAAACGTCATTTTCATCGGTTTCCTCCATTTTCTATAGGTTTTTTTCTTCAAAAAAGCTTCCCTTTTCTGCAGGGAAAACTGACAAGTGTCAAAATTTATTTAAACATTTGCTAACAATGTATCATGCCCGTGGCAACCAAACAATCAACCAACTTTGACCAAAATGTAAAAAAGTCACTGTCAAGTCATTCTGACATTTGTAGGGTACTGAGACGCAAGTTGCTTTGATTTGATCACGAAACTTATTAATAAATATTATCTCATAAAAAAACGATTTCTTCCACTAGTTGGATAAAACATTGTATGCCACTCGTGTGTTATGTTTCCTAAGTCACTTGAGAATTTATACCACTCGGCCTGACGGCCTCGTGGTATAAATCTTTCTCGCGTGTTATTTTCAACATAACACACTAGTACCATAAATAACTATTATTTACCGTTAATTTATAAAAACACAATAATAACTACCCTATTATTCTTACTTACTTTAATATGGAGTAATGCTAACATGCAGGTAATTTATGGACAAGCATAATTCAATTCTCTGGAAGCAAGAAGAATTTATGCTGAGAAATTTCCAAATCGAAGTTTACCGGATCGAGAAACATTTCTAAGATTGATCATCGAGAGGAACAAAAAAATTGAAAAATACAAAAAATGTGAAGTATTTTCCTTGATAAATTCACTCCTACAATAAAATGTCCATTTGACATTTGCATCTTTATCACTTTGACATCGATAAAACCCTCTCCAGCTAAAAATTAAATGGTAAAAACCTCTCCAGCTCAAAATCGAGTAGCTTTTCTTTTTCATTGCTCGGCAACCTGACATATTGTTACAAATTAATTTGATGCTGTCAAACATTTTTTTAGTGAAGTATTATTTTTTTTTTAGTATCTATTCATGCCAAAATTCGTGAATTTCTCTAGCTAAAAATCACTCGATCAAACGGTAATAGATAAAAACGCTCCAGCTTCGCTGTCGCGTTTTTAGCATTTCGCTTGTTTTCGTTAAATTTCTAAGCAGTCTAGTTTTCGTAAAAAATAAAAGTTTATCCGATAAGAAAAAAAGCTCTTGTGGTTTTACGTATGATAAAAAATTGGGAAGTCAGCATAAAAATTGCTCGTTTTATTCTCATTGCTTATTTCATCAGATGTTCAAAAATCAGCACCTTGAACTTCAATACACTTTCTTATTCTAGGAATTTATTGTCGCTCTACTTGGAACAAATTTGCACGATTGTTTGGTACCTATCTGTTTGCAAAAATAAATTATCCTTTAAAGTAGCTCTTCCCTGGTATTTACTGGAGCTGAATAAACAAGTTCTTCCAGACGACCCATATAAATAAATCCAAAGGATTTAGGTTTGGACACCTAGGTGGCCATAGGCACCAATTCTTTTGGAACACTCCTAAATTTACAAAAATTTGGTCAATAATTTATAATAAATTCTATAGGCAGTCGTATCAATAGACGTGCTTAAAAACAAATTTTTGTAAAAAGTTATTTTCCTTGCACCATGATTTTTCAATTTATCAAATTCTCCCCATAAATAAGCCCTTGGCCTATGTTGCCCACACCTAGGTGCCTACTAAAAATAATTTGTGTACCTATTAATGTTGAATGCAGTGGCAAAGTGATACTCACACAATGTTATTCACCTGGAAAAGCTATCAAAATACAAAGAAATATGTAGTTCATTCAGAAGATGTATGCATAACTGCATGCTTTCCACGTAAGCCCATCTCCCTTGTCTATGACGCTTTCTAGCAGGAAATTTTCTGTTTCTGCATGTCATGAATAATAACACTGTAACTTATCTCAATACGAAAAGAGCCAATAATTAATATTAAAAAAAAAATTCACAAGTTTTTTACCCCTGTATATACAGTGTCACCATTAAAGTCCGCACCATATGGAACTTTTTTTTATTAATGAGGTTAGTTAAAATTAAATTTCGGCAATCGTTTTTGCTTCAAATTAGACTAAAAATTATATAATCAAATGTCACCATCTGTCAAAAATTACATTTTAATCAAAAAATGCTGAAAAATGGCATTGTTTTACCGAATTTCAAAAAATTTTATTAGAAAAAGTTGTTTCTAGTACAATTCTTGGCCTAAATACAAAGTTTCAGTTTTCTAGCTCAAAGTTGATTTTTTTGCCATTTTTTCTTATTAACTTTTTTTTTTATTTAATGTAAGTTCGCTTAATGGATATTAAACTATTTGCTTATACCATAGTCAATATTTTATTTAGTTTGTATGAGCTTTTTTTTACTGGAATGCCATTTTTTTTCGAAATATAAAATTAGAGGCAAAAAAATTTGACACAGGTGGTGCAAAGTTATACTAATTTAAAAATTTTAACAGATAGACGTCAGACATTCCATTTTTTTGATAGTACATACACCTAAGAAGTTTAAAAAACTTATAATAAAATTCCCAGATATCAGATTAGTTCAAAATTTAGACACATTTTCTTTTTATCCACAATAAAATATCAAGGCAATTTTGAATTTTATAAGGAGGCTATGGAAAAAAAAACGAATTAGAGTGCCGAATAAATAAAAGAAATGTCATAAATTTGAATATTTTCGCAAGTTATAGTTTTCAGTGTTATCACCAATGTTGTCCATTCAAGAAAAAATAGAAATTGTCTTAATTTGTGGAGAGAATATGCCTCACCGGCAAGTATCTGCCATTTTTAATGAGAGGCATCCAGAAAAAAAATTGCAGCATAGCACTATTTCAAGAATAATGTCAAAATTTAGAGAAACTGGATCTGTTCAAAATAATTTTAAGAAACCTCACGCGGCAAGTAAATACGATGAAGCAACACAACTTGATGTTTGTTTAACTGTTATTGACCACGGTCAAACTAGTGTAACCAAGATAAGTGATTCAACAGGGTGCAAGAGGGAAAGCGTTAGAAAAATTCTTCAGAAAAATCGATTTCGGGCATATAAACCCAAGTTTATAAACACATTAAAAGAACGCGATTTTGATATCCGACTTGATTTTTCGTTTTGGTATCAGGGACAATATGAGGAGAATATTCTTTTTCCATACAAGATATTATGGACAGATGAAGCCACTTTCTCTTCGAATGGTACCGTGAGCTCACAAAATTGCCGATGGTGGTCCCAAGAAAATCCTAACTTCACAATTGAATGTCGCGACCAGTATCATTTTAAAACCAATGTTTGGTGTGGAATTTTGAAAGATGAGCTTATTGGACCATACTTCTTTAGAGTAAACTTAACTGGTGAAAGGTACCTGAATTTTCTTAATAACGAGATTACCGAAGTTTTGGATAACATGCCCTTACACCATAGACATAACTTATGGTATCAGCTTGATGGTGCACCCATACATCAAACTGTAGCAGTGAAAGAACGCATAAACCTATTATTTCAAAACAGAGTTATAGGGCGTGATAGAGAATGTCACTGGCCACCCAGGTCGCCTGACATAACCCCACTAGACTTTTTTCTGTGGGGTTATCTTAAGCAGAAAGTTTATAAGAATCGACCGTTTAGAAATATCGAGCATTTGGAACAAACGATAAGACTGTGTTGTGCCGATATAAGACCAAGCTTTTTACAAAATGCTGTCAAAGACGTTTATAGACGGACGGGTGTTTGTATAGAGCGAGAAGGACGTCACACTGAAATGTGAAATTTATATTGCTTTTGTGTTACCTATTTAAAATGATTAAAGTTCCTTTTTGTTCCTTTTAATAATAATGATAGTTTTAAGTATAAAATAAAATTTTTATCAAATATTTAGATGTATTTGTCATTTGAAAAACGAAACATCTGACGTCTATCTGTTAAAATTTTTAAATTAGGATAACTTTGCACCACCTGTGTCAAATTTTTTTGCCTCTAATTTTAAATTTTGAAAAAAAATGGCATTCTAGTAAAAAAAAGCTCATACAAACTAAATAAAATATTGAGTATGGTATAAGCAAATAGTTTAATATCCATTAAGCGAACTTACATTAAATAAAAAAAAAGTTAAATAGAAAAAATAGCAAAAAAATCAACTTTGAGCTAGAAAACTGAAAGTTTGTATTTAGGCCAAGAATTGTACTAGAAACAACTTTTTCTAATAAAATTTTTTGAAATTCGGTAAAACAATGCCATTTTTCAGCGTTTTTTGATTAAAATGTAATTTTTGACAGATACCGAATGACAGATGGTGACATTTGATTATATAATTTTTAGTCTAATTTGAAGCAAAAACGATTGCCGAAATTTAATTTTAACTAACCTCATTAATAAAAAAAAGTTCCATATGGTGCGGACTTTAATGGTGACACTGTATATTGAAGAATAAATATTTGGTTCAAAAATATCTTTCAAGAATATTTAAATTATAGAGAAAGCCAACATTATTTCTTTTGCTAAGATTATATTTTTAATATAAGACAACCAGCTTTCATTCAAGAAATTTTTTTCAAGAAAATTCATTGTCTATTTGCAAGAATTTTATTGTTTCTGTGTAAGTCCGTTCCTGGCTTCCCAGGCTATGTAGAACAACTATTCTAGTATTAGTTTCTTAGTCTATATATGCTGTATAAAGTTACAATATTTCATTAAAATATACAGGGATCCTTAAAAGTTATAACTTACAGGACACCCAGTATTGCCATATAAGGCAGGTTTGCGTAGGTACACCTGAAATAATTTTCAAAACGAAGAACCTCTATATACACCCACAACGCTTTATAAATGCCAAATTCAACCATTACGAAATATATATATAAATTATTAATATCGCATCCCCCGTATATTTATTTAAATATAAGAAATCGGAAAATCCCCTTTAGTGGATCTCGCAATTTTCGCACTTTTCCTAACGCGCGAGAGGTTTTTTGGCTTTTCCGAGAGCGCAATAAATCTTCGCCGTCGATATGAATAAATAAGCGCATCAGCCGATGCTTCGCGAAGAAAAACTCGATTAGATATCAGAGGGGGTAATGTGCGGGGAGTTGGAGCCTAATAAAAATTTTGCATTGTGATTGGTCTGGAGGTGTCAATCCCAGGTTCCTGATATCGCGGGATCCCGGAGAAAAAAATCGGACTCGAAAATAATATAGAATTCCATAAAAAACCGGACTCCGATTGTGAGGTATTCACGTTCATACGTTGTTGAAGGAATTATCCCAAATTGTTATTTGTTATGTCTTAATATGCATAATAGACGACAGCTACATTTTGCCGGCTTTTCTTACAAAATTACGACACCAACATATTTATATAAAAAAAATGAAAATAACATAAATAAAATAAAATAAATTTGGACAATCAAAGCTGCGTTTTTATTTCACACGAACTAATAAAATGACTGGTTTTGCAACAGTGATTTGTCTACTTATTTTTTCCCCATTATTTAATAAGGCTTTGTAAACTAATTACGGCCAAGTACGGTCCCTACCTGGATAATAAAATCATTATATCTATGATCTTTGAAACCCTTTCAACAAAGAAGTTTATGATGGTTGATAACTAAAGGCTGGTAGTCATTCTCTTAAATCTGTGAACGGACCATACATTTTATGAGAATTTAAATGAATTATTTTAAAACCGCCAACTAACCTGAACTAACCCAACATGTAACGATTTATTAATGCACAATCTTTCCAAGCGGTTTTGAGTGCTTTTATTTGAGTTAAAGTGTGTGAATCGATGTTAATTATTTTCTCCGCACTCCGTCAATGGTGATAAGAACAGTTTTGCCAATTATTTTGGGATCGTAGTATAGGTATAACTAGTTTATGTATTGAGTATTGAGCAACTAGTATCCCATTCCCATGCAAAAATTAACTACATACTTTCATTCATAACAACTGCTTCCATCCAGTTGTTATTAGGAAATTCACAAAAAAAAACACGTTCTATGCGAAGACTTATGTTCCTAAATAAAACGAAAAAAAAACTCCTCGATTCGAAATAACTCTTCGTATAAGCTGCTCTCTTCTGAATCAATAAAACGGCCTCTGGTGCGCATGAGCTTCAAATTTCGGGATAACCTTGGCCTTGGCAACGAAATCGCCTGCCCTTGTTTTAGGTCGATGATGTAACCGGGGCCCCGTTTTTTTTCATCCTTGAAATTATATCGTGCAGATTCACGATCGGATAATATACGGTTGGAAAAATTTGTTGCGTAGAAATAGAAATGAAGAAACATTCTTTATCTGTGCCTCTCTGATTATAAAGACTAGAAATATACTCCACTTTTTTGCTTTCTGCTTCTTGTCACTGGCGTAACTGATGGAATATTTATCGTAGAAGGGGCCATGAGGCACCCCTTACCCAACGCGCTTACGCGCCAATGCTCAGCTTCACGTGATATATCGATAACTCAATTTCCCGTTTGAAAATAAATTGTTTCATAAAAAGGAACGGCAACCGAAGAAAGATTTCTTTGATTTAGTTTAATGAAGTAAAAAACAATCTAAATTTGTCAGCGTTTGATTCGAATACAGATTTAGTTTCATCGGGATTTTTTTGTTTTCGTATAGATATTTATATCTACACTGCGGGCCAAATTAACGTGAAACCTTTTTTGATAGTTCATAACTTTTGGATGTATGAACCGATTTTTATTTCTGGATATGTTTAGGAGCTATGTATTCTAAAGTGATTGATGCACAAATCCTATTTTTCAATTGTTCGATACTAAAGGGTGATCCAACCTCAGCTACCGAACTTTAAATAAAAATAAATCACAAAAGGTTTACGAAATATACTTATTTTAGTTTATTAAGCACATGTATTTCATTAAGTATGAAAAATAATATCAATTAAATGGGCGCCTCTGGACCTTCTGCAGCAGTCGATCCTTTTGAGGTAATTTTTGATTACATTTTCGTACATTTCGGGCGGCATCTCGGCAATAACTTGGCGGATGCTTTTCAGGTGCTCCAACGTTTCGGGTTTGTTGGCGTAGACACGACTTTTAACGTTACCCCACAGAAAGAAATCCAAGGGCGTTAGATCGCAAGATCTTGGCGGCCAGTTGACTTTTGATGTAAAACATCCAACATTGCACCCGCTGTGTGGCAAGTTGCGCCGTCTTGTTGAAACCACATGTTTTCGACTGCAATATCTTCAAGTTCGTTCCAGAAATAATCGGTTATCATGCGCCTATATCGCTCACCATCGACTGTTAGAGTCTCACCCTGATCGTTTTTAAAAAAGTAAGACCCAATGACGCCGCCTGACCACAAAGCGCACCAAACAGTTACTTTTTCGGCATGTAAAGGTGTCTCGTGAATGCTATGAGGATAGGATGTATAGCACCCAATCTGAGTAAGTTCTTCGCTGCCTATGGTCTGTGGACTTCAATTGTTGTGTAAGCTTAATTTTGTATGGGTGTTGATGCAAGTCCTGGTGCAGAATGCGCAAAAGTAAAGCCCAAAACCTGAGAACGCCGACGAATCGACAATCTCGGGTCTTCCGCCACACTTTCACTTAGGGCAGCAATATTTTCCGCTGAACGCACTCGACGACGATGCACAGGCCTTAACCTATCTCTAATGCTTCCGTTCTTCAAATTTTCTCACGACGTTGCGAATAGTTCGCTCAGTAGGACCATTAAATGGACCATAATCTTCCCGTAAATTGCGATACACCAGTTGGCGCACAATTGTTATTTCTGTACAATTGAACAATTTTAACTCGTTGAACGGTGATTAAGCGATCTATTTCGTAAATGTGTTGTTGCAAACTGACATTTGATACTTTAAAAAGTAGTGGTTATTGACAACTGTCGGATTAACAGTGGTGCAAACATAGGAAACTCAAATTGTATCGCCCATTAGTAATATTATTGTCTCTATAAACTAAATAAAATAATAGTCGACCGGATTTAGGTCCGGGCTATTTGGTGGCACCAAATCTGGGCAACATTCCTGCAAGTACCTACCTTATTGTACTCACAGAGGTGTGGGACGGGGCATCATCTTGTAGAGCTGTGGAGTAAACTCGTTTGTTTTGTGGGTTTTAGAAGGTCGCAGAAAAAAGAATTCTTCATCCGAAAACCATATTTTCGAAATGTCTTCTCTACATCTGAATCTTCTTAGAAGCTTCTCACACCGTTCTACCCTTTTCACTTTATTAATTGCACTTAGTTTTTGGCAATATATTTTTCTTGAGGCAATGATGTTCGTTTTATATTCGTAACTTTCATTATTTTTCTGCTACTTACTATTTCATTACGTTCTGGTTTGATATTTAGTGAACCACCTGTTTCTCGTAAATGCTTTAAAAAATAATTTATTTTTTCCAAAAGCCAATTGCGAGCAGGAAACCTTTTTATTATCTATTTTTGCACCAGAATTTTTCTCTCTTAAAGACTTAATAAGAACTTTATCTTCGTATATCAACCCCATTTTTTAAAATAATGAACACTCTTAAATCTGACAGCTCATAATAATCCCATAACAACAAACATTCAATAATTGTTTTATCGTTTGTGACTTGAAAAATAACATGCTATTGTTTGGCCGTTCCATTTAAAGATTACTGAGCTATGGTTGTACAATTAACAAACAGATTTATTGGACGCTAGAAAATGTTTAACCAAGTTTTTATTAACAATGTCATTAAGCAATAGCGAAAAATATTCAATCATAAAAGGACGCAAGTTAATTTGGAAAAAATTGCATGAGAATTTAAAGTCCGCGCTTTATGTGAAATTTCATAAATCGGTCCCTGAATTTTTTTCTAAAAGTTATTAGGGCATCAACCACATTAGAATACATACCTAGTTCCTAAACATATCCAAAAATTATCAAAATCAGTTGTGACAATTAAATTTTGTCACTAATAAGTCATAGAACTGGCCTAATTTTAGTAACATATATCACATATCTGATTTGAATTTTAGGTTTAAAACTGGTGAAAAGTTCAATGTTTTATTTACTGTATACTAACATCAACTTTATTTTGATTTCCTACTCGAGGTTGGACCAAGCGGTATTACATTTTGCCCATATCTTCAATCATATTATTTTCCTGGCATTAACTATCCTATCATTTCATATACAACAGTATTTTTTAGTGATGTTACGTTGATTATACAACAATCAGTAAGTTTAGGTACATCTGTTTTATTTCACTTAGCTTAAATACCTGCAACCGGGTAGTCAGGACCCACTAGACTTATTTCAATATCAACCGCTAGTATGTGAATCGGCCTATTGTAGTTCAAGCAAGTAGTTCTGTCCGGGAGTGTTTGCTGAAATTTGCTTTATCTTCTTTTTGACGTTCCTGCCTTCTGTGCTGTGGCATCGTTGACGGATGAAACCTTTTACTTGATATCCAGCAGCCGAGTAAGCAAGGGGCCTTTTTAAATCCAGAAGTTTAGAAGTCATCTTTACCGGATTTCGGATTTGAAAGCCTTATTTTCTGTCGCCCTTTGCTTTGAATTTAATCTTTTGGGTTGCTGTTCATTAGGCGGTAGGAAAACCACTTCCGTGAGATTTTTTAGTTGCATGTATTCGCTGTTGAAATCAAGTCCGGTCACCAGGACCTAGAGGGGCCGAATATTTGGAAGCACCCAACGACCCAACACCGTGTCTCCATACTGTCAAAGCTAGTTGAAACCCTAGCTCGCAAACGTATTACCTCCTTCCTAGAGAAGCATAAGATATTAAATAAACACCAGTATGGTTTTTAACAGGGCAAGAGTACATCTGATGCCATGTTCAACTTCTTGTCACACTTATTTCAGAGTATTAACAAAAGAGAGACCTCGGCGGCAGTGTTTCGTGACTTATCGAAGGCTTTTGATTGCGTGAGCCACGAGATACTGCTGCGGAAACTCTCAGTTTATGGCTTTCGCGGAATCGCTTCTGGATGGATTCAGTCTTTTCTCTCGGAACACGATCAGTTTGTTTCTTTAAACGGGGTGTCATCCAGTAAACAGCGTATCTCATGCGGCGTGCCTCAGGGTTCAGTCCTGGGTCCAACTTTGTTTCTGATCTAAATCAATGATCTTCTTCAACTTGACATTTCTGGCTCTATCTCGGCTTTCGCGGACGATGCGTCTGTGACATGGGGAAATCGAAATTAAGACCAACTCTTGACTCATATATCGTCTGACCTCTCTAATATTAAAGAATAGTGTGATTTAAATCGTCTCTGTCTGAATCTTTCGAAGACTCACATGATTAGGTTTAACTGTACGGTGGATAACATCGAGATAGGTAATCACTCTATCACTTCCGTTGATAACTCTAGATTTCTTGGGTTAATTTTGGACAACAGCTTAAAGTTTCAACAACATATTGTAAAACTAAATAAAAAATTGGCTTCTGGCTACTATTGAATTCGTATTACCTCTTAGGAATTGGGAGCTCACTTCGCTCGCAGCATTTATTTTGCCAATGTTAAATCACACCTGAGATATGCCCTTTCATTCTGGGGTGCCTGTTCCCAGTATCTTTTCCAGTCTGTCTTCATCCTCCAGAAAAGAACCAGCAGATTCATTGTACAAGACAGGCGGACAATATATATACCTCTACCAATTCCTCGTCTGAGCCTCATTAGAGACTCCTTCATTTATAATGGCATAAAGATATATAACCACCTAAGCCTGGAGATAAGAAATAGCCAAAACCTTAAACTGTTTCGTAAGAAATTAAAGGCCAAGCAAGCTATTGTCAAGAGCATTTTATAATATAGACGCATTTTTTCAACAAAATAATCTGAGATTTCTAATAATGGTTTTTATTAGATTAACGTTTGGTATTCTAAATTGTAGTTTATAGCCACTGTTATGTGTATGTTATGTTGGTACTTTTGTTATCATTTTTAGATCAAAATTTTTTTAAATGTGTGAAGTGTAAACTTAACTTTACGGTTTTGCTTATTCAGCGGTGCTCATCATATCATCGCCGAAAACTACCATCATTTTTTTTAAATAAAATTTTACTTTATTTTATTTTCAATCAATGAAAAATAACTGAAGTACGCGTTGCACGGTTCATACATACAAAAATTATGTTATAACCATCAAAAGAAGGTGCAAGTTAATTTGGCCCGCAGCGTATAATATGATGTCGCAATAAAGAAGTTGGGTTTGGTACCAAAAATATACTACACGTTGGGTACGCTCATTTTATGATTTCTATCTAATCTAGTTTTTCATCTAAATCTTGCATTTCTTGCATCTTTTTTTCATAGCATGTGGTTTCTAAAATTAAAACAGGTTTTAAATTAAAAAATTAAGCCCGTGTAATACAGGAGCCCACTTTAGCACACTACCGCTTGGCAACAAAAAGTGAGTCGTTGCATAACTCTCATCGGTCTTGTCATACGGTAACGGTCAATAACGTTTGCGTTAAATTCGAACAGCTATCTTACACCACACGATATGGAAGTGCTTGTAGACACCAATATTTAAGCAATATCTTTTCTTAGACGATTCAATTTATTATTATAAAAATTGTCCATAAAAACCACTGTGAAAATTGTGCGGATTGTCGTTTTTTCCCAAGATTGCGAGTTAACTCATACCCAATTCACGAGTTGAGGGTTAATCCTAGGGTCGGAAGTAACCTCTGGTTATACAATGCATTTTACTACTAACTCCTGGATTAACCTATAGAATTGGGCCTAAAAGAGATTGAAACGTAAAATATAGAAGAGTAATTTGTAAAAATCTCAAATTTGTAGCGTAAATCTTGCCTATAATATCTGACACTAATAAAGAGTGGTTATTTTTATTTTTATTTTAAAGTTTTTTAAACAAATTCTTGTTCAATCTGGTTCTATAAAGTCCTAAAGAAGACACCATATGGGTGTCCAAACGTTGGACAATTTAAGACATTTTACGTTCATAGTGCGGTGTATACATGAACTGCCAATTTTGTTCATGTGTCTAGGTTATGAATAACTGGGAATTAGGCAATCCAAACCAGGTTATGTTTGCCTGCCACGGTCATATTGGAGTCACAAAGTGCTTCCAATATGGCCGTCGACGGCAAACGTCAGAAAAACTAACCTTAATTTTTTATGAACGTCAGTGTCAGTTTAAGCAGCGATTTTGGTTTTGTGTGTTTTATTAAGTTATTGTTGTTCAATTTGTGTTTTTTTCTGTTATTTATATTTAATAACACTTAAAGTTGATGATGTTATTGGAAATGTTAACAATGGCAAGTGTATATCTACACACAGCACAGGACTCGACTGTAAACTAAGCATTGAATCCGTGTATATTTGCCACATATTTGCCTTCATCGGCCATACTGAATTGTTCGTTGAATGTTTTTGAGTTCTGTGGAACGAATTCAATATGGCCGTGGCAGGCAAATCGTAATTTGACACATCGTTGGATTGCCTAATAATCCATTATTGTTGACAGATACAGTGACGTATCAGACATATTTAAGATTGCCACGTGGAAACCTAATTTGAATCACCCTTTATTAGACCGATACAAGAACTATCGGATCCACCCTTGCTATTTTTGGAAGATTTAACATCAATCTGACAGATCCCTGATGGAAATAATTAACTCTGTTTTCGGACGATTCAAGAGAACTATCAGAATGAGGTAAAGGATTTTTCCTGATATCTTTTAATGCCCTCTGTCGTTTATTTATACAGTTGAAAAGGTCTTGTGTACTTCTCGGCTATATTTCCTTCAAAAACTCCTCTGGTAACTAATTTATTTTCATGTACCGTGCGTTTGACTGTTGGCGACACACTTTTATTTTATTTGATTTGATTTAATAAACCTCTCCGCTTTGGCCAGCATCAAAGTAAAACGTTACAGTTGGATTACCTACGGCTTTGTTGGGTTACTTAAGTTTTTATGTCCTTGTTTGTTTGCGCTGATGCTTGAGGAAATTAATGTCGCAGGCTTAGCAAAAAGATATGTTAATAGAACTTTACTTAACGACCGTTAATAATAGCTATTATTTGCGAGTACGACATTAGTTGTTGACTGAGATCTAAGGTGTTTCTTTAAGACCTGTTTGCCTGTTAAATAAATATTTTAAAAAAATGTACAAATATCAAAATAACCACAATTATGGCATAGAATCGCCTGTTATGTCGTGATAAAATGTAATAACAACACCAGTAACTGTTGATAATACCGAAATTATATAAGTAAAAAATATTTATTGCTTTTTTCCGTAATTAAAAGAAATAACAAATACTATTATGACTATTATCTAAACGTAAACGGGCTCGTTAAAATGATATACGAGGTTCTAATTGTTTAGTTTTATAGGTTCAATTGTGTGTAGTAAACGGTTATACTAAAAATAAAGTGATAAAAATAATTGCAATCATTAATATGTAGGTTGTTTATAGGGTGAACACGCAAATGTTCTTATTTCCTGTTAGCATTCACAAGAGGGAGCGAGCTTTCATAAAAATGATATTATAAGCAATGTAAAAAAAAGTATAACGCCCATAGTTCAGGTTAGTTGTTTAAAAGAAAGATCTTTCATGCGTAATATAAAGCTTTTTACGTTAAATACTGCCCTCTGATTTGCCGGACGAACTCTTCTTTTTAGCCGTATACGCGTAAACTATCGAGTTTCGATATGGCCATCGCATCTGCACAAAGACCTATCTGCAGCACTGGGTTTCGGGTCAGTTAACAGCCCTATCACGTGCCTTTTAAATTATAATGAAACCGACGAAATATCTCGTTTACCCTCCATGGACTCGGAGTCTACCGAGGTTTTTCGGTTTATGAAACACGGCTTCCACGAGAGTTTATTGTTTTTGTTTATTTTGTACTTTGTTTTTGAGTTTTTCTGTATTATTTTGTGATGGAATGAAGCAATAAAATGCTTTGTGTAAATTGACCACATAATTACAAACTGAGTTTCCGTTTCAAGAAAAGCAAGCTGTAAATTCAAAGTTAAATGTATATTTTGGTATTAGTTCTATTATGAAATTTTGTTAACTTGTTTTTAACGATTCTCAAGCAGGGTTGAGTCAGTAGAAAACTGATTTTCGACGGGAAATTACGTAAAAATTCATCAAAAAACATAGCCTTATTTAGGAAACGGGAGAAAAAATCGAAAAATCACAGATAGGCACATAACTTCACTTTTTTTGACAGTACCTACATGACATTCCCCACATAGCAAAAAAAGTATATTCACATCCTGAGAATATGCTATCGACAGCCCACAACTCACATTCGTTTAGGTACATCCATAGCATATCCATGTCATATTTAGAAATTGATTAAAATCATGTTCGTTTGGATATATCCATAGCATATCTAAGTCATATCTAGAAATTGGTATAAAAACCATAAGTCAAAAAAGTGAAATTAAAAATAGTATTAAAAAGATTTTCCTACTTTAGTATTTTTAAAATAATATAATTTAGGGCAATGCGATTGCTCAGGTTGGTATTTAAATCTCCAATTTTTGGCAGTCCTGCGCCCGCACTTCGCGCACGGCAGATACAACACTTTGCGCTTGGGATGACATAACATAACCTCAGTTTTTGTCATTTTCTCTGCTCGTGTTGTGTAAGTTCTTTTGATGGCTTGTTTTTTATTTTCTTACAGTTCAGTAAGTATGTTCATTGTTTATTAAAGTATTTTTGGTGTGTGAATTTGTAAACAATAAGTGAACAATATATATATAAGTCTAATTTATAACGTACCTAATCATATTGCTTTCAACAGCCGAAATTTTACTCTCTTAAATAAGTCTTCAAGCAGCAAAAGTTAATGTCATTTCGTAGGTTTATATCCAGAAAAACATAATGATTTGCTGTCATTAGAAGTATTAGAGCCATTCACCCGAAGGTGTAATAGCAGATGATATTTCGTTAGCAGAAAATGTCTTAGTTTAAAGGTGTTTACTAACAATTCAATTAAAAAAAAGTTTTGAGGTACCTATTTAAAATCGTCCAGAAATTTTCGGTATTCGTTATTAAAATAATTTATAATTTACTAAAAAATATAGATTAACAAATTCCTGAAATGTTAAGATAGTGTAATAATAAGTTCTGTAATTCTTTAGATGCTGTGCGTCAAAATAACAGGACAATGGACGCATGTGAGGACGAAGTCATAGTAGATACACATTCAAAAATGGCTTGTCAAAGCGAAGGAAATGCTTAACAATAAAAAGAAAAACAACCTTGACAAGTAAGAATTCCTTATTAATTTTTTAAAAACTGCAAGAACATAATAATATAATAGAAACCTGTTTTTAAAGTGCTCAGACATTACTCTACATTTTTTTAAGGTAAATATTTTCTCAACCATTCATTTATGTTTTTCTTTTCAGGAAAAACGAAACTGACGTTATAAAGCAGTAACTTCTTAATTTAAAAAACTAATAATTATGTCTGTAATTGTTTTCTAAGAGTTTGATTGTGCTCTAATAAAGCCTGCTTTTAATATTTTATGTTTACTTGATTTGATTTAAACAAATAGGAAACTGACACTTCAATATTAAGTATGTGAAACATCGATTGACCCAACATTTCGAGATACGGCGGCCATAGTGGCCATGTCGGCAAAATACTCTGGATTCTTAAATTTAGTAGGGGTAGTTAGCCGCAATAAAATCCTTGACACAAAAAATTATTATTTGCCAGCTTCCCAAAGGCTCTACTGAATGATGTTTGCATTGGAATGGTATATAGTATAGCCTATTTACATTTACAATATTTTCGATGAAAATTCCAAGCAAGAATGGGCATCATTATACCTGCCTACAAGCAGAAATCATTTAATTTTAGATACGCTGGCTCATAGATTTCTACTTTTATTTATTTTTTTTTATTTTATCTTCATTTTCATTCTTGGTCTAAATACCAGAAATTTAAAAGTAAAAATCGGGTCATTCCTATTTTGGGCAAAACGAATATACTGTGCATGTCATTGGTATACAGATACGAATCTTCTGTGAATGTGCGGAGGATATGCTAAATGTCCGGAAACGCATTTTCTCAGCATGTCCGACTTGTGGCCAAACGCATGTCGTATGCATATACGTAGTACATATATGTATGTTCTATGAATCTGCGGAGGATGTGCCACTCAATATCCATATCCGAAAGAGAATATATTTCATATATCCACAGGATATCTTTTTGCTATGTGGGTCTTTTTGGGCATTCAATTAAAACTTAAATTATAGACTACATAATAAATATAGGTTAGTACAGGTTAGGAACCGACGCTTGTTAGGAAGCAAGATTGGTTTTGGAAGATTTAAAATCTAGGGATTGTCAATAAAGGACGTCACCCAAAAAATTTTATTTCATTCATATTTATTATTTATATTTCTATTTTTCTTATAAATATACATACAATCGTTTAAAAGTAGATACTTATGAAAAACCAAGTTAAACTAGGAATTATTGCACTCGAAAAGGTAATTATTTAACTAACATTGCACTGTTCTTGGCAAAGAAACAAAAGATTGTAAGATAAAAAAAAATCCACATTATCTCCAGGGATTTTAATTAATTTATAAAAAAAACGCAGGGATAATGATTTTCGGACGTTTTCACATTCATTTTCACTTTAAACTGATATTGAACTATCAAAAATCTGTGTGACAGGTCCCTGATGGATCATATTCACTCTGTTATCAGATGATTCAAGAAGTACACTTTTGAGGTTTTTGGATGATTTAAAACCTATTTGACCCATCCCTGATGGAAGGCTTCAACTCTTCTTCTTGGGCTATTTAAGATCATAAATAATGGCATTATGCACAGGATAAATACGTCAATTGCATTATTTACTATTGAGTTTGTTGAAAAACGGAGGAGTATTATAGAAATAGTGAAAGTAGAACTTTGCAGCTCGTGCTCAACTCATTTCGCGATAATATGAGCCCCAGTGAGTGAGTGAGAAGGTAGAAAATGTCAATCAAAATAAATAATAATACACTGATAAAACTGTGCTCCCTTAATCAAATAATCTGATTTATTTGGTGAATAATTATTGGTAATAAGCAAATGTGATTTTAATTAACTAAGTTTTATTTAACTGAAATAAATGAGAGTATTTCGTTTTATTTGAAAAAATTATTTGACTGTTGGTGGATTTGTGTCAAATCATAGAACCCTTCAAGCAAATATCTTACCAAAAAACCACTAAAATAACAAAATCTAAATAACTAATTATTTAATCGAACTAATTTTTATTTAGGAACTAAATCCTGTTAATCGCTAGTTAGATCACCCAATAGAGAACTATTTAAATGTCTAGGTCATTTTAACTAAATAATTATGTATTTACATTAAATTCTTAATATAAAACAACCAAATATTTACAAATAACTAATTATTTAATCGAAGTACATTTCAAGTTAAGAACTAAATACCTTTACCTTAAATTTAAATCATTCATTACCGAACTTTTCAAACAATTTGGTCATCCAAACTAATAATTGAGTATTTAAATGAACTCCTGTCGCCTACTTTGGGCTTTGAGTAATTTGATTGGTTATACAAAAGTGGCCTGATAAATCATCATCGCATTTTTGGTTATTGGTGTTCGATTTTGTCTTGTAGAAATATATGAGTGCGAGTGAAATCTTCTTTGTTAGTGGCACAGAAGTTAGTGGTTCCATCAAAAATTAAAACGAAGATATGGGGAATAAACGTAATATGAATAATTATTTAGAAGATTGGGGTAAAGCGAGGGGTATATCCCATCTATTAGATACTTTTCAAGGTAGAAAACTATATTTGAATATTTTAGTTACGCATGAAACGAGTTAAAAAGTAAGATAAGAGGCAAAGAAAAGATACTTGTAATACCTAATTTGAAATTTCGAACACAAAATCTTTTTAGAAAAATGTAGCCAGGTATTTATAAATCATGGCTACCTAGGTTACAAATAAGACTTGATAAGGTTTGTGATTATTATGGTATAGGAATTGATTAAACTATATTCAATTGCAACATTTCAATATTTCTTATTTTTATGTGACGTCTGTATAAACACGTACCTACTTGGATAAAATAAGAACTGATTTGAATGAACATTCTGATCTATTGAAAATTAAAAAAAGGTATTTAAACCAAATAAATTTATACTTGGTCTAAATAAATATAAAAGACAAGTTAAACAATTATGTACTTGAATAAAAAAACAATCACTTTTATGGAAATTACCGGTTTATTTAAATCAAATCACTTAAATTGTTTAATTAAATAACGTTGTTGTTACGGCAAATACATGTAAAACAAAAGTAAAATAAATATATACTTAATAAAATATATATAAATATCAATCAAATAAACATTTTGTTAACTTACCTTTTAACCTATTTACCTTAAGTCATTGAAACGGCTTATTTAAGTTAGGTTAGTGTTAAGGAAATAAATATTTGCTTGAATTTTGTATTTAGAGATTAATTCCAAATAAAAAGTAATTTGTATGAAATCAGATGATACTAATTGAGGCAAATAATCCTTTGGTATTTTTCAAATACATATTTGTTTGGCTAATGGGAAACAAATATTTATTTGAGTCAATGGAAAATTTTTTTAACTCAAATAATTAATTTTATCAGTGTACTGAAATACTAAAATAGTCCGTTACCAACAAAATAAAATGAAAACCTTGGCATTTTCAATATT
The DNA here is from genome assembly GCA_963920685.1 of Polydrusus tereticollis. Lineage (NCBI taxonomy): Eukaryota > Metazoa > Arthropoda > Insecta > Coleoptera > Curculionidae > Polydrusus > Polydrusus tereticollis. The sequence continues at coordinate 4,725,104 of OY987333.1, read as the reverse complement.
GAAGTATGCTACTCATTTATGCCAAGAATAAATGTTTAATTCAAAAATATATTTGAAGGATATTAAAGCCAATATTATTTCTTTCGCTTAGATTATATTTTTGATGCAAAACAGTCAACGTTCATTCAAGAAAATGGTCTATTTGCAAGCATTTTTTTTTGTGCAGAAGACTTATAAAGTCAACCAATCCATTACGACAAGATTTTAAAATGTCGTATCGAGTGAGCCACTCCTATCAATCTTGTCGCAGCACACAGCGATTTTTTTCGGTTGACAGAAAAACTCGGAAACAATGGTGGGCGCGCTTCAAAATATGAGTCCTGACCTCCGAGACACGCCAAATAATACAGTACACTCAGTTAATTGTTATACAATGGAGAAAGTCAGTTGGGTGAAATAGGTACGGAGCGCCACCACGTAATAAACCTTCCTATTGAAAGAGGTGTTATCTTTTTTGGTTCGGGTTCATTTCAAATCTTCTTCTTCGTACGACTAGGATTAAGCCGCAAACACACTGAGCTCACGTCACGTCACATTACGTAAGCTCACGTGCTATTACGTTACAGACAAAAAGTGTGAAGCGCTGTTTTACATAGTATGTTAATACATCAGAACCACACACGGAAAAAACAGAATTGTAAATTTAGTTTAGTAAGAATTTTATAGTATATTTCTCTATAAATCCTCTTAATAACTATAAATCTCTATACCAGTCTTTTCCAAAATAAAATTGTAAACTAAATTTATAAAAAAATATGGTTAGCTTTTTTATATAACATAGTATAATTATGCCACTACTAAGGTATATATTACATTTTACAAATGCGATTTGGTTAAATTGAATAACTATTTCTTTTAGTTAAAAGTAAGAAACTGTATTGTGAATTTTACTAAATCCTTTTGTGGTTTTTATTATTTTTTATTACATTAACAGACAAGCATAAAAAATGGTTATAAAGGAAACTTAGTAAAAATTACTATATTTCTTTACTAAAATTTTTAATAGAATTTAGAAGGGTGTAATTATAGTAAGACTGTTTAACAATAAACTATTCGAATTTTTATAACACTATATTTGCAAAATATCAAAAAACATAGAAACGCTTATAAAATTTTCGTAGGAAAATTCGTATTTTACTAAATGAATATAGTAGAAACTCCTAAATAATTTACAGGAATAGTCAAAGCCGCGCGCCGTCCGTCGCCGCCGTCGCATTTACAGTTATGCCATCAAAGGGGTCGGACCTCTAACTCTTACTCTTATGTGTTTTAAGTTCAAACTGATTAATTTTGCCTCTGATTTTGTGTTTATGGTGTTATGGTGCTGTTATGTGGAGTTTGGAGGATTTATTAGCAGAATGGAATCTGGAAGACTTAGTTTCGCCACCAAGAAAGAAAGACCAAATATATTGCATTATACCACGTGTAAAAGCAAATAAAAAATGTTACAAAAATCTACAAAAGGAGTTTTAAATATTTACTAAAATATTTAATTAGTATAACAAAAGTTGGTGGTAGAAATTCAACTAAAATTATTAGAATTTACCAAAAAATATTACAAATTTTACAATATTCATTAGTAAAATGTGCAAAACTGCTTGGTAGTTTTTACAAATAATTACTACAACCGTAACAACAGAAGCTAGAAAAAACAACAACATATTTTTATATTACTTGCACTCCTGTTTAATAGTTTTTACTATAATTTTATAGTCTTCCTTAATATGCCATATGGCTGTCCTATATAGAACTATAAAATATAGTTACTTCTATTATATTTTTGGATATTCTTATAAATTTTTTTTTTCCGTGCACTGAAGTCATCTCATGCGTATTACGTTACATCCCCAACGGCACGCGTGCTAGCATGTGCTTATTTTCTGCAAATCCACACTTTTCGTCTCACGTGAGCACTCGTTTAGGCGGTTTTGTAGAGAGCTGGTGTGTTGTTGGTGAATTTATGTTTAAAAATAAAAGAGGTTTTGATAGAAAAGTAAGAGAACATGCTGTTTTATATATTCACGGATTGCCTGAATATCGTGATCAACATATTCGCCAAGCCACTTGGGAGGAAATTGGAAAGGAGTTAGAAATACCAGGTAAGCACATTATTTTCTTGGTTTTTGTTGTTGTTTCACTGATTGAAGGCAAAGTTTACAGAAGAACGATAAAGGCAGCCACAGTTTCTATTTCCCCTTCCCAGTCCGAAGAATTGATTGAGCTGGCGCTTTCCATAATTTAAAATTTACGCAAAATAAACAAACAACACAAACACAGTAAAATCAAAGAAAGACTGCCCGAATTCATATATCAATTTGTATACCACATCATAAAACGTGATGGTAGTGTGTTTCTAGTATGCTCTCACGGTTAAATCATGACAACATGATAGCACGTGACCTCACATGACGTGAGCTCAGTGTGTTTGCGGCTTTACTCTTGCTTTTCTACCTTCCGCGTCTCATTCTGTAGTTATTTGTAGATTATCTTCAATTTTTTTTTAGTTAGGCGGGATTCTCGGGATAAAGAGTATAATCGTTTATTGTTTAATAAATACACTAAATGTGTACTTACTGTTAACAAATTAAAAAAAAAAAAAAACATTAAATATTTAAAAAAAGAAGATCGTAAAAAAAATCAGAGCGTCCAGTGTGTCGTCTTTTAAGTATTACACCATTGGTAAATAATTTCATTTCTTCTCTTTCTGTCTTCATAATCTTCGAGATCACTATCAGAATCGCTGTTACATTCTGCACCTTCTGGCCTAGGGATAAGGGATGCTCCAAAATCAACGTCTTGTTTATAAATTACGTCCTTTACCGCCAACTGTATTCCATATTATTATTTAAACCCCAACTGCTGCCCAAGGTCAATAAGCTTACCTACTTTTACGATGGTGCTGGCTCCATCGCGCATCGGTGGCAATAGCGACAATATAGATAGACATAACTTAAAAGCCAAAAGCCGATTTTCAGTTGTTTCAACACATACAGCAGTCGTCATTATATGTTCAAAAAACGTTTGTTTAAAGTCGAGAACCACTCATCAAAGTTACACTAAATTTTTCACCACCGTTGAAGTCCATAGTCTTTTCAGTCTCCACTAAAGTCTTTTCAACAGTAATATACCGATAGAGGAGGCGTCTTATCGGTAATACCGATGTTTTTAACAAGAAATCGATTTTCTGACAAATTTTTACGAAATGTAATTTTTACTTATAATCTGATATGATCCCGAGAGCTTTAGCTCGAGGGTCTTATCTTTGATTATAAGTAAAAATTACATTGAGTGAAAATTTTCTTGGAAAATCGAGTTTCGAGTGAAAAACGAAGGTATGAAGATAAGAAACCGCCTCTAGAGGTGTATTTTATTGGATAATTTACTGAACATAAAAATGAAGGCCGTCTGATAAAGGTAAATATACAAGTTAGAGGTGTTACTAATTTTTTATTTAAGTAAAAAAGCTACAAGCGTCTTTTCGAAAGCGTATTTTCGAGCTAGCGGTAGTCTTATCGGGTAAGACGACCGTTACCAAGGTGGTTGCTATGAAAATGAGCGTTTTGATTGGTTCAATAAAAGTGAGGTGAATTATCAGTTAGATCCGCAAATTTTTGTATATAAGCAAGTAGTATGTACCAATAATTTAGTTCATCAGTTCAGAGTTTGGAGGTGTAATTAAAAGTGATTGAGAAATATTCATGATTTTGTAGATACGACTTGTGGACGTAGTAAGCAATATTTTTTTAATGTAATTTCCCAAGTATACTTATCGTATATGGCACATACGACATACTGTCATAGTATTTACATGTTTTTATATAATGGTTGACAATTTGGGTATATAAAACGAAAGAAAAAAATATTAAGAACGAAAATATTAATAACTACATGTTATTTTCGGTAATATTAACAACAATTTCTCCTAAAATATCTTCCCCTATGTTTAACGACGCGACGGTTATCTTCTGAAATTGAGCAAATATTTACTACACTTTGAATAAAATCTTCTAAAATATCTTCTTCATAATCAATGAGTCCTATAGTAATTTACCAAAAATTAAGATTCTATCTTGTTTAAAATAATTGTCATTTTTATTATTCACTATGTTTCAAATAATATTCTGTTTTTTTTAATTTCTTAAGCTAACTCTCATAAAGATTTTTGCAATGTTCTTGAACTCCTGAGTCTGCTTTAGTTCTGAAATGTTTACCGACAATTTCTGCGAATGTAATAAAAAATCAGGCCCAGTTAGTTGTATCATTACTGCTATTTTTTAACAGAGCAGCATCTAAATTGTTTGAGTTGTCATGCGAATATTTGGAAAAATCAGACCTATAAGATTCTTATTAGTATTAGACTTCTTCTTCTTGTTGTTTGTGGAAATAATGTTTTATAATAATAATAATAATGCTTAATTGCGGTATTAGGCTATCGAAACATGTTGCCAAGTTAGGGGTTTTGAATGAAATATAATTTACAATTATCAGTTTTAAAATAAATTTTTGAAAAAGAGTTGTTTTTTATTTTCGTTCAAATTCACATGATTTGTTTTTAATACAACATAAATATTTTAAATGGCAATCACCTTATTGTATAGGGATGTCATCTCGTATCTCTTGTCTCACACAAAAAAATCCCCAGAACTTGATTATTCTTATAATTTTCTAGTAATTACGAAATACGAAATCTTTACTTCACGTCGCTCCCAGGGAAGTTAATCCATCAAGTTTATATTTAATGCTCCTTTTTGTTCTGTGGTTGTTGACATTACACTAAACTAGATTTTTTGCTTAAGCTATTAAAGTAAAACGTTTATATCATTAGTCTGTTGCGAAGAGAAAATTATTTGTTTAGATCGATAAGTTTTATACAATACTATGTAGATACCTTATTCGAAACTAATTGTCTAGATATACTATTGACAGTCGATTAAATATAGAATAATATGTGATATTTACAATTTACTTATAATGAATTTTGATGAGCTCTCGCTTTTCTGCGTCTATAGCCAAAATCTGGTGTTTTTTTAATCATCTTTTATTATAGCTTGTCCAGAAATGAAACAATTCTTGTCTCGTCTTGCCTCAAAAGTCGAGTGTGTGGCTATTTTAAAATATTATTGAAACGACTTCAAAAAATAAAAAAAAAAAATATTCTTGAAATCATAATCATTGGTACATTTTATTCTATATAGGAAAAGATCAAGACAATAGTAAATTTTTTCGAACAATAACAATGTATTCCTTTCCTTTGTCTATGAAATGACTATAGGCGTCCATGTGAAAAGTTTTTTAGGACTCCATTTTGAATAAGATACGGCAGCGATACATTATAAACCGCTGACTTTAATGATGGTCATTAAGGCCGATTGAAATAAAAGTAATCATGCGAATACGGATGGATGGTAATAGAGAACCAGTTCTCGGTTGGAGATTAAGAATAGAAGAATATAGAACAGTTCGGGTCGAGTTGGTGCTGATCGACTTCGTCGATAAAGTCGTACGGTTTCTCACAGAACCACTTTAATTTTTTTGGATTTAGAAAAAATTGCTTTATTTAAAAGTACGAAACTCATTTTATATAAGACCCACACGAAAGAGCTTATTACATAACCCATTTTAGCCTGTTTGTGTTATGTAATATACTATATTATCGTACTGAGTGATGTAATGAACTCATTACATCACTCAGTGATGTAATGAACTTATTACATTACTCATTTTTAATCAAACTATGATTTTTTTTGTTCCGTCAGTCACTGTCATTTTTTGTGTAATGTCACTGCATAAGTATGAAAACCATTTATATCCTTCAGGCTTTCTTTTTAAAAGCGCTTGTAGTTTGGCAAACTTGCTTATATCCACGTTATTCTTCATGGAAATTGTGGCGCGTAACATGGAATAAAATGCCCATAGACTGGACGAGCTGTACTTCTGTGAAAATGTCTCAAAATATGCGAGAAATACCATTTCTTGCAAGAAGTTTTTAACGTTTTTTTCGTTACACCAGCTAATGAAACGGTCGTATTCTTTATTGTATTTGTCCTTGGACTCTTTTGGCAACAGCGAGGATATAGCGGATTGGGCAATTTCTTCTATGTCTGATGGAAGATCAGTTTCACTAATTTTTAGTAGTCTTTTTTTTAATTATGCTTCTTTGAAATTGACACGACGCGTCGTGGAATGGCTTGTTGAAACATTTGACAATATATTTTGTCGGCATAGTAACCAAAATTACATCCTACTTTGATTTTTTCTGTTTCGGCAGTATTTTTTGTGTAAAGTCACTTTAATAATATGAAAATCATTTTGAATACATAAAAAAAGCAAAATTCCGGGTCTTATATAAAATGTTGTATATCACACGTACGGTAAGGCTCATTGCAGCACTCGTGTAGTTACTACGACTCGGTCTACGACCTCGTCGTAGCAATATTCCCCACTCGTTACTGTAATGAAGCTCATACCGTACTAGTAGTAATAAATAACTATTGTTTTAAAAGTCTTCCAGGATAACAATATGTACCTAAATTGTATTGGAAACCTATTAACGATTTGTAAAAGTTCGGCTTTGAACATTGTATAAACAAATTCAATTTTATTACCATTGTTGAATTGCAGCTTTATTTTTGCGTTATTTTTGTTAACAATATACGATGGCATTGGGGTTGTCTATTCCAATGTAGATGGGGTTGTCTATTCCAATCACGGATGGTTTTGTTAATTTTTATAATAATTGGTTTTCGAACCATTGTTAAAAATTTTGCTGATTTATTTCTCCATGGTAGTCACTCAGCATAGTTTTAAAAAATAAAATTACCTTTGCACCCTCAAGAATACCTTCACTGCCAGCATGAAGTAATATGTACCTAGAAAGATATGTTCCACCTAGGTAAAATTTCCATAGTTTATATATTTGTTTACCTATTACCATCAACTTTAGTAGATCTGACACTTCTTTTATTTTCATCTTGCGAAGTTCGACCAATGGTGCTATTCTGAAAAATCCATGTTTCATCCAAGAAAACGAATTGGTTTAAGGATGCTTCTTTTTCTTTCATATATTCTTTTAAAACTACCAGTCGTTTGAAAGGTACATGGAGAAGTTCCATAAGCCCTCGCCTCGGTTCATCTTTTTTCCATTCGAAGCCTATTTCCTTTAACAGACGTTTTAAAGAGTTAAGAGAACCATCAAACAGTTGTCTACCTTTTAATTTCCTACTTAAGATTGTCAAAGTTACATGGTGTTCTAAAAAAGTTAGAGCTTAAGCATATTCAATGTAAAATATTATAGTTTTTGAATAATACACTTACTTGTTTCGTACATTCCATAAATAGTGTCACGAATAGAACTTATATCCAATCAACATATTTACAACTCTCTTTACATGAGAACGTTTCTTCGTAGGTGATTCTAATAATGTATTTTCCTTAGATAACTTTGAAACGGCGCTTACAGTGGAGATATTCAAATTTAGGGCAGCTGCTACACGCTAAAAATTAGTAAAGTAGAAATAAAATATGTAGACTTTAACATATTCTTTAAAGTTACTCCTCTAACTGCTGTCAAGAGTAACAATCGGCCATTATTGTTAAGTTCTTCCTGAAAATAGCTTACTAGAGAAGCTGTTAGCTCTTTGCACCGGCTATTTCAATGCTTCGTCATTTTTCACAAATATTAAACAACGTAATCGACACAGACAGTTTTTTAATGCTATTTATAAAAGGATTGGAGTTTTTGTTAAAAATACACGCACAGTAAGAGTAACAACACGAAAAACGAAAACAAAACGTCAAAACAGGCCAACGAACGAACTGGCGCCACCGTACCGTTGACAGTTTTGTTGCCATGTTGCCAATATAATTCAATTTATATTAATTTTTACAAGTTCAATTTTAAAAAAATATTTGCTATAAATGGACTCGTATCAAAGAAGAATACGAAGTTTTTAGTACATTTAACATTGCGTGAGCCGGCCTCGGTAGCTAGGTGGGTAGAGAGCTTGCCTGCAACCGATAGGTCCCTGGTCCGAATCCGGGCAAGGGCATGGATGTTGGTGTGAATGTGAATGTATACAAGAAAGAGGCAAGAGGCCATTGCAACACTAGAAAAAAAAAACATTGCGTGAAATTTTAATATCTTTTTGCCCAAACTTAATTTCCTCCTGTATTCTTACGGATTTACAATTAATAGCCGATTGATGATATGCAACGGAAATTTCTGACCACTTCCAGAAGTCGTAGTGACTTGAAATTTGGCACAAGTATAGGGAATCAAAAGTCAAAAAATGTCACCGTTTTACAGGCGAAAAACTATAATAATTATTTAGAATTCAGTCCATTTTGCACGCTGTAAAATCTTCATAAACGTGAAAACGTCATCCTTATATTAAAATTGGTGACCCACTAAAATAGCATTAAAAATTTAAACATAAAAATTATAATTTAAATTTCAGGAAATTTTTAAACTTCTTAATTCTGCTTCTAAATTAACCATCCAAGGCCCATTTTATCAATGTCCTGGTAACACCAACTACCAGATAGTTTCCAAGGTTACATTGAATGTAAGCCAAAAATCGTAAAATAGATAATCTGCCTGCACTCCTAACTAGCTTTCAGATTTAGAGCCTAGATTGCTGCCGTTGTAAAATGATTTTTTGCGATCTTTGTCATTTTAAAATGGATGGATCATAAGTCACAACTTTGACATTTTGAGCTTAATTTTAGAATCTCTTTTTTTTAATTTTGTCATGTTATTTATATTGAAGGATTTTTTTTACCGAATCATACAATATACAATGCGCATACTATTATTATTTTATTCCAAAGTTCCTTCTTCTACGATTTTATCGGCGCGATAGGACTTGACCGATTCTGAATCACGTACAATGAACTTTCAAGAGATCAGCTGTGTAGTTAGGATGCTGTTTTAGACTGCTCGCTGCAGCATAAAATATATAAGAGATATTTTCAAAATCTTGTCTTTGTCTTTTTTTCAATAAATACGATATTTCTTGTTTGGATGGGCACAAAATTCTTGTTCGTTTTTATGTTGTTCATAACCATTTAGAAGTTATGTATTTGGGACATCCTGATTATACGAAAAATTAGTAAAAGATCAGTAATCGTATAAATGACCCCGAAAACATAAGCAAAAAAGATAAAATCACCATTTATACAGGGTTGTCGTTATGTATGGAAACAGTCTCACACCACAAAACCGACTTAAAAAAAAATATTTGTAATGTTGCCAAGTTTACCGTTTACCTGATACTGTAAGCAACTTCATTTTTTTAGAAAGTGGTAGGACAACGTCTTTTTGGTTAAAGTGTAGGAATAAGCGACAGAAGAGATTGGTTAGGGTAAAAGTGGGAGAGACGCCATAGTTTTTGCAAGTGTGAAGTTTTATAAGAAAAAATGCAATATATTCAAATCGTTTATTTTTTGCAAGACAGTTACTTTTATACACTGTGTGGCAAAAAACAATTTACGACATTATTTCATAAAAATAGAAATCTAGAAATTAAAATATCACCAGTTTGGTATTTAATTATTACATTAGGATAGGCAAAAGGTACAGGGAACAAGAAAAATTGTTTTGTTAGGGCTGCATGGAAGAATGAATCTGGTATGTACTATTCATATCAGATTTAAATGCCGCCCTTTTTATCAACAATCAGTGGAATTTTAGAATATTTTATTATGTTACTTAAATAAGTTATTGTACTGTATTGTTGAAAATAAATAAATAAAAAAAAAAAAAGTTTCAAAATGCCCTCTCTCACACACTATGTGGGAGAGATGCCATCACACAAGGAAGGGGTGCCATACATATTATTTTGTTTATGGAATAAAACACAAAGTCTGCTCCACTAATTTAATAAAATAAATTTATATTATATGTCCATACATGTTTCGAAGGCATAAACCTTCATCCTCAGTGGGTTAATATTAAGATGTAAGAATGTTATGAAGAGACCAATGACATTGTTAAATATTAAAACTTATGTTGCAGAAAAAATGTTTAATTTTTATAAGAATACATAAGTAACGTGAATTAATTTAATAATACATTATAACTAATAAAAGGATTTGTTTAATTAATATGAGTTTCAAATTAATTTTTATTTTATTTTAAACTTATTGTAAAACCCAACTGTTACTGGGAAATTAAAATCAAAAACGAAATAGGGTACGACCATCATGGTGAAGTCATACCAAAAAAATGTTATATACTTACATCTTAATATTAACCCACTGAGGATGAAGGTTTTAAGGTTTATGCCGTCGAAACATGTATGGGCATATAATATAAATTTATTTTATTAAATTAGTGGAGCAGACTTTGTGTTTTATTCCATAAATAAAATATCACTCCACTGTGAGATGGACTACTTCCATAAAATTCATATTATTTTGTCTGATTAAGATTTTTTTGCGTACTATTTCCCTCCCACAATTATTGCAATGGGGGAAGAACATATTTTCTGGGCATTCTGAAATAGTAAATAGCTTGTTCGAATTTAACAGTAAAACACATATTATTATCATATAAGCCGCGGCGTCTATCCTTATTTTGGAGGATAGATGCCATACAGTTAGAATATCACTCAGTATATACAATGATACAAAAATATTTTTTTATCGTGTTAAAAACAAGCTGAACAAAACATTAAAACGGGTACTCACTTAAACTACTGATCTCCGCTGTACTTATGGCATTCACTAAAACACAATGTGCTCAAAATTTTCATCGAATAAATTACGCAAAAAAAATATTTCTTAACAATACGTAACGCACTCAAGGCCAGCCGAACAGGCATTGACTCGTTATGATGATAGCGTCGATAAGTAGTTATTTTCAGTATAAAGTATAGGGCTATCTCTTTCACATCGCGAGATAAGGAATGTATGGCGTCTCTCCCACTTCTTCCCTATGATAAGGGGTTTACTTTCCTAGCTTTTTATTTCTTCTATAATATATGAGGCGTCTATAAGCCAAGGGGTACAAGTGCATTTTTGGAACATTTCGAGATAAGTAAAGGAATAGACTGTAAATAGGCATTTCATATAGTGGCCAAGGGGTATAAGTATCATTTGCAACCAGTGGCGACATCTGTGGGTATTTCACTTAAACCCTTAAAATATTTTGTTTGATAGTTGGTAGCCATTGGATATTAGTGCACTTGTACCCCTTGTCCTTGAAACACGTAGCACTTAGATCGTTTGGCCGCGAACTTTTTTTCACTAGTTGGATCAGTGATACAATGTGTTGGATGTACCGGTTTTGTAATTTGTAGTGCCTGTTGACTGTATTTAGGAACTTTCTTCAATGTGTTTATTTATTTTAATGTGCGCTGTGTAAAACCATAATACTTCAATTGATTGAACTCACGAAAAATGTCTGATTCTTCAAGTTTAAATTATAACCCCAATTATTCCGACGGTAAGTTAAGTAATAACATTGGTTATTTTCAAACACGTGACTCTCACTTTGCATGGAGGACAAACATTTAAAATTAAGGGTTAGTTTTAGGTCAAATTCATTGGGCAATGACACAAACCTAATGTTAAACACCAATAACTATCAGGTAGGTTTTGTTTGTTGTTTGGTTAGGTTTGCTAGAACACTAAAATGTTTGTCCTCCAGACAAACGTCCTGACGTCATACGAAAATGCTTAATTATTATTGTTAATTAGTTTTATGTTAAAACAAATAAATATCTAGGTAGGTAAATATCGATCAATATGAAAATTCATTTTATTATTTTAGTCTGCTAAAAGTATAAAAATATTAATCTTGCACGATACCTACCTTACACGTCGTCAAAATTTCAAAATGTTCTACTTAGGTTTAATAGAGAAAATTATTTCCTAGTTTTTAGTACAGCTGATGATTTATTAATAGAGAAAATTATTTTCTAGTTTTTAGTACAGTAAATAAAACCGATTAACTTAAAAAAAATTTTTACCAAAAAATTTTTTTTTTAATATTTTTACGTGTTTTTAGATTCGGATGCAGATCCCGATTTTCCTCGTCCAAGCGATGCCGATGATGGGTCTACGTCAAGTAATTCTGGTAATTACCTGTCTGCATGTAGATAAACATTTGTTTAAAGAAATTTTAATCTTTTTAGATCAAGATGCTACAGAAAATCTTCAACCATCGACATCGGGAGGAAAAAAGAGATTAAGGCGTCCAACTGAATGGAAACGTGCAAAAATGAAAACTGCCAGAAATACAGGCAACGAATACATTGATCGCAAGAATAAATTGCATTCGCAAAAATCTGTAAAACCCTTTATGCATAACTGCAGATTTAAATGCAATGACAAGTTTAACGAAGAGAAAAGACGTGAAGTTTTTACGGATTTCTGGGCGTTGGGCAGCTGGGAACTGCAAACTTCCTATCTTAATGGTGTAATTAAGTTGCTTCCAGTAAAGAGAAGAAAAGAGGGTGTGTTCTACAGCAAACATGTGTCATGTGAATACACGGTATTAAACGAAAGAGTATGTAAAGAATTTGTCTTGAAAATACTAGATCTTTCAAATAAACGACTTCAAAACTTGATCAATAAAAAAAAATTGAGTTCAAGTGGTGTATCCCCACGAGACACTAGAGGAAAGCGGCCACCAGGAAACAAAATCAGCCAAGAAAGAATTAATAACATAAAGCAGCATATTAATCAATTTCCGAAGTACGTCAGCCATTACTCTCGGCAAAAAAATCCTGAGTGTAAATACCTTGATCCTGGTCTAACTATCAAAAAAATGTATACCCTCTATCAAGAATTTTGTGAGGAGAAAGGGATCCAGCCAGAAAAGGAAAGTTACTATAGGCACATTTTTAACACTCAATTTAATCTGAGATTTCATAGACCCTTAACTGACACATGCGGTGTTTGCGATAAATTGCAAAATATTATAGATTATGGTGAAGATGAAGCAAGAAGAAACGCAGCTACCGAAAAAGAACTTCACTTACGCAGAGCAGAAGCCGTTAAAATAGCTAAAAACAGTTTTAGAGATCTCGAAGATGAAACACATGTTGCAATTTGTTTTGACTTACAAAAGATGTTGCCAACACCTGCTCTTCATACCTCTAAAGCATACTATTTGCGTCAATTATGGACGTATAATTTCTGCATTCATAATATAAAAACAGGACTTGGGTACATGTTTACCTGGCACGAAGGACAAGCATCCCGGGGGTGTCAAGAAATCGCCTCTTGTCTTTTGAAGTTCATCCAGAACCTACAAGAACATGTTACACATATTACGGCTTTCAGCGACAACTGTGGCGGACAGAATAAGAGCAAGATTATCGTAAAGTTCTGGCTGTACATCATTGCAAAAACACAAATTAAGACTGTAGACCACAGATTTTTGATAACTGGACATTCATTTAATGAATGTGACAAAAATTTTGGTCTCATTGAGATAAAGAGAAAAAAAACTGATAGAGATTTTTTTGCACCACAACATTGGGAAGAAATGATTGCTAAGACCAGTTCAAACTTTATAGTTATTAGTATGATGGACCAGGATTTTGTAAACTTGGATACACTTTAGCCATTCTATAAAGATACTGTCACAGGAATACGTGCTATGCAGTGGCTGCGATTTGAAAAAGATCATCCCCACACATTGTTTTTTAAAAAGAACGTAGGACATGACACTGCGTTTGAAACTTATAGCATGAAATCCAATCGTCGGGGGAAGCCTCAAGTTTTAAACAATCTACCTTGTGAAACTAAAAAGCCATTATTAAAACATGCAAAGTATGCAAACCTTATGGAACTACTTCAATTTGTTCCACCCATTTATCATGATTTCTATCGAAATTTGCCCCACCAAGATCGAAATGGACAACAAAACACAGTTCAAGACACTCCTAATGACGTTGAGGAAAATCTCGATGAACCAGATACCGTTTTTGATAGCGATTATGATTAGTTTGACTTTGTATTTAATGTCTACTCTTTGTTTTTTGTAGTCCCACTAGTTTGATTTTGTATTTTTTCAATAAAAATCGTTTATATTGGTAATTGTTATTATAATTTTCTTACAAGATTAGAGGTTCAAGTAAATTTGAATTATTTATTTGTAAGGCAAGGGGTACAAGTACCATTTTAAAACCTAAAATAATTTTTAAAACGGTAGTTCTTTTAAAATGACAAGTTGTCCAACTTAAAAAGATCACGAAATAACCAAATACTCAAAATAACAACCAGTCTAATTTGGAAAAGATGTTAAACTTCAAACACGATTTTCTGAAAACTAAGTAAAATGCACTTATACCCCTTGGCTTATAGACGCCTCATATCTGATTTTGTCTTGGTAACTTACTGTATGAAATTATTGAAATTTTTATCTTCTTCTCTTTTATCTCTTCCTGAAATGTGTACTATTATTTTCAGTGATTACAGAAAAGTATTGTATGTTAAAGATTTATCATGAAAATATCTGCACAGGAAGCTCAAATCACCAGCCTATCTTCTTGATTGTATAAGTTTTTAAGATTCTTTGTTAACTTCTAAATCTAAGCAGAGCCCAGAGGAATGGTGGTGTGCTCCAGGACCGTTTTGAGAAGTTTGAGAGACATAGTATCTCCTTGTCTGACCCAGCGACCAATAGTTATGTGATTGGTATTTTCGTGAAGTTTGACGACCAATTTTTGCAAATTTTGTCGGGTGTATTGGTAATTAATTCTGCATTCTTGAAGAGCTCCCAAAACAGCAGTACCTGTTAGTTACATAAAGTTAAAAATATATAGATAGTCAATTCACTCAATGAATTTATGGTCGTTTTCCTATTAAAAATAATTAAGAGTTCAATTTTCGGCAACAAGCGTTCCAAATAAATGACCTCCAACAATAGAAACAATAAAACTATTAAATAATACCTATTTGGCTTGGTTTGGAGGATAACAAAGGTCTATTTTTAGCTTTTATATATGATTTAATATTATTTACTATGATTAGCTCTAACAAACAGCACGTCACTAATATAATCAACTTGCCTATATTTAGATAGAGGGTCAATTAATTTTCTATTTGGTTAATTTGAAATTGGCATGATGTTTTATCAGTTCTGTTACTACCATTAGGTAATTTGTTTGGTACTTAAGATGCGTATGACAGGGTTGGTTGTTTGTTATTGGCAAAACTGTCCTGGCAATAGAAATTAAACGATTGCAATAATTAGTCGTTTTTTGAATATTTGTCCAGGATACAGGATATTATTTGAGAAAAAGCCTTTGAAATTCCAGAAAACATTCTATTTCCTCAATGCATATGTATGTAACCGAATCAAATACAAATTTTATTTTGTTGTTTCCCATTTAGGAAGCAATCAGTATTCAATAAATGTTCATTGAAATAATTGTTTGCAGGCAGTTACAACACTACGACACTAAGAATTAGAAAAAGTTGTTAATTGCCAATTCTATTCAAGATACTAAATAAAGGACATTTCAAAAACAATTCTTACCCATTCTCCATAAAACGCAGATGAACGTACGTACAACGCGAATAGCATTGGGGACACCAAATAACCTGGTTAACGAAGAATAACCCATATAGGAGTACTTATTAATTATTACTGTCTTAATGTCGGTAATAGAACCGGTTTAAAAATTATTAATTTATTAGCGGATAAGTTGCATATTATAGTTATGTTTAATGTATTTATATTAATTGTTATATATCTACACAGATTATTTTCAAATAATGAACCTATGTACTTGTTTAGTAGGTATTTTAACTTAAATTTAGGTATTTATTGAGGGTATACAAAATTTACAATAATTGTGTCCAATAACGTTATCCCTAAAAACACTTTTGTAAATCCCCCTAACTATACTGTAGAGTTATGATGATATGGGCTGGCCTCCATCTGGAATCAAATTGTTTCATTTTCCCGAACAATATCTTGCAACGCAGGCGTAATTTCAGTTTAAAGTAGTTCCAAAAAAGCACACACTTTTCTGTCTCTAGTAGCTACAGTTTCGTACATTAAGTTCATTATTCAAGGCACATTCGTTGGTAAAACAAATATTTTGCAAAAATTCCCTGTCATTATTTGCCCTCTCTATCATTAACTACACTAATTTTCTTCGTTACTGATTATTAAAATCTTGGAAGTCAGTTTGGTGTAGCCTTAATATTTGAAATGCAGAAAAAAATAAAATTAAGTATGTGTAAAAAAATTATCGACGCATCTCCGTATGTCCACCTTCTCGTTCAATGCATTTAATTGTCATAAAATTCACTAGGAGTGGATCGCAATACACTTGCTGGAATATTTCTGCAATGAAATCGTATCGAATTTCCAAGCTCCCCAACATTATTAAAGGGTCGATCCTTGTAAACTTTTTGCTTTAAATATCCCCACCCCATAAAAAAAAATCTAATGGGGTGAGATCTGGCGAACGAGGAGGGCACCGTGGATCCGTATTTCGTCCTAACCATTTATCACCAAATTGGCCATTTAACCATTCAGAAACAATTCTTGCAGAATGAGCGGGACAACCATCATGTACGAACCTAATTTATGTCGTTCTTGTATAACCATATTATCCAAAAAATCCGTCAGTTCGTTTTTGGCATTTGAAATCAATTACCAACAATAATTATTTAAGAATAAATAATGCCACCAAACTGTCATAATGTTTACTTTTAACCCTTATTTATTTTTTTCCATAGGTATCTGCGATTATTTTAGTAGGATTTCATGTTTGTCGATTAATTTGTACAGTTTTTTAATAAACATTTAAAATAAAAATTTTGCACTTCAAATGAGAGTTTCTTAATTTGCATATTATCATTACTAATGTTTTATCTTGTTAAAAAGAATTTTTAGGATATTTTAAAGTTGTGTTTAATGTCGTTGCAACAACCATGAAGTTTGTGATTCCTTAATAAATTAAAAATTCAAGTTAATTTTACAAATATGCTTGAATTTAAACAAAGATATGTGAAATTGATTTGATTTTAATTAATTGTTGAAGGTCTTTAGGGTGAATATAAAAAAAAATTTTGGGAAATTATTAATGTTTTCAAAAAAAAAATATTTTTTTATTTTAGGAGGTCACGATTTCGAATCTATGCATAACTTTTAATTCTAGACAACTTTTCTAAATAACATTTTGCTGCAGAGTTTTCTAAAATAGGGGTACTTTATTCTTGTACAAGTTTTATATTTCTTGACCTACCCTGTACGCCGTTTGACTTGCAACCATTCCAAGTGCACCTAATATGATTATCGAACATGCACCAACTTTTATCAGGAATAAAACTTTCTCAGAAATCAGTAATAAACAAAATTCCCATATGTTGCACACTTAACTGACCACACTGCATACAATTTTTACACTCATAGAGAGGATACGTTTAGTTTTCGATGATTTTAAAAAACTTTGACAGTTTAAAGGTCTAGCAAACTTCTGACTTTAGTGACGTCAGCGTCCGGCAAGTAAAAATGATGCCGTCGCTTATTGTAACCAAGTTTAAAAATTTATTTCAAAGTCGTTTTAAGTGCAAGATCCCCAAATCAATTAAAAAAAAATGTTAAGTCAAAAAATTCATATAAACATAATTATATGCCCTAAAATCCTTTCGATCCTTTATTTTTTTATAACTTTTCGCAAATTACTCCGAGATATTTTGACTTAAAGTATATCCAAGCATTTTGAACTTTTCGACTTAAAATCGGTCTTATTACGCCTTGTACCTATATTCTAAATGAAAAAAATTCGAAAACGGATGCCCAAGCATTTTAATTTCGTAATAAATTACCCAAATTGACTGTATTTCCTCTGGTAGGTATATCTAAAAACTGCAGGCAAGAAACTAATTAAGTCAAAAATAGCAATTTAATAATATCTCGCACCCCGAATGATGGATTTCCACAGCGGCGTACCACATCGTAAAGAAATATTAAAAATATTTGTTTTCAAAAAAATCGTGAAGTAGATTAGGATTTTTCTTGAATAAAGTTCGCCGTTTTTCTGCTTAAAACTAATTTAAGAAGTATTTTTTCTCAAATCCTAGGAACTTTAGTTAAATGTGATAAACATATACAGTATGTCCACGGATGGACTTTACCATAGATGTAATGGACTGAACATTTTACATTTCAAAAGAATTGTTTTTGCCAAACGCGTTGCTTCTTAAAAAAACAAGAGTCAAGTAGAATTTTTTTTTATATGTACATACAGACTGAAGAGAAAAGTACCTTTATTTTTAATATTTTATCAAAATGCAAGATAAAAAAGTCACTTGGAATTGAATTAGCAACCATAATTTGAAATTGTGTGTGACACACACAGTGACAAAATAAGAAATATACTTATTATAATTCAAAAATTTCTTCTCCATATCCAAACACCTCTGATGTTTGAAGCTATTTCGAATTTCCTCGCCTCCTATTGACCAAACAGCTTGGGTAATTCTTTTCTTCAGGGTGTCAATATTGTTGGGTATCGGAGTAGTGTAAGTTAGTTGCTTTAAACGCCCCCAAAAAAAACATATCAGCCAAAGTCCGTCTTGGGGGCAACAAATCTGACCCGTTTCTCCCAATCGACCTTGCTCTGAATTTGCGGTCGAGGCATTCCACTACTTCTCGAGCATTATGGGCTGGACACCCAACCTACTGAAAAAACCTATTTTATTCCGATAATCCAGAGGCAAGTATTCAAGACTTTCGCAAAAAATGTATCCAACATCTTTAAATATCTGTTCTTATCACAAGTGCTATTAAAGTAATATGGACCTATCATACCATAAAAAGATTTAGCGCACCATACATTAACTTTTTAAAAATATTGTCTTCAAAAAGGAATCCTAAATTCGGGGTTTTTAGCAGACCAGCACCTCACATGTTAAGGTGCTACAGTTCCATTTGTAGATAAAGTAGATTCATCCATAAACAAAAGTCTAGCCTTCTCGCTTCATCGCCTTCTTCCTTCTTCTTCTTTAAGTGCATTGTCCTCTACGAACGTCGGCAATCATCAGCGCTCTCTGTATTTGGTCTGCTTCTCTAAAGAGATTTGTCGTGGTTTCGCCATACCATTGTCGCAGATTCTTCAGCCACGATGTTCTTCGACGACCGGGTCCTCTCTTGCCTTCGATCTTTCCTTCTATTACCAGCTTGAGAAAGAAGTCTGTATTTTTTGTTTCTGAGAATGTGTCCGAAGTATTCCAACTTTCGTTCTTTAAGTGTGAGCATGACTTCAAGCTCTTATTGACATTCTTTTGAGTACATCCACATTGCGCACTCTATCCACCCAGGGTATTTTCAACATCCATCGATATGTCTACATCTCGAAAGCTTCCAGCTTCTTGCACATGGCGTGTGTCAGAGTCCACGCCTCAATTCCATAATAGAAAATACTAAAGACGTAGCAACGAAGCACGCTAATTCGAATGGAGAGCGGCAGCACAAGAAGGACCTCATCTTTACAAATGAAGCTCTGGCCTGCTCAATTCGGGCACGAACCTCCTGCATACCATCCCAGTCCTCGTTAACCCGGCATCCCAGATATTTGTATGACTGTACGCGTTCGATTTGCAGATTCTGTATCTGAAGTATACCATTATCAACCTGGTTTCTATTAATCACCATCCATTTAGTTTTTTTGGTGTTTAATTTATATCCGAATTCTGCACTATTATCAGCCACTTGATCCAGTAAAATCTGAAGACCCTTCAGGGAGTTTGCGAATATAACGGTGTCGTCAGCGTACCTAAGATTGTTTATGTTGATACCATTAATGGAAATTCCTTCAAGGCAGTTTTCCAGGGCATTTTCGAATATTTTGTTTTGAGTAAATGTTAAAAAGCAGTGGTGAAAGGATGCAGCCCTGTTGAACACCCCTTCTGATTCTTACTCTGTCTGACATTTGTTGATCTACCTTGATTTGTGCGGTTTGGTTCCAGTAGAGATTTGCGATCTTGAGGTCTCTATCTACTTCTTTAAGGATTTTCATCAGTTTTTCATGTTGCACTTTGTCGAAGGCCTTCTCATAGTCTATGAAGCAGGCCTAGATAGGAACAGAGACATCCCTACACCTTTGAACCAACATTTCAATACAAAACAAGGCCTCTCTCGTGCCGAACCCATTACGAAATCCGAACTGAGATTCGCCAATAAAGGACTCACACTTTGCATATATTCGCTTATGGATGATCTTCAGGAAGATCTTACGAAAGTGACTCATCAGACTGATAAGTCGATAATCGCTGCATCTTTTTGCTGAGCTCCCTTTTGGAAGCGTTACAAATGTTGATTGAAGCCAATCGGAAGGAATGACGCCCGATCGGTAGACCATATTGAAAAGCTTCAGTATGACGCTCAGTGACTCCTTATTCTTCAAGATTTTAATGACTTCCGAGTAGATTCCATCTGGCCCTGCAGCTTTTCTATTTTTTGATTTCGATATTGCATGTTGTACTTCTTCCAGGTCCAGGAAAATCCTCAGCTTCCGATTCATAATGATATTGAACATCTAGGTCACAGACTACGCTCCAGAAAACCGCCTATCCAAACCGCTGAACTCCTGGTAGCCAACAACTTTAACCTAGAACTGGAATGGGAACGAGAGTGGCAAACTAGCGTACCTGCCACCATTCACGGAACCCTCCACACCAACCAGCCCTCTCCTGGTTTCACCTTACCTCGCAAAACGTGGAGCGGGTTAAACAGAGTCCGAACCAACTGTGAAATATGTGCGGATTCCCTATTTAGATGGGGCAAATCCGAGACCAGCACATGTGACTGCGGCGAAGAAAGACAAACAGTGCATCATCTTGCCCTTGACTGCATCAACAGGCCTAGTCACTGTACAATCGAGGACTTCCTGAGAGCCACCCCGACTGATGTTATTTGGATAGAAAATCTAAATGTAAATATATGAAAATTAAAATAAATGTAATTATATTCATGTGTTGTAGCCATACGATAAATAAATAAATACTTCTTCTTTAGTTATATCTAGGCCTTCCCGTGTATATTGTTCGGGGATGTCTGATCTCTCGTATTGGAAAAGTTTTTCGATGTAGCTGCACCACTGTTCGACTTTGCCAGAGTTTGATTTTACTGGGCTCTATAAGGCAAAATTTAGCTTTCTTTTAAAATCTTCTGGATTTGGCCTTTTCTTACAACCTTCAAATGTTTTGCACCAATTCTGAGAGACAGCAACGGGTTTTGCGTCAACATATTGGAGAACTAGGAACTAGGACTCTCGCGGCGTCATTTTCATCATGTTTCTTTTTTTTGTTTTGATATCCAGCACAGAACCAGTTCCATGAAACTTCTGTATTCAATTTCCAATAGCCATTTCCATTACATGGACTCCGGGAAATCTTTCGTTAAACTGTTCCACAACATACTGGTATGAAACTTGTCCATCTCTAAAACACTACTACAAAAACTCGTTGTTCAAGAGTTAGCATTTAAACCAAATTATTTTGAAGTGAAGTTCTCGATCACACAACTGACAAACTGAGACAGTTACGTGCGAATGATAGTAGAGTGTTCAAAAACTTTTTCGATTCCGAAAAATGCAGTTTTTAAATGTGATCGAATTTAACTAAAATTTCAAATTATGGATGCTAATTCAATTCAAGGATACTGGGATATTGAGCGTGATTAATATTAATATGACATTATATTGCACCAGTGAGATAGTGAGACCTTTGTGAAATTGACGAAATATTTAAACATTTATATAGAAAAAACCTGAGACATGTCTATGAGGTGCTCTCCCACACAAGCTCCCTGCTCTGTTATGCTTTGCTTTTTCTTCTCCTTCACGGCAATTTTGTATTTTAAAATTCCATCTTTATGTTTACAAGCCGAACGCACCACATTTCACTGTCAAAACCGTTCGTTCGTACTCTGGCAAATGAATTTTTTCGGCTCTGCCCGCGGATTTGTCGGATATATTATGTTCGTGCCTTTGTTAGTAGCGGAAGGAATAATTAGGATTCGGGGAAAGAAACAAATTGTTGATATGTATGAGCCAAGTCAAAAAAATCTAACAAGTGCATGTACCATTGCGGCAAAAAAGAGAGAAGGGCCCAAAATGATCCCCTTTAAGGAAAAATCGTTTCTAAACCTTGGTATATAACAGTGCGTCCAGGATGATACGTAAGAGATAGATCTAAAGGCTGTAGTCTATGTGTAGTATGAGGAGATAGACATAATATTGTGACAAAATTACTTATGGCTTTCTGAGTAACCCTCAAATTTTTGGAAGTATGCGAAAGATGACCGTCGCGTATCATAAGGGCAGAATCTTCTGGTGTTGGTTTAACATGGAATTAAAAGTGATGGAACCAATCTGAAAAATCGTCAAGATTAAAGTAAAGCAACTTAAAGTATTCTTCTTTGATACGAATCCATTTATACCAAATATTTTGTTTATTTAAGCTTGTAAAAATTAATATATTTTGAATTTTGTTGGCCGGTAGTTGGCAACACAACTGTAAACGGTACGGTGGCGCCAGCTCGTTCGTTGGCTTGGTTTGACTTTTCATGCAAAACTAACCTTAATTGTTAGTGGTTCCGTGTTGCTGTGAGTCTATTAAGAGAAACAAAAGTGCACATACATATCTCTGTCGATTACGTTGCTTACTATTTGTGAAAAATACCGAAGCATTTAAATAGTCGGTGCAAAGAGCTAATAGCTTCTAGAAGAAAGCTATTTTCAGGAAGAACTTAAGAACAATGGCCTATTGTTACCCTTGACAGCAGTACAGAGAAGTAAGTTTTATATATGTATATATATCTTATTTCTACTTTACTAATTTTTAGCGTGTAGCAGCTGCCTTTGAATTTGTATACCTCCACTGTAAGCGTAATTTCAGCAACACTGAAGGAAAATAAATTATTAGAATCACCTTTAAACAAACGTTCTAATACAACGAGAGTTGTAAATGTGTAAAGATTGGATATAAGTTCTATCCGTGACACTATTATTGGAATATACGAAACAAGTAAGTTGTATTATTTAAAAATTATAATATTTTACATCGGCTATTCATAAGCTGTAACCTTGACAACTATAAGTTAGAAATTAAAAGACAGAGAACTGTTTGATGATTGTCAACTCTTTAAGAAGCCAAGAAAATAGGCTTCGGATGGTAAAAAGATGAAATGTAGCTTTCAAACGACTGATATTTTTAAAAGAATATATGAAAGAAAAAGAAGCATTCTTGTACCAATTCGTTTTCTTGGATGAAACATGGATTTTCCAAAATGGTACCATTGGTCGGTCTTGGCAAGATGAAAATAAAAGAAGTGTTAGATCTACTAAAGTTGATGGTAAAAGGTATTATGCAGTAAACAAATATATAAACTATGGGCAATTTTTGTACAATTATCTTGTTTTTGTGAAAAAAACTGTGTAATTCCCTTACTCGGATATTTTGGTTACAAGCTGGCAACACTGTCGATAACTGACGTCACTCGAAGGGTATGACGTGTATCGGTTTTTGTTTTGCATCAACTGCATATGAAATGTGTGAAGAAAATTAAGAAATTCAATCAGAAAACATTATTATTTAAACAAACAGACGATTCCAATGGTATTTGTAGATTCTACAGGAAAAAATACACGATTTGGTTAGTTTACTTATTAAATACAACTTATTCGAATTAAAACTGGCAACACATTAGTAGTAGAAACTGGAAACACATTACTAGTAGAGGTAGGTACCTACCTATAACAAACAAGTAAATCAATACATATTAATGCAATGTAATTCTACCTACCTGTGCTCTGCAAGATAACTAGATACAGGCGAGTATTAAAATGCATCCAAACAGCTAGCATATACATTATAAAAAATGAACATGTGCAATAAATAAACAAAATTACATAATAAATCCAAGACACGTAAAAGATATGCTGGGTGTCGGTTCTTGAATTAGTGGATTGCAGAGGGTCGAAATCTGACATTTATTTTCCATTTTTGAATAGCAAAATTTAAAAATAACGTAATAGGTGTATTATGTGTCAAGTAAAATGATAGGGAGTTATAGTCTAACTACCCTCTATTGGATCAACAAAAAGTAGTCGAGCAAATACTCATGTCGGAACTTTTGCTTTCTTGCAATAGATTAAAGCGCGACAAAGCTACTTAAGGTTGACTCTTTGAGGTTAAAATAAACTATTTTTATTGTATATATAAGGTTGGGGAATAGACCCCTTGGCTAGCCTAGCAGCTCCAAGAGTGGCAATAAACAACAGGTTTTTGAACCTTAAGAAAACACTCACGAGGCGTTAAACAGTTGAAAAAATATTTGTTGTAGTGGTTAAGAATAAGGATCGCTTTATTAGGAAAACAATATACAGGGTGTCCGGGAAAATGTGGAAAATCTCTCGGATTCAGATAAAACATGAAAAAATAAGATGATGAGATCCTATGAAATTTTTTCCTACAGGCCTTCCCTACGGAGATATGTGCCCCTGAAGGACGCCGCTTTTTCTCAAATATTTTAAAGTACTTAATATAATTTAACAAAAATTAAATGTGATAGACACTAGTAAGAACCTCTTAAAATAGTGTCCTTATATATATAGCTTTTTTAGTTTACCAGGGGCGGACTAAGCTTTACAACTTAATGCTTACATTTTCAACACCTTGTATGATAGACTTAAAATAAATAAATCTGGGTAGCTTGCACCTTAGACTAAAAAATAGGTAAAGTCTGTTCAGAGATATAGGAAAGTGACTGACTGATCCCTATTAGGAAAGACTCGGGCCAGCTGTAAAAGTGAAATATGGCCGAACAGGTCCGTATTTTGCTTCGAATTTATTTATGGTTTATAATAAAAATAAGTAAGACATTAAATAATATTTTATTTATGTTTAAATATGAAATTACAAGTTATTTTATTAATACAAATTATATTTTTATGATTACAAAAATATACAATTTATTCGGTACTTATAATAATATATTTGGAATTAGCTTGTTTTTAAACCAATCTTCAAATAAATCATGGTAATCTAGAGAAGAATCTTTAATGTTTCTTGTAGACAGAGAAAGTCCATTTGGAATCCATCCGTCTTTAGATTCAGCATGCAAAATCGCAATTCGTTTACCTCTTTTTGATGGCGCGCTTGTTTTACACTTGCCGCTTGAGTCAACCCAACCCTTTTTCGGGGTACCATATGTGTCGAACCAGGTTTCATTCAAGTAAATAATCGGCCGTTGCTGATCTCTGTAAATCCTAATTTTTTGTAGATATTCGGATCACCATTCCCGAATTCTACTAGATTCCATTAAAACTTGTCTTTTGTTCATTTTTTTAAATCTAAAACCCTTGTGTTGGATACACTTCCATAACGTTGTTCTGCCACATTTAACGCCGGTTTTGGGGTTCCTTCCTCGGTGCACGTGAAAATCCCAACTCTTTTCTCCTCACTTACTCCATATCCCAACTTGCCTGATCGGCAGCCGAGCTTCGGGGCTGAAATTCGACTGCTCTGGTGTTTAAAGCTGGTTGTGGAGTGAACTTATTCCTTTCTTGGTATTTTCTTGGGCACGTTCGAGCTATATGTCCGGGTTCATTGCAATTGTAACACGTGAATCAAGGTTCTGGACGATTTTCAGTTTTATTTCTAAAACATCCACTACTTATGTGTCCCGGTTTAGTGCATACGTAGCACGTTCTGGTCTCCTTTTCTCTGCAGTAATTGGCTGTGTGACCAAATTTTTGACATTTGTGCTTCGAAAGTTATTCAAGAAAAACAGATTTTCAGCGGCATCTTTCAGGGGCACATATCTCCGTAGGGAGTAAGAAGAAATTTTATATGCACTTGTCATCTTATTGTTTCATGTTCTATCTGAATTTGAGAGATTTCCCACATTTTCCCGGATATCCTGTATAACAAATAATTGGTGATACCAACATCATTTGTGTAGGTATATCTCACAATTTTTGTTTATTTGCTCAGTATATGGCAAGGCGACAAAAAAATTACAAATTATCATCATAAAAGAAATATTTCCTCACTAACACCAATAAAAATCCAATCAATCAACTTGACAAGTTTATCAGTATTGCCAGTGGTCGGGTTATCGAGGGGTCAAAATATGTAAGGAAAAAATAAATTTGACAACACTAACCAGATTTTTCTCGTTTCTATACAATAGTGACGTTTATAACATACAAGATTGTAGTATATTTATTTTCATATCCAGCAAATTAAAACAGGAGCTAGAAAACCTCGTCAAGGATGGTCGCGCTCCTTGTAATTGGGTAAAGCTACTTTGGATAGGTAGGACACTTATTGGTTGAGAGTATGCTTGTCAGACTTGCGGTACGCGACAGCATGTCGGAAACACGTGATTTTGTTATAATACTTTGAATGAATATCTCATTTTTTATCTTTACTATTGTTTCATAGGGATTTTTTAAAATAGTTTAAGTGTTTCTGTCTGACATATTATTGTACCTAATTTAGATAAACACGTTTTTATTCCAATGCATTAGGTATCTACTAAATTTAAAAATTATTTGTGAAAATGACTTTCAATTTTTGTAATTTAAACAAATAAAAAAGTTATAGGCGTATGCACAGGTTAGAACTACGTTACATAAATAGCAAAAATTATTTTCGTCAAAGTGTGCTTTGCATCTAAGGTCGCACTGCTTAGCAGTAGCTCCTAATACTTGTTGGGTTGTTGGGTGTTAGTTATCAACCAATCCGTTATTCCGTCATCTTTTACAGTCGTTACAAGTAACTTAATTCATCGCTTATTTATCCAGTTTCTTGAATAATTCACGCGATGGGTTGAAGCATATTTTCGAAACGTGGTTAGCACAAATGGTGAGTGACAATGCAATCAGCGCTCGTGCATGGACGATTTTCGCGAAAATTTCCCTCGCGTCGCTTTTACTGCTGGGGATTTTATCATTGCCTGAGAAGAACCTTCGTTCTGTTTAGGGAAACAGGTTCTAAACAACATAAAAAAAGAGTTGGAAAATCATCTGTAAGAACAAAAGAACTTGATGCAAACGTTCGTGAAATAATGCAAAATACGCCAACAGAATGTGTGAGACGCCTGTCTCATGAAGTGGGAAGACGAGCAGGAAAAACAGTTTTTCTCCGATTGACAGCAAATATTAATTTTGCAGACACATATCAATCAGCAAAGTATTACTTTTTCTGCCTAGGCAGCAAAATGATTATTCTTAATGGGAATAAAACATTTTTTAACATTCATAGTTGCCTTCAACATGGAATATACAGACCAAGTAGTGTAGAACTCTTTATTGTTTCAGATAATCCAGCAAAATAAGCAAGTAATACATTCTCCGGAAAAGTCTTCGCATTTTTCTCCATGCAATAATCCATAAATCGTTTATAATTTCCTTCATATTTCATCCGAGACTTCTCCGGCAACAAATTTAACTCAATATTTTTTGCCACCTCCCTTATTTCTGGAGGAGTAAGTACTTCTAAGTTGGAAATAGATGGTTTATTAGATCTGACATTTTTTTCTGATAAAGCCTGGTTCCATCCCACCAGTTAAATGAATTCCCAGAATACACGCATGTGGAGTAATGAAAATCCCCAGTCCACATTGCACCCTCAAAAGATTGGCGTCTGGTTGGCTGTTTCCCGAAGAAGAATTGTTGGTCCTATTTTTTTCATGTCACAGTTAAGGTACGAATGAGAGTTGCAGCACGTGGCTACATCTCGTGGCAACCACACGGATTAACCCAACCAGGACAGCGAGAATCCATATAGGTTCAAACGCTGGCAAGGCGGCCCATTGCGGGCAAACTACGTTGGGTGTCGCTGGAAGCCAATGTGCCGGTTCAGCCTACCGAAAGCATGTATATTGAAAAACACAAACTTAAAATAAGTTCGTGTATAAAGTTGTCCCTTATCCTTTCCGTCAGACCCAATCCTTGGACGCGTTTCGCCGTTTACGGCTCCTCAGCAAGGCTCCGGGTTGATACGTGTGGTTGCCACGAGATGTAGCCACGTGCTGCAACTCATAAACTTGCATTTCTGTGTTAAAGCACTTTGAGGTCCCTTACCTCTCCGTACCCGGAGCCTTGCTGGGGAACCGTAAACGGCGAAACGCGTCCAAGGATTGGGTCTGACGGAAAGGATAAGGGACAACTTTATACACGAACATATTTTAAGTTTGTGTTTTTCAAATCACAGTTAAGGCAGACTTTCGATGGACGCGACTGCGACTAAATGCGTCTACTGCTGGCGACCAATGCGATCTGTCGCATCTGTACCTCCTTCTGAGACATGTGACTTGGTGCGGCCACGCGGCCATAGCCTGCACGATTTGGTTTATCATCACTTGTTTCGCGACTTTCCAGGGTTAAAGGTTTATTCAAAGTGTATTATGATGCATTCTAAAAAGTTAAGGTACTGCAGGTTATTACTGGAGAAGGAACGAGATGACGATTTAATTTTCCATATTTTTTTGGCAATCTTGGTGTTCCTATGTTTTAGAAGAACTAAAATATTACTTTTTAGTTATAGGTACCTTTCAAAGATGGCGACAGGACGATTAAACTTGAGGATCGTTTATGTACGTATTTAAAATACCTTTTCAACGAGGTAGATATTATTTGACCTCACCTGCCATCGAGTCAACAGATTACACTTAAAAATTAGTATTTCAGTTGATACTGAACGTACCAAAATTTCCTTATATATTCTCACATCTCTGTTGATCAAAAATTAACATGTAGTCTATTTGCAAAAGTAATTTTTTTCGTCCCCCATCAAAAAATAATGCTGTTAAATCACTATTTCATAATAATAGAATTATTTAACCTCTCCCAAGTATTATAGTCCGTTTACCTTTTGTGTATAGACAAGCCTGGAAACTCTTATCAGCACCAGGTAATAAAACTCTTAAGTCCACTGATATAAAAATAGAATCCTAAAATTTATTGTCGTATATATCCAACACAAACAAACATAAATGTTGTTTGTCAATCAAACAGGAAAACCAAGATCTGGCTTTGTTCTCTCGAAGCACTCAAACTAGGTATAGTAATGCCTTTTAACATCATTTTGATACACAATATTTTATGTTTTACCTACATTTTAATGTATTATTAAGAGATATTTTTTTATTATCATGATCAGATCACATAAATTATTATTACTAAACTTAAGAAAACGATAGCATGATCATTAGGTATGTTGGTTTTTCTCTGTCCAAAGTCAAAAAAACTTTTCTATGCGCTATACGAAGGCTTGAGAGATTACTTCAACAATTTTATCACCTTCGAGGAGTTTTATTTCTTCAGGTGATTAATCTAGTTTTACCTTGCGTTTAATTAATGTTGCAAAATGGCATTTGAATTAATAATAGTATACGCGAATAACAATTAGGAAACGTTATTAATTTTATTTATAAATCCGGTTCGAACTGATTAGGAAAGAGAGATGAGATAAGGGTATTGTTATGCTCCCGTTATTAAAATGTTAATGCATTCAAATAAAAGTATTAAAGATGACGGTAAAAATGTGGCCAAGTACATATTTTTCATTTTAATTTTATAGGATTGCTCCAATATTTCTTATCTGTCAAGTTACATTTATTTGTGGCTTAACAGGTATATTATGTACATAATTAGGTACAAAACTGTTAGTTTTTTTTAGAAAACTGATTTGATCATACAACCTTTTGCTGATGATGATCTGGCATATTTTAGAGGGTGATACCTCAAGTTTTTTTTTATAAATAAAAGCGTATTTTAATATATTAATATTATAGCAGGACCATAGTCAGGGTACGCTGATGCAGGCTAAGCCTGCCCTAGCCGCCATCCCGAGCTTACTAATCGTTTTTTGTATGTACAATCAGTAATTAATAAAATAATCTCAAGGTTTTGAGTTTTTCTACGAAGTACCATTCTGTTCGTGCAAGAAGGATCAAGAATTATTACTAAGTATTTAGTACTTTTTAATTTATGAGAAAATAAAAAGTTACTGTTTCAATGTGTTCATTTTTATGTAATACCTACTACAAAGTTAATTAACGAAAGTATTGCGAAATATGTAGATTTAAATCTGGAAGAATTCTTAGGCTTTCAGCCTGCCCTGAATTTTTTTAAAGCTATCCTCATTACACAGCCTGGCTACGGTCCTGTTTCATAGTTACCAATTGTAAATTGTGAATACCTGATTTGCGTGAGCCTGTATAGGAAAATATGTCCAGAATAGAGATTTAAAATTTCCGGAAAAATTGAGTGTCGAAAAAAAATGTTTTTCTCTAAATGACAATAAACACGGATTTTTAATGACACTTGACAGGCTTCAAAGGTGTATTTTTACTGCCTAGTCAGAGAAAGTGGCCTTTTTCTGCCTAGGCAAAAAAAGTTCGTTGCTATGCAACGTTCCAGGTAATAATTGAAAGCAAACTGGTAATTAAAATTGACAATGACATTGGGTAAACACAAAATGATGGAGTTTTAAAAAAACAATTATACAAGACTGGTTTTATTAGTATATTACAACTACAAACTACAACAGGAAATTTGTACCTATTAAAAATATTTATGATGACATGTGAACAATATGAAAATATTTTGTTGCCGGTGTTCGACTTATTGACTAGTGAGTCCTCGATATAGCCCTCCGCGACCGCGCAAGACTTCCATCTCCCATGTTGCTTCGACATTGTTATGTCTGCCTAGTAAAACAAAAAACTATTTTTTCCCAGAAAAATTGGAAAAATTGGATCTTGTGAAAAATTATTCGTTTCCTATAAACTAGAAAAAAGTGGTTTAATTACTAAGACTTGCTTTATATTATAAAATATTATATAAGTATTTCAAATATTATTTATAAATTGTTTTGATTAAAAAATGCATGTTATAAACATGCA
The DNA here is from genome assembly GCA_963920685.1 of Polydrusus tereticollis. Lineage (NCBI taxonomy): Eukaryota > Metazoa > Arthropoda > Insecta > Coleoptera > Curculionidae > Polydrusus > Polydrusus tereticollis. The sequence goes on along the minus strand of OY987333.1, from coordinate 4,694,212 downwards.
TTTAAAAATGCTCAGGCAGAAAAATATCCCAAAAAAAATAATTTGCTTAAAAGTACCCATAGAAAGAAGATTGGGTGATCTATTTACGACTGTTGATTGAATTTTAAGAAACAAGAACGTTTGCAGTGTATACTGTATTACCTATTGGGTGTCGACCAAGGCATTCAAAAATTTATATTAGATGATAATTTTTGGAAAAACCTGTAAGATTTTAAACATGTCTTGCTTCCTATAGCAAAATCAATAAATCTGGTAGAGTCAGATACATCTCTATTGTTAGAAGTGCCCTTTGTCTTTAAGTATATTTAAGATGCAATAATTAATATCCCGGCAGAAGATGGCTAATTAGAGAAAATCTTAGATTTCCGCTATTAGAACAGGATGATATATAGATACTGAGTATGTCCAAGATGACGAAGAGCAATATGATGCTTTAGAACCTAAATCAAATGATTACTATGAAGCCGAACAATCAGACTCGGACAATGCTTTGGCTTCGGCTAAATAATCTTTCCTGTAGCTTGTATTTGTTACTTTATTTACTTGTTTTGTTAAAAGGGAATAAATGTTTTGTTTGTATTACTTTAAAATAAAATATTAGGTATTTGTTTTTTATTTAAATCACTTACTGGATACTGGAAAAATATATTTATGTAATTTTCAGGTTTCCGGTTTTGTTTTAAAATTTTTCCCTTTTTTCCAATTTTTCCAATGCTCAAGAAAAAAATTCGTTTTCTTTATTTTTAATTTTTCCTGCTTTTTTCCAAACCGTGATTTTCAAATCCATTTTTCTCAATAACGGTGTACCCTAGCGACATGGACCAAGACTACGTTTTTTGTTTAAAAGCATCAGAGTTTCCAAATTTGGTTGAAAAAACGTTTTGAATCCATACACAAAAAAGTAATGAGTAGTTTGTTCTCTCTATGCCCCCATAAAGTTACGCCGCTGACTATATATTAACAATTGAGACTTTAGAATTAGATTAAACGGATAAAGTTTACTATTATACTAGAATTTCAAGTTTTTCCCTTGAATAGTTTCCTCGTTAATTAAAGAAACCCATCTTCAAGGTACCCCAATTTGGGGTTAATACGAAAAAGAAAATTTAACGAATTTTGGAAAATTTAATTTTTCGATTCGTGCACCTATCTCATAACAAGCTACGCTACGCTCGGTCCACATCACATCACATCGATTAATAATCTCCACACCTCGATTGCGTCTCGCTTCCGAAATAGAAACTTTCAAAAACAGAAAAATAAAAAAATAATATAAATCATTAAGTTGTACGGATTGAAAACAAGCTGCCTATAAAAATACCATAAATAACGTCGAATAACGTCATCCGTTATTGACCTTATAAAGATTATCACCGAATTTCATCAGTAAATTAAATGCTAACTCTTTTGTTGGTCCTTCGTTATTGTCAAGGGTCATTCCTTGAAAAGCGCACCGTTTCTTTCCAGGATAGAATTTCGTAAATTCAGGCTGTTCATGGATAGAACTCTGGTAATACCTATATAGGAAACAAAATAAAACGCCAATACCAAGTTAATTTTAGCTATTCAAATAATAATTTACTAGAGAATTACCCATTCATTAGCTATTAAATTTAAATAAAAACAAGACATGTTATATCATTTAATTTGTCACGTATTCATTTAGTAGAGGATAGCATTGAGCCAACTCCTACCTACCTATAAACCTATTGATGGTAATACAATAGAGGTTAAATAACGACTTACCAAGTCATGGTTCTTTGATATTTTGTACCATCAAGACAAACAGAAAACCTATAGCTATTAGTGTTTCGAACTTCCGCTTTTCTTTTTTCGAATAACCTACAGTCTTTGTCATGCAAAGGTAGCAATCGTCAACATGATTGGTTGGTTCTCGCCATACCATTGGAACTGCAAAAGTCATACTTTTTCTTTTCCCCTTTATCCACTGCACCAATGCCACGCTACAGCTCACATGGGGAGCCCACTGCTTATCTTGATCCCCGATTATAACACCAAAATACATGAAATAGGCTTTCCTCACATTTTCAGAAAATGGTCTGAGTTGTGACTTCTCCAAAAATTCTCCAGAGACATAACAAACATTTCAGGAGAAATTTTGCAACTGCGTTTCGTTTCACTTGACATTTTCGTTGTTGAAAAGGTTTTTTTAACTACACAGACCGTCTTAATTTGAAACTCAAAAGTAGACTAAATACGGGAATAAGTTTAATGTTTTAGACAATTAATTTAGATTAACTTTCTGTTTTAAAATGCACTCATCATAAAATGTACTACCTGCCAATATAAAAGGGTCTAATCAGCCCATTGAAATACCATTGTGGTACATATTAGGGCTGTTTTGTTCAAAACGCGAAAAATACTTTTTTAAGGAGTTCCATATTTCACCAAAGAAATTTGCCGGCGGCACGAAAAAAAAATATTGTGAATTTTTTAACAATTGTAGACAAATTCGCTACAAATTATTGTAAATATAGAGACAAGAACAATTTGTTGTGAATTTCTATATCATATTGTTTCCTTATTTATAACTAATTGTGCAACTATCGGACACAAGTGGTACAAATAAAGTATACAAATTGTTGTTGAATTTAAAAATATTGTAAGAAATATATTAAAATAATAGCTTGTCACCTTATGCTTATACGATTTTGTAAACAATGTATATATGTGTTAAGATAAAGATAAAATGTATAGTTACAAATTTCACAAAATTTTGTTGGATATATCTCAATATATTATTACAGGAAAAGTTTAAATGTCTTGGTGAACATTTCACAACTATTTGTTAGAAATGTTTTGTTAAACATTTCACAACAATTTGCAGTAAATGTCTTACAGCACAGTATAACGGAACTATACAGTAGCGACACGAGCTGTCGGTCCCTTTGATCTCCAGGGGTCAGTTTCAGTGACAGAAGGATGACGCGGATGACGGTATTGTCCTCTATTACACTGAGAAAACATATGAAATTTTATGTTGAAATCGCTTTTACACTGAAAGAAAGTCAATTTAAAGCACATCTGCTCCTTATTTTTTCTTGGGAATCCATCGAAAATCAGCAAAAGTTCGGCACAAACACTTCAAAGCACCTTCAAACACTTAAACGCACGATAAAAACCAATAAATTTACAAAAACTAAACAAACTACAATCCACACGAGCTTTGTTTACCTTTCTGACTGACTTATTTGTCACTAAAAAGATGGCCGCTACGCGCATTGCGCAGAGAAATTTGGGTCTGTCTAAATCGCCTCGTGTCGCTACTGTATAGTTCCGTTATACTGTGCTTACAGAAACTAACAGAAGGAATCGAATGAATCTCAGAATCTTTGTTTCCAATGGTAGAATGCTACACTACTGCTACCTGTAGACCGGTTTCGAACTCTTTGGTTCTCGTCAGCACAGGGCACAATTATGACAAGTGAGCATACCGAATACCGACCGTTGGAAAATCGAAACAGCTTAAAACTGCGATATTGTTTTGCGTAGGCAGTACAATATAGGCAGCGCCATCTTCCAGCAGTCTCTAGCAATCTAAAGTACTTAATACCGTTCGCTGATTTATTATAGTGTAGTAAATACTACAAATTGTTGAAAATTTTTATATTTCGATATGTATTAATCTTGAAAATTGTTTTAGTTTCTCCAACAAATTGTTTTAAATTACACATTTGAAGCCAGTGTAATAAATACTGCAAATTGCTGGAGATTATTATATTTGGATAGGTATAAAACCTGACAATTGTTCGAATTTCTGCAACAAATTCTTTTAAATTACAAATTTTATACTTGGACTAAAGTTGCATAGAAATTGTAAGAAAAATTCACATATTATTATGTGTTTTACACAATAAAATTTAACGATTAATAGTATAGTCTTGTCTCACTTATATTGATAGAACGTATATTAGATTTTACAAGTATCAGTTTAAAATTTTACTACAAAATGGCAAATACAAATCGGTAGTAAAAATTTCAACAGGCACTTGAGATTTTTAAAACATTTTTATTATTTTCTTTAGATTAAATGTTACAACCTGTAGCAAATGAAAATATACATTATTGTTGACATTTTTTTCCGTGGACATCGTACCGATTTAATATAGAAGTTAGTTAAAGCAATTGTTCATTTCCGCTATTAATATAAATTTTAATTTTACTCTCCTTCGATTTGAACACGAAAATTTTCCATTCCATTGACCGCAATCTACCGAAACTCTTTCACAAGTTACTTTATTACTTTTCGGAGGTGAACGAAAATAAATTCATCTAATCCGAGATAGAAAAAATAAACAATAGGCGAGCAGAGAATAAACCGCGTACCGCCTTTAAAACCTATATGTGTTCTTGCTCTAACTATATATCAAAAAATCAGTGACGTAACGAGATGCAATCTATATTGAAAAATACATAGAAATTATGTTTTTTCTTTCATGCAAAATTGATACACATAATTTATTAGGCCAAAGCAAATTAACTGATAGCATAGAAAAGTAATTTCGTGTTAATTTTTTAGACTCTCTACGTCTTTCAGCCACCAATTCCTTACATTTGGGAATATATTCAAGTCAAAGTGAAGCAAGTCTGGTGGATGTTCCAGCCAACAATCTGTTGGTACTTTAAATTCAGTCAGTTTTTTCGGGTGCGTTGTCCTGAAATAAGATGTTTTGACAATTTTTCTGATTCAGTTGGTTTAGAAAACACGCTATAGTGTTTGCCAGTAGTATTTTCAATTAAATCGATAACGATAACATGTTAGTTAGGTTAGAGATTACTGGCCAAGACCTCAGCTGAAATCAACTAACAAAAACTATATTTTGTTCGGAGCCGCGGGCTCTATTCACTGTTTTGATTTTTTTCATTTCTGGTCTATAAATGGTGCACCCACGTCTCACGATGCAAGCACGGCTTTTTCTACTGCTTTCATAAGTAAACACATTTTTTATCCGATTGTGTCAAAAAATGACGTTTAATAGATCAGATATTTGGACGAAAAGGTAACCTTTTCAATAAGGTATTGATTATTGCGCTGGTAGCTAGGCAACCTTTGTCGTCCTAGTCCGAAAAACATTTTGTCGGACGCTAAAATATTTTCAACAGTTTATTTTATTCAATTATTTACAATATTTATATTAAATGTACAATTAGAACAATTTTGAACAAGAACGGGGTGATGTAAATTTGATTTTGAGGATGTGTTATTATTTTTGGTCTCCGTTATGATATTATTCTCCAATGTTGAACTCGATTGGGAGACGGATTGCGACACCTGAGTCGAGACTGACTGCAGGTCAGATTGTGGAATGTTGAATATTTTCTTGGTCAGCTCTAACTTATTACTTAAGGAATCATCTATGTAGCCCTCGGCTACTCCCGAAGACTTCCAGCCTCCATGCCGTTTTAAAGATGTTATGTCTGCTCCCGCATCTACAAGTAATGTGGCCGATGTTCTTCTGAAACAATGTCCCGTGAATTCCTTGGCATTCGGCAGTTTTAAGTAAGATGCTATTTCCTGAGGTATAGAGCCAAATTTGTGTATACCGACAACTTGCTTATGGCATTTTCCATTGCGATAAGACACAAAAAATCGCCCATCACTCATATTTGTTGGACGTAAAGCCAGATAATTTCTATAATACTTTAGATATTCTCCAGTCACCGTAAATGATCTCGGTTTGTTTGTTTTATTATAGGGAATTTTTATTAACAAAGCCGTTCCCAAATCTTGTATGTCATCAATTTTCATATGAGCCAGTTCTTCTCGACGACATGCGCCCGCGATTCCAAAAATAAAAGCAACCTGTAATTAAGAAAATTGTTAGTCAGAAATTTAAAATACTATTATATAGTTACATTTACCTCAACATTAAGTATTTGTCATCTGGAGCATGGCAAAGGAATTTGTGAACCTCTTCTCTAGTTAGGATCCTTGATTTCTTTGGACAATATCCAACACTTTTTTGTTTCAACAATGCTCGTAATCTCATGTATTTAGATATATCAATATTCTGTTTTACATTTACCACCGCACGTAGCATAGAATACTGCGACCACAGAGTAGATGACTTCATAGTTTTCGATAATTCCGCCATATAGACCAAGAAGACGTTTTCGGAGAACGACTGTATATTTTTTTCTTGCCGGTAATCCATAAATTTTTTATATGCTCTTTCATATATTTCCTTAGATTTTTGTGGCAACAAATGTAACATTACTTCCTTGGCAGTTTCTTGAATGTCAGGTGGTGTACCTTCTATAAGATCATCGTCTATTTCCATTTTTAATTGTGTTTTTCAGGTTTTAAAACTAGCAGAACACGAAAGATTAGTTAAAACTATCGCCTGATTGATAAAACGTCAGTTGATAATATTAATTTAATTATTTGTTAGATCCATGGATACGCATATTACAGGTTTCATTGTTCAAACATTCAAGGGACAAAAAATTACAATGCAAGATGAAATATATGACATTTTCTTTTTTGGTTTACGAAGCATAATCAAGTTTTATCATAAACTTAAAGATTTCCTTTGACTATACAGTATACATCCCTGATGCAAGGTAAAAATTACCATGCATGCCACTGCATAGAGAAGCATTCGTAGGATACGTGATCAAATACACATGTTTTATGTTATAGGTAGTAAAGTTGCACCATTCTCTTCAACATAAACACAACTGGATATCGGCAAAACTGGATTTTCTCCTCGAGAAATTCGTAAAGTCATTGACACTAGCATAAATTTTGTTTCCTACACCCCTTTGTACTACACTGGCTCCGCGTTAGATCTGTTACGACGCTGATTTTGACAATTAAATAGTCGAAGGATATCTTAAATACGTTCAACAGAGAAATCGTTTTCTAAGGTCAGTTAAAAACAGCTAATCAACTAAAAATAATTGCCTTTGTAGAGATGAAAACCTATTTACTCATAACTTATTTGTCGATATAACATCGACATTGTTTAGGTACGTCTAATCATTGAAGTATCGACAATTCCTCATTTCTAGGTGCTAATTGAAAAAATCGACATTGTAACAAGGAAATTGTTAATGAGCAAAAACTTACATTATTACCCATGTCTACATTGCGTTTGTTTTTTGTTTGTTCTGAAGCATTTCCTTGATCGTTATAGATTGTATGACTTTATCAAGATAAAGAAGATAGTTTTTCAGCAGAGCAAAAGGGCATTTATTGTTCTTAGGCCCAACAACATAGAAGTAATAATTGCAAATTTATGTAAATTGTTAGACGATGCATCCATATTTTCAACCAATTCCCGAATAAACGCAGTCAATATTTCATGGTTTCAGTCACGTAGAAAGCACTAATTACCTATTTAAAAGAAATATTATCGTTTTTTCTCTAATTATATATTATAACTATTAATATTACATGTAATCTGCTTTTAATGACAACAAAATTTTCCATTTATGTTTTATAAACATCCGATTTGATCAGGTTTGTATGGGCGAAGAAACTTAAATACATTTTGCATTTACAAGGAGCTGAAAAGAAGCAGGGGTAGACCACAAAGACACTTGATAGATGGTATTAAAGAAGTGGTAGGAAGAAACTGATTGGCGAGGTGGATGGAAGAATGGTCATGAAAAAGAACAAGAAGATATTGTTAATTTTGGTGGAGACACAAAGATTCATTTAATTTTTACCTTTCGTTTTGCCTTTGTTTTTTAGACACGTAATTAATAGTGGCCAGTGTAGTTCTTATCTGATCCCAACGTGAATCGTGCGTGTTGCCACTGTAGTGCGTCGAAACACTTATCTTGTAACTCGCTAGAAAAATTAAGAACCGTGGACGGTTATCATACGTTACGATCTCTCGAAACGGCTTGGCCCGAATAGTTGCTTTCTGCTTTTGTATTTAATCTTTGGCATTTTTTCTATATAGAATTAAATAGATCGAAAGATATTGGTTTGGAGAGCGATGTTAATGTTGCTAGACAGTGCGACCCAAATTGAACCTACATGTATGGGATCTTCAAAACTATACATATTTTTGGCTACTGAATTGGGAAATATTACCGTGCGAGCAGTGCCATCAAAGTGTGATTTACATCTAAAGCCGTACTGCTTAGCGGTAAAGCTTAATATCTGTTGGGTGTCAGTAGATACCAGCATTATCAATCAATCAGTTATTTCGTCGTCTTTAACAGTCAGTTGAATCAAAATACCAGGTGTTAATGTTTTGCATGAATGTCATAAGAGTAAAAAACTAGATCTATTAGAAAAACTAGAAATATCCTTACCTGCGTTAATGAAGTCTTTAATTTCGAGCCTATAATTTTATTTTTAACGAGTTAAATTACAGCTGACTGCTAGTGACCAACCTTAAACTTTATAAATTTTCTCCGGCCCGCCAATTTTATCGATTGACAACATTGACGTCTTTGATGCTGGTACTCTGGTAAAGTCCGTTCACAGATTTAAGAGAATGACTTACCGACTCGCGTTGACGCCTGTTTAAAACCTGACTGGGGTCTACACAGGCCCGCACTGAAATGTATTTCAAGCATTGATGATTTGACACAAATAATAAACAATTTTAGATAGAATATATTATAATTAATTAATGCAACCACAGTTTACTCATTTAATTCATTTTCACTGTCACTATCAACACCTATGTTAATAATAAATCTTTCTGTAATATTCCCAATTTGAATGTATGAATTTTCAACACTTTCAATATGCGAAACACAATTTTTCCAGCTACTCACAGGCACTTTGTCCACTTCAGTAATAATAATATTCAGTACACTAGCGTTTATAGTGGGTGATACATTATTACGTCTAACGGCAGATTTTAATTGATGCCATATGTCGTGTTCTATGGGATTGAATATACAGTGATACGGCGGAAGCCTTAGCACTGTATGCCCCTTACTCTTAGCGTAGCTGTGTTTCACTACATTTGAATAATGAATTTTTTGATTTATTTTTCACTACCCAGTTTATGTCTAATTAATCGTATATTTTTGATTTCTTAAGTTAGTTAGATTGTACCTCTGTATCTTGATAGTATGTACTGATGTTATCAAATGAATCTGCGTTCCTGCCTTATAGTTTTTTACTTGTAATCGAACCTGTAAGTAAACAAAATACATATCGGTATCCAGAAAATAAGCTTCGCCGATAGAAGGGGAGTTGCAGAGCTTACAATTCCGACACGATAGATTAAGATGGATTTAACACACAAGCAAAAAAAATCGAGATAGTGTATCAATTTAAAAAAAATCAAGATACATCAAGCGTGATATAAGCCGGCACACAAGCCGGGTAAACAGCATAAAAACCAAAGTTTATTCCTGCTACGTACAGCAGAAAGCAATAAAAAAGTCAAAGAGATGTTGAGTGGATATACCATTAACATCTCCCGAACGGACCGGTTTAGCTGGAAACTTGTTTTTGTTTGTTGTTTCTTCGCTCACGTCTTTGATTTTGGTCGTACTCCATCTGCACCAAGGACAAAAAAGGAAAGCTTTATCTACTCTTCGCTTGTTGGAAACCCTTAATGTTGGGGAAGTTTTTATGCTAGACGGTAAGCGATTGTACATCTTAATGCTTTCACATATAACAGATCTCTTAGTTAGCGTCGATGAAGGAATAGGAAGAGGTAGATTAAATTTAAACATTGCCTTGTACTGTAGGTAGGGGTTTGAAACATAAAATGATGGTTATACTTGTATACTAGACATGCAGTCTCCAAGATAAAGAGACATTTTAATGTTATATTACTTTTTCTTATAAAAGGGGCTTGCTTTTGCAGGATGAACAAATTGTTCAACAGGCTCGGGCTGGACATTCCCTAGAAAGCAATCTTAGCCAGTATTCAATGAGCCTATCCTACCCGTAGGGGGTCCTAATTCCATTACCGTTATCTTTACCGCATAACACCCTGATGCTATTTTTTTTATCCAGGGCTAGAATATCAGATTGAAACTTGAGGTCTCGAGCAATGAGCTGTCCAAGGAAGGCCGCCTCTGGAGAGTTTCTTACATTAGTTTCATCGATGGTCATCTCTTCTAAATTACACTTAAAACTAAGAAGTTTTGTCTTCTGAAAATTTAGTAGTAATAGGATGGAATCACACCATTCCTTCATCTTAACTGTATCAGAGTTGAGAACATTTTTTAGAGCTTTAGTGTTATTACTGTGCCACAAGATTGTAGTGTCGTCAGTAAACTATGAACTGGCCCTCTATAACCAATGCCGCAAGGTCATTGATAAACAAGAGGAACAATAAGGGACCCAGGTCGGAGCCTTGAGGTACACCCCAGTTGATTACTTCATCCGCCGAACACACAAACCCGACACAGACTCTCTGACGTTTCCCGGTCAAATATGACTCCAGCCAGGACAGTGCTACCCCTCTTATGCCATAGTAATGGAGCTTCCCAAGCAGAATTCTGTGGCTGACGCAGTCAAATGCCTTGGACAATAGTTGGCAATCTAAGGGACCGAGATATTTAGGTAAATGTGTTAGTGAAGAAAGAAATAATTAAGTTATGTTTGGATGATGCAGGTTTTGCTATTAATAATGATTATAGGGACGTGATGCAAGATGGGTATACGATTAGTTCGTCGCTGACAGGACAGCAACATGAAATGAAGCTTTTGACATAAAGAATCGATCAAGGAGGCCGCTGTTTATTTTTTAGTAAATGAATATCAAAATCGTAAAAAGAATAAAGTGCTACTATATCATTAGATATAGTAGTTTTTGCAAATATTGTTGTGCAAGATTCTTTTATCAATGTTAATAACAAAATTATGATTTTCTGAAGCCTAGCTTGCCTTGTTTTTAAGAATATTTGTAAACTTGGTAAAACAAGCTTAAATAAGTCATTTGTTTGTACTTTTTATTTCTGATTTGTTCGTTTTATGCCTAGAACTAAAAACTATACCTGTTGCAGAAGTGTGCGCTGCTGACTTTTAGAAATATTTGTACATTTGCGTAAATAACTTTATTAACGGAAATAAGGGATTTTTGATTGAATCTGTTAGTTCCTTGTATTTGCTTTGTGCCCCAATTGCATAAGGTAACGCGATAATATGGCATGAATGAAACGTGTACAAGTGCAATATGGTTTTTACTGATTTTTGACTCATTCCAGCATCTCTAGCAAGCCGCCTGGAACCTACATGAAGGTCAATAGCTACCGCTTCTAAAACACCTACTGCCATGTTTTCGTTCGTTTGAGTTCTTCTCGGAACTCGTGCTCTCGAATTCAAACTGCTGGTAATACGACATTTGGTTTCCAGCCTTTTAAATTTCAATTTTGGGTTGTTATGAAACCTATTTGCTCACACTAGTGCACCTTCTCCGTTTTTTTTTTGCAGTCCCTAAAAATGAACAACTTGCACATTAAAATTCGCTTCCGTGTTTTGGGCAATAAACTAAGAAAAAATTATTAGAACTTCAGAATTTCCATTTATTTATATAGTTATATTGACGGACAATTTTCACACTTCTATACCACTGTGCGTTGAGGTCGCGGACCACTGAGCCATTCAATGCCAAGTTCAATTAAACAAGAATCAGCACTTTCGGTATATAAATACCCGAACATTGGATGGACACGGCACCTTCGTCTCAACGACTGGTCAACTACCCTGCGACAGGAGTGCCCAAAGTGTCACATAGACTCGAGGCCCCTCTCCTGATCGATCTATAAGTACTCCCCAAAAGTCCTCTAGGCTCCAGACCTCTCCGACTCCCGTCCTCTGGAGACGAGCCACGTAAAGCCCCTCAGGCACCTTTCTTGAGAGCCAGACATGCTGGGTTTCCTCCAGGCCGCCTGTTAAATAATTAACAAGTATTAAATAAAGGTCTATATTATTTTTTAGCCAAAGCATTTTCATTCACGCCCCGTTAGGGAAACAACCCCCAGTTGTGACAATATATCTAATTATATAACTGTTAATTGAAAACGCAAGAATGACGGCATTGTAAGAATGGTTGTTAGTTTTTGTTGTTGTTAGATTTCACACTTTTCTACTTCGGCCCACGAACAAATCATATAAAAGATTTTGCCACCACCTCCTGTGGTCAGATTAGGTTCTCCAATCCCGGTATTCATCAAAAGAAATCTGGCACAGGACCACAGAACAGTCCGGGGACTTCAAAGGTCCCTAACCCTTTCATAGTAACTTGGTAGTAATTAATAAAATGTATAATATATCTTGTTTCCAGGACTATTTCCGGAACTATCGGGACTAGCGCCGGGACTTAAAAATGTAGTTCCGAAGTCCCGAACACCTTTTTGGTCCCGGGAATTGTACACCCTAGTTCGAAGTTAAGCGACCAAGTTTTAGGGGAATGTTTCCTTATTAAATAAATAAATAAATAAATATTCTTTATTTAGCACTTGGCTAGTAATGAATACAAAAAATATACAAATTCCACCATATTACAGTTAGTTACAGTATTTCGAATATATTTGTTAATATAATTACAATGAGAATAACCTAAAGGGAAAAATACAAAAAAAGGAAAAGAAAAATTTACTAACTACTAATTATCCATTAAATATTTATGTACATCCCTACTAAAAGAATGCAGGCTCGATGCACATTTTACCACCTCAGGCAAGGCATTAAACAGGCGAACCCCCTCATAAAACAAAGATTTTTGCAATGTAGCTGTCTTAACTGACAGGATGTTATAGTTCTGCCTAGAACGAATATTATAGTCATGAAAATTAAGTCTCTTTTGAAGAAAATCATGTAGGTACCTTGGCAGTTGACCATGTTCTATCTTATATATTAAAACAAGGTTGTCCCTTTCAATGCCCTGTTCCACTGACAACCAATTTAAGGTGTGTAACATGGTCTTTATTGGCGTGTACCTATTACAGTTCAGTATTATACGCATTGCCCTATTCTGCTGTAGTTGTAATCTATCTATATTTTCTTTTGTACATGATATTAACAAGGAAGAACAATAATTGAAGTGTGGTTTGATAATTGTGCTATAAACTAGTGTTTTGGTCCATTGAGATAAACAATCAGAAATCCGATAAAAAAAAACAATTTTCTTACCTAATTTTTTACAGAGATAATCTACATGATTCGAAAATGTTAGCTGAGGATCCAAAAAGACCCCCAGATATTTTATTTCATATACAAAATTTATTATATTGTTATTTATTTTAAGATTGAGGCCCAGTTCGGAGTATTTTTTGCAATTTGCTTTCGATCCCAAAGCCATGCACTTTGTTTTCGAAGCATTTAACTTCAATTTATTTTGACATAGCCAGTCATACAATATTGAAAGTTCGTTGTTTAAAGTATCGGTAACCTCAACAAAATTGTTTCCCGCTACACAAATGAGAGTGTCATCTGCAAATAAATTGACAAAAGAGTTTTTTAATGATAAATGAATGTCGTTGACATAAATAATAAACAGAAGAGGGCCCAAAACACTTCCTTGGGGTACACCCCATTTACTTTCCCTGCTATTAGATAGCTTATGTTCTACTTTTGTTCTGTGATATCTGTTACCTAAGTAATCTGTAATCCAATTTAATACACTACCATTTATTCCGTATAACAATAATTTTTTAACAAGAATATCACGATCTATAGTTTCGAAGGCGCGTTGTAAGTCAACAAATACACTTAGCACTACATTGCCTTGGTTGATGAAGTTTCTCCAATTTGCGCACACATATTGTAGAGCTGACTCACATGAATGTTTACTCCTAAATCCAGACTGTCCGGCAAATAATAATTGCTTACATTCAAAATAACTTCTTAACTGCTCACAAACTATCGTCTCAATTATTTTATCTACAACAGGGAGTAAATTAATAGGTCTCAATTCAGAAGGAACCTTGGGTCTCGACACCTTAGGAATAGGAATAATTACACTAATTTTTAATTCACTAGGTACTTTTCCGGTGGTCAAGGACATATTTACTAGGTAAAGAAGCGGATACCCTAATACACAAAACAACTCTTTAACTAATTTAATATTTAGTGATACGTCACTAGTACTTTTATTTTTGAATCCGTATATAACTCTTCTTAACTTTGATAGACTGACAGTTTTAAAAGTTAGCAAGTCGTTATTGTCAATTTTATGAATACCAGATATCCACCGCTTGTTTTCTATGCTACCAGAAATTTCTTCCAGACTGTCCGAATAAAAGTCATTCAAATTATCCTCCACAGACCCATCATATATCCCGTAATTGATCTCTGTAAAATCTATAGAATACTTCTTGTTCCCTATTAAGTCTTTTAGTGTTCTCCACATCTTTTTTCCGTCACCTTTGCATCTCTCTATATTATGTTCATAATATTTTGTTTTCTCATTTCTAATTAAGGAAATCACTGTATTTCGTTTTACTCGGTAGTCTTCCCAGTCCTTTTCATTTTTTGTCAAACAAAATTTTTTGTAAGCGTTATCTCTGCTTGCTTGTGCCACTTTTACTGCCCCTGTTATCCATGGATATTTTGGTACTACATATGTTTTTTTCGGGGCAATTTTATCCATTGCTACCTGGATACTTTCCATAAAGTCTGAATACACTCTATTTACGTCAGTTGATGTAAAGTTCCAGTTTGCACTTATTAATTCTTCGGTAAGTTTAAGTATTTCTTCGCTGCTGAAATTCCGATTATAAATACATCTTTTTTCTTCCTTGACACCATCAACCTGCAAGTACAGTAAGTAGTAAGAGATAGTATTTGTTACCATAATATAATATTATTTTTTATTGAACTAAAAGAGCCGTTGGTGCAGGAGTCAACACCCAAAATGTAGTTGCTAGGTTCCAGGCCATTACTTATATTATCAATATAACTGGTTGCTGGTCAGTTCAAATATAAAATAGTCACATTGAAAAACAAGACGTTTTGTTGAACGAGCTAGAAAACCTACTTTAGTTATACACTGCACGTTTGACGGCGTAAATGTTATATGTACAATATTGCTAAAGTTTGATTTTAATGCCCGGCGATATTTTTGCCTATACACGAGGTCCTCGATTTAATACCAATCGCCAAATCTATGAAGCGGCAGAATTAAAGTATTGTACAAGTAAATGTTTTTTTATGTATATAATAAGCTTTGCGGCTAGAATTAAAGTGAACTTAATGGGCTTGTATGACAATCCGCAATCAGCTTAACGCATTTAAAATAGTACGGCGATTCCGATACTGGGATTTTGATCCCTGAGAAAATAAATGTGGCAACACACAGAAACCGAATTTACAACTTCAAAGATTTGAAAATAAGCGTGCCGGCAGGGTCTTCGCACTGCTTGATTAATTTGTGTTTTTATTATTAATTTATCGATAGATTTGTGAGTTTTTTTCAGTTTTCGTAGTTCAAATACATACAGGGTGGCGCACCGAAAACTTTCCACCCAGGTTTATTTACTTGTTAATAAATAAATCAAAATTCACTTGAACACGGGAACCTTAGTTCTCAGAAGGACATATCTTTTTGCTATTTTCACCCCCCCCCCTGCTTGAACCTCTACGACGGGGTAGCTTTCACCCTTAAAATCTTAAATGGAAAGGGGGGTCGAGTGATACCTTATTTTCAAGGGAATTCAGTGAATAGTTCCTTAGGAATATGGATTATGTATATAATGCCTAAATTTTATTCTGTTAAAATAAAATCCTTTCCTTTTTACGAATATCCTACCGGCACGCCTTGGTCACACCATTTTCAGTGTTTGTGAATGAATAACAATAGGCAAAACCCATAAATTGACCCAAACCCGGGTGGTACTACCTGCACTTGATGAAAAGAAAGAGTTTTGCAATGAAATCAATGCCAAATTATAAAAGTGGCTTAAACATTCGTTTGGTCACTCTGTGGTCCCTTTGCATACCTAATAAGCTTTTATTACTTTACACCTTTCTGAAATAGACTATAAGAAATCCTAGCGGAGAAGGTCTTCGTCCTATAGGATCAGGTTTAAGGGTTGATGAAATATAATTAATTTATAAAAAATTATATGGAATCCTGAAGAAATTTCATCATTTATAAGTTTGGCAGAATTTTTGGACTTAGAGTATAGAACCATGGTCCGGTGTATTTTTTGTTTTGATGCTTTTTCGAGAATTGTACTTTTAGAGGGTTTAACATAAATAATAATCACTCATCTGGGGCATACCCCGTATTAGGCAATCCAAAACGTCAGAAAAACTAACCTTAATTTTCGTGTGAACGTCAGTGTCAGTTTAAACATCGATTTTAGTTTTGTGTGTTTTATTAAGTTGTTGTTGTTTAATTTGTGTTTTTTTTTCTGTTATTAATATTTATTAGTACTTAGAAGTTTTTTGACCAACAATTTGGCGGCAAATCGATTTTTAGGATCGTGAGGTGCACAGAACTCGACTGAAAACTAAGCATTGAATCCGTGTATATTTGGCCACCTATTTGCCTTCCACGGCCATATTGAATTGTTCGTTGAATGTTTTTAAGTTCTGTGGAACGAATTCAATATGGCCGTGGCATGCAAATCGTAATTTGACACATCGTTGGATTGTCTAATATCGACTGATGCCATATTAAAAGTAAATATTGTCATACAACACACTATATTATTATGTCGTTGCTACATTTAACCAGGCAGGCTTTTTTTTTTATCTCGACCTCTCGTTAAACTCCATAATTAACTCTATAATTGTACACATCCTTTTTTAGAACATCTTTATCGTCGTTCGTTACAATTTACAATGTATGGAGTATCGTTGTCAGAGCGTTGCATTGTTTCAAAAGCTCTTTGCCTATGTGGGTAATTTAAAATTATTAATTGTTTTTGTCGTTGCCAGATAAGCTGGAGCTTAACAAACATTGCGCTTGTATGCAAACTGAATAGGTACACTTACTATGAGATTAGTTTACCATTTTTTATGGCAACAAATTACAGCGTGTTCTTACTTTCTCGGGTAAAAAGGAGCTTAATTTGTAATTTCATTTATAAGTAGCTCAACTGCAGAATGATCATATAGTGGGCATGTTATTAATCATATTTTGAACTGTTGTTTTATTGATAATTGAAACGTGTTGATTTTGAAAACTACTTTTAACAATAATTGAACGCATCCGTATATCCGAGAAATAAAGCTTACAAGAAAAACATTATTTTATGTTAAAAAACATTTTTTCTAATTTGGTTTCATAAAATTGCTGTTTCCATATTGTTTTCAGTATCGTAATGAACTTTTTCTACTGACGTTTTATAATAACCCCTTTTTGATTGTCGTTTTGATTTTTAAACAACCTCCTTTTAGGCACAGCGTGCTTAAACGTTTTTTTAAGCACGCTGTGCCTAAAAGTAATTATTTACAATTAAAAACTAAACACAGACTATAATTTTACCTATTTATTATAAATATTAAAAGTACAGTTACTTAAGTATATTATTAAAATTAATTCTTGGGTAACCCAAAACAGTGCGTTAAGATATTTCTCTTTGTAAAATAGATGAGGAATTTGAACTAGAAATAGAAAATGAATCTGCAACAGCAATATCAATTAAACCCATGCCACTAGTAGAGCTGGTCGAACATTCTGATTCATTAGATTTAACACGTTTGTTGTTAGCGTCCAAAGATTTTTGACCAATAATTTTTTTCGGACATTTTTCTTTTGTTTTCTAAAGAATCGTCTATATCCCCCTCAGCCACGGCATTTGACCGCCAACCTCCATGTCGCTTTAGCATCAATACATCCGTTCCAGAATCCGCTAATAAAGTTGCTGAAAATGAAAAAGTCTGAAACATTGGGAGATTCCGTACATGATAAATTTTCGGACAATATTTAGGAAGTTGATGCCGTCAATAGAGCCTTCGCTAATTACAAAGCTTCTTGCAACATTTGTTTTAGTGTTTGGAACGGTTATTTTAATTAAAGGCTCCGAAAGTTCGATATTATTCAACTTTAAATAATATGTAAGTTCTTCTCTGCGACATGCTCCAAAGATTTCCACAATAAGAATGACTTTGTCCAATAAATAGTTCTTATCGTCTGCTTCTTTGACAAATCCTTCTATTTGTTCCTTCGAAAAAACTTTCGATTTTTTGGGCTTATACCCCACCCCGTAGATTTCCTTTTCAAAAATGCGATTAGGTTTGTAAATGTCTTTATATCAACATTTTTATTTAAATAAATCGTTCGAAGCATTGAGTAAGTACTCCACAAAGTTGATGGCTTATATGCATCGGATAATCGTGAAAAATATGCCAAAACGACTTTTTCTGATAAGTTTTTACCTTTTTTTCTTCACACCACTTTTTGAATTTTTTGTATGTGCCCTCATAGAAACTCCTTGATTTTTGGGGGCAAGGTTCACCATTGCCTCATTTGGGGCATTTTCAATGCCTGAGTCTTCTAAATCACTCATTTTTTATTTAATATTTTCCGCAGCTTTTGCCAAAAAAACTCTTTCGATTTTTTTTTACAAGTGTCAATTTTTCTGGCATAAAAGGTGTAAATGAAACACAGGTAATAAAATGTTTGGTAAAATAAATTAAGTTTTTTATTATAAAACGACCGTAGAAAAAATATTGTATACCATTCGTTACGAAACAATGTCTTTTACTCACTCGGACGTGTGACAATAACTAAATTTGGGTATATCTGTTTTATTTGACTTAGTTTAAATACCTGAAACCGAGTAGTCGGGACCCATTTGATTTATTTCAATATTAACCGCTAGTATGTGAACCAGCCTATTCCCCCCTTTTCTATTTCGGTTCAGGTAGTATCTCTGCCAAGGTGCCCATGTTAGTGGTTCGCTGCAATTCGCCTATCTTCTTTTTGACGTTCCCGCCTTTTTGTGACATTGTTGATGGGTGACACTGTGTGATCTTACTTCCTCATCCGACTCTTGGGAGCGAAACAAGCTGAATCATCCTTGCGGGATATAGGATTTAAAGGTCATATTTTCGTGGTGTATTTTTGTCGTAAATTTTCCGTGGGCCACAGAGGAACCACCTAGGTGGGATTTGAGTTGTGTTTTCGCTGTTGGAGTCAAGTCGTCTGGTCACCAAGAGCTACAGGGGCTAAATTCTGTAGAAGCACCCCAAGATCGGTGTTGAACCCCTCAAATAGACCTTAGCGCCCTAGAAGCTTCGACTAGGATCTATTTTTTAGAACGAAGTCTTTCTATTTCCCTTCATCTTCTTCACTACGTTTCTGACGCCAGCTTATGAGCCGCTCTTTTTGAGCCACGCCCCATTTTAAAGAAGTTTTGTAGTCTGTTGGAGCAGACTTCTAAAGTTTCAAGATTATACAGCTAAGTGTAGTATTAGGTACTTACTAGCTCCACCTTGAATATAATAAAGCCATCCTTGGTTTTCTTTGTTTTAACTTTTGTTTACGTGGTGTCAGGTCGCACCATCAGAGCTAGCTCCACGACCATCTTGGCATTCTGTGGCAAAGCTGAAGGCGCTTGTTAAACCCCTCTATGCACACGTGCTCCACAGCTAGTTCTGCTCGTGTTCTCTGACTACCGCTTAATTTCTTTCTTTTATTTATTAATCTTATTGTTTTGTTTTTTTAATCTAATTAATCGAATTCTTTTTTTTTAATAATTTATTCAGCTACTACAGTTTTGCTTATTCAGCGGTGCTCATCAGAGCATCGCTGAAAAGTACCATCTTTTTTTTTGAATAAAATAAATAAAAAAAATTTTTTATTTTATTTTCTTTTTAATTTTTGATCAACAGAAAAACAACACTGTGCGCATTGCAATGCAAACACTGTATTATATTTATTATGAGCAGTTTTTCACTACTGTGTAGGTATATACATAATTTTGGTAGAAAAACTAACAATTGCCATTTACAGAATTGATTTTTTTCTTATATATACAAGTTTATTGACCGCGCGAGGTCTTTCAACTCACCGTTTTAACATGTGTAGAAAAAAAAACAGTTGCCGCAATAATATCGTTCGTAACATGGCAAGGTAGGATTGCGTAACTTTTACCATTTGATTCACACAATTACGATACTAATAGTTTTAAAGTGCCATAGGTTAATATTATGTTATATTTTCAATTCGCTACAGACCATTTCAAACTCCTGTAATGTTTGGGTATTGGATACAGCCTAGCCTCTATTGGAGCACGTTTTTTGGTACACTTATATTAATTTCTGTCTATATAATACCTAGGTAGATACCTATGTAGATATCTATAATTATGACAATTACTGTAGACTGAGATTGTTTAGTTTCTTGTATACACCGTACAAACTAATAAACTTGATTATGGAGTCATTTATATATTCTCCTTTATTTACCCAATTATGAAGAAATTAATTTTTATTCGTAGTGTGTCTATAATTACTGGAAAAGTGTTTATTTGCAGCGAAGCGCGGGGTCATATTGTTACTTTTGTTGTTACTGAATTCTCATATAATTATCTTCTTAATCAAAACATTTAAAAAGCGATGTGACTTTATATTATATTTGTGCCCCCTGTTCTCTTCGCCTCTGATTTTATAAGGAAAGAAACCTTACTTTGACTTTTCGTTAAGCTTATTAACGGCGACAGAGGTATATCAGATTACAACTTCTACCGATTTTTTCGAGCTTTTATAATCCTGGATTTGGTAAAAAGTTACACAGGTCCTTGCACTTGGTTTCTAATCCTGTTACCTTTTTCCTATGGATTCTTTAAAAAAGCTAATTCAGCACCGCCCAAGGGGTTTACCGTCCTTAGTAGAAAAATAAAGGAGTTGGTTTTTAATACTATTACGAAATTTTGAAGGTTTTTGCATGGAAACCATGTTAGAGAGAGGAAATGTTATTTTTACTAAAAGAATTTGTTGTTGGAGGTTTTCTTAGTATTACTCTGTTATACTTTATAGTGAATTTAAAGTCTGTTAAATATTTTGATACCAAGAAATAAAGTTTCGGTTCTATAGAATAAACCTGTCAGTTACCACTAAAATATTATAAACAATTAATTCCAAAAAGGATTTCGATCCATCAACGCCACACTTTAATTTAATATTATTTTAGTTTTTAAGCGCAAGAGCAGGGGCGGATAAGGGGGGCAATGGGTGCAATTGTCTCAACTTCTTACTGCTTACAAGAAATGACAAAAATCGTGATGAACTTATGGCGCCTGTCTATTTATTTTCATTGACTTAAAGTAAAGATTCTTAAAATTTACTTCTTGGAAGAATTTTTCGAGGAACGAATATGCCAGTTGGGTGGCCTGCAATCTCACGCCGGCGCCGTGCGAATTATTTTTATGGCCACATATTAAAAACCTGGTTTTCAAAACCCTTTGCGAAAATATAGAAGACTTACGGGCTAGAATTACACATAAATCTCAGGTGATGTAATTAACTGGCTAGATGGAATCGGGTTCCATCTGCAACAACATGGGGTGTATTCAAAAATCAAAATTTAAATCAAATTTATATTGTTAATTTAACAAAAAAAAAATAAATAAAATTAATATTCATATACTCCGGTACCAAAATAATTGGTACTTGGTAGTGACTTATTTTTACCGGGACGTGCAAGATGTAAGGGGATCGCCAATTCCAGAGGCGTGTCGTTTTAAACAATAATAATTCAAAGAATATATTATTTTTTTGTTTATTATTATAATATATTTACATTTACTATAATAAATATAATATTATGAATTAAGCTGAAAAATAAATTAAGCTTTTACATTTGGTGATCTAATGAAGTAATTAGAGAAACTAAATTACGCAGGTATAAAATCCAAAAAGAACAATAAATCAACGGTATATGTTATTTCTATAATGTTTTTATTATACTACACATAATAACAGAAACATATAATAGTGGATTAAGGGCAAAACCTAAACCTAAATTATAAATGTTTATAAATTTCTAACTATTGTTACCTAATGAACACTAATTGATAATAATTTGACAAATTATATTCCACGCCGACATTAAAAAGTGTTATAATGACAATACGTTAATTTTAAATTCATTATTACCATTACAGCGATTATTCACTATCTGAAGATGAAAACATTTCATTATTGTCGCTACTGCTGTCATCTGCAGGATTTATAATAATAGGTTCTACCATGACTTCAACGCGTACATCTAAGTCCCACTTTATTTTTTCTACGCCTTCGACATGTAATACGCACTTATGCCAATCTGCTGCTTGTACATTCGCTATTGCCGTTTTTAACAGTTCGTTAACATCTATTAATTTAAAAGTTTTATTTTCACGAGCCACGTCGCCTTTTATCTATGCCCATATAAGCTCGATTGGATTTAGTTTACAATGGTAAGGCGGTAAACGTAATATTGTAACACCTCGTTCACGAGCCATTTCATCCACTACATATTTCGTATATTTTTTTTTGTGAAGTCTTGCAAGATCCAGCAACTACACTTTTAGCATTTTTTCGCCAAATGCAATATTTTTTTCTTCGAACCAGTCAACAATCTTTCCTTTTCACCACGCAGAAGTTAGCAAAGCTTCCACCCGACGGCTGTGGTATGGTGCATTATCCATCACGATTACCGACCCACGTTCAATACGCGGTAAGATGGATTTAAACCAATCTTCAAACACTCCAGAGTTCATATCCTCATGATAATCACCGGTTTTACGAGATTCAAACATGTTTAACCCACCTTCATGAAAACCAGAATCACTCCCGATGTGGGTTATAATTAACCGACGACCTTTTCCTGAAGGAGCTTTCAATCCAGTGGACAGTCCATTGATAATGTTGAGATATTGCCAAATGTAATTCACAGTATGTCCTTCATTTAACCATGTCTCGTTCGTAAAGTAAATTCTTTTCCCTGCACAGCGATATTGTTGTATTTCTTCTAGATACTTCCTACGCTACAATACGATTTCTTCCTTTTCCACCAAAAGACTTATGCGATTTCGTTTTAAGAATCGAAAATTAATTCTCGTAATGTACACATTAGAACTCTTCGTGAAATTTTTTGCATATTTTCATCCCTTTCAATTTCGGCAGAAGTTTTTTTTTAAATTCGGAAGTTCATTTCGAAAAAAGAACGCATATACTTTCCGATGAATGGCTAACTTTGTTTGCTTATCAATAAAAATCTTTTGCCGTTCTCTTGTTTCCTTCTGATCGGACACTTTAGTATTCCTATTGTCCTTGATAGTTCTATAAACAATACGGCAAGATGTCTTAGTCAATGTGGCACAAAGTTCTGCTGCATCAGTGAATGATATTCCACTGTGTTTACTTAGAATTCCCTCATACACACTTTTTACCATTGTACGCTCCCCAGGTTTCAAATGACGTCGTTTTGTAACTTGTTGGTTACTATCCCTTGAAGAACTCTCCTTCAATATAACTACCCGTTTTAAAATATAGTAATTTTTAGTTTTTCTCGAAAAATCTGATGAAATAGCCTAAAAAACCTTAAAATCGTTTTTGAAGAAATAAAAAAAATTGCAAAATTGTCGATTTCACACAGCCACCACCATCACCACCACCACGCAAGAAGCTCAAGTTGTAGGTGAAAGGACATAAACATACTAATTGAACGTGCAGAATATGAAATGTGTAGGTGAAACTACTTGTAACAATTGGGGTGAAAACCCAATTGTAACAACCCCCCCCCAAGTTTCGTTACGGTTCCGATTTTGTAAAAAAATAATGAGAACATGTTTGGAAGTGCACGTCCCTCATTTAGTTTAAATTTGTCATTTTTAGGTTCTTTATTGTATGATGTTGTTTTTAAATTCGGTATTTATGAGATGACAATGACAATATTGTGTATCATACTCACGGACGAGGATGTAAATTTGTGGACGAGATGGCCTAAGCCGGCAAAGTAACTTTCTTGTATCGTTTTTTAATTTTTGCTCAGCAACTGAATAACATAATAGAATATGGCGTTTAGGGACCTACAATTGCGTTAAGAAAGTTGACGTTTTTATTCGATTCCAGAAAAATGTATTTTTCCTATGAATAAAAACTTAATGGACCGTGGGATAGTTTTGTGATTTTCTAATTTATTTCTCTATTTAAATATTTGAAACTTATATAACTGTTTTAATTTGTTTCCTCCGCAGATGATGTTGGGCGTGACAATTTTCTTCTTTCTTAATATCCTCAAACACATGATCATGCAAAATTTTAAATTCCCGTACGTCGTCTGAAAGTGCCTTGATATCTTCATTATTGATCTTTAATTGTAAATATACTGGGCATAGAATTAGGAAGAAATTAATTATTATGTAAATCATTACGCAATATTAATGTTTCGAGAAAAACCTTTACCTAGTTACTATTTCCCATTATTTAACCTCATACTGAATAAATTTTCTATTATTTACCAAACGATAATAATTAACACTGGAAGATAAATTGTGCGTGACACGTCGTCTAATGATTAAAAATGAAGAAATAGGAAGCCAGAGAGGCCCAGAAAATGAAATAAAACTGTTTTGGTAATATGTCAGAGCTCAGCATGTGGCCCTTAATATACGTATTCATATAAATTTTAGCATGGAGTAAGTTGTTTCTTTCGTTCTTTGGTACATATGGTAATTATTAGGCGGACGGTACCTTGTAATTTTTTTTTCTTGCGTCACTCAGTTGTAACCATAAATATAACCGTGTTTTAGTTTAATGTATTAACAAACATTAACAACAAAAAAATAAAAGGGTGAACAATATTGAACTTTGTAGAAATTGGACGGATTTGAAAAAACCATGAATCGGGTAATAGGTTCCAAAATGGAAAGTTTCATACACTTCACTATACTGACACACTCAGCAATATATTCTATGGTATCACCCACCATCTCCGTTATTCTAAATTCTAAATAGTGACAAGGTAAAATTATCAAATGCTTTTATGGCGTCGCTTTTTGTAATTTATGTTAAACTATAAAGGAGGATGTTTTTGCTTTTTTGACGGCTCCTCTCGCTATAAAAATAAATTAGTTTTGCATAATTATTTTTAATTCAGAGAAACTTAATAATTTGAGTTAACGCACCACTTTACAAAATATATAAAATTGAATGTATGTTTGTATTTATGTCAAAAATTACCGGACACTTCCTGCTTACGATGATTAAAGGGAAAAATAGAAAGTTCTATGCAAATATGGTAACAACCATTTAGAAATTTAAACAAACAAATTTAAAAATCACAAAATCATCCCTCAATCCCTTGAGGGATAATTAAACCAAAGGACATTGTTCTAACGGATTCTTCAATATTTCTTATTTACGATCTCTGAGGTTAATATTTAGGCAATATAACTAAAACCGAATTTCCAAAGGTTTTGATATTGAACCATTAAAGGAGTTAAAAGAGCTTAAATCTGCTTTCACGGTTTCTTTCAAGTTCTTGATTTAGGTTAGTTTAGGTTGGTTTTTAATTGGTTTTCAGCTTAAACAAAACAGGCGAAGGTATAATGAAATGTCTGGACATACCAGAAGTCTGCCACTCTAATCTAACCTTCGTAATCTCCACCCCTATACCTTTGCAATTCCTTGACTTCATGCACTATATAAGGATCTAACGAGGAGGTAATTGACTAACCTGAACTAACCAAAAAACAATATTAGTGATCATAGATTCCATAATTTTTTCGTAGGTTTCTTTTGCTACCGGGCTCGAATATTTCTTAAAGAAAATCTGAATTTGCATACTTTCATAGAAAAAAATCCTTTATTATTTCTCGTATACTGCAATTACTGTCACCTAAAGCAAAAAAGAGCCGGTATAACAAAATATAAGTATTATATTGTATTTTGAAAGATATTAACTTGTTATTCAGACCATGCATTTCACAAGTGGCTATTGAGTTACCATACAAGTGATATATTGAGAGGATTGCAATACAATTCGAATTTTATTTGACCTTTTCCCATTTTAATGAGTTTCTCTATCACGTTTTCTGTTTCGTGGGAGGGGCTCATTAGGATGTGAGCGATTATTGATAGCTAAATAAGTGTTACTTACAACATTCGTTTATCACGTAGAAATATCTGTAGGTATAGTAATTTGTAGGGAGTTTTGTTGTTGAACAAAAAAAACTTCATAAATAAAATAATAAAAGTTTATTTTTTATATAGTTTTCATAGATTTTTTTTTATATAAAAAAGCTCTGTACAGATTTCTGTACTATCACACTTGCGATAGAAAAAACATTAAAACTACCATCTATAAAATGTACAAAAATCTTAGCGTCAAAAAACATCTTTGAATGTGTTTGACCGCGCACAAATTTCATTGAGATCAAATTCTAGATCTGCCCGAAGTAAGAACCAAAAAATTTAATACTGACAACTGGTTATAGATACCGTCGAAATTTGTTAATTCCTTCATCGGACTTTTACAGTAAACAACTAATATCACAAAAAAAAAATAAAAAAAGATTAATCAAAGAGAAATCAAAATACTAACTTTCTTAATCAACAAAAAAAGAAAAATTACACATGATTATCACATTTTCGGCGGTTTTCTATGAAAATCGTCGAAATATTCGAGAGTTTAAGATCACAAAATTCATAATCACATCACTTTGTGACCCTAGATTCCCGATTGGTCGTCATAAACTCACAAAGCTCTTATTATTCTTATTGCTTTCCATAAAACTTTTGTCCTCAAATACTATGTCACTCAAATGTATATATAAAATATATGTTAAAACTTATTCTTGAAACAGCTTTCCTTACATATCATACAGAATAACACACAGATATTTTAAGATCACTTGGAAAAAAAATTGTTTGTTTGCAAAAATAAAATATTAAAATTAAAAAAAAAATTTAAAGAAAAATAAAATATTTATGTGAAAAAAAAATAAAACATTTATATGAAAAAAAATTAAAAAGGAAAATTAAATATTTAAATTTAAAAAGGAAAATAAAATATATCATTTAATATGATTGATTGTTCTTCAAACCTCTGTGGCAAACCTGTATCTCTCAACACATGATTAATAAACGAAACAATGATATACATATAACTAAAAACCATATCATTATAACAGACATGTACGATGATATCATGATATATTTATAACTTCCTATCACTGTGATAGAGTTTCAGTCTTTATTACTAGGTACACTGATTTTTGTAAACTCTCTAATATAGAGAAGATCTGTAGAGCTTCTTCAGAAGAAGCTGGTATTCTGAGCTTATCATTACTGCGCCCCCTCTAGTAATTTTTCTGTAACAAAAAAAAAATGATTAGTATATTTTATTCAATACATATGCAGTATAAATAACAAGGCATAATAAATAAATATTTGAAGAGACTGAAGAAAGTACTTACTTCAAAAATTGGGGCAGGAAGTTGTTCCAACCAGCCGTGCTTTGTTTAAGAGTGAGGTACACCTCGAACGTTGAAGGCGTGCTAGGATCACATCTGAAAGTGCTCAAGGTCTTATTGATTCCTTCTCCCTCGAAATTGATGAACAAGGTGCATCCCCTAAGACCGCACGGTTCATTGTCAGCCATCCTAAAGACGTCCTGCGCTATCCTGTGCGTGAGGCCGTTTGGTAACAATACTTCACCCACCATGAGGTGTGTGTTTTTCGCTTCTCGAAGTTCCGCTTCAAGTCGCTTGGACAGGGCTTCAATTAAAGCTGGTTCGTCAGAGTTTGGGTAATCGTAATCCCACTCTGCAACAAACAGAATTTGGTTAGTTAAAGAATACTTATGAAGCGTGTGAACAGATTAATTCGTGGTGTCATGGGCTTATAAATTATGCATTCAAATAAAATCGCCAATTTAAGTCAGGAAGTATCCGAGCAAATTTTATTCAGTTTTATCTCGGGACGAATTCAAGGATCACTCGGATATTATACTTTAAAATGCTACCACAATTTAAAAATGGCCTTCGCCGCGTAGAAAATATCTGCATAATTATTTAATAATTAATTAAATAATTATTAAACAAATTTAACCAACCAAAAATATGTGATAAGAATCCGTGTGTTGATTTTATAAATAGGCTTAAAAAAAATCGGGGTCACCGACTGTGATAAGGAAAAAAAACTCGCTATATAAGTATCCCAATTATTTTTATTAATAGAAAAGGAAACGCGATAAAAAGCAAAATTGATTGACACGTTGATTAAATCTGATGCAATCATTAAAAAAAAAATTATGCCCCTATCTACGTCATCTAACAAGAACTAAACATGGAGGTAGAAAAGAGAAATTGACAAAATGCAAATAAAAAAAAAAGAAAAGCTCAAAGTTGTCAATTCTCAATTGGAAAGCTTTTTTTTAATGTAGAAACCCGTGCAAAGTGAAACTAACCCGAACACAACGTTGCCAATAGCAGCACAAAGAATATTCCTTGAGTGAACTACCAAGTCAATTTAATAAGACCTGTTTTAAAAATTTTTATGTAATAAAAGTGAGGTTTTTCGAATTTTTACATGCAATTTCATTCAGAGATAAAACGATTTATTGCTATTCTGGTGAAAATGGCAAAGATATCAAATAAATAGTGCCTACATCTAATTTATTTAGAAAAAAAAAAGTAGAACCTAAGAATTAAGGAATAAACGAGCAATTAGGCAACAAGGCTCGCGGATCGCTCGCTGGCTGTTGCTAAGCGCACATAGGAAGGTCAGGCAGGGTCATATCGAGATCGGTTGGCTCATCAAGCTGATTACATAGAAATCGGGCAGATTTCAATAGAAATGCGGGGTTATACTTGAATGACATTGATTAATTTGATTAAAAAAATGCAAAAAAAAATCATTTTTATTTAACTTTGCTTTTTTTTCATGAATTAATGTATGTTGATAAAATGTTTGTAAATTTGTTTAAAAAATTATACTTTCTTTTGGTAAGAATTATGATTTTTATAATTAAATAACTAAAAAAAATTCTTATCTGTTTCTTAAATTTTAAAATTCACTTTAAAAATACTACACACAAAAAACCATCAGAAATAATTTTTCTTGAGGTTGATTTTACATTTACGGCAACATCAAAATAGTCAACCTACCTTCATCATTATTGTAGGTTTCGTTTGTAACAGGAAGAACTTCCATTTTCACTTAAAAAAAAAGAACTGATATATATCACAAAAAAATCTTTAGGCCAAAAGACCGGCTACCGGCTTTTTAAATGGCTCGATAAAACAAGTTGCTCGCTGTAAAGCTTCCACAAAACTGTTCCCGAGATCAGCTGTGTCCGCTATTTATAAATTCCACATCCCACTGTTTTTGCCGGCTTTTTCCTCCTCCGATCGTCGTTCTATCGCGTGTCACCGGCGCGAGAACGACAGAGACGTGGATACGATCCGCTCCACGTCGCCGCTCCAATCGATCGAAACACAACAAACCGGCTGCCGATGGGGCCTCGTGCGTTGTCGGCCTGTTCGGGACCGTGCCTACGTGATCTCGAGCTTGTTGTGTTGATCGCTAGCAGGCAAAACTAAAAAATAGATAATGATTATTTATCTTCTTTGTTCGTATTCTATGCGAGATGTTTTTTAATTAATCCAGGAGCGTTTATTATGCCCATGGAGTAGTCGTCTCTACGTGTTAAGGCTTGGTGTTTATGGAAAATAAGGGAACGTTTCTTTGTTCGGAGCATGAAGAAGTCAGCCAGGGCCAGAACAAAGGATTGAGCCGGGACAGCGGCTTTTTACTTTTGTTACATCATCACCGTTAACAGAAGAGTTTAATGGGGTCGTCTATGGATAATAATGACAAGTTAATATGGTCACTAATGGTTTCTAATTTATAATTAAGGAAATTTGAAATTACGAACGGGTAGACACGTATACGTGTAAACGTGTGTGTTTCGGTGTTTTCTAGAAGTGCTATAATTAGAGACGCGCGGGTTCAAGAATTGCAAACCTGTTTGTCTAATGAATTGTGAAATTATTGATAAGGATATTCATAATTATTATTTAGACATTAAAGTAGACTTGCTGGCACACGTTTTTTATTG
This sequence comes from Polydrusus tereticollis, assembly GCA_963920685.1. Lineage (NCBI taxonomy): Eukaryota > Metazoa > Arthropoda > Insecta > Coleoptera > Curculionidae > Polydrusus > Polydrusus tereticollis. The sequence continues at coordinate 4,664,255 of OY987333.1, read as the reverse complement.
CTTTTCTAAGAATCATCATAATATCATCTATCCATCAACAGTAAAGTAGATATCCTATTTGCGAACCATATACCTACCTACCTAGGATGATATTATGAAATGAATGTCAATGGTTCTGTAGACTTTTTAGATTTTTGTGGCCTAGTTGGATTTGGGGGTTAAGAAGCCATAAAACAATTCAGTGTGAAAACCTTTTGTATTGTTGAGGTGTAGCAAAAGTGATATGGTATCGCTGGCAAAGAGTAGACCATTTTCAAATGTTGGGTTGAGAGACGAAAAGCCAGATAAAAATAATGCCATTTGTTCATCGTACGTGGCTTAATAGTAAAAAGTGCCCAGTATCTCTAGTTTTGTCTATTAAGCTGACCATTTAAACAGAACGTAGCTTCATCTGAAAAACAAATTCTTTGGACAAATCTTGCGTTATTATCTGTTAGCTCAATCATTATTTTACAAGATTGGTCTCGCCTATCAGGATCATCGTCCAATAACTCTTGTACAAATACTGGTTTGTATATGGATGAAACTTCTCTTTTTGTAAAAATTTAGATACGGTGATTTGGTGAATATCGTAGTCCTGTCCAAGTTCTGTGCTTGAGCTATGAGAATCTTTCAGTAGTGATAATAATATGTTAATTTTTTCTCCTCGGATATACCAGGACGACCACTTTTAACGCTATCTTTAATAGTACGGGAAGTTCTCCACTTAGTTGCTACCCTAGACACTGTTGATTGGCCAATAGATGGGCGATTCGGGTATTTTTCATTAAACATATCACGGACTTCCCTATGACTTCTACTTTTATCTCCACAACCCCACATAATCAAAATTTCAATATACTCATCTTCGGCGAGGCGCATTTTGATAAAATATCAGCAGAGTAAAATTCAAATTTGATTAACATTTACTGTAATTTTTTGACGTCTTAAACTTAAATAAGAAATTGTCATAGTCAAAAGATTGTTAAGAACGTTGCTATGTCGAGAAACATTAAAGTGTTAATATCTCGTAAATGGCTGAAGATAAGTATAGGGCATGATTAATGAAAAATGTCTAGAATTGATTGTAGAATATAAAAATATAAAATATACGATGTTTCATTAAAAAAATTAAAGTTGACACATGTAGCACTTTTATAATCTACCCTGTACAACATCTTTAAAAAAAAATAAATTTGACGGGTCCGAGCGGGGTGGTTTTCCATATAAAGGGCTGATCCGTTTCTTTATCATAACCCTGTATATCATATCATATGCATTAGGGTTGCAGAAGATATCGTTTCTTCCTGTGTGTTAGAAATGCTAAAATTAGGAACAGATAAGGTTTTTATTGCTGGGTTTATACAAAGGTGAAAAACATGTTTGTTTAAATAAAAATCGTACGATGAGTCGACGATGTCGTGATGTCGAAATTTGATAAGATTATTAATTTATTGTATTTGTGAGTTAGACTTTGAGGCATCAAAAGATATATTTCTTCGTTTTTCCAACATTTTCTCAGATAAATAGGAATATGTATGCTAGAAGTAGATATCTGTAAAAGTATAATGACTATTTATTTAGTGCCTTATATTGTATGACGCCCATTTTTAAAAAAATATTAGGAAATATATTTTTTTGTTAAGTAAGTCGTTTTACCATAGTTATAATAAATTTATATGAAATATTATGAAATATTAAACATTTTATTCGTCATATCTACACAGTGCACGTTTGTTATTCCGAGGGTTTATCATTGCAGTTCAATGATACGTATGTAATGGCTGAAATATATTGGCATTGCGGATTCAACCAACAAAGAATAATCCAGAATCGCCAGCCAAAAGAATATAGGGTGATAGAAGAAACCCGACCGGGAACGTATAGAGTAGATCAAAATACCCCTAATTTGTCAGGAAAAAAAGTGCCCTTTAACGGAGATACAGCGCCCCAAAGGGGTACCCAGCGACTTACTTTTTCGGCTCTAACTTTTGAACAGACATGTATAATTTAATGACATTTTAATATTTTATATACACTGTTAAAAATTTCTGTACTAATTTTACAAAAAAAATGTTGTAAGTTTTTACGCACAACAGAGTAATAATAAAATTCAGTTTTGTAAATTTATTACATAATTTATTTCAACTCAATTTAGAAAAATTACAAAACAATTGTTGAAATTTACACTATCGGAAATTGACTTAGCAAAATTACAATACAAATATTGTAATTTTATCAAAGAAATTCTATTGAAAATGGTTGGTAATTGCAGTATGATGTATTGTAAATTTACCATACAATTCATTTCAAACAAGTTTAAAAAAATTACAACATATTTGTAGCATTTTTACTAAACATTTATCAGCGATTTGTTTAGCAAAATTACAATACATGTAAGAGAAATAAAAAATGTTGGTAGAATCACAATGCATCATACAATTTTCAAATTTGCGTTATGAAAATAGTAAACATATTTTTAAACTTTTAATGATTTTATAGTAATTTCAACATTTTTTCGGAATTTCGCAAAATAAGTATTGTAAATTAAATTACAAACCGTTTTTGTAAATTTTAAAACCTTTTTGTTGGAAATTAAGCAACGGTTTGAACAAATTACAATAGAGTAAAGTAGCCGTATGTGGAATACGGCCTAAATGTGGAATACCCCCTTTGCGGCAATACTAATATCGCCATCTATCTTCCAATAGCCTAATCAGAACCTATTTCTATTATGATTCACCCCTACCAACACAACGGAGCATTTCGCCGCTGTCGCTTGCCAGTATTGGTTTGAACACGACTTGTCACGGTTGCGATATTTATGCACGTGTTTAAATAAACATCTATTGCGACTACATTTTTAATTGTTTTTAAAAGGTTGATGTATTAGTGTAAAGGTAAGTAGTGGATGATTGTGAAATGTGTTAAATATTTTATTATTATTTTGTTTTTAAGGTTTCACAAACATTTTTTATAAATATTTAAAAGGCCGGTATTGTGGAATACTAAGTAGTGCCTAAATGTGGAATATTCCACATAAGAGGCTTCTTTATAAATATTTTTCCTATTTCAGAAAATATGATGGGGGCACTGAAGACATTCTATAATGAAGAAATTAGAATGTTCTTGAGAACAAATCAACGTGCTGTCACTCACTTCGATGTCTGCGAACTTTTTGGTCGGGCTTACTTAAAAGTTCATTTCGCCGAACGAGCTGTTAAGGGTTTTGCTGTTACAGGGATTTATCCGCCTAGAAGGGATGTTTTTACTGATGAAGATTTTTTGGCAGCGTCACATCATGATGATCTAGTTCAAGAACAACCGCTTGCAGACCTTAATCGCGAAAATAGAGAAGAGACGCAATGTTTACCCATGTTAGTTAACCCAGAAGACATTGTTCCGGTACCCACCATGAAGAAAAAAATAGGAACCAGGGGTAGAAAACCAGGAAAGGCAAAAATAATAACTTCTACACCAAATAAAGAAGAATTAGAGAAGTCTATAAATTCAGAAATGGAAAAACGGGAAATGGCCAAGAAAAAAGTTTTTGATTCAGAACCAGGATGCAGTGGCATGCAAAATAAACGAAAACATCAAAAGAAGCTGAAAATTCCTGCTAAACGTCAAAAAAGAGGTTTATCCTCATCAAGCTCAGAATCTAACAAAAGTATGTCCTTGCAAAATTCTTCAGGCGATGAAGAACACTTTCCGGCAGAAACGTGCCCTGATGACGCAATTTGTCTCTTTTGTGAAGAAATATTTTCCACTGATACTCGCGGAGAAATATGGGTTATGTGTGCCATGTGCAACTGCTGGGCACACGAAGAATGTGCAGGTGCCGAAAAAGACCCATACATCTGCGATTTTTGCTCGTAGTTATTTTGTTCTGTTATTTTATTCTTTTGCTTACTTAGTTTTATGGTCATTTATTGTTTTGTTTTTCCTATTTTATAATACCCTAAAATAAATGTATGTTATGGTCCAATAGTCTTTTGCGTTATTTGAAAAAAAATATTTTAATATCGAATCTATTATTAAACCTATTCCGCATTAGCGTATCTTGGTATTCCACATTACCCACCCATTTTTCAACTAGAAAAAAACTGCAATTTTTTTTTAAAAGTTGTTTTTCATACATAGTTTTTTTTTATGATTTTTATTATTTCTGTTTTTTATTTATAACACTTCACGCTATCTATATTCCAAGATGTGAATAATAATGTTAATGTTTTCATTTTTATTTTTCCAAAAAACAAAACAGTATTCCACATACGGCTACTTTACTCTACGTGTAAGAGAAATACAAATTTTTTGTAGAATTACAATGAATTATGAAATTTTGAAATTTGCGTTATGAAAATAATAAAAATATTTGTAAACTTTTAATGATTTCCTAGTAATTTGAGTTCCAACATTTTTTCGTAATTGCACGAAAAAAGTATTGTAAATCAAATTACAAACCGTTTTTGTAAATTTTAAAACCTTTTTATTGGAAATTCACCAACGGTTTGGGAAAATTACAATACGCGTAGGGTTACTACATAAAGATTCCAAAATTATCATTAAAGTAGGTACGTTTCTTCACATGTCTTGGAATATTACACGAATTGTATTATATTTTGTATTAGCACACATTGATTTGTAACTTTCCTCATTGTTTGTTTTGTAAAACAATTGTAATTTTACAAAAATTTTTTAACAGTGTAGGCTATAAAGCTGTTGGATCAAAATTTTGACAGATGTCATTTTACAGAGCTGAAAACTGATTTTTTAACAACGCTGATGATTCCTCTTTAAAAAATGTATTCTACATTAGTTTCATAAAATTATCTGTTTTCGAAGAAAATACATTTTTTTATAACACGTTTAAGCATTTAGTTTCGAAATTTGTTTAATAATCAAGTTTATTAACATAAGTTATTTAAGAACAGTAACTAATAATTCGCATTAAAATATTAAAATTCATTATTACATCTCATCAATTCTCACATGCATCTATCTAACTTATTGACAAGCATTCGGAAATTGTGTCCAATAAGATGATTCCCAATAATACCCGCCTACATGTTAACCATGAAGCTTTGTTGCTGCTTTGTCTGTACTGTTGCATGAAAATTTTCTTCATGCCAGATATGCAAATTATGGCAATTTATTACTCCATCTCGGGTGAAACCGGCTTTGTCCGTGGACAAAACAATACTGGTAAAATTATAATTTTGCCTTAATGATTGAGAAAAACAATTTGCGTAGTTGACTCTTGCAGGATAATCAGCGAAAGGCATGGCATGTACCTTTAGGACGTGATAAGGATGTAGCAGTTGTTCTCGAAGGGTCTAATGAACAACACACCTTGTCGCATGAACTTGGACCGACAATTTTCTTACTTTATCACAATAAATTATTTTGGCCCCCACATAATTGCCGAGTGCTTGTGCATAAATTAGATGCATGTCAGCATATATTCACTATAGGAATAATCCTCTATTACTTAAGTTTTACTCAATTAGTCAGACAGTTTAGAAAAGTCTTGTCAATAACACATGTTAACGAAATAAAAAAGACCTGTAAACTGTAAACCTTCAATTTATATATTTACTTTTTTTTGTGTGTATAACAAATCTGATACTGGCTACTTACTTTTGATGCATTCATTTTTTTAAAATCAATTTTATCGTTTTATCAAATTTAATCGGCTAAATACCGGTCTGTCGTCGCAATTACCTAGTTTTAGTCTTTAAAACTTTTAATTTATAAATTGTTAAAAACAATAATAGTCAATTTTGACGAAATGGGATTTTTTGCTAGTGTTAATTTATAAACTCAAAGTTTTAAACAGAAAACTGTTCGTAATTGTTCTCCACAGGCCAATATTTTGCCGACTGTTGGATAAAACAAAGTATTGATTTAAAAAAAATTAAACGGCTAAGGCGTCACTAGCCTTAAAGCGGCTCGTTTACCACCAAAAATACCATGTTTAGAACGTAAATGTTCCAGAATTATATTTACTAATCAAAACCACCTATCTAATGCTCCTTAACATCCTTTTTTTTACGTTAACTACATAACGAAAATGGTACGTTCGTTATAACTAATGCAAGATACGTAAGAGAGCTGTTTAAATTACATGATCAAGATGTAATTTTTTTAACGTAGCAGCGATTTTGTTGATTTGAAGGACATATAACGGGTATAAAAAGTAGAAGGCGCTGTTATTGACACAAAATAAATAACGTAGCAATGAAACGAGAAAACATAAATATATCATATTTAAGATGTTTTTTTGCTTAGTGATACGTACCGGACACCCTGTAAAAAAGAAAAGGCGAAAAAAAGATGTCTGCTTCTTTACGTTACTTCATTAAATTTAAAAAGAAAAAACAGCGATAGAATATTATTAACAGACAATGAGAATAAAGACAAAATAATTTTGTCAATGTTTATTGACCAGAGAAGTAGCAATAATCGATTAAGGTATTGGCATCATATCTAAGATGCTACCTAGTGATATCAGCATTTATTATTTCGTCACTTACTTTGATAAAAAGTTAAAAATATGTTTACTACAAAATTGCAAGTGACGTAAAACTGATATTATTTTTTTATCATTGTGAACAACTTTAGAGACATTCCGGCATTTTCTCCACAACACAGAATACAACTTTCAACAATACCGCGTCAGATAAAGTTTAGGGTGCAGGGTGCAGGTAGCCAATTAGGGGCTCATCAAATATTGAGGGATATCTATCACCAGCCACCGAAATCTTTTTAGTAACCCCTCTTTGTTGGGAGTCACGTTAGTCACGTAGACCAACTTGGGAAACCTTTTTCTTCTTTGGCCTGCATATTATCTGTAGTTTGGCAGATTTATATTTATGGAGAACTATAGGTTTGAAAAGTATTAAGATACAGGGTTATTTTTTTAAAACTTAATATAGGCTAACTTTTTTATTTGAAGAGATATACCTATAGTTCCTAATGCAAAGTTTTAGGAATTAGTTCAACTAAAGGCCAATTGTATAGGTTTCGTTTAATCTAGAGTTTAAACCCAAGTTTAATCATAGGTATAAGCTAAAGTTTAAACCAAAACTTGCAACTTGTTCCTTGTATACTTTCTGGTTAACATTATAGAAGCTAACTTCACTTCATATATATTTGTCAATACTTATTTCCACTTTTGACAGTTGACAGTCTCACTTATTTCTAACCTTGGATTTTTCTAGTGTTTTAAGAAACGTTTTTAAAGTTTTTCTCAGTTACTTTGTTTTACGTTATGTATGTTGTTTTCCATAAAGTCCCCAGAACAACTAATTTTTCAGGCCGAGAAATAGAACTTTTGATAAGGGTTGTTAAGCATTATCAGCAAGTAATTGAATAAAAAAAAGTGATGTAACTACCTGGAGGGGAAAAAAGAGGCCTGGAACAAACTTTCGAAGGATTTTAATAAAAACCCTATATGTAATGGAAAGAGAACTGCAAAGGCCCTCAAAGGAAAAGGGGAAAATGAAAAAAAAAAATACCAAATATGAGAAAATTCATCAAGAACTTCAGAAATGTCCATTTTTTTCAATTTACAACTAGGTACTAGCACAACACCACAGAACTCAACACAAAACTTAACGAGAGTACTTAGCATAAAAATGGCAAAAACTAAAAACACTTAAAATTATTAAAAGGCGAAAAGAAAACAAAAAAAAATGTCAAATCATATGACTTTTCCGTCTGCGCGTGCGTTTAAACGAGCTTGAAGTTTAACTGGTGTTCACTCTGCCAGTTGATAGTTAAACTCCAGATGGTCGTTACAGTTGGGTATACAAAGGACATCCGACACGAAACTACCGTTTAACCGTAGCTTGCAGTTTAAACGAAACCTATAGAACTGGCCCTAAAAAAAATATACGAAAAAAATAAACGAGCTTTTGCCAGATTGGGCGCCAAAAAAAAACTTATTTTCTTAAATGGCAACACAGCAGTTTTTTGACAAATTCTATAATACATCTTGAGACTCTAGATAAAACATAAATAATGCAAGTTTTTGATTAGAGTGGCGGTTTATAATTGTTTATCGGAAAAATTAGGCTATGAATTGTATTGTTTGTCCCTGCTGTTACAGTTGTGTAGTCTTGGATTAAAATGGATCGTATTACACCTCAAGAGAAAATTGGAATTAATTTTTTTGCGTGTTGGTGGATTATGTTTACGAGAAGCATGCACTGAATTCCATGTTAGGCATCCCGAAAAACCCAGAATTTTTAAGACAAAATTTGGTCAAGTTGAAAGTTACTGGAAGTGTGCGTCCAAGGATTTGACAAAGAAATAAAAATACTGTGGTACAAGAAAATATTCCATCCCTATAAAATGATGAGTATACAGTATACAGCAACTTCACGACGATAATTATGATAGGCGAATGGAATTTTGCGATTGGTTTTTGGAGAAAGAACGGCAATAACCATGTATTCATTAGGGATTTTATTTTTATTTAAACGGTTTGGTAAACTGGCAAAATTACTGATAATAATCCTTGTTGGGCTAAAGATAGACGGGGCCAGACCAATCCTTAAGTTAATCTTTGGTGTGGCATATTTAACAACAGATATATAACAAGGAAATCAGTTTGAACATTTAATGAAAAAATAAATGTTAAGGAATTATTTTAAAAAATTAAATTATTGTTACTATTGTTACGCTTTCAATGTTTTTTCAAATAGTACACAATCTGGCAACAACGCGTTTATTTTTACCACATATTTTTCTTAGTTGGACTAATTCCTAAAACTTTGCTTTGGGAACTGTAGGTTTATGTAGAGTGTCACCTATAAAATTGAGTTTTTAAACGCCAGTCCCGCGGTCTAGCACGGGTGACATTCTTTATATTTGGTTATCATTTATATCAAAAAATCAACCTTTCTTATCATCATGCCATGTTTGAGCAAATATTACATTACTGAATATAAGCCGTGTTATACTAATAATCATACATCACGTGGATCACGTTGATCCCTAGATATATACAATATACATGTTGTATATTATGTACTTATATATGGCATATTTGTGGTTGATATCAGGTGATCTACACAGCGTTTTCTAGAAACAAGTCAGACTATAATACTCGTTGCCGGCTGCCGTCGACTATGAGTCTGTCGTATTAAAAGTCACGATATTTCACAGAATTTAAATCACCTTCAACTTGGTTGTTTGTTGCATCAGATTTTTATGGGGTTCTCAATGCAATTTTTATGATCGCTATTACTATAGGTAAAAATATGCAAAAACAAAAATTAATTTTACACTTATTGCTTTTCACATTTGCAATAAAAATAATACCGTTTATGCTCGTACCGACCAAAACAGTGGTTTTCTGTAGAACTTTTATAATTTTTCATCGATTTTGATTATTTTTTCCGGTCTATTGCAAAGCATTTATTAGAATTATACCGTACGAACAAAAATTTTTTTCATCCAAGAGAGCTTGGACTGAAAAACGTAGGGCTTGCTTAGATCACAATCAACCATTCCAGAACATATGATTTTGACATGAAGTATAACCACAAAATTGTAAATAGTTTACAATTTTGTGGTATAACCTAAACTTGTCACTTTGTTCCCCAGCAAATATGGCAATTGTCAAATTGACCATTTTCAAACACGTGGCTTTGGCAGGTCGGCCATTTTGCCTGGGGGCAAACAAAGGTTCATGACCGTTTATGCTAATGGCTTATTAGACTTAAATATATATTGTGATATTGATCCTTATCTGCTCGGAGACTGATTTTGGAAATTTAATGTCTGCCTGAAGTAGCAAGGATGGACTTGATAAACTATACCTTATATTAACATTATGAAGGCGTACAAAGGCTTGCAAGCATTCAAATTTTATGAAGGAAGTAAATTCCAATGCTTATGTTGTAGTCGGCAAGGTAAGATTAAGCTTTAATAAAGTTTGGGTTTTGGATATAACTCTGTTACCATTTCATTGGGGCTTGTAAGGTTTGGGTTTTGGATAACTCTGTTACCATTTTATTGGGGCTTGCTTGTAAGGTTTGGGTTTTGAATAACTCTGTTACCATTTCATTGGGGCTTATAAGGTTTGGGTTTTGGATAACTCTGTTACTATTTCATTGGGGCCTAAACCCACAATAACAATTTAACAAATTAAAATGTTATATAAAATCAAGTTTATCATAGGGCAAAGAAATATTTGTTAGACGAGTGGCAAGCTTTCGATGCCAGAAAATTGTTCACTCTTTCCTTGTACTACCTCATTGGTAGATCCTGTACTGTCGTAGAGAGAGATACATTCATAAATAAATAAAAATATCACAATACTTAAGTAGATGGAGCTTTTATTTATTTCACATTATTTTAACCACTTCTCCAAACTATAATATATTCTAACAGTACTATTTTTACAGTCTTCGAAAAGTTTGCATAAATCATTCATACTCAATTCACTCTGTGTGGCAACAGTTTTCATCTTCGTCAGGTGCTTCAATTTGCTGTTCTATTTACAAGAATACATTACTTAACCCTTTCAGCCATAATTTTTTTCCAGCTACTGGAAAATTCTGCAATTTGGAATATAAAAACTACTATTTCTTTGTAAACTTTTGACATAGTTTTTATTTCGATATGTCACATGTCACCTGACTTATGACATGCCCATTCTGATGAACATTGTGACTGAGGGCGAAATGGAAAAAATCAGTTGCTTACAAACATTTATTTAAAAAAATCATAAAAACAGTAGTCAGAAAAGAACATTAGGTTTATATAACAATAAGTTTAGTTTGTGTGAAAATTTAAAAAACAGTTACGGCCGCTTACGAAACACAAGTGCACATTACATTTTACGCAAAAAGTGTGCTGTGCGATTCTCCTTTACAATTCTCCATTTTGCAACTCTCTTCACGTTCTAAATTATGGTTTTTTGATAGAGCCGTTATGTTCTCTTCAACCAACGCATCAAAAATAGTTTCCTCTATTTTGTCAACCTCGTCAAGGGTGTTATTGTCACTAGCTTCGAAGTCGCTGAGATCTGCTATATTGTTTGCTTCATTGTCATCCGATAAAGCCAATATTATTGAGTCATCGTCTTTCGTAAGGTATTCTAGAGGCTGCTCGTCAGTCAAGGTCTTTCCCATTTTTTTTTTTGTTTACTAGTTGATGGCAAATCGTCTATTTCATCAGGTTCTGCAAAAAAAAAATACATCGGTATTTTTTATGCACCCAAGTCATTTTGTCCATCGAGGTGGACATAGAAATTCAAACTATTTTTTTAAGTCTTTCAAATAAAATTGTTCGTTATATAACATAGGCACAATAAAGCAATGCTATTTAATAAACCAATAATTATTTGCACAATTTCAAAGTTTTATTCAATAAAAATCGATTTCACAACACACGCCTGTTTACCACCGGTCAAAACTCTCCTAATCGTGCTCTGCCGTATGTTTACTATAAATTGACCAAAGCGCTAATAGATGGTTCGGTATGTTTCCAATGCTTTTTTTATGGATGTTCCTAGGCATGGACACAATGACTTGAGCGATACTATTGCTTATTTTTTTAATAGCTTGTATTGAAAATCAATGTCCATCATAGTGGACGCAATGACTGAAAGGGTCTACTTCATAATACAATAATTAATCCTAATACTATACCTACTATGTTTACAATAATACACCTATCTGATACTTTGCTCGTTTGTATTTCTGCACGCTCTCATTATCTTCCTTTGGAAGAAAGTGTCCCATATTTTAATAAGGGATCCAGTCAGGGTTGTCTTTGTTTGCTAATTCTGCTGGAGCTCCTAGAAATGTTTACATGAGATCATTTCATTAGGTCGCTATACATAAAATAAAATATTACCACTTATAAAATGTCTGGAGCAAATTATTCCATACATTCGTTGGCTATTACTTAAAAGGCCCCTTTTTGAAGCTCTTATTTACATTTCACGTCGTTCTTATGAGAGTCGATTAGGGTTTTCTGTAGCATTTTGAAGAACTGCAGGAATACCAAAGGATCGCATATTGTCCCTATTTCCCCTCAACCACTGAACAAAAGGACGGAATTTTATTTAGGGCACTTTAATTATTAACACAACGAACACAGATTTTAAATTTCAAAGCAAACTGCAAAGGAAACTTGAATTTATAACCCAAACGCTTGTGTTTATTTACTTTGTTGCCCTCCAAGCAAAATGGCCGCCGACTATCTGACGTCATATGGAAATGATCAATGGTAATTTCATGGCTTTGACATAAGGTCTAACCTAAATTCGTCAACTTTGGCCCCCAGCGACGTCATCCTAGAATGGTCAATTATAAGGGGCCGATATATCTAACCAAATCTAGATTAAAATTGTGTTATATTCATATTATCACAATCTTGACTCAGGCTCAAGAGTCGAAAATTACTTAAAAAGCAAGAATCATCAATAAAAAAGGGCGTGGCGCTAGAGATGTGAGAGGAGAATATTCTCTGTAAGAAAAATCTCCCGAGAATATTCTCTAGAGAACTTTTTCTACATAATCTACTCTGAAAAATTTTGCAATGATTTTAAAAATTTTGAACTTCTCTAACCTTTTCTATAACTCTAAATGAGTAAATGAGGCTCAGTTTAAACCGTCTATAAGTATGATAACATGGAGCAAAATAAATTAGAGGGTATCACAAAACCAAAAAAGTAACGTTTCGAAATATTTTAATACAAAAATGTAATGTAATGTGAAAATTTTATTTCTTTTTATTACCATTTCTAGCGATTTTCTTACCATTCTTAGAAAATTCTCTAACTTGAGAATATTCTCCAAAAGATTATTACCGAGAATTTTACATCTCTACGTGGCGCCCAAAAAATTTTTGCCTGCGGCGCCCTTTTTTTATACCCAATTATCCCCTCTCCATGACTGAGAGCTGTATACGCGCCTGGCGTAAGTAATTAATAGTTTCGGTGAGTGTATGGGCGGTTGCACCGTCCTGTTGAAAATAACCAAAACGTAGTTCATCATCAATGCTCCAAAAATGGATTCAAAATATTGTCCCTATACGGCTGTGTCATGGAAGAAAATAGAACCAACTTCGGAAAACAGCCAACCAGACACCAATTTTTGGAGGGTGCAATGTGGATTATAAAAAAAAATTAGGATTTTCACTACTCCACATGCCCGTATTCTGAGAATTCACATAACCGGTGAGGTGGAACCACGCTTCATGAGAAGAAAATGTCAGCTCTAATAATTCATTTATTTCCAATAAACCACTAACAGTAATTCCTGCGTCTTTCAAAATCTGCAGCTCTTGGCATACTTGCACTTATAGTAAAACATTTAACTGTTTTTTAATAATAGTCCTGCATGTTTCATAAGATCTTCCCACTTCTTTAGGCAGGCGTCTTATAGATTATGCATTATTTCACGAACGTTTGCAACAAGTTCTTACAGATGGTCGTCCAGCTCCTTTTTTTATGTTGCAATGGTAAAAATCCGTAAAAGCGAAAATCGTCCATGCACCAACGCTGACTGTATTGCCACTTACCATTTACTCTAACCCCTTTTCGAAAATACGTGAAACCCATTGTGTGAATTATTCAAGAAATTGGATAAATTTGCGATGAATCAAATTACTTGTAACGACTATTATTAAAGATGACGGAATAACTGATTGGTTGATATTGCTGATATTTGCTGACACCCAACAGGTATTAAGGTTTACCGCTAAGCAGTACGGCCCTAGATGCAAAGCACACTTTGATGATAATAATTTTTGTTCGCATGGTAGCATATTCTCTTCTGTGCAATTTCTTTAGTTTCTTTTCCAAAATGGGTCAATTTGGTTAGTAACAAATTTTTGTTATTTTTTAATAATTGTGTCAAGGAATTATTATACCGGTAAGCGGTAAGGTAAACGTGCCTAATTACGCAACTATACCACATTTTATCACTAAATACATTTTGTGTATGTGTATCTTTATTGTACTAATCCGAAACGCCCGATAAACGAATTAATCATTTAATGAACTTGAAAATGCCAAGCCAATTGCTTTGTACAGATCGTTGAATTTCGGATAATGTAGGAAAACCGCATCTTCTGGATAGGATCAATAATAATGATTTCTCATTATACATAATACACAAACTACCTATTATGTATAAAATGAAAAACACATTATAATTTATTAATTTATGCAGTTTAAAACAAGCGGCATAAAGTGGTGTGATAGGTAGCAATAATTATTGTTGGAATCGAATTGTAATGGAAATGACTCATTCGGTATGGATGGCAAAAATTACATTGTTGCATCAGATTCACTGTTTTTATTTTAATTTAATTAAAAACGTATATTTAATAATAGATATTTATACAAGAAATTACGAAATAAGGGTCTATTAGGCACGCGCCGTAAAAATTGTCCTACGAGGCGAAGCCGAGTTTGACAACACGTCAGAGTGACTAAAAGACATTGTTTCGTAACGAACGGTATATACTAGTATATTAAAGTACATGTTTTATAAAGCATCATCTTATAGCACGCGTCCATGTTAAAAAACGAGCCGCTTGCGGCGAGTTTTTTAACGGGACAAGTGCTCTAACTGCTTTATAAAACACGTACTTTATACTATTTTTTCTATTTTGTATTTTTTTCAATAAGAAAATACATATTTAAAAAGAAAATCAACCCTTCAAATTTTGTAAATTTGTGTGTCTAAATTCTATGTTGGTAATACTCTAAATTTTTTTTTATCATAGTAGCCTTGACAATAAATAATATTTTCTTTGTGTCATTGTCACGAAATTTGTGATTTAATATTTCATAGAGTTGTTCATAATTATAATTAAAAAAATATGGAGCATGATAATCTAAGTTTAACTCCCCCTGAGTTAAGGGATATTGCTAATAAAACGATAAATCAACTTTTACCAGAGAAATCCCGAAAACTTTCTTTTCTCATGGATAACAATAACATGAAACGTCAGACGTCAACAGAATAAAACATTTAAATATAACCAATGCCAACTTTTAAAAAATAAAATTCGGAGTTCGAAATGGATATATTTCGAACTCGCTAGCGCGTTCGTAATATCTATTTTTCGAGACAAAATTAGAAAAAATATTTTTTCTACGGGCGTTTTATAATAAAATACTTAATTTATTTTACCAAACATTTTATTACCTGTATTTCATTTACACCTTTCATGTCAAAAAAAATTGACACTTGTCAAAAAAGAATTCGAAAGAATTTTTTTGTCAAAAACTGCGGCAAACATTAAGCAAGAAATTAGTGATTTAGAAGACTCAGACATTAAAAATGCCGCAAATGAGGCAATGGTGAACCTTGTTCCCCAAAAATCAAGGTGTTTGTATGAGGGCACATACGAAAAATTCAAAAACTGGTGTGAAGAAAAAAAGGTAAAAAACTTATCGGAAAAAGTCGTTTTGGCATATTTTTCACGATTACCCGATGCCATAAGCCATCAACTTTGTGAAGTACTTACTCAATGCTTCGAGCGATGGTTTATTTAAATAAAAATGTTGATATAAAGGCCTTTACAAACCTAATCACATTTTTGAAAAGGAAAACTACGGGGTATAAGCCCAAAAAGTCGAAAGTATTTTCCAAGGAACAAATATAAAGATTTGTCAAAGAAGTAGACGATATAAGAACTATTTATTGGACAAAGTCATTCTTATTGTGGGAATCTCGGGAGCATGTCGCAGAGAAGAACTCACATATTTAAAGATGAATAATATCGAAATTTCGGAGCCTTTAATTAAAAGAACCATTGCAAATACTAAAACAAATGTTGCAAGAACCTTTCTAATTAGCGAAGGCTCTATTGACGGCCTCAACTTCTTGAATATTTTCCGAAAGTACGCCCAATTACGTCCAGCACACATAACCCATGAAAGATTTCTTATCACGTACAGAAATATACAATACAATACCATTGGAGCAACATCAAAGAAAATTGCTGAGTTCTTTGGGCTCCCAAAGGCAAATGAATATACAGGCCACTGCTTTTGAGGATTTTCAGCAACTTTTTAGCGGACTCTGGAGCGGATATATTGATGCTAAAGCGACATGAAGGTTGGCGGTCAAATGCCGTGGCTAAGGAGTATAAAGACGATTCTTTAGAAAACAAAAGAAAAATTTCCGAAAAAATTCTTGCTGAAAAATCTTTGGACGCTAACAACAAACGTGTCAAGTCTAACGAATCAGAATGTTCTGCCAGCTCTACTAGTGGCATGGGTTTAATTGATATTGCTGTTGCAGATTCATTTTTTATTTCTAGTTCAAATTCCTTATATATTTTACAAAGAGAAATATCTCAACGTACTGTTTAAGGTTACCTTAGCATTAATTTTAATAATATAAGTAACTGTACTTTTAATATTTATAATAAATAGGTACAATTATAGTCTGTGTTTAAGTTTTAATTGTAAATAATAACTTTTAGGCACAGCGTGCTTAAAAAACTTATAAGCACGCTGTGACTAAAAGGAGGTTATTTAAGAATAAAAACGACAATCAAAAAGGGATTATTATAAAACGTCAGTAGAAAAAATAAATTTCGTACTTTCTACTAAAGCGTTTTGCGGGAAAATTAAAAGAATCAAAAACTTTCAAATCAAAAGTTATTTCGCAAAATTTCAACCGTCCAAAAAGTTCTAACGTAAAAAAAAATGTCAAATTATTCAAACGTTAAATCATTATAGGTATGACTTATTGATTACAAATCTTCATCGCATGCCACAAGTATATTATATGAGTCAACATTTTAATTTGATCACTCAACCCTCGCGTTTTTTTAGGGGGCACAAATGTACACAACTGGAGTAATGAATTATGAAAATGGCTGTCGTACTAACTGCCATTTATATTTCAAGGAATCAAGGACGGTAAGGGGATTTTCGTAACTACCCCAGTTGACGTCATATTGACGTACAAGAAAGGTAAAAATGATGTCACGTTTGCAGTTTCTCCAAACAACTTTAGAGCTTTTTTAACAGGTACTTTTGGAAGATCGCAATATCCTAGTAATGTTCTTCATAACACCCTTGCATTTTTTAAATAAATAAATCTAATTTTCTTCGATCCTTAGGAAGTTCAAGCAGTAACCTTAAAACAATAAATCAATCATATAGCCTGATTCACGCAAATATGGCATAAAATGATCCTAAGATTTGTACTAGTGCTAGGAATCAAACTCGAATAATTCGACTATTCGAATATTCAAATACTCAAATACCGAATATTTTTCTTTAAAATTATTTAATGTTTAAATATCACAGCAAGTATTCAAATATTTCAATAATATATGAATATTCGAAATCAAATATCTAAATATTAGAAATCGAATATTTGAATATTCGAAACCGAATATTTGAGTACTCATAGATGATATTCGAATATTGAATAAATTGAATATTTGAATAATAAATAAAGTGAGTACCCGAATACTTAAATTTCAAAAATTCCGAGCACTAATTTGTACCCATTTTCAAATAACACAACTGTATTTATATACAGGCTAAAGAGGTTTAAACATTAACGCCTATTGGTATATCTGAAAATTGTTTTATTTATTTTATAGTTATATTAAGGTTACGTCATGCTCACGTCGTTTATTGATGACCTGCTGACAGTAAAGAAAATTCACCTTTTGTTGATATGTCAACATCTCCACTTGTTACTGGGACCCGTTAAACCTTCTGTGATATTCCACCGTGCGATGATTTTTTTTTAATTAAAGTCTAACAATTTTAATTTAAAATATGAAATCTTGTTATAGTTTTTCTACCGGCCAAATAAATTTAAACAATGACTCATCCACGCCGGGCGATGAATCAAAATTATTAAGACATAATA
This sequence comes from Polydrusus tereticollis, assembly GCA_963920685.1. NCBI lineage: Eukaryota > Metazoa > Arthropoda > Insecta > Coleoptera > Curculionidae > Polydrusus > Polydrusus tereticollis. The sequence continues at coordinate 4,646,397 of OY987333.1, read as the reverse complement.
CTTGAAGAATTAGGTCAAAATTAGCTTGAAATTAATTAGGTGTATCAGTTTTCCTAACAAAAAAGACAATGGCTGTTTTTTTTTTTTAATAATATGGTTCAGTCTGTTAGGGCATAATGTCTATCTTATCTAGGACCAGTTTGAGCGAACTAAAGAGATAAAGATAAGAAAATGAGGCCATCACCATACAAAAAATTAATATCATTTTATCTAGTTTATTTTTATCACTGACTGTATGATATTGTAATTATTTCAAAAATACATTTGGCTGAAAAAATTAATTTTTCTTTACTGACGACTCGCCGTCTCCCGCAGCCTAATGAGCTTCTCTGACGTACGCTTGATTTCCTAGGATTACTACAGGTTGTAAATTTGGAGAGGACGCAAAAATATTAATTTAATAAACACTCCTTATATATTTGTTTTATAACACAATCTTAATTGGGATACGAGCTCCCTGACCTTTGACACCTTCTTTAAATGCACTAAATCTTTTTTAATGATTTAGTGGCTTTTATCGACGGACCCTAGGTCTGGCCAGTCGGACGTCCAGTGGTCCAGCATTGGCCCTGAAAGTGTATCTAATTACTGTTGCCCTAAAAAGTAATTATTGTTGCATATAAATAAAATCGCGCAACAGAAAAAATCCAGAAGTAAATAAGTTGTTAATCTAAACAGGAATAAAGTTAAACAAATCTGTCTACGTCAGAAACTGTTATATATATAAATTTTTTCGATAACGAAACAAAAACAAACTTGTTCCAGTTTAGCGATTTCGCTAAAACTACGTGCCTGCGAACAGATATTATTTTTATTTTCGAATGTTTTTTCAGCCTTGTCGTTTTATTTTCATTGCTGTTTATGTTTACTCCCTATATCTTAAGGATAATTGGTTTTATCTCAAGTTACGGTTTCCTTTTTTGACTAAATTTATTTATATCGCATAACAATCAATCGTTAATCAAAAAACATAAGCAGAAAGTGTGCCCGGGCATCAAGGAACAGAAAGACATGGCCGAGATAGTTACTGATTGGTCCGGAACCAACATGACATACTCTCAGGGTTGACACAATCGCAATTCCTCGTCAGTGAGACCATGCATGCAGGTAGAGACCTTCCCTGATACTACTTCAATTAAGCAGAAAGACCCCGAGGACCAATTAGCTGTCCTGAATGTAATATAAGACGTTTCTTGTCTTACCTGCAACTCGAATAAATAGCTAACGTCCCCACCAGATCAGCACTTCGGACCTATCAAAGAACAAACCTGTCCAATCAGCCCCACCCAATCTACGGTCCCCAAGATTACCCGCGATCACCCTTTTTCACCCCCTCTCCACCCTCCTGGTGCACTTCTCTGTTGCCATAAAAGCCACCCACTCCACCGGAACCCCAAAAATTCTCCCAGCAGTGATTCACCATCACCTCTTTCACACTTACACACTGGAAAAGGATAAACTAATCCATGCCGCTTTACGTGGCCTCCCGATCGACTTGTCCGCTGAAGAGGTCGCCCAAGACCTCACGTTACAAGATCTCACTGTCACGTCCCCCATTTAAAAATATTATTTGACTTTTTAAGCCTCTGCGTGGTAGGCTACTGTTTCAAAAATTTTTTTTTTAATATAGTCAACTTGTGTAAAATTTTATGAAGTCTCTTTTCCCTCTTCAGTTTTTCTCGCAAAATTAACCATAAGGTAGATAATTACAAAAAAAAAAACATATACATTGGGGGGGGGGGGGGATTTTGGATGAGTTCCCCACCCCGGAGCGTTGGAGACTTTTAATATGATAAGTAGGACGGCAAAAACTAAACATACCCAAAAAAAAAAAAGGGATGTATGTGAGTTTGTTCCCATCCAAGTACTAATAAGCGCACTGAGATATATTATTATTACACAGATGTTACAAAGATAAGTTTAAGAATAAATGAACTAAACTGTTTTTCAGGAATTCGTGAATTGTAAAATGTGCTTTGGAATTATTTTATTATTTTTCTAATTATACACAATTCAAGCAAATCGCGTAATATGCCCTTCTATAGATTCTGACAGTCCGAAGTAGCCCAAACCGAAGACAATGAAATTGTTAAAATTGACCATATCGAATCGATAATTCTGGTCGATCCATTGTGTTTCGTGAAGGAAGGTCAAAATGACAGTTCCATAACAATTAGGTACGATTATCATTATTATATTTCATAATTTATATTTTTTCTCTATTGTATTTTGTATTATGTATACCTGGATATATAATTGGCTTCCTACATCATTCGCGTTCTTGTCGTAGAAATCCATGAGGTTCAATTCAAAATCGTACAAAATGGTATTTGTTGTAATATTATTTATCCTATATCTTAATTTTTATGATGCAATAATTCTTTTGTTTGCAGTTTTTATTTTGCAATAAAACTATAAGATAACGGGAAGGTATATAAAAATAAAGTTAAAAATATCTACAATATAAATAATGGGATAAAACCACAGATTACTCTTCTGTGGTCACAGTTATTACATAATATGCATTGGATAAATCAAAGTAGAAATATCCACCTAATAATTTCATTTGCTGGTTTTTTTAGACCAAAAATAAATATGGCAATAAATTGTAAGTGCCTTTCTTGACTGAAAAATATGCCGAATATTTCTATCATCTAAATATACTTTTATCAAAAATATGACATAAAGTTGTTACACACATGTGAAAACTATCAAGTTTACAAACAAAAAGAATAACGAAATACATATTGTGATAATAATATATTTACACATACCAATAAATATCTAAAGAGTAACGTTATATATTGTCTAAAAATAGAAGCATTAATTCTTATTAGCATTAAAACAGTTGAATACACAACTAGTTTCGTAACCAGGAGATAACCGCATAGAAAAACAACTTAAAATAGCCTTAATTTTTTACTGCTGCCATTATTTTATCTTGAAGAGACAAAACAATTACTCGCCGTTTTAAATAAATAGCATAAACTAAACAAAATTTGAAATGGGAGGTGGCTTTAACAGCATTGTTCGGATTTTAAAATTTGAGGCATTATGGAATTACTAAGTTGCGCATCAACAGGATTTTTTCGGGATTTTTCACTTATACCAGATCAATCATCTGCAATAAGACCTGTTCCTCACAATGCAGGCATTTTTATTGTGCCAGAAATTAGAAAATTGCTGGATGATGTTAATTTTATAGAAAAGCTCATTACGCAAGAACTCAGAGTTTGGAACTTATTACTAAGTGTAGTGAGGGACTTTTAGGCAACAATATGGAAGCAAACTGCGAGAAGATGTGACCCCAAAAAGGAAAAAATAGATTTAGTATGTTTGAAATAAATATTTTTGATGTTTGCTTTTTTCTTAGATGTTAATTGTAAAATCATTTTGTTAATAAACATTGAATGGTACCATTCTATACATGCGGCTTGTTTAATGTAACAAGAAAACGTTACTTGTTACAACTTTTTTTTGGCAAATCAAAATTTGGTGACAATTTTGAAAGCAGTTTTATTTTTAAAAAAATATCCAAATTTCTGATTTGTTCAGGTAAGGAGATTGAAATTTGATTTTTTCTACTGACGTTTTATAATAACCCCTTTTTGATTGTCGTTTTTATTTTTAAATAACCTTCTTTTAAGCACGCTGCGTGCCTAAAAGTAATTATTTACAATTAAAAACTAAACACATACCATAATTTTACCTATTTATTATAAATATTAAAAGTACAGTTACTTATATTATTAAAATTAATGCTTGGGTAACCTAAAACAGTACGTTGAGATATATCTCTTTGTAAAATAGATTAGGAATTTGAACTAGAAATAGAAAATGAATTTGCAACAGCAATATCAATTAAACCCATGCCACTAGTAAAGCTGGTAGAATATTCTGATTCATTAGATTTAACACGTTTGTTGTTAGCGTCCAAAGATTTTTCACCAAGAATTATTTCGGAAATTTTTCTATTGTTTTCTAAAGAATCGTCTATATACCCCTTATCCACGGCATTTGACCGCCAACCTCCATGTCGCTTTAGCATCAATATATCCGCTCCAGAGTCCGCTAAAAAAGTTGCTAAAGATCTTTGAAAGCAGTGGCCTGTACATTCATTTGCGGAAGCCCCAAGAACGTAGCAATTTTCTTTGGTGTTGCTCTAATGGTATTAATACCCACTGTAAGTCTGGAACACATGGAGTTTCTGTACGTGATAAAAAAATCTTTCATGGGTTAGTTCAGGTTAGTTAGTGTGTGCTGGACGTAATTGGGCGTACTTTCGGATAATATTCAAGAAGTTGATGCTGTCAATAGAGCCTCCGCTAACAACAAAGCTTCTAGCAACATTTGTTTTAGTGTTTGGAATGGTGAACCATCGTTCGAAGCATTGAGTAAGCACTCCACAAAGTTGATATAGGCATCGGATAATCGTGAAAATGCCAAAACGACTTTCTTTTACCTTTTTTTCTTCACACCAGTTTTTGAATTTTTCGTATGTGCCCTCATACAAACTCCTTGATTTTTGGGGAACAAGGTTCACCATTGCCTCATTTGCGGCATTTTCAATGCCTGAATCTTCTAAATCACTCATTTTTTACTTAATATTTGCCGCAGTTTTTGACAAAAAAATTCTTTCGAATCCTTTTTTGACAGGTGTCAATTTCTTTGACATGAAAGGTGTAAATGAAACACAGGTAATAAAATGTTTGGTAAAATAAATTAAGTTTTTTATTATAAGAAGCCCGTAGAAAAAATATTCTATACCATTCGTTACGAAACAATATCTTTTAGTCACTTTGACGTGTTGTCCAACTCGGCTTCGCCTCGTAGGACAATTTTCACGTCGCGTGCGTAAAAGACCCTTATTTCATAACTTGTTGTATAAATAGCTATTAAACTATTGAATTTTTCTTTGTCGTCGTAGCAAGCCAACTTTTTCAGTCACGCACGACCCTGTATACGGGCTCATAAATTACTAAAACAGATCTGATAGTAAAACAATAAGAACACGAACCGGTTCTCCCGTAGCCACTGGAGTTACTCCGAAGAAGTAAACCAAGAACCAAGGTTCAGTGGCGCAGATAAGTAGTTTCAACGGTGTAGGTACCTAGTTTATAGAAGAAGCTTCCGCTATAATTTATTTGATAAATTACGATTTTCCTGGATACAATTTTGGATTTTCGGTCTAAGCGCGCGCCTATTGTTTTAGTATTAAACTATAGGTATAGTAGAGATTATTTAAAAAGACCGAAACCCCAATAAAACGTGCAATAAAGAACGCTACAGGGTATTATTAGTTTTCTTACAAATCAAAAGCAAGAATAAATTAAAGGGAATATCCAGTTGACGCCCTTTAAGGAGAGTAAAATAATAAATCACATAAGTCTTAATGTCCTATCTTTTACCAGGTACCCAAGGGTCTACGTGAGGAAGAGAGGCATAATGTAATATGAGGGAGTATTTTGTATCCTTTTATAAACTGATTGATATCTCTGGTGAATGCTGGTGGGATATTGGGTCAGATCCAGAATGTATTATTTCAGAAAAGTTAAGTAAAATTAAAAATGAAACCAGTATTATTGAAGTTATGTTTTATTTTACATATCATTCATTATGAGCTAATTTATTTATAATCGTAATATTTTATATTTTTGTTTTTTATAGTTTTTATGTTCGGTGGCGGCTTTAGGATTTGGTCTTTGGGGTGTCCCTTTTAAAATTAAATCCCAAATGCTTTACCAAATGACCTAATGTGGAATTGCTTAGGTCAATAATTTGTTTGGCATGCAATTCTTCTTTTAGCTTTCGCCGTGTGACATACTTATGCGTGGCAATCATATTGTAAACTACGTTCCTTATTTGAGTTTTCCTTGCCTCAGTTAAATCCCTTGTTTTTGGGGCACGCTTTTCTCTATTGGCCTAAAAAGGGAATTGAATAGTATTACTACATTGTCATGTTCTTTTATTACTTTATAATTGAAGATAAATACTTATAGTAAATTAGAATCCCATGATTTGTTTAGAAGCAAGAAAGATGATTAAAAGCTGTAGCTTTCTTTGTTGCAGGTTTTATTGCCCTTTCGGTCTTTTTAAATAATCTCTACTATACCTACTTCCTCTATAAAAAAAGGATAGCCCTTAAAAATTAGGTGAGGCATGCTTAAAGTCATGTTTATTGAAATCACGTTTTTTATTGTCCATGTTTTTTCTAGGATAATATGATATGTCAAACTGATGAATGTTAAAATAAGTAAACAAATACAAATTTATTTTTGTTGCTTACAAAATTAACAAAGTAAGAATATAGAGAAAAGAAAAATTATAGAAATTGCTTAAATGGGCCACCGCCATGCCCAAGCATAAATTCACACGTCTCCTCATATTTTTGAAAGCGTTGACCAGCATCTCTGGTCTCTGGGGAAATGTAATCACATTCTGTTGTTTTAAAAATATTGTTCTTCAAATGAGGAAAAATGAAGTAATTCGTCAAACAAGGTGATCTGGGAGGAATTCAATGTCTGCTCTAAAACTGATCGATCTGTCGTCGAAAAAAATTACGCAAGTAGTTAATAGTTTCGGCGGACGTATGCACCAATAATCAAAACGTAGTCCATCGTCAAGCACTCACTCCACAAATAGATTCAAAATATTGTCCCTATACTGCTGTGCTATAACTGTGTCATGGAAAAAAATAGAACCAACAATTCTTCTTCGGAAACAGCCAACCAGACACCAATTTTTTAAGGATGCAATGTGGACTAAAATGGGGATGTTCACTACTCCACATGCGTGTATTCTGAGAATTCACATAAACTCATTGAAAAATTCGCCCTAAAGAATTAAATGAAATCGAAACAGCAGTTAAAACTGATTTGACATTATTTGTTTTTGTTTATATTAAGCTTTTCGAATCATACCCTTTACTGCGCTACTGCCGAGAACCTTCTTTGTTCTTTTATTTAACAGCCTCAAGATATCGGAGCTCGTATCGTGATTATTCTTCGTTTCGAGGAGGGAAATGAAGTACCACTTCTGGCCGGGATGCTACGTTGCCTAGCTTTCGCGTTGTTGCCGTGTCGGGTCGGTACCATCTTGATGCCTGCATGGTTTATAATTTATGATAAGACTGAATTTGAAAATACATAGCTTGATGGAGGAGGATTTTTACTTATAAACAGATTTGGGAAAGGACATTTAGAGGTACACACAGGACATCAAGCGAGTGTTGACCCCATACAAGTTGACGCAATTAGAACGTGGAGTTATTTATACAATTTTTACGATTATTTTCATCAACTTTGACTAGCGATTAATAAGTGTTTTCTTTTAACGTTATAAAAAAAAGCAAAACCGATTTAGTACAAAAGATATCGCATGAAATAATTAATGCTTCATACGTCACTGTGTAACAAAGCCAGCGGGAGATTATCGTTCATTTGGCCTCAGTATTTCGGTTCACTGTTTTGTTCTTATTTTGTTCGCGAGAACACACAAACTGCACAACAAACGAAGAAATTAAATTATTCCACAATGCGGCCCAAACTGGGGATCTTGAAAACTAAAGACTATAGAGATGACACCAAAAAAAGCTTCTGGTCTTGCCGAAATTCCAGTCATCGTAATTAAAACATTCGCTGACGAATCTTTCCTTCTTGTTGGAAAACTGCGCGACAACATAGGATTACTTCTCGCTTTTGTTAAAGTCCGTTCACAGATTGAAGAGAATGACTTACCGACTCGTGTTGACGCCTGTTTAAAACCAGACTGGGGTCTACACAGGCCCGCACTGAATTGTATTTCAAGCATGAATGATTTGGCACAAATAATAAACAATATTAGATAGAATATATTATAATTATATATTATAATTAATTAATGCAACTACACTTTACTCATTTAATTCATTTTCACTGTCACTATCAACACCTATGTTAATAATAAATCTTTCTGTAATATTCCCAATTTGAATGTATGATTTTTTAACAGTTTTAATATACAGTTTATATCCTTTTATTTTTTATTTTTCCTGCGCTCATTTGAATGGCTATTTAAAAATAAATGCCACTTTGTCATTGCAAGTTTTTCTCCTCTACAAAATGACGTTATTAAACTAAAGATTCGACGTTTCGTCTTCGAGCGACCAATATCAACTTTATTTTTTTAAATACTGACCTGGATTTTTTTTTACCGATTTTTAAACCCTCCTACCCTTAAAATGTTATACCGGTATTACTTTCTCATAATAATGAATTGCATTTGCTTTTTTTTTAATTCGTATTTTACATATTTTGTCAGTCCGGTCCTGGCAACGAATCACAATATTAATTAAACACTCTATTTTATTTAAAACATTCATACATAAGTAACATAATTTATTTTATAAGAATTTTCTAATGATTCTAATTTGCTTAATTATAAATCCTAATTTTCTAAATGTTCAAAAATCTTACGGGGGACCAAACCAAGCCAATATGTCCCAAATAGCCGCAAATAGCGTAAATCGACGTACTAGACCGTAAATAGGTTTCTGTCGATTTGTTTAGCCATTGGAGCCTTTAAAAAAAAATGTATGTACCCAAATATTCCGGAAAAAAATTATTATTAAATCCAAAATAGCCCAACTGGAGATTTGAGGCCGTATATAGGTTTAAATAAATTCTGTGACATACTAATGCCCTTAAAAAAAATTTTATTTGCCGAAATAACTTAAAAAATAAAATAAAAATAAAAATAGCGTAAATCGACGTATTAGACCGTAAATAGGTTTCTGTCGATTTGTTGAGCCATTGGAGCCTTTAAAAATATATATTTTGCTCAATACAACAATCGATTTTTCTTCCAATTTTAGCGACAGACCTTTTAACCGATCTTCTCCTTATCCTACCAACTGCAACCTGGATGCGTTCTTCCAGTTCCTCCATGGTATCTAAGTCATTTTTATAAATAAAATTATTTATTAAAATAATTTATCGAAATTCCAAATAAAGTCTGTGCGTTTTAAGAAGTCCGCTAAGCCATAAAACCTCTTGAGCATTATGTCGGTGGCTCTCAAACAATAAAATATATTGAAGGTAATTTTGGATGTTGATGAATTACTTTTTCTAAATAAAATAATTTAAAGTAAATAAAAAATTAGTTTAGGTAAAGAAAAATAATAATTTTCCATAACTTTGCTTAATAACTGATTTTAATTCACACACAATGAGAAACAAACTAAAAGTGAAAAGCACAACTACTTATTTAAAATAAAGTAGAACATACCATCCCGCACTTCAGCAAATTTTAATTATTTCTTGGAAAATAGTAATTATTATGAAGATTTAATTATAATAATCCCAAAATAATGTAATTATCGGAAAAGTATATACCTGACAAAATCTTTAACATATTTAACCATCCCGCACTTGAGCAAATTTTAATTGGTTCTTGGAAAATAGCGATTATTATATAGATTTAACTATAATAATAGCAAAATAATTTAATTATCTATTTAATTATTATTTATGCTCAACGCGTAATTCTTAGATAATTTTGTTTTGAAACCTCTGATTTCGCCCAGTAATAGAATACAGTAAACCAGTGGGATGTTCGGTGTGATCAAGTATAGCGAAGGTGCGAAGATATTGTAACTTAACCGACTTACTGTTTTAAAAGCGATAACATCCCTTGGTGATTTAATCCGATATCGGACTTCTTAAAACGCACAGACTTTACCTAGACGTCTAAAAACCAACCTAATTTAAAACTAGACCTTTTTCTTCTTCAGTTATTTTGCTACCATACTTCTTTCTAGCTTTTCCAAATGACCCCGAATCTCCTAGTTGCCTATGTAGTCTCAAAAAAAGGTAATGACTAGGTTGGCGTCGTTAAGGATACTGTTGTAAGTACATTTCAGCAACTCTAATTTCATTTAATCGGCACAAGTAAAAAATTCGAATCATATCACTTTTTTCTACGTCACATTTTTGTGCAAAGGACCAGTAACTTAACGCCTTTTTGACACCACACCACAGGTAGAAATCACCCATATTTTAAAATTTGTTTAAACGCGTTTCTTAGATTCCTAATTCATGGCACACTCTCCGAATATTCAAATAGTCAAAATTATTTTTAGGTGCTACATGTATTACTTAAGTAAGATCAACTTTAAACAAATTTTGAAGAATCAGAAGAACAATACAACATACAGTTTGCGTAGGCTATAAAGGTCAATTGAAAGGGGGTAGTATAGCAAGGATCATAAGAAACATCGATCTGTGCATAGGTAGGTACCTATGAGTTAAGAAATATTTTTGAACATTTTGGAAATTAAAGCTTTCCTAATAAACTCAAATTTTCATGAAACTTATTTTTGTAAAGGTTTTTATTAAGATAAAGTTTTTAATTAATATTGTGATAGAAGGGTTTAAAAATCGGTAAAAAAAATCCAGGTCCGTATTTAAAAAAATAAAGTTGATGTTGGCCGCTCGGAGACGAAACATCGGATCTTTAGTTTAATAACGTCATTTTGTAGAGGAGAAAAAGTTGGAAATGACGAGGCGTCATTTATTTTTAAATAGCTATTCAAATGAGCTCAGGAAAAAATAAAAACGATTTTGCAAAATTTCGATTTTTTTCTAATAATATCGGAAGTATTCGGAATTTTAAAACTTTTATAGGGGCATTTTAATCAGCTTTGCCCCCTTTAACCGTATCTCTAACTTCTATGGTTTCCGAGATTCCAATGCTCGTATGTCGAATTTGTAACACCCTGTATACACCGTATACAAGAAGAAGGTAGTCGTGTAGTTAAACTATTATTTGATGTGTGCAAAATTGCACGTTCCAGATAACAAATGTATAAGATATGTTATATTTCAAATTATATTACGTCAAAGTTGTTACGTCACAAAGCAAGATTGATCGGATCCTTTTTAACACATGCATCTCCGTCTCTCGCATTCTCAGAGCTCCAATGCCCAAAACGTTTCGAGGTGGAAAATAACCAAACCTCTTGAAAAATATCCATGTGTTAGCTCGGAAGATATGTGTCATTTTTTGTTTGATTTCTTTTAAGCGTAAAGATTCAAAGGGACCCTTATGTTCGGTTTGAAAATGGGCTTATATAGACAGCGGCGTAGTTATAACGTAAACATTCTCCTACATCTTCTGCCATCATTTAAAAATATATCGGTGTTTTTTTGTGGTGATCCAATTTCAAATATTATCTTGACTTGTCCTGCTTGTCCAGTTTAACTATCATCCCCGAGTAAAATACAGGCTGTTGTATTTTATTCAACAACTTTAAATTCTATACTTTAGTCGGACTTGACGGTATATAGGGGTATTTCTGAATAGTTATTAATAAAATATAAAATATCCTCTACGCCGCTGGTGAAACGTTAAAGTTTCTTGTTTCTTTGTCACACAGCCCTTATAACCACCCCGGGACACACCTGTAAAGATATGTTAATAGCTCCTTTGTGTACACCACAAACAAGGGAATATATGTCAATCATTTTTCATGTTCCTTAAGTAAAAAAAAAAAACCTGTTTTAATGTCACCTTATCCTTAATAAATGGGAAACTTATCGATTTTCTGTTTTGTTAGGCTTGTAAATGGAGAACAAAGGGTTTAGACAAAAATATACACCTTCCAAACATGTATTTCTAAAAAATACATTCACTTAAATACACACAAATTTGAAAATGTTTTTCGCCCTTTTTCCTGGCTGCAGTTTTGTAGGTATCTAGATAATTTAGCCCTCTAAACAAAACATTCATGGCCGAATGCGCACGTTGCTATCGCATGGCCCCTCTATTATGCGTTTTCGCATTTGGTGCACCCCCTGCGGTCTCATTTTTATCGATTCCATCTGCATGCATGGAAACTGGGAGCTGCATCAGGGTGTGAGGAGATTTGTTGCTAATCGAGTAAAGAAGCTGTATTTTTGTGTCAATATCGATATCTGTAACCTTACAAATTACTTTTGCATATTAAATTTAAATTATATGAAATAAATACGGCTATTTGTAAAAAAATTACTGTGTACTAAAGAAATACAGGTTTTAAAACACATGTATCACATTTTTTAAGTCTAGCACTCTAATATTATCACTACAATAAAATTAAAACAACTCGAATTTTCTGACATCTTGACGTCTATCGTAAATTTAATCTTTGCTAAATATAATCCGTTTTTCAGGGCCAGCTCTACCATACCATACCATAAAACCCAGTGGTCTTCGCCGTAGGTGTAGTCCGATTATTATTATTTAATTATGTTTTTTGTCTGGTGGTACTTTCCGGCAGTTGTTGGAAAACTTCGTTCTTGAAAATGACTAGTGTTTCTGAATCTGTTTCTGAGAAACTGATTAGTAAAACTGCATGCGCTTTCTAAAAATGAGAAAATTATTAATCTCAATGTGTTTAACGCGGAGTAAGTGCGCCGAACAATAGAAGAAAGAATGTGGGAAGATGATAACATGCTAGAAAACACTATAGAGCCCCTTATTATTTCTCTGGAACCCAACGACGATAGTTCATCGGACTACTCGGAACATGATGACTAAAATTTTAAAATTAAGTTGTTGTATTGTACATAGTAGATTTTTTTTTATAAATATTAATATCTATTCCAATTTATCTATTTTCATATTATTCTTACTTCTATATAAATTTCTATCTACTTAATATTAGAATAATTAATATCTGAATTATCTGCTTATCTCTATAATTATACTCAAGTATATTATACTTTTTATTCTAATAAACTACCTGAAGTAACGCCGCTGTCAGCTGTCAGCTAGGGCATTTGCACGCGGTCCCTCAGCCTCTCACCTCAGCTTGGCTTGGTTTTGGCTTTTATTTCTTTCTTTTAATTTAAATAAATTTTCTAATTAAAAAAAAAAAAAAAAAATTAATTTTTAATAACAGCGAAAGACGCGTTGCAATTACCTTTATTGACTAAACTCGTATTTCTTTTGTATGCAAATTAGGGTGACCCTAATTTAGGACCGATTCGGGGTGTGTAGGTCTGAAATACGGAATTTTTAAAAACTATCATTGCAATTTACCTGAAATTTACAGTGCAACCTTGAAGTGATCCACCCTACTTAATGGGTCCTGTCATTGCAAATTTACATTTTATTATTCTCTCGCATTAAGCAACAGATTATAGTAATAAATATTTCGAATTTTTTTTTAGTGAAATTTGTTAAAAAATGATGGCGGGATCGAATAAACTCAACATGGGTGTAAAATAAAATATTTTAACTATTAAATATTTCAGTTAAAAAAAAAACGAAAATACAAAATTTGCAAAATACGAAATATACATTTTACGTCCATTGAGGAGAGCTTTACGATGAGTTTTTCTTAAAAATCCAGGATATTAAAATTCTTTAGGTATACGCGACGTTCCAAATAGCATTTTGATAGCACGTTTCGTTTGCAAGTTGAATTTTCAAACAATAAAATAAAATACTTGCCGTCCTCCAATTATGGTCAACAACTATAGGCTTTTTAAAGCGAAGGTTCGATATAAAATAAGAAAGTTGCAATCGATTCAATCGACTTTTGCGACCCCTATCGAATTACGCAGACAAATTTGGAAATTTCGACTTTGACGTTATATATCGTTTTACCGAAACACCCTATATATTCGAATTATATCGTACCATATACTCTAAATAGTTGTCGAATTGTTGGGAAAGCTTTATCGTTCCATCGCGAACCGCTTATGAGAAAATTTGAAAAATAGAAAAGTCGATTTGACACGACGACTGAGACACAATTGTAGGGGACGCGTAGAACATACTAGTTGATAGTGGAGCAAACGAAATGTGTACGTGAATCGACTTACAACTTATAACAATCGGGGTAAATAAGAATATATTATAATCTGACATTCCTAAGATCATGTTTCCCAACTAACCTAAACCTATATTCAAGATATGCGGGGTTTTGTTGTATGCTCCATTCCACAATAATTCGTTGATTTCTCGACCGCAATAAAATTTAAATGACAACCCTCAGTCGTAATCCCAACCATAAATAAGTTGCCTGACAAATATCTATTGTGTAGGTACCGGACCTTTTGAAAGGGTACAGATCCTGATTACCTACTAATTTCAATAGTTTAGGTTAGCTATTTTCAACAAAACAACAAATATAAAATAGTAGGTGAGTATCTTTATTTTAATCATGTAATTAAATATCTATTAATATTTATACAAAAATACTAATCTACAATATTATAATAATACAATATTTAACTTAACCTACTCTATATATAGCTCTGTTTCACTATCACTATCGCCTTCATCTATGCCTAAACTAATTATTAAGGGCCTTACGTTACTATTGATTATGTTATAGGAATCTTCGACTTGGATCACGTGTCTCACAGAATTTTTCCAACTTTCTACTGGGATATTATTTACACATTTTTTAATTAATTCTATAACAAAACTACTTAGTGTAGGGGATGTGTTTTCTCTTCTAATCATCGTCTTTAACTGTCTCCATATATGTTCTTTTAAAACATTTAAAAGGTCCTTTTTTGTATAGGTTTCGTCGAAATATATATTATTTTCCATCATATAGTTTTAAATTTCCACTTTTGTATTATTTCAATTCGGCACTTTACTTAGTTGGCGACTGTGGTAACTAGCGTTTTCCATCACAATAAGACTATTTTTGGGCACATTCGGAAGCAGACGATTCTGAAACCAATCTTCAAACAATGTAGCATTTGGGTCTTGATGGTAATCCAAAGATGAATTGGCAGTTTTCTTCGCAGATAATAATAGAGCGTTCGGAATAAATCCATTTTCTGAACCTGCATGTAATATCGTAATTCTTTGAGTTTGTTTGAGGGAGCTTTAGTTTGACATTTGATTGTTGAATCGCTCCAACCTTTTTTAGGAGTGTCGTGGGTATCAAACCAAGTTTCGTCCAAGTATATAATTGAACGATTTTCTTCCTTATATTGTCTGATAAGATTCAAATAATCTCTACGCCATAATTGTACACGCTGCGATTCCATTAGTACTTGTCGTTTGTCAGTGGTACGATATTTAAAACTCATTGCTTTTACTATTCTCCAAAGGCTTGTCCTGCCACATGAAATGTCGGTTTCGTCTGCTGTAAGTACCTTTTTTTAGCTTATCTATTGTTGGGACTATTTGTTTACTGTACATGTCATAAATTTTCCTCCGAATCAAGTCTTTATCAGCTTCTTCGATGCTTCTCAATTTTCCGCTGTCACACCGTTTTTTCCTTGGCTGGATGGGTTTGGTCACTATATCTTTTACTGTCGTTAATGCAACTTTGGTCAAAATACTCGTTTCACTAAAACTTGCACTCCGGTCATACCCTTTTTCTAAAAGTGTACAGTAAACGTTCTTTATGATGTTTTTGGCATCAATTGATAAATGTTTTTTCTTCGGTACACCATCACTTCCGGAAGCAATATTATCTGAAGTTTCACAGAGATCTGACATGTTTTGGATACTCGATAACACACACGAAAATACCTTTATCTACTTTCATTTAGTAATATGAATTTTACAGTTCTGTAAATCGTTTTGTAAGGGCATCTATTACAGCACTAGTGCTGTAATAGATGCCATTACAGCACTAATGCTGTAATAGATGCCCTTACAAAACGATTTTTAATAGCAGGTGCATTTTTATTTTTAAAAATGCCTTTTGCCAAATATTTTTATTCATAGATGAAAGTAGATAAAATTTTGTACAATATTCTTGTTGTAAATTCATATAACTACACTCGATGTTTGATTAAACTCGGCTGACGCCTCGTTTAACAACTTTAACATCTCGTGTTGTAATATGAATCTTTACAACACTTATATCGTAAATAACTATTAACGCACAGCTTGACAAACACCGAACGACTGATGAACTAAGATGAAAAGACTCTGCTTTATGTTGAACACCTGCAATTTGCCACTAACCTACCTAATATACCAATATAATAACATAATTAATAGTAACGTAAGGCCCTCAATAATTAGTTTAGGCATAGATGATATTATAATATTGTAGATTAGTATTTTTGTATAAATATTAATAGCTATTTAATTACATGATTAAAATAAAGATACTTACCTATTATTTTATATTTGTTGTTTTGTTGAAAATAGCTAACCTAAACTATTGAAATTAGTAGGTAATCAGGACCTGTACCCTTTCAAAAGGCACTTATTTATGACTGGGTTTAAACTTTATTGCGGTCGGGAAATCAACGAATTATTGTGGAATTGAGCATACAACTATTTTTCTTTAAATCTCAATATCTTCCTTGCTTGCAGAACTTAAGCACAGTTATAGTAAAACTTTATGAGCTTTCCGGTGGTATGCTTGTCCTTGATCACAAAAAAAACGTATCTAATTCTTCCACCTGTAACTAATCCTTGCTCGGAAAAAGTATGTCTCTCTCGTTCCATAAACAATCCGACCCCAACATAAAAATGACCAACATCGGGAAAAGGGGTGAAAACACTTCGTTACTTCACTGACACATCTGGATTATTTAATACGGGGGGGCCAAAATACCATTATTTAAATGCAGATAAAATTGCCGGCCTCAAGGGGACTGTAAAATATGCGAGATATACGGCGTTTGGGAAATAAAGTACGGGAACGTAAAAATTGCTTTTTGTTTTTTCTTTTGTTACCACTTTGAATGATAAAGGACTTATTTTCAATTCGTTTTTATTTGACAACGCAGATACGCGTCTTCTCCGATATTGGGGAAATTTTATTGTGCATGTTTTCAGTCAAGTGATGATTGAAAATGCTAGGGTGAGTGCGCGTTCGTGCCAACCGGCCTAACCTATTTTTTGTTATTGTGGAAGGGAATGTTGTTTATCTTGTCCCTAAAAACGAAATCATCATCGACGGGACTCGGAGAAGAATGTTGTGTCTGTTATGATCAGTGAACAGCACTGCACAAAAACTCCTTGATGCCGCTCTTTGGGCGGTGCGTGTGCGATTCACGGCCTTAAATTTATTGGGGATTCAGGAGGATCATTCAGGAGTGATGACGTTCTGCAGATGAAGAAATATGCCGTTCAAGGAGCCCGTGGCTTCCACTAGAGGGGGGCATCCACAAAAATTGATAGATGTATACAAAAAGGTTCAGCAGAACAGGTTCTTTTATCATGAAATCCTAGAGACTAAGCAGTTCAGAGCAACATTTCCGAAATTGCTTAACGGATGTATTTGGTGTTGGTGCATGGTATCGAACTGCAGTGGAGGAGAGCGTTAATTTTCAAAACTAAAAATACTTAAACATAAAACCGCCTGCCAACTTTGGCACTGCTTAGCATAGAAAGTGATTTACTCCAGGACGTTGATTGAATACACTGATCTTCAATCAACATCCAGGAGCTGGATATGGTTTAATGCAGGAACTCAATATCCACCATACTACTTGTGAACTACATGAAAATATGTTGGGATATAAAAGTTATAGCAATTTTAGTGGGACTCCAGGAAGAATTTACAAAATATTGCTGTTTTGTTTGTTTGTGGGACAGTCGTGCAGTGAATAACCGTTATCTAAAGAAATTTGGCCGGAAAGGAGTGAATTTCAACCGGGTTCTCAAAATGTTAAGAATGTTGTTCCCCTTGTAGACCCAAAAGATGTCCTTTTGCCTCCTCTTCACATTAAACTTGGACGAATGAAAAACTTTGTGACGGCTGTGAATAACGAAGGTGAAGGATTTAAATACCTACGACAAGTCGTTCCCTAATTAAGTGACGTCAAACTAAAAGAAGGCATTTTTATTGGGCCACAAATTAGAGAATTGCTGCATGCTCATAAAAAATTCACTTTCTCCATTCCCATTTATCATTTTTTCCTGAGAATTTTGGCGTTGCCAGCGACGAGCAGAGTGAAGGTTCCATCAATATAGCAGGACAATGGAAATTCGGTACCAAGGACAATAAGATCAAGCCATGATGGGTGGTTACTGTTGGATTTTGAAAAAGAGAGAAGATGTGACCCCCCATAAAAGAAACAAATAGAATCAGGGCCGGCAAAAGCCCATGTGGGGGTGCAGGGTACCCGCCACCCGAAATAATCTCGGGTGGTGGATCCACCACCTGAAATATGTACGCCTAAATTCCCTTATTTTCTGTATATGCTTTTTGCCTTTTTGTTTCAATGATTCTTTTATAGCAAATCGACTTGGGCTGCGTTTTCTGCGAATTGATGGACGAACTCGTTTGTAAATATTCAAAGCGTGCTGCAGTTTTCGCATTGTCTAATAGAAAATAAGAATGGTTTGCTTTTTCATATAAAATGAATTTTAAATTTAAAATAAGTTTTGATGTGATATTAAACATAACGTTCTTTCACCCCTTAATACCTCCATAGGGTGTCTTGCGAAACACTCAAAATGTAGTAATACTAAACACAAACAGGTAAAAATAAGGAATTACTATTGATGGAACTTGCCAAAACCGCCTTCAAATAAAAATAATAAAAAAAAAAATGGAAGAATAATCTTACGCTGATATGCATTTAATTTATCATGAAGTGCTATCCAACTCTTCGAATGCAAGAGGACTTTATTCTGAAAGATTTCCAGCTCAAACATTGCCAAGTCAAAGAACCTTCTGATGAGCTAAACATTCGACCGTTTCTTTACATCTTAAACCAAACTTGAATGAAGGAGGCAGACCTTGTGACTCAACCCAGCATTCCAAACGGGATTTTAGAAGTAACCTGAACTAACCTGAACTAACCTTACAACTGTATGTTGTTCGATGGAAAACATTTTTTTTTTGGATTCTGGCAAAATATTCAAAAAATTGCAAAACATTTTATTTTATCTTTTTCTATGAATTGATAATTATGGGCCTTCGCCTGCTTGTGGCCCCTTTAAAACCGGCTCTGTCAAACATTACGTTATTAAGCTAAATCACGTGCGGGTGGGGGTATATACCTAAAAAATGTAGTTCGCTATTTATTGTTGTTTTAATTTTTAAAACCATTTAATTCGTACTGAAACGAACCCTAGAGATTTTTCAACGAATTCAAAGATACAGAAAAACTTAGAAATTCAAATTAGATATATTTCTTCCACGGATCCGAGGTTAGTGACAGTAAGAATGTTAACGCTCGCCGTGATCACTATTAAAATATGCGGCAGAACAAAATATATGTAGGTACATTTTCGAATTTTAATTTTTGGAAAACAGGTAGATTCTTCATTCCCTGAACGTGTACATCACGTGTACAGCGCGTAAAAAATTATTGACTTTGTATGACTTTTTTTCTCACAGTCTCGCTCTATACCTCCATAGAATACAATCTAGGTTGCTTCGGAAAAAGTGAAATGTTTAATTAATTGAAAGAAAAACTTTATTTAAATTACGGATGTCAGCATGCTTATCCATAAAATACGTACGCAAACGGTAGAGTAAGAGGGAAAAAAACCAGTGTCATATAACACGACATAATTTCTTTTTTAACAGTCATAACGTACATACACCCTGAAATAGGTATAGTAAAGCTGAATGAACGGTACTTGATCATTTAAACTCGATTAATTTACTCGTATACTCGATCTTTGGATATCAGCTCACCTTATCTACTTTTGGCCCAGTGGTACTGACGATACTATTGAGTAGAAATATTTTTTGACTGTCATTGTTTTTCCATAATTTCGGTAGGCTATTTTTAGGTGTTGATAACAGCTTCTATTGAGCAGGTCGAAGTTCGAAGGCCTTTGGGTAAAAGAACTTTAAATGACCGTTTCGGATTTACATCAAGTTTACATCACTTTAGAAAATTTATCATACATTAAAGTTTTCCGAGAAGGGCGTAAATTTTTAAACATCACTGCAGCAGTGGATGACATTTAATTTCGAATAATGCACAGGCTTCATCAAGAAACGTAAGAATATGAAATGTTTGGTCATATTAAAATGTACGTGTTATCGTTATAATTAGCTGGTCCAAACTGTGAATCAATTAATGAGTCATTAAAATTATACGACAATTAATTAATAAGTCTGGCGCTGTAAATCTTCTAACTTGATTTAAAGTTACGAATATAAAACCAACATCAGTTAGAAGAATAATTAAGAAAGATTTTATGCGCTGCTTTAAAAAAATATATTGCCAAAAACTAAGTGCAGTTAATAAAGTAAAAAGGGCAGAAAAGTGTAGAAAGCTTCTATGAAGATTCAGATGTAGGGAAGACATTTCAAAATATGGTTTTCGGATGAAAAATATTTTTTCTGCGACCTTCTAAGAACTCGCAAAATAACCGAGTTTACTCCACAGCTAAAAAAAAATTACAAATCCCCTCAAATCTGGAGTTATAATAAACTCAGAAGTTTATCAACGAGACATTCTAAGCAACATGCTTACGGCAATTGAGCAGTTATCACATAATCATACCTTTCAACAAGATGGTGCCCCGTCTCACAGCTCTGTAAAAACAATAAGGTATATACCTACAGGAATGTTGCCCAGATTTTGCACAACCCGATTTTTGGTCACCAAATAGCCCGAACTTAAATGCCGTTGACTATTTCATTTGGGGGGGGGGGGGGGCACTTGAAGCTAGAGTTAATAGAGACAATAACATTACTAGTGGCGAACAATTATTGAGAAATAGGATTATTGAATTTTGGGAAAATTTTAGTCAACTATTTATTATTAATGCCATTAACCAATTACAAAAATGTCCCATAGTTTATACATTGTTTACTGCATAATACCTTTTACCATCAGCTTTAGTAGATCTAGCACTTCTTTTATTTTCATCTTGCCAAGATCGACCAATGGTACCATTCTGAAAAATCCATGTTTCATCCAAGAAAACGAATTGGTACAAGAATGCTTCTTTTTCTTTAATATATTCTTTCAAAAATACCAGTCGTTTGAAAG
Source organism: Polydrusus tereticollis (assembly GCA_963920685.1). NCBI lineage: Eukaryota > Metazoa > Arthropoda > Insecta > Coleoptera > Curculionidae > Polydrusus > Polydrusus tereticollis. The sequence goes on along the minus strand of OY987333.1, from coordinate 4,625,479 downwards.
CGACATGGGAAAGTTCCATAAGCCCTCGCCTCTGTTCATCTTTTTACCATCCGAAGCCTATTTTCTTGAAGAGGCTTCTTAAAGAGTTAAGACATCCATTAAACAGTTCTCTGTTTTTAAATTTATAACTTAAAGTTGTCAAAGTACCATGATGTTCTAAAAAAACTTGTTTCGTACATTCCATTCTAATCTTCACACATTTACAATTCTCTTTGAATTAGAACGTTTGTTTTAAGATGATTCTAATAATTTATTGTCCTTAACTGTTGTTGAAATTGCACTTATAGTGGAGATATTTAAATGTAGGGCAGCTGCTACACGATAAAAATTAATAAAGTAGAAATAAAATATCTAGACCCTAACATACTCTTTAAAGTTACTTCTCTGTACTGCTGTCAAGGGTAACAATAGGCCATTGTTGTTAAGTTCTTTCTGAAAATAGCTTCTTAGAGAAGCTATTAGCTCTTTGCACCGACTATTTAAATGCTTCGCCATTTTTCACAAATAGTAAACAACGTAATCGACAGAGATTTTCTCTTAATAGAACAGTTTCTAATGATATTTATGAAAAGATCTGGAGTTTTTGTTAAAAAATAGACGCACAACAACACGAAACCACGAACAATCAAGGTTCGTTTTGCATGAAACGTCAAACCAAGTCAGCGAACGAGCTGGCGCCACCGCACTGTTTACAGTTGTGTTGCCAACTGTCGGCCAATAAAATTCGAATTATATTAATTTTTACAAGCTTAAATAAACAAAATATTTGCTATAAGTGGGTTTGTATCAAAGAAGAATACAGAAGAATACTTTAAGTTTGTAGTAAATTCAATATCGCATAAATTTTTAATACTTTTTGCCCAAATTTAATTTCCTCGTGTCTTCTTACGGCTTACGGATTTACAATAATTATCAGCTGATTGATGACGTGCATCGGTTTTTGTTTTGCATTAAGAATATCTTTAAAATTTCCCGGTATTTTCAGACGACGTAGAGACTTGAAATTTTGGTACAAGTACAAGGGTGAAGTAAGGCTTTGAATTTAAATAGTTATCAAAGGTATAGGGTATTAACAAAGGGAAACATCGAAAGTATAATATTTGCAGAATTATACCGTTGACTCTTACTGCCATAAATAATCTACCTGATTAAATCCTATTGTATACGCCTCAACCTCTTCAAAGCTGAATAAATGGGATCAATTTGGAACAAACCCGTTCTCTGAACCAGCATGTAATATTGTGATTCTTTTGCCTTTATTTGATGGTGCCTTGGTTGGACAATTTTTGGAAGAATCATCCCAACCTTTTCTTAGAGTGTCATGGGTATCGAACCATGTTTCGTCAAGGTAAATAATTGGACGATTTTTTTCTCTAAATTGTTTAACAGCTGTTAAATATTTAAGTCTCCATTCCCGTTGAGATTCCATTAAAGTTTGTCTTTTATTAATGCTTCGGTATTTAAATTTAAAACCCATTTTATGCAATATTTTCCTAAGACTTGAAAGGCTACAAGAGATATTTGTTTCGTCTTTAATCAGCCGCTCTTTGAGGGAAATCAAAGTGGGTATACAGTTTGTGCCTCATACATTTGGTACATCTTTCTTCTTACTAAATCCATGTAATTTTCGTCAATGCTTCTAAATGTGCCAAAATCACTCCGATTTTTTCTAGGATTAACAGGTTTAAGTACTATATCTCTTACCGAAGATAAAGGAGTTTTTGTCAAAGTAGACGTCTCTGCTAAAGCATCCATCGAATTAGAATTTATACTCAACAAAGATTGATGCACATTTTTAATTATAAGTTTGGCATCGGTAGATAAATGCTTTCTTTTAAAAATGACACTTGAAGATGCCCCCCTATCAGCACAATTCCAAGGACGCCACATTCTACCACTATTAAGCCCAAATAAAAATTAATCGCCGGAAAACCTGCACTAAAGACTAAAATTATTAAAAATCAGTTTGTATTTATATATGCATCAGGCATAGGTATAAATTGAATTTGTACCTGGTCCGGCTCTACTCGAAAAGGTTTTAAAATTTGGGATTTCCTTATTTATTTTATGGTCAAAGGAATAATGAGGGTTTTATTGCAGTCTAAAGATCAACGATATAATTCTACAAATACTATATTAACAAAGGGAAACATCGAAAGTACTAATAAGCCATCCCTCGTCGCTTTCTGGAGTAAAAAATGGTAATTGTCATAAGCATAACAATAGGAAAATCGGATTTCTAACTCCTCTTACTCCTTTTAATTTTTCTATTCTTTTTTGAAAATTTCGCCGGTGTTGGCTCATGGCCCAGCGAAATTTATCCGTAATGGCCAGCCTTACTTATTAATTTAAGCAATATTTCATCATTTTTCATAAATCCCTATCACATTTAAAACGAGTTTATGTTTTACATGTTTCTGATGAAATTCAAATATACAGGCTACGTGGCCCTACGACAACTCACATGATTACGAATTGATGACGGTGCTTGTAATTTCTCAAAATCGGTTCGAACGTTTTATTGGCATAACCCAATAATTTTATAAGGTTTCCTGTGATTTCAAGGTTATTTTGCCGGGTAGTAACTATAAAACTGCACAATGACAATGAGGTGCCTGGTAGTCTAGTTCGATTTTCTACAAGGCCGACTAAGCAGAAGGCTGTCTCCATCAATTACTCATAATATATCATCAATTACAAAATAAACAAACAAAAATATGTTTTTTACTACTTTCTTAAATTTCTAAAACTGATCTAAAACTTTCCCACTGTCTGTCTCACTTATATTTAAAAGTATTTTCATTTAAAATCTCTCTCTACCACTATTTTCTTGGTTTCGAATGTTTTGATTAAAACAATAGAAATATTTTTGGCTGACCGCCGTATTTATACAGTTATTTTTAAATATGTGTAAAAAAATGTTATCACAACATATTTTATTATACATCTGTATTATACATTGTGTCCAAAATCCAAGTATTTCGAGTTGATTATACAGGGTGTCCGGTAATTATACGGCATACTTTGGGGACATATGGACAAGGTCGTGCGGCGCACGACTGCGCCAAGGCCTTAAAGCGCCAGGCCTTCAACACAAATTAACGTAAAACTAAAAAAATTATCTATGAATCTTGGTGGTGAAAATGTATTATCCACCAACACCGACCGCCGGTCGGCGAACAGTACCAGTGGTCAAATTTTACTACTCCTCTTCCTGTAGAGGCGCGAAAATCCGCGTGAAAAGTATTTCTCTATATTACTTGATTGTACTCCTGATGTGAGCCGCCAGGAGCAGATTTCTGTTTGCTTAAGATACGTTAATTGAAAAAACAATAAATTTAGTGTCGAAGAACGTTCTTTAACATTTCATCTTATAAGTGATACAATAGTACTAAAAAGTTTGGAGAATTATGGTTTAGACATTTATAATATGCGCGGCCAAGGTTATGATAATGGTTCAAATATGAAGGGTAAACATCAAGGTGTACAAAAAGGAATTTTAGACATTAATCCACGAGCAATGTTTGTACCTTATTGTAACCACAGTTTGAACCTTGTCATAAACGATGCTGTGAAATCCAATATTTCTAGTATAATTTTTTTTCAACTGTTCAAGAATTATATAATTTTTTTTCTGCCTCAACCAATCGGTGGTCTGTTTTGAAAAGTAACATTTCAAGCCTGAGATTAAAGCCTTTGTCAGATACTAGATGGTCCAGCAGAATTGATGCAATTACCCCCCTAAGATTTCAGTTGGGCGATATTTACGGTGCTCTTTATGAAATTTTATCCGGAAATAATTTTGACAATACTACACAACACCTAGCTACCTCCCTAGGTAAAAAATTTAAAAATTATGAGTTTGTGTGTATGGTACTCGTACAAGATTCTAAGTAAAGTGGATGTTGTTACTAAGATTCTGCAATCAAAAACATTTAGTTTTTCCCAGGCTTGCGAAAGTTTAAATAACCTCAATGAATTTGTAAAACAATATCGATCTGATAAAGGCTTCAGTGACTTATTAGTAGATACCAAAGAACTAGCTTCTTGCTTAGAAGTTGATGCAAAATTTATATCCGCAGAAATTTTAAAGCCACGAAAGATTAAAAAACAATTTTCTTACGAAGGTGACGACCAGCCGATTGAAAATCAAAAAATTAAATTTAAAGTAAATTGCTTTTTTAGAATGCTAGCCATTACTCTTTCATCCGTACATGAAAGATTTAAACTATTATCGTGTCATTCTGATGTTTTTAATTTTTTGTGGAATGTTGAGGATTTCAGCAAATATTTTGACCAAGATCAATTTAATTTTTGTAAAAAACTGGAAGAAACCTTAACTGACAAAGATCGAAGCGAGAAAGATACAGACGAAACAGAACTTTTACACAAATTAGAATTTCTGCAAGATGGCGACAAAAACGCGACGTCTGTAGTAGAAACACTTAATAACAATGCAATAAATAACCTAACCCACTCATTTCTAAACATTACGATTACATTGCGCATATTATTAACCATTCCAGTTTCTGTAGCTACAGCAGGTCATTCTCTAAATTAGATCCTGTAATATCATGCTTCTGTGGACCCTGCAATCTGTCATTAACTCTATAAATTTAGACATTATGCATTTTTACGGCAATAAAAATAACTTTTACCAATGGCAATATCTCTCGCTAATTCCCAATAGTAAGTTTTTTGGCCGTATAACTTAAAACTCAAACTAAAGCGTAAACTAAAGTATCTACTTCTACATTTGTCTCTAACATTACTGTCCCAGCGAGGCAGAGGTCTATATTTCTTAGGCCCAATTGTATAGGTTGGGATTATATCAGTATAATCAGAAGTTACGTGGATTGGGTGTGAGTTAACTCAAAATCTTCTGATAAAAATGGCGTATTTTAAACATATGTTTGTTATTTAACCTATTTTGCCATTTTTACTTAAGCTGGATTGATAAACTCGGAAAGTTGGCGAGCTTGAAGTTATGTTCAAGTTGGTGAGGTTCGATATTCGACAGTTTAAAATATGGTATGTATAAAGTCAGTAGCGAAGTTCAAAAAGATGTTGCTTGATTGGCTGAAGTTTGTGTCCAATAGAATGAATTAAAGTATTTCATAATTTTAAATAAAGTCGAGTAACAATAAATTAGTGCATACTATCCATTTTTTCTTTTCCAATTTTCCCGCACAGAATACAAACTAACCTTACAACAAAAAGATAATATATATGGCGGAATGGCGACGCCGACGTAAACAACGAACAGTAAAATTGGTTATCTCGAACTAATCGGGAACTTTTGAAACTATCGAACTTTGCATGAACTGAGTTTATAAATGGAGCTGAGTGTTCCCTTTAGTTCAAATTAAAGTCTTATTTCCAACGCCTCTTCCAACTGAACCTCAGCTTTGCGAACTTTTTGAGTTTATAAATTCAGCTTTATTGAGCTCGACTGCTACGTAAATATATAGTAAACCTATATGGGTGTTTCGATGTTGTTAATTGTCTTCTTTCAGATGACCAAGAATATTTGGAAATTATTAACGTAGTTGAGAAGCCTCTCGGGGTTTTAGGCCTCGTATTGGGAATATGAACTATTGGATAGATCCAGAATCCATTGCAAGGTTTAGAATATCAAAGCCTTCTATAGAAATGCTAATTCAAGCGATCAGCCAATGTCTGCAATGAAAAACGTGATACCAAAAAACCAAAGACATAAATGTCTTTGCAGCTCACAAATCAAAAAATATTAAATAAAAAAAAAGTTGAAAAGTTAGGTTACTTTTAAATGACACAAACAAGACAATTGACAAATGAAATATGAAAACAGAAAGCAATTTTGATATTCCCATCCCTGTGAAGTTGGCAGTTTTATGGATTAACCCGATCCTATATACAATTGCAACAAAAACCTTTAATAATTAACGTAAGGTTTAATTTGAGGGTAAATCTTATGACAATTTGGCCTTAGAGTGCCGTGTCGAATTGATAGTTAAATCTAGTAAGGTTAGAATAATTTACATCTTAGAAATAAATTTTGATAACTTATGTCAAACTGAAGTTAGCAGCTAGCTAAAAAAACATATTTTACCCCAAACCTATTAGGCAATCCAAACCAGGTTATGTTTGCCTGCCACCTGCCACGGTCATATAGACCATTTAAGAACATATGATGTTGACAAGAAGTATAACCTAAACTTGTCACTTTGCCCCCCAGCAAATATGGCCGTTGTCAAATATGTAATGGTAATTTCATGGCTTTGACATAAACTTTAACCTAAATTGGTCAAATTTGCCCCCCAGCGACGTCATCCTTAAATGGTCAATTGGATTCAGAAAGTTGGAAGCCGTCGACGGCAAACGTCAGAAAAACTAACCTTTATTTTTGTGTGAACGCCAGTGTCCGTTTTTCTGTTATTTATATAAGTTTTTGACCAACAATTTGGTCAGTTTGGCGGCAAATCGATTTTTAGGATCGCGAGCTGCACAAAACTCGACTGAAAACTAAGCATTGAATCCGTGTATATTTTGCTACATATTTGCCTTCAACGACCATATTGAATTGTTCGTTGAATGTTTTTGAGTTCTGTGGAACGAATTCAATATGGCCGTGGCAGGCAAATCGTAATTTGACACGTCGTTGGATTGCCTAATACAACTGGCAATATATTTTACTTTACACGGATTAACTTAGAGGTAAAACTTAGGTTTAACTCTAAGGTTAATTCATACCAATACACTCGGCCCTTAAGCCTACGGGCTTCATGTTTACCAATCAGCAAAGTGACCGTTTGGATCTGGTTTGGTGTGCACTGAGTCTTTGGTATAGCAAAGCATAATGGTGGGATTAAGTATCTTAAAATATTCGAACCTCTACAAAAATGCTATTATAAATAGATGATGAGTTCTGAAAATAATATTCTGAATAAATACACAAAACTTCGACGCTTAGATAATGAGGTCAATAGTCAATCACTTGACTATCAGACTATCCAGAAAAATTCCAATATTTTAAATTTTTTATACAACGCCCGTCCCATTTATGTTATTTATTATCGCTTTAAAAAAAGTATATAAAAATAAAACATTTTCCGGTTATTTTCTAAATAATTTTGCCAAGGCCACCGTACTTTTGTCTGCCTTAATTTTCAACGAAATACTGATATTGAATCATTCCAAAATAAGACGGAGCCTGAAGAACCAAGAAAATAAAGGCCAACGAAAACCTTGCTTTATTTATTCCCGAAGTTTGAAAATTGCCCGGGTAAGCCTGCATTTTCGTCGGCCTTGCTTGATTCACCATTAAATGGCCTTGTGCGGGAGTAAACCGCAATAGTTTGCATCATTTCGTAATATTATTCTCAGAAATTGAGTGAATTGTATTTTATATCATTCGAGCCTGGAAAGTCGATGACATTCCAGAGATGGACTTTGTACAACCATCAATCTTTTATTGATGGACATATTTTGATTCTTTTTTAATTTTCCATTTTGGGCAAATAATCGTAGGGCCCGATTAAAGGCTTACACATTACACACACCGACGCGGCCATGGCTACGATGGCAGCCAATATGAGCGCAAAGAAATAAATGAATGAAATCTTACCAAGCGCGGACAGGCCTTGACCAAGCGGCCTGGACGTTTCTTCTCCAACTTAGGAGAAGTGCTCTCGGGAGAAGTGCCTATTCAGATCATATGGTCACATCATTTTTTTCTTTAAGTAAACACGCATGCTTCTCAATACACTTCTCACGATAGGATCACGTTCTTCAAATTCCGAGAGAACGCGTTCTTCTAACTCTTAATAGATGTGAATAGTCATTTTCACTTTAAAGAATACAGTTTAAAAATTTTTTAGAGAAAAAGTTGACTGCAGACAGACCACTTCTCTTAATATGATCATTTCTCTAATTCGAGAATAGACGTTCTGAGAACAGACAACTACAGCGATCTGATCTGGAATGGCGGCCAAATACAACGTGTCGTGTTTGTTTTAAATGGTACTATGGGATAAGACCTTTCAAACGAAACAAAGTTTGTTAGATTTGGTTAAGGCACGCCGGAGCTATGGGTATTTCTGTCAAAAGAGATTCCCTCTCGACCCCTTAGTCTATTTTGCGAGTTGCAGTAAAATGTGTGAAAGCAAAGTTATTCCAAATACTGCAAAGAATAAAACACTTAATTTTTGATAAATTCACTCCGACAATAAAATGTCCATTTGACATTTGCATTTTTATCACTTTGACATCGATAAAAAAAAGTGCATCCTTTTTTATCGCGATAAAATCCTCTCCAGCTAAAAATTAAATGGTAAAAACCTCTCCAGCTCGAAATCGAGTAGCTTTTCTTTTTCATTGCTCGGCAACCTGACATACTGTTACAAATTAATTTGATGCTGTCAAACATTTTTTTAGTGAAGTATTATTTTTTTTAGTATCTATTCATGCCAAAATTCGTGAATTTCTCTAGCTAATAATCACTACATCTTTTTTTTAAGATCGGGTAAACTTTTATTTTTTAAACTCATACTAGATCACTTTTTAGCAATTTAAACTCGAACAAACGGTAATAGATAAACACGCTCCAGCTTCGCTGTCGCGTTTTTATAATTTCGTTTGTTCTCGTTAAATTTCTAAGCAATCTAGTTTTCGTAAAAAATAAAAGTTTATCCGATAAAAAAAGTTCTTGTGGTTTTACGTATGACATAACTTTATTTGGCATATTTATTATCGATAAGAATCCGATTATCTTGCTTGTCATTGGTTGAGCGCCCTCTAGCGGTCAATTTAGGAACTTGAAATAATTTTCAGCAATTTCTTTTGGCCGATTTTATAACAAATGTTTTTATTTGAAAACTCTGTGATAAACGATTCCTGAGATATGGCCGGCGTCCATTCGTATTTGGTCACCCGGTACGTATATTATATCTACGTATTCTATGTATCATGCATGATCTCCATCTAATTATTACTTTTATTATTATAAAGTAGCTATCTCATTGTGTAATTCCAAAATTCAATAATAAACCGAGAATAACATTCATACTTTAAACACACCTTAAAGAAGTTAGCTAAATAATTTCTCGGTATTGCCAATTTACTGCAGGTGGTCAGGAACAATTTCACGGTACTGTCGGTACCAATTTATTAAAAGGCAAATTTATTGGTAATTGATGTATATTATCATTTAATTTAACTTGGTGCTGAGTATATGATTAGGTGTGTTTTTTAGTAGGTATCATACTAAAGTTTATAAAGGACTACAAATGCAATTCCTATATATGGTAAGTGACACACATAGACAGAAATATGGAAAATTTGTATACACCTTTTGACGCTCTAGAAAGCTTTAATTTGCCTGTTTCTGTCGTGATCTTGCCTTATCTAAAAATGTTGTATTTCTAGGGATTGTACACAGTAAAAAAGTGGGTGTTAAATTTAACACTCAATAATGGTGGAACATATAGGACCACGCTCAATAGGGTATATTAACCAATCACTATATCTGGTAAAAAAGACATTTTTGAATGTTTTTTTTACTTTTTGATGAGTGTTAATTCTTCTTATTGATGGGTAGGTACATTTACAATATCGAGTGTAAATTAAAGTCACAGATTGTAAACCTATCCTTCTAGGGGGCGTAGGAAATTTCGGCCCCGGCCAGGTAGCAGCCCGATTTTGACAGGAACTTTCGGTCCCGGGATGGAAGGGTCATGTTTTTATTACAGGCATTTTCGGCCCCAATGGTCTAACGTTATAACATTTTAATTTTTTTATGATCTTTTATCTTTTATATTTATAGACTTATATTGGTTAAACAGCGCTAACACGGCATCTAATCCACCTTTTTGGTTCCAATTAGCCTTTTTCAAGTTCACCGGGGAATATTATTATTAATTGTTTGCCCCTTTTATAGACTTATATTGGTTAAACAGCGCTAACACGGCATCTAATCCACCTTTTTGGTTCAATTCGCATTACCTGCAATGTTTGGGGCCGAAATTTCTTGCAAGATTACTTGACCTAAAATTTCTAGCAGTTACCTTACCCAATATGGGGCCGAAAGTTCCGCCGCCCCTTCTAGGGTGTAAGAGAAATAATGAGAGGTGTAAGTAAACCATTTTTTAATGGTAATCTGTGAGAAATTAGTGTAAATATCATATTATTGTAGTGTAAATCTTAGTTTATTTGGGTGTGATTTTACTATAGTGAGTGTAATAAAATAACCTACCCAGGGCTAGAATACTTTCCACTTTGTTTAAGTCATTTAATCCCGTATCAAACTAACCGGGCGTTTATAATTAAAATGTAAAAAATTATGCATTCAAGATGTTTTACATTATTAACCTCTGCTTAGTTTGATACATGATTGAATGACTTAATCAAAGCCGAAAGTAGTAGCCCCTAATATATATAAATCTTCAGATCGCTTGGAAAAGGTTTGTTAAATAAATGAAAATATTGAATATTATTTATCGTTTATTTATATACAAAATAATGGTTACAACAGAACTGGAAAACCCTGTGATTTCTTTTACACTTATTATTATAACTAGTTGAAAAAAGTGACACACCTACTATATAGTTTACAATTTAGTAAATTAAACATATATATATCTACGTTTAATGTATCGCATTATTAAGCTTAATAGAACAAATAACATAATAAATATATGTATACTTAGAATACTAAACAACTAAATAAAAGTATGCTTTAGAACAATATAAAAGAATGAAAATGACGAGTATTATATTAATCGTATATTTATTTAGAGATCTATGAAGTAGAATATGTAGGTAGGTACCTAAGTATTTATATAAAAAAGGAATACATTTATATTTAAGCTTGTATCAGAATAATTTAAAAGCTAAAGGGAAAACTGTAACAATGTAAATACCTACTTAGTTTCTTAAAAATGGCGTACTTATTAGTAAGGTTTCTATTACATTTCGTTAATATGCTTACCCAATTTAACAAGATCCTCATAAGAGGCACTCTCATTTGGCACTTTACAGAACTTTGCTTTGTTTCTATGTTTTAATTTAAATATAACATTATTCTATATCACGTTCAAAGAGCACAATCAGACTGAATTGAAATTTGAATTTGCATGTACCGTCGGCGTCATGTGTCAATTCCTAGAATTTCACACCACTTGTTGCCGCCTGTCTTTTCGGTAAGACGGGTTTAGGTATTTTTATCCGGGGCCGTGTAATAAAACGATTAAAGAATAAGTTTTACACTCAATGTGTTAAAACAACCTTCTAGCGGAGTTAATTTCCACGCTAATATCGTGTTATTAATTGTCATTGTATTTAATTTTTCTGATAGAGTGTAAAATGTAATAAATAACACCCATTCAACAAAACTAACTTTTTAGAGAGTTAAATTCATAGACAAATTTAATACAACAACTTTGGTCCTATATGAGTGTAAAAATGTGGTAAATTATGTTGATCCGGGTGTTAACATTAACACGACTTTTTTTTACCACTCCTGAAATGATTTTTACGTTTATATTTTTTACTGTGTAGTAATGTTTAATAATCTGAAAACTGATTTATCCGTTGACCATTTTTATTTAAAATACCCGCTAATTGGTAAATTCACGCGTGTACAACAAAACAGTTTCTAACCCCGAATTTCGTGCCAAACATCCGACGTCTCAGAATGACATAATTGTACATGCCGGTAATTTTTTTAAAAATAATTTTGTCGATAAGACATTTTTTCTATTTCAAACGGCAACAGCAATATTTTTGTATTTTATCTTATTTACGTTATTTTTTATGTTTAGGACGCACGTGCCTATATAGAACATTGGATTTAATTAGTAATAAACGGAGTTTGCGTAAACTTGGCTTAGATGTACGTCTATAAAAAAGAGCCATTAATTTTTGTGATGATGGGTCAAAAAAATTGTGCCAAAAAATTGATATCTTTCTTATTTGCGTCAGGGTTTACATTAATTATGTTTTCATATTATACGCCCATAAGGAGGATATTACAGTAGGTACATCATATACTGTGCGAGCAAAAATTCCTAACGTCGCTTTTCCTGTTAGGGATTTTTATCATTGCCTGAGAAAATCCGTGACCCTGTTTAGGGAAACGGTTCTATACAACATAAAGAAGGAGCTGAAAGACCATCTGTTGGAACAGAAGAACTTGTTGCAAGCGTTCGTGAAGTAACGCAAAGTACGCCAACAAACTGTGTAAGACGCCTGTCTCAAGAAGTGGGAAGATCTTATTAAACATGCAGCACTATTCTTAAAAAAAACAGTTGAATTTGTTTCCTTATAAAGTGCAAGTATTCCAGGAAATACGAGCTGCAGATTTTAAAAGCGCAGGAATTACTGTTAGTTCTTTACTCAAAATGTATTGAAAATAAATGACTTGTTAGACCTGACATTTTATTTTGATGAAGCTTGGTTCCACCTCACCGGTTATGTAAATTCCATCAAATTCTGTTAACGATAGATACCCTCTTCAAGGACCTTCTTCTGCCACCAACGTCTCGCCTTCTTTTTCACCTCACAATTTAAATAAATATAACTCGCACAAAATCCTGTCGCAGCCAGTTCTCGTTCGACATTTTCTTTCGTAATGATGTGTGGACGTAAAACATTGTTTTTAAATTGTCTCAAAAAGGTTGTCCATATGTTTATAGATAGTTTTAAAACAGTTTCCATATTTTGTTTCTATGTCCGTACTCTGTACTATAGGCATTAATTATCTCAGGCCTGTTTCCACAATGATAATAAGTTTTACTGACCTTTTTTTCTCATCGTGGATTCTCTTAAATCTGTATTGAGTAATACTAGCCGCTAGCCGCGTTACGTACTTATAATAAATATCAAAGGTTATACATACATTTTTTTTTTGAAAATGTAGAATTTTGCAAGCTTTTTAGACAGTTACCTACTAACGCAAGCCAATTTTATTGGCACTCATTAAGAAAACCCATTGACGATATTTAAATTGAACTAAATTATAGGTTCTGGTAGCTTATTATGTTCATTAATTGACTATATTTAATTAAATGTAAAAACTGTATCGAATATTATGGGAAAATCCTAATTATTTCTCCGTTTAATGACATTATGTAGTAGGAAATATTTACTTTATTTTCAATTAATTGACACATTTTCTTTACTCATATGCAGCAAGATTTATGTAAGCGTTCACACATGAAATAAAGTCTTCTTTCAAAGAAATTATTGCATTCAGAAATATTTATTTACTTAGAACACTTAAGATATTAAATAAGGAGAATTTCTTTATTTTAAAGAAACAGTAGGATTTAAAGTGAGAAACAATATATTTCAACTCATTTAATTAATTTAAAGACTTTTCCTCAAACGGATTTACCGTAATAATTATCCCTTTGAAAACATCATATTTAGGAATCAAGAAATTTGAAAGTTATAGTTTAATATTTTAGATTTCTTTTGCTTAGATAGCAGGAGCTTAAAACAAAAAAATGATTCGTTCTCGCTGAATTCGTAACGATATTCTTCTCAAAAACTGTAGGAACTTTATTTGAGAAATTAGTTCTTAATTTGGTACCAATCTACGTATTTTGAAATCGCCTAGTTCTAAATCTAAAACTATAGTGTCAACAGGTTCGTATTTTGCCTCGAATTTAATTATGGGTTTGTAATAAAAATAAGTAAGACAATAAATAATATTTTATTTATGATTAAATGTAAAATTACAAGTTATTTTATTATTAAAAATTATATTTATGATTACAAAGATATACAAATATACCGGTACTTATAATAATTATTCACTTAATATATCAATATCACTATCATCTGTTCTAATTATTATTTGTGCTATATTGTTTATGTGGATATAGGATTTTTCCGCTTTTTCAACATGTGTAACAGAATTTGCCCAACTTTGTGAAGGGATGTTAAAAACTTCAGTTTCTATAAGCCCAAGTACACTGGAGTTAATAGTAGGGCAAATATTGTTACGACGATTGGCAGATTTCAGTTGGTGCCAAACATGTTCGATGGGATTAAATATACAATGGTATGGTGGAAGCTTTAAAACTGTATGCCCTACATTTTTTGCATAATTATCACAAAAGTATTCCTTTTGTAGTTTTAAACTTTGTAAAACCTCAATTAATTGCCTTTTGGTGTAATCTTCCTGAAAATAAATGTCATTATCATACATGCAGTTTTGGATTTTATTTTTATTTTTTTATTTTTGCCTTTGTGTCATTTTGAATCAGGCAAAAATCGGTTTAAAATCACCAAACTATTACTTTAATAATGAAATATCGTCTTCCGGATTTGCAGTTTACTTTAAGACATTTTTAGGTACGGACCATAATTTACCTGCATTTATTCATTCATTCATTGTTTGTTTATGGCCACCCTTGGATAATCCCATTCAGAGGCAAAGTGTAACTTTCTTATATCTCTGAGCAGGCTTCACCTACTTGTGTACGTGCAAGCGAAAAGACCGAGCGCTCACAATGACGGAATAATTAGTGATAGTTAGTGATCTTCTCTATTTTCTAGCCGCTTGTCGTGTGGTAGTGATTTTATCTGGTGGCATCCTGAACTCAAAGCAATGTAAGTAGATTTATTTTATACAAAGTAAATAATATTATACCTAGTACATTTAGATTGTTGGTTGTTTCTGTTTTTGTATACACAGTAAACAAAAACGTAATATGCTACTACTCAGTACAAGTCGGAATAGTAAATGCAAGGGATTTTTTTGGGTATTTTCTGGAATTTGTTGACATGCACACTAACTTATCCTTCATGTTTTCAAATTTTATGTATTTTTGCTTTGCTAGACATTAATTATTATTAGAGATATCTGACAACATGGGGTTAAAAATTCACCTCATGGCTTATATGTTAAAAGAAATGCACTGTATACATAAACGATTTTAATTTTTGAACGGAAAAGCTAAGGGAAAGTAATGAAATATAGTTTGAAACAGCTATCATAAACTTACATATTCTGTATGTGGTAAGTTTATTCCTGTAGAAATTATTAATGAAATTTGTTGTATTTTTAGCCATGGAAGAACTTCTAATATCATGGGGTATGTCTGAAAACATTATAGATGTTTAATAGGTACATACATTTTTTGTTTGTATATTGTTTCTAAATAAACTTTGTTTAAATATAGTTGTATTTTTAATTTAGCCCGATTTAATTTTAGTATTCGGATAAACAACAAAGAAATAACGAAATAATGATATTTTTTTTTTAATTCTAATTATTATATAATGTTGAAAACTTCATTTCTTATTTTGAACTATTATTTATTCCTTAAAGAAATGAACATGTATACTGAGTGTTTTCATGCTTTACGTCAGAAATACAGTTCTTATTTTGGCAAAAAGAAACTTAAAATTACAAATTTTACTTTCCCTAAAACGCTAAAGATGTTTTTATTAAATCAAAAAATAATGTTGGCGTTTTAGGGAAAACTACAATTTTTGTATTTTAAGCAATTTTTCTTTGCAAAAATAGATAACTGTAAGGTGGACGTAAAGACGCAGCGAAATAATGCTGTTATATGCATTTTTTTGACCAAACATGCATACTGGTACTGGTATGCAATATTTCTTAATTTATTATAGTAAAATATGGTAAAGAAACACATTGGGGTCTAAAAAAGATGTTTATTTAAAAAAAAATGCAAAAGAAACAAAGAAAAATAAAACTAAACAATTTTTTAACCTGAGATTGTATAAAAGGCATTTATTACTAAATATTTTTCAAAATTTTCAACTACAAAAGGATCGTCTTCTATCAGTAAAAATATGTTTATATAAAGAGAAGCTTCTTTCAACATCTACTGATGTAATCGGACAATACTGCAACTTAGGTAGTAACGTAAGGCCAAGATACAACTTCGTTGTATGGTTTACCTTCATAAATGCTTTTTACTGCAGTTAGGTATTTAAATCCTTTATTCTCTTTTACAGTTACATCCAATTTGTTACTTACTTGACCTCCTACTTTACCGGGAATGTCTCCTGGTAATCTCTCCTTATACATCTGCACTTTTAGAGGTGTGTTTAGAAACACTTTTTTTTACATTTGAAGTTAATTTATTTACTAAAGAATATTCAGTTCTGCCTGTTTCTGCGACTCGGTTTATTCCATGTAAAAGACAAGTCACATGTACCATATTGGGGTAAAAGATTCTTAAGTTTTGGCCTACTTTTACCATATACGGTGCTGCATCAGACAAAAGCACTAAAAACTTCTCATCTGGGACTGGATTTGGTAACAAAAAGCTCGATAGGGACTGCTGAATAAATCGGGTTACGGCCACATTATTATTTTCGTCTAGCTGCTTAGAAGCTATTAAATATGGGTTTGTTGCTTTATCTTCTTGAAGTGCTCCAATTATAAGATGTGCGATATATCTGCCACAAGCATCTGTGCTTTTATCAACAATAATGTGAAATTTTTTATTACCAAGTGAAGCTCTAATTTCTTCTAAAATGGTTTCGTATACTGAATGGACATTCTTCTTTCTAAGCGTGGATTCGTCAGGAATGGTTTGTTGACAATATTTTTGCAAAAATCCCCTAAATTACGGATTTTAAACCTTGCATGCAGCGGTGTTTTCAAATGTTGATCGATTCGGAGCTTCTTCTCACAAGAAATAATTTTTGCACAAGCTTTATAACTTTCTCTCCACTAAACTCTAACTCTGGGAAATTTTTAATCCATCCACGATGACGTTTTCGCCACTTTCGACATTGGAACACAAATTTGAAATCACTGTCACAATAGTTTTGCACTGAAAATAGTGAAATCTTTCGACAAACTTAAACAGAGGTACGTATTACAACCCAATAGAAATACAGTTTGTTAAGCAGGTAATAATAAGGCACTATTAAATGACAATAAATAACCCCTAACAATATACCTGCAAGCCCCGGAAACCCCCAATACATACCTTGTGGATAACCAAAATGTAAATATTAATTATTATGGTCATTAAACCTATGAGTCTACGCGTTTTCATCAGTGCCGGTTTAAGGTCGTTTGCCGCCCGCTGCTACAAAAGCGCAGCCCCCCCCCCCACCCGTTCGAAAACAACATTAAAACAAAACAATTTTTTTGAAGCATTTATTTCAAAAAATGTACAAAAAATTTTACAAAAAACGAAATAAAAAAAACATAAATAAATCTAAATTAAAATCATGCCAATGCCAGTAGACAAATAAAATATAAAACAACGCTTTAACACAAATTAAAATAGATTCTATCTTCGGTTTTAAATAAAGGAACGTAAAAAATAATCTGAACATAAAAATAATATAACACAATAAAATTATTTGAAAGATTGTTTTCTTGCTTTGAATGAAGCAAACTTTTCGATTATACAATGTGTGAGCTGGGCATGGCTAAAGAGACGGACGTAATTGTAATTAATTATTTTTTTATACGTATGGGTAATGGATAGTAATCCCTAAACTAACTTGTAGCTTTTTTCGTATTATGGTTTAATTATTAAAAAAGTAATAATAAAGAGGATATATTGACATTTTAAGGGTCGTTACGCGCTTCGCGCGCCGCCCCTGGGATTTTGCCGCCCGGTGCTACAGCACCCAAAATACCCCTGGTTAAACCGGCGCTGGTTTTCATGACCGGGCGTTTTTAATTGTTTAATAACGCCGAAAACATAAAAATGTGCTCATAAAATAACAGTTTGGGAAAAATATGCATTTTATTATAAAGTTGACGAAAAATGCATTGTATATCCACTTTGCATATATTCCGCCCTTTAAATATAAAACGTATTTACACACAAGCTAAAGTAAGAGCGATTTTAATACGAGGTATTTTCTTTTATTCTAAGTGCACTAATACAAAAACATTTTTTTGTCTCTTTGAGATCCTATTTCTTCGCCACATCATTGGCGTGAAAATGGTTCTGTACAAAATTTGAAGAAGCCTGGACGTCGACGAACAGTTCGTACACCAGAAAATATTGAACGAGTTAGAATTGCGTTTACGAGAAGTCCTAAAAGGTCTGCTAATCGACAAACCCTTATCCTAGGAATATCGAAGTGAAGCTTAGATCGAATTCTTCAAAGGGATTTAAAATTTCATCCCTATAAATACCAAATGGCACAGCACCTTAGCAATCAAGATAAAGAAGCAAGGTTAGCATTTTGTCAAGAATTTTTGGATTTACATCAAGGAGCAATTCACAGTCTCCTAATGACCGACGAAGCAAATTTTTATTTGAACGGCATGGTCAATAAACAGAATTTTAGATACTGGTCAAATGAAAATCCTCGTGAAATCTTTACACAGAACCTCCATAATCCAAAAGTTGTTGTGTGGTGTGGAGTAGGATCTTTTGGTATTATTGGCCCTTATTTTTTTGAGGATGAAAATAACCGCTCTGTAACAGTAACATCCGAGCGCTACGTTAATATGCTAGAGACATTTCTCATTCCAGAATTGAATAGACGAGGATTACTAAACAATGCCTTACTGTTCCAACAAAATGGGGCAACAGCTCATACCGCCAGAAACTCAATGAGGGTCCTGCGAGAAATGTTTAATGGCCGACTCATTTTTCGATTCGGAGAATTGCCTTGGCCTTCGAGGTCCCCCGACTTAACGGCACCCGATTTTTTCCTGTGGGGATATTTAAAAGCCAAAGTGTTTGCGAGTCGTCCAGGTACAATCGAGGAACTGAAACTCAAAATCTGTGAAGAAGTTGAAGGAATAGACGAAGGTTTGCTACGCGCGCCGTGTAATGAACCACTTTTTATCTAATATTGAAAAATGTGTTGAAGTTGGTGGGGGTCATTTAGAAGACGTGATTTTTAAAAGTTAGAATTAAATTAGCCAAATATTTATAAGTTATCATAAATCCCAAAGAATTAGCTGTAATTTAGTAAAATAAAAAGTTTGTTTTGTTAACTAAAAAAATTTCAATTCAAATATTAAAATGGGTAGTCTATTATGGGGAACCCTTAAGAAATTATTTTTTATGAGTGTTTTGTACTAAATGGCTGCCATATTAAAGAAGAGTATTTGAGGAATCATTAATGGTAGTTTATTAACTCAGGCAATTCTCAGAAAATGCAATTAAAATATAACAAAGGTAGGAGGAGCAGTGTTTTCCTATTTCAAAAGGCAGACGATCAGGTAGACTGCCTGTCGCCTTAAGTATAAGATGCCTTTAGGTATGATATCTTTATACAGGATGTTCGGTGAAATTTTAATATTGCCCAGTAATAGGAAGTGGGTTAAATTAATAAGGCCACAAGTTATGCCTATTGTAATACCCAATAGTGTAAAAAATTACAAAAGAAATTAATTTTACTTTTAAATTTTAGTAAATTGATGGTTTGTTTAATTTATAAACATACCGTTTGCCCGATAAATAGACAAAGGAGTATAGATTGACCCGTTCCATTTTTAATACAGGCCTCCGTATAATTATAAAAAAAAACCACGTGTGTGAGTTCTACTTTGTTAATTCCTATTCAGACATTTATATTTCCTAAATGATATTTGATTGACGGGCGGAAGCTTTCTTTATTAATATGATCTCATCGTTTTTTTTTACAACGCGTTAATCTGGTAATATCTATTAGTTTCTTCTTAGAAAAAATGTGCCTGCACTCTTCAAATCTCCGCCTAGATCATTTAAATCTTGATAGAGATGCAAAATAATTTTTTTTTTGTAATGTTAGTAATATAATACAAACTCTTGACGCGTAACGGGCCGTGCTGGTGATCGTTTTGTTCTCCATATTACGAACCCTATTAAATATTTAACGACTTGGAGTGTTCTTTATCTAATCCTATCAAACCCCCCTCCCCCCCCCCCTAATCATTAGGCCTTAATCTTCTTTGTCCTTGTCAGATTTTCAGTAGTTTACAGCCTCCGTGGAAATTGAAAATCGGCTTCGCTGGGAGGGTATATATCTACAAATTATGGATTCTTCTGTACAGGAATGGACTTTGATAAAAATGCTTCTTATAAAGGGTATTCTAATAGGAGTTTCCAGAAGTTGTTATAATAAATGAAACAAAAGGCTGATAACAAAAAGCTAAACTCTTAATTGTAATAAGTATTATGTATGATTGATTACAACTAGGTATACGTGAAACTCAAAATCTAACAAATGACCACCGCGACTCCTCCGGTAGGATATGACTCTTTTGCAGAAATCTTGCAGGACTGCTGGGAACATTTCTGGTGATATTTGGCGAGTTATGCGACTAGCCTCCTCTTTTAATTCTTCAAGTGTTTGGGGATTGTTTACTTTTCACATAACACCACAGAAAATAATCCAGCGGCGTAAGGTCGCATGATCTAGGTGGCCAAATAACATCTCCATTTCGTGATAGAATTCTTCCTTCAAACTGTACACCCTCTTGTTGGAACTACATTGTTTAAGTCCATATTCATTATTTCACGTTATAAATTATAGTTTACCATCGTTCGGTATCGCTTTCGATTTACCGTAACTGCTTGTCCGTCTTCCCTCTTATAAAAAAGTATGATCCGATGATACCCCCAGACCAAAAGCCGCACCAAACTGTGAAACGTTACCCGTGGTCAACTAGTTTCAGTTCCTGTGTCTAGCTGAATCTTGTAAGGATGGAGAGCCAAACCCTTTTGCAAAATTCGCCATGTTGTGATTTGGGTAATGCCCAATTGTGCGGAGTGGAACTGGAACTGAACATAAACATCAACTCAACGGGGGTACTTAAATTGAAATCAAATCCCGTATTGAGATGGCAAGAACAATGTTTAAAAGAATGAGATCCCTATTCTGTAATAACGATCTAAATCTCAAATTGCCACAACGTATGGTCAAATGCTACGTTTGGTCCATTGTTCTCTATGGGTTGGAAGGCTGGACCCTGAAAGCAGCCTTGCTAAATAGACTGGAGGCATCAGAGATGTGGATTCATCGATGGATGCTGCGGGTTTCCTGAACTGACATGTTGACCAATAAGGAAGTCCTGCGTCGTGCCAGAACAGAACGGCAACTGATAACAACAATCAAATGTCGCAAGATTGCCTACCTAGGACACGTGTTACGTGAAGAAAAATATAGTATCTTACAATTCATTTTAAAAGGGAAATAGAAAGCAAGGGCAGGGTACATGAAGAAGAAGAATTGTTGCGAACGTCGTTCAATGAATATTCGGTGATTATCAGCCACATTGTTTGACATCTTTAATAGACCCGATGGTTTAGAATTTGTGCACTATATTGCGAATAGTGTTAATAGCAGATGACCCATTTTCCAAATAAGTAAGAAAGAAATCCGAACAGAAAACTTTTTATTGTTGCCGTACTTCTCTCTTTAAATTTCCATAAAATATTAATTTGTATGTAACTCAAATATAGTACTTAAAACAATTAGACGTATGCATATCCTTGTATATTGTATACTCTGTAACATATATCCCGTTGATTTTCCCCTTCACATTGCAAATTATAATCACCTAATATAATTTGTTATATTCTTAAAGCGGTGAGGATAATATGTTTTGGTAAATTTGGCAACCCACGCCGACATCAAGCAATTTTTTTTTATTGTATGTTATATTGAATTAGTGGGGATACAAGGCACATCTTCACACCGTCAGAAATTTTACAGGTATTGCTTAAGTTTAAAGTTATTATATTTAGCGCGCAGGCAAAAAGTTTTTGAGACCACGCCCAAATTTCGTGGGAATTCACCTTATTTATGCTCCCTAGGGAAAAGGGGTCTGGCCCCAGATGAAGTTAAAATCCGCTATATAAAAAAAAAAAAAAATTAATGTGATGGGACGCTCTCAAAACCGGTTTTATTAAGTTTATTCCCATCGCTCTTTTTTGCTAAAAATAAAATAAGACTTGACGATCTTGTTTTTGCAAAATTATTCTTTAAGTAGAAAAGGGGCGCCATGCCAAGGAGGGCGGGGGAGAGCAATCGCCCCCTTCGCCCCCCTGTGGCTACGCCACTGTAGGGCAGTAGTTGTCAATAAATCAATATTTGTTTTTATATTTTACGCAAGTTAAGACTAAAATATTTTTTAACCAATACGCACGCCTATACTGCCACCGTCACAGCGACTCTTTTTATGCATTTTACTGTCCTGCATCCTTAGGCGTTGTAGCTCTAGAACCGTGTAGCGAACCATAAGTTTCCTAGCTGAATAACAAGGGGCTTCAAAAAATTTTAAACTTGGCAAACTTCAACCTTATACTAGTAGCTATTTCTTAAGATTGTTACAGATTTTTAGCTATCATAGTTTTATAGTCTCAGCTAGATGAAAAAATAAATGTTTTAATTTTTTTCCAAAATTTGTTTAAAAATTATTCTTTATTCATTTCCAGGGTGTTTCTTAATGATATGGGAATATTTAAGGGTGTACAACTATGTAATTTACATGAAAAATTAATGAGAGTTTGCTTAATAAACTATGGTCCACAAATGTTCCGTTACGAAAATAGGGGATGTTAAAGTCTTAATGAAGAAGCTGGAAATTAATTAATATTTTCGAAACTACTTCAGATATTTCAGTGATATTTAGTACGTAGCGACGTTTAGTAAAGCTGCATATTTTTCAATACAAAAATAAGTTTTAGCTTTAACAGTGGCGTGTCTACAGGCACTGACTTCGATATTTTTGAGGAAAAAAATGGTACGTCAATGGTTTCTTCCCAAATAAAAAATGTTCTTAAATTCACCGTTCAACTTGAAACATAAGAGCTGTCTTGAATTGTTTTTCTGCGGTGGACGTTTAATTTTTGTACTTTAATAATGATATACGAATAAAGAAAAAATTATTATTAATTTTTGAACAAATTATGGAAAAAAAGAAAAAACATTTTTTCTTTCATTTAGCTAAAAACTGTCCCCGGTCTAGCCCTATAACAAAAACCACCAGGCCGATTAGTGTATACATATACAAAGAATTAAAGCCGGTCCTGTATAATATCAAATACAGGCTTTTCTGGCCCTCGCAGCTAAGCTGAGGGGAAATTAAACCAGAAAGTTTATAACCTTCGGATCAAGCAGATTTAGATGGTGTGGGGCACATAAATTTCGGATATTACGATATTAGACGGTGATGGGTTATTTTATGAATTCCCTTCTATACGAGGTTTTCGATTAGTCAATAAGAGAGTTTATTCAAAAATATAATTTTTCTAAGAATATTTCGAATATTAACGAAAAAGTTTTTTTTGAAACCCCTTCAATTTTTTGGGCTCCGTTTTCAGCTTTCTACAAATACCCCTTTTTACGAAATATATTCGCACATATATCATGTCATGATCGGTAAACTCATATTTACTCAACATTTGGAAATATCGATTTCTCTTTCACCGCGTTTCATCTGCTCTCGCAAAAGATACGAGTTTTCCGTGTTTCATTTTCCACACTTCGATTCACCCCCGAAAAATCGCACATCATCTTTGTTTGACGCGGAAACAGTTTACTCTTCCACTAATTGGATGTGTTAGGTGCTAGGGGACCGCTTGAACAGGGACGTTTCCTGGGGGAGAGAGAAAAATGCGAGAAAAAAATGTATTGTTGCAATTGAAAACCCTTCAGACCGAACGATTTCTGGGAACAGCAATAAACAAATTTGTTCTAGACCAATAGTGCATGTTTTTACGATTACACGTACCCCTATTAGAAAATTTCGCTTCATCGCTCCATAAAGTTTTCTTTAAAAAGTTAGGATTTTGCCTACACATATCTTGTATCCATTGGCAAAAAATGAGTCTTCTTTCAGTGTCACCAGGTAATAATGTTTGCACTGGTCGGTACTTATAAGGTACAAACTTATATTTTTTTTAAAATCCTCCAAATTGTAAATAAACTGAAACCACTGTCTCTTACCAAATCTCTAGTTGAATTATTTTTGTGCGCTTCAAAATATGCCAATACATTTAGTTCTACTTGTTCACTTATTATAAACTCTTTTTTAGTCCTCGTCTTTATAAAAACTCTTTCGTTACTTTTAAATTTTCTATACAGCCTTAGAAAATACCTTCTGTCTGGTTGCTCACGTTCAGGATACATTTATTTGACCGTATTGCTCGAGTGCTAATACACTATTTTTTCTGCAACCAAGATACGTTTCTAACATATCGCAATGTTCTAAATGCGTGAACGCCATTTTGTAATGGTTAAAAGCAAAAACTAGATAACTTAACGCAAAACTACGAAAATTTTGGCTTCGTTAACAATAATGGCTACCCAAAACGAGGACACTTTAGTTAATTCGTTTTTGTTTTCATGGCAGTCTCGATGAAAACGTCAAAGGCACACCATTTTTTATTTCCATGGCTGTGTTGATGTTTTTTCAATTTTAAGCCAATATTGCATATGAACTTTTTTATTCCGTATACGATTTGCAAACGTTTCGATAAAAAATATACAGGGTGTGCCATTTAAAAGAAATACATTTTCCTCATTTATTCAGAAACGTTATGCTCAATTGTTTTTCTGTTTTCATCATTTTAATTAACAGAAAGAATGCTACTACTTTGCTAATTTAATCGACTTTGTATCTCCAATAATAAAGAAGTTAGCAATGGTGCGCACTTAATTTGGTACACCCGGTATACTACATATTATGTAGTCTTAAACCTGCGCTGTAAGAAATGGATCGTTTTACACTGAACCTGAGCAACGACATTATTAAAAAAATATTTCCATTAAGATGGCAACAAGTTTACGTACGCAATGCATAATATAGATTTTGCTGCATCATATTTTTTTTTTATAAAAAGCAAGGTTACGCCGCTGTTTAAGTCTCCTTTAACCCTGTTTCTTCATCTGTTCCAAATTTTGTTCCCATGCCCATCACTGCTATACTGTTTCACACATATTCCCGAGTTTCTCGCTAATTAGTTTCTGCGGTCGAAAAAATATACTTAACCTACTTTGTGAAAAGTTATGTTTTTTCTGGTAATATTCGTTAGATACCTTATTAATTTCGAAAAAAAACTTATCTAAAGGTACGTTTGCACTGACGGAGAGCAACTAGCCGCCACGAAACTGCTTGATTTATGTTTATATATTTTCAAGTTCACTTGTTCAGTTGTAATAATAAAAATGTTAGCCGAAGAATCAAAAGACGTCAAAGGGATGCACTGACGTAAAACCCCATTCACGAACCAATGTTCATGTCAATAATTTCAAAATAATGAAATTCCTTTAACAGTACTTTTAAATGCGTTATCTTGTTTTAGCTTATTCATATTTTACGTAAATGTTTAAAGTCACTTGTCGAGTGTAGTACTGAGTGCACTTTTCTGCGGTTTATGCCTATAGAATGTCTAGGCATTAGCTCTATACAGGGTGGTGCAGCGAAAACTCAACACCTCGATTTTCCTCCTTTAAAATGAAAATGTGGAAAATCGCTCGGACCCGTCGATTTCTGATTCGAGGGGGAATAACTTTTCCGCTTTTTTCGTCTCCGTAACTTCAACCCCCTAACGGGGGTGAGCACAACCTCCTGATTTTAAATAGGGATGAGTGGTGTTGCGATACCTTATTTTGAAGATCTTATCGAATACTATCTGACCCTAAAATTTCGCTTCAAAATTTTCATCTTTAACGAAATGACAGCTAAAATAGTGGAAGACTACTTACTTTTGTGATTAGTTTATGAAATGCTGAAAATGGCCACCATTCACTTTCATGCAGTAAAATAAATTTTGCTCAAAACGTTCACGTACATTACTCAACATTTCTGGTGTAATTTGACGGCATTCATTAATGATCCGAATTCGCAAATCATCCAGTGACTCAGGCTGGGTAGCGTAAATCTTAGATTTCAGGGGACCCCATAAAAAAAGTCCAGTGGAGCCAAATCAGGTGATCTGGGTGGCCACTCAATATGTCCCCTTCTTCCAATCCAGACCTGAGAAAAATTTTCATCTAAGAACTGACGCACAGGTTGAGCGAAATGAGGTGGTGCGCCATCTTGTTGAAAAATGATCGTTACATGGTCTTCTTTTCTCCAATACTTGAACGAGGGCTGGATAAATAGCGTTCTCTAATAGTTCTAAATAAATTTGGCCAGTGAGATTACCGGGTATAAAAAAGGGCCGATTATATGATTTCCATAAATACCCGCCCAAACATTTAACTTTTGGGGATGCTGAGTATGCACTTCACGAAATAATCTTGGATTTTCATCTGACTAATAACGACAGTTATGCCTGTTTACAATGCCATTAGGGTAAAATGAACACTCATCCGAGAAACAGATATTGAACATGTAGTTAGGATTATTGTTAATAATTCCACTGACCACTTCACAGAACTGGAGTCGGCGATCGAAATCATCCTCATTCCGACTGAACCAGTAGCGTCAAATTTGGCAACCAGTTGCCGCTGTTACTCGCGCAGAGTCGTTATTTCTAAAAAATAATTTTATCATTTCCACCCTTTCTTCTACGGAATACACCATTTTAATTCTACTACAAAGTTACAATCGCTTTGACACAGTTTTAACGTTCTTAAAAATTCACGAGAGACTAAGGTAAATCAAAAACATGGTCCGTCTACTTTTTTGGACAAAAATATTAACAAATAAATAAATAATTCAAATGCGTCTGATAAGAGTAATATCCTCGAGGTAAATTCCACATTCTCTACTCATACACCAGCGTTCTTTACTGCATGCAAGTGAATGGTGGCCATTTTCAACATTTAATAAACTAATCACAAAAGTAAGTAGTCTTCCACTATTTTAGCTGTCATTTCGTTAAAGATGAAAATTTTGAAGCGAAATTTTAGGGTCAGATAGTACTCGATAAGATCTTCAAAATGAGGTATCGCAACACCCCTCATCCCTATTCAAAATCAGGGGATTGTGCTCACCTCCGTTAGGGGGTTGAAGTTACGGAGACGAAAAAAGCGGAAAAGTTATTCCCCCTCGAATCAGAAATCGACGGGAAAGGAAGTAAACTTAACAACAAGCAAGTTTAGTGCTGGCGTAATTTGGCAAGTCCTACCAGTCGGAGTTCAAGTAGATTGTATTAATGTGCCTGTAGCATATTTAAAAGTTTTCCAAGAAGATGCAAGTCGGAAGACGAGTACTTTCCAAAAGAGGGACGAAAGAAATAATACGCAACAGCTCTGGCTGCTTTTAGAACATCGCGTTGTTTATTCTAAAATATAAAAATGAATTTATATTACGAAAGGTGGCCGCATGAGTCTTTTTTCTTTTTTAACTCCTCGGTGCTTCCGATTAAAAGTCAATTTGTATGCATTTCAAGCATTGTGCGCGTCAAATTCTATTTGTTTGTAGTCGAGATAATGGATCTGAGTCCTCATACAAACAATTTGCTATACTTGCCAAGTACTTATCAAACTATTATACAAACTAAATTCAGAAAAGGATCATTTGTAATTTTTATTTTAAAATCGTCTATTGGTTCAAAATTGGTTCACCCCCTGCATTTTATTTACAAACCCCTCATCCATTGTTTAGAGAAGATAAATTGGTCGAAAAAACTAAGGGTGTGGATTTTATAGGTCGTAAAACCGAGACTCGGCCATTTTATTTATAAACTCACGAGTTAAAGAGATCGGTTCGGAAGATATAAAACCTAAAAAATACCAGTTATAATACACATTGCGTTTCAGTTTAAAGTGCTCTAAAACCTGAGAAAAAGAAAGTTTTAAGGGAAGGTTTAGTTTATTGTTTTAGCAATTATGTAGTTGTAATTAATTACAAAGGGAACACACCTTTTTTTGAAGCCAATGCAGTCAATCAAGTTTAGTGTAGTACACCTAGAATATGTTTGCATAATTTTTCTTTCATTCACATTAATTTTCTGATAAAATAACAAAAAATATCGTTGTTATTATATTAAGATTTACAGAAATTACATGAAAACACATTCGAGCAATTGTGGTAATGTTTTGTTAATTTGACAGTTAATCTATTTAAATGCTTGATTGTTCAGTAGGTTTCGTAGTACCCACGGTATCGCAAAAACGTAAAGGAAAA
Source organism: Polydrusus tereticollis (assembly GCA_963920685.1). Taxonomy (NCBI): domain Eukaryota; kingdom Metazoa; phylum Arthropoda; class Insecta; order Coleoptera; family Curculionidae; genus Polydrusus; species Polydrusus tereticollis. The sequence goes on along the minus strand of OY987333.1, from coordinate 4,597,464 downwards.
CGTGCAATGTGAATCTGAGATAAATACTATCTTTTGATTGATGCCTTTGGTCCACGACGACATGTTTGATGTGGCTTGCAGATTTTTTATTATAAAAAATTGAGGCAAAGTAAAAGACTCCATAAGTTTGTTTATTATAAAAAATTGAGGCAAAGTGAAAGACTTTATAAGTTTGGATGTTCACGTATACACTTAATGCAAAACAAAAACCGATGCACGTGAGGGAATTACTCAGGTTTTTTTATATAAAAACAAGATTAATTTACAAAAATTTCCCATAGTTTATATATTTGTTTACTGCATAATACCTTTTAACATCAACTTTAGTAGATCTAACTCTTCTTTTATTTTCATCTTGCCAAGATCGACCAATGGTACCATTCTGAAAAATCCATGTTTCATCCAAGAAAACGAATTGGTACAAGAATTCTTCTTTTTTTTTTAAATATTCTTTCAAAAATACCAGTTGTTTGAAAGCTACAAGCGCTCGCCTCAGTTCACCTTTTTTAGCCTATTTTCTTGAATAGGCTTCTTAAAGAGTTAAGACAACCATCAAGCAGTTCTCTGTCTTTTAATTTCTAACCTAAAGTTGTCAAAGTTACATAACGACCTAATAAAATGATCTCATGTAAAGATTTCTAGGAGCTCCAGCAGAATTAGCAAACAAAAACAACCCTGACTGGATCCCTTGTTAAAATATGGGACACTTTCTTCCAAAGGAAGCAACTTAGGCCCAAGATAATGAGAGCGTGCAGAAATGCAAACGAGCAAAGTATCAGATAGGTGTATTATTGTAAATATAGTAGGTATAGTAGTAGGATTAACTGTATTATGAAGTAGACATAGTGTTGTAAGTGATGTATTCTTGTAAATAGAACAGCAAATTGAAGCACCTGACGAAGATACTTCGGGAAATAGTAGAGAGGAAGAAAATGTTGAAATTAATGAAAACTGTTGCCACACAGAGGGAATTAAGTAGGTATGAATGATTTATGCAAACTTTCCGAAGACTGTACTAATAGTACTGTTAGAATATATTATAGTTTGGAGAAGTGGTTAAAAGAATGTGAAATAAATAAAAACTTCATCTACTTATTGTGATTTTTTTATTTATTCATAAATATATCTCTCTGTAAGACAGTACAGGATCTACCAATGAGGTACAAGGAAAGAGTGAAAAATTTTCTGGCATCAGGAGCTTGCCACTCGTCTAACAAATATTTTTTTGCCCGATGATGAACTTGATTTTATATAATATTTTAATTTGTTTAATTCTAATTGTGGGTTTAGGCCCCCAATGAAATATTAACAGAGTTAAGCCGGTGTCCCATGCATACGATTTCCGACGATACGATGATCCGACAGTGCTCTCATTGGTGGAAAATTTTTTGTCGGCAAATTTCATCCGAATATTTTTAAAAATCTACGATGTATCGTACGAGTTAAATTTAGCTTAACTTTTGTCCGATGTCGGATGATTTTTAACCATACTTTTCTCGGTTTATTGTTTGTTTGACATGTTTATTCATTATTAATTTCGGTGGCATAATATCAAAAAAAGTCTGTTCTGTTGTGATACTTAAACCACAGAAAACTGCAAACTATCTTAAACCAAGTACTTAAGTAAGGTTAAGTTAATGAAAAATGTATTCTTCTTTTTGACACTCTTAATAGAGATTTAAAGACACGACAACGAATCCATGGGATATCTAAAATATTTTCGTACGAATACCAAATTGTTCTCGGATATCGGACGTCGGAAATCGTATGCATGGGACGCCGGCTTCATCCAAAACCCAAACCTTATAAGCCCGAATGAAATGATTATGAGTTATCCAAAACCCAAACCTTATTATAATCTTACCTTGCCGACTACAACATAAGCATTGGAATTTACTTCCTTCATAAAATTTGAATGCTTGCAAGCCTTTGTACGCCTTCAGCTGCTGGCCAGTGTAAAAACTATCTGCTAAAATAAGGTAGTTTACCAAGTCCATCCTTGCTAAAGCACACACTAGGAAGTTCAAATAAGTATTAAGATAGGAATATAGTTCGGACACGAAAAATTATTTAAGTCCAGGTAGCACAGGTATAGATACTTCTTCGAAATGATCACAAATGAATCCTAAAATTACTTTGAAGCTTATTAAATTAAACCGAAAAAGTCTAATAAGCCATTAGCCTTTGTTTGCCCTCCAGGCAAAATGGCCGACCTGTCAAAGCCACGTGTTTGAAAATGGTCAATTACTTTTCATGCGTAAGTAAACAGAAAGTTGGGTTATAAGTTAGGTTTAGCATTGTCCAGTGGGTCATACGGCGAAAACTCTCGCGTAAAACGAAATCGCTTTCTTCGCCCACCGCTTGCAGAGCGCCATACCAATTTAAGCGCGACTCAGCTTAGTTGCGTTTAAAGGAAATACCTTAATAAATGCATAGATCGTTGCGTTGCAAAGGGTAGTTATATAATCTATACTTAGTATTTTGTAAAGTGATGTCATATCCATTAGGCCATGTTCCCACAGTCACGATTTAGCGAATCTGCGGAGCAGCTTAAACCATGCTGTAAACCATACTTATTTGCTACCGCTATACAATAAATAGCGGGAATCAAACAAGTGGTTGCAAAAATTCGCAATCAACGAAAATAAAAACGTCGCAGTAACTGCCCACACGTGTAAAAATATTCTTGTTTACGTTTTATCTTGGTGTAAATATCAAGCGTGCCTTGATACCTACCAAGCTGCAATTTGCTGCATAAAGTGAAGGTTGCAGTGTGAATATAGAATTAACCGAAAACCAGCGAGTTTTCGAGGAAATGCTGATTATTATCGGCGGTCTCAAATTGTTTTCGGTTTTTAGCGAATCGACAGCATGTGGATTGTTACAAAATGTGCATGCGATAAACAATGTGTTTAGGATTGCGCTGGACTCAACCACTGCAGGGCTTTTTGTGAGTGGTGCCTGTGAGAAGGAAGCGATTCGAGTTGGTCTAGAATCTTGTTTTTCTCGTTGAGAGTGATATCGTTCTCCAAATAAAATAATTTTTAAACTGTTTCGTTTAAGGAATACTGAGCTGCAGTAGTTCCTCATGTATATACCATGCACCGCTCTGGGAGGAGCCATGAAAATCTGTGTAAGAGGCTTAATCATTAATCTGCCTTCAGACATCTGATGTTGTACCTAAGCTTTCAAAGTTGTTAAGCCGATCAAGCTACGCATTGGGGAGAATTTAGCAGGGTCTTGTTTGAGAAAAACATCTACAGTCTCTAACGCACCATAACAATAAGAAATCATCTATTTAAGTGCACATACCTACTCTATATCTGAATACATACTCTCACACTGTATACAGGGTGTCTCTAAAAGGTCTGTACAAAATCTGAGCACATATTCCTGAGGCCAAAATAAGGCGATTTAAAGCAACTTACCTTTGTTCGAAATTGCTCCGTTTCCGAAATACAGGGTGGTAAAGTTAAAAAATAAAACATCGAATTTTTTTAAAACTAATGAACATTTCTTAACGAATTACTTTAAAACTTGGTACCCGGGGGTTTTTTGGGATGCGAAACCCGAATACGGACACCTTTTCACTGTGGCCATTAGAGGGCGCTTATGGTTTAGAATGGCCATAACTTTTTTATCAGTGTAGTTTTTTCCTTTTTTTGTAAAGAAACGCTAATCCGCTACAGTAAGCTGTTTTTGAGATATTTCGGTTTTAAGTGTTCGATGCCGCACCTGAATATTTAAATTATTTTGAATAAAAAATTCCGCTATTAGTAAATTTTCAGCAGGAAAAAATGTTTCACTTGGGTTAGTTACAGCAAGTTTTGCAGGAAGAATTTGAGTATGGATTTTTTTTTTAATTAAATGAGGAACAATTTTATTTTAAAAGTAAATTTAATTAGCATAAACTTTTAGTAATTGTTCAAAATTACCTCCATTAACATAAGTACAAAGATTAATACAAAATTTACTCTTTGCATCATTTCCGCATCGTTCTTCAATATGTTGACTGCATTCTAAATTATTTCCCACAATTCCTCTTCATTATTTAATCGGTCTGGAGTATACCATCGTTTTTAAAGACCCCCATAAAAAATAATCCAACGGAGTCATATCCGGTGAGCATGGCGGCCACTTTACAGGAGCGTCATTTCCTTTATCGATCCATCTGTTTCGATACTGTCGATGCAAATAATTGCGGGCATTTAAACTAAAATGTGGTGGAGCACCGTCATGCATAAACCACATATCTCGTCGAAGTTGTAAGGGCAAATCTTCTAATAAATGTGGCAGCGTATTTTGTAAATGTTCTAAATAATCCACACCATTTAGTCGTCGCGGTTATGATGGTTTGATGGTTTGGTATGCGCCGATTTGGATATCTTTCCCTGTATACCCTAACACTTTTGCGGCCATTTCCTTCACAATACCCAAAAACCAATAGCATATCCGTCATTTCTGCAGAACTGTATCCTTTAGCCATCTTTACAGTCACTTTAAGATTGGCAAATTCTTACTGAAACACTTACTGTAAACAACATAGACTAATAGCGAAAATTCTTAAAATACGAAAAATGTTTACATTTAAATAGTATGTTACAAAAAAATTTTTAAAGGTTTTCATCAAACAGGTAAAAAATCCGAGGATTTGTGGATGCGACACTCCAAAAAAGTATCTAAAAAAATACATTTTCCACTGCTAATTCACTGACCACATTTCATCCTCAAAGATAACAGCAAACATTTTTTATTCAGAATAATTTAAATATTCCGGTGCATGCGGCATCGAACACTAAATACCGAAATATCTCAAAAACGGCTTACTTTAGCGGATTTTCACAAGAGTTCCTTTCTCGTTTCAAAATGTTCAAAAAATTAGTTCCTTAAAAAAAAAGGGAAAAACTACACTGATAAAAAAGTTATAGCTATTCTAAACCATAAGAAGTGCATTGTGAAGCACCCTCTAATGGCCACAGTGAAAAGGTGTTCGTATTCGGGTTTCGCATCCCAAGAAATCCCCGGGTACCAAGTTTTAAAATGTTCATTAATTTTACCACCCTGTATTTCGGAAACGGAGCAATTTCGGACTAAGGTAAGTTGCTTTAAGTCGCCTTATTTTGTCCTTAGAAATATGTGCTCAGATTTTGTACAGACCTTTTAGAGGCACCCTGTATAATATAAACCGTGTGTCGTCTAGGGTGTGTGTGTCGGAGAGAGGGGGAAAGGTAATAAAAAAATGTATTTCCACTATGTTTATCAACAAGCAAACACATTTGAGCAGTTAATTGCCAAAAAGTTACAACTGCCAACATAAAATTTGTTATGCCATAGAAAGTACCATAATTTATTTTGTTCAATTGCTCGTCAAGGCTAAAAACAACATCAATTTAAACAGCTTTACTACAATACGGATAATTGCGCTTTTAAATTAATTTAATAATTTTTATTCTTTAACCGACTAGTAGCAGCCATTAAAAACAATTAATTATTCGAATTTTGTCGGCATTTACATAAATCTATACGTGCATTTGAATTGGACAATTGGACCACATCTAATGGCAAATATGGCGGCAATAATGTTGCTGTAACTAAGGCTTCCTTGTAGAAATTCGAAGTACTTTTTTGAACCATGCAAGACCTTTTATACCGGGTGTTAACGAAATTATTGTACTGCTTTTTTGGAAACTTCCTGTGGTTACATTTATACTGCTGCAGTGGCTCGTCGTGTATTTTTACCATGCACCGCTCTGAGTGGAATCAAGCGGACAACCTCAGTTGAGTTGAGTTGAGCATTTGCTATAAAAATATATACATCTTGGGTTTTACTGTGGTTAATTTTTAAACCTGCCGTTCTCGAAGCTTCGTCCAGTCTCTTAAGCATCTCTCTCGCCTCGTCGGTTTTGTCGGTTATTAGAACGATGTCGTCTGCAAATTTCAGGTTGTTTAGTCTCTCACCATTCAGTCCCATTCCTTCAAAATCTATCTTTTTAAACATGTATTCCACGAGGGTCGTAAAAAGTTTGAAAGATATAACATCACCCTCCCTGTCTTACACCTCGTTCGATGAGGAAATCCTTCGTATATTCGTGCAGTTTTATACAAGCTTTGGCATTTTCATAGACGTGTTTAATTACATATATATACCTGGAGTCTGTACGGCATTCTGCTACCACGTGTAGCATTTGTTGTTGATTTATCATGTCGAATGCTTTTTCATAATCGACAAAGATGAGGACTAGGGGTTTATTGTATTCTATGCATTTCTCGATCACAGCCTTAATAACCCGGAGATGGTCATTTGTGCCAAACCCTGATCTGAAACCTGCTTGCTCTCGTGGTTGATAGAAGTCTAATTTGTTGGTGATTCGTTTGGTAAGTATTCGCATAAAGAGCTTGTACAGATGAGAAAGCAGGCTAATGGGACGGTAGTTTTTTAGGTTTGTTATGTCCCCTTTCTTATGCATGATTATTATTACTGCTCGTTCCCACTGGGAAGGTGTTGTTCCATTTAACAAGCACGCGTTGTATAGCTTGCAGAGCATTTTATGTAGTGAAGCTCCTCCTTGCTTTACAGCTTCTATTTCAATCTGATCGTCGCCAGCTGCCTTATCGTTTTTCATTTCTCGCAGGGCTGCTTTGAGCTCATCCAATGTTATATCTGGGATATCTTCAGATTCTTGATTTATTACTGTTGGTATATTAATATTAATATTAATATGGCCGTTTCCATCCGTGTTGCTGTAGAGCTCCTAGTAAGAAGACCTGACGACCTTCAAAATCTCGTCTTTGTTCGATGTTATTTGTCCGTCTTGCTGTCTTAGCTTAGTTATGTTCTTTCTACCTTCCGTAAAGGTTCTTTTAATTGACTTCAGGCCCTTATTTCCCTCTATCACTCTTGTTACTTCTCTGGGGTTAAACGTTCCTATATCTTTTCTAACGGCCTTAGATATTTAAGATCGTTAATGTTGGGGAAACGATCATCCAAATGTAATAATATAATTAAATGCAACAAATGTTTTTAGAATCAATACAACTGTTAAATATCTGATTTCAATATTATTAACGGAGCAAAATGTATCAATGTTTGCCAAACGAATAGTGTTATCGCCGGGATAAACATAAAACTTGCAAATATCATCTTTTAGAATACATATAAAGTTTCCTATTAATAAGTCTAGTCGACCGTTATTCCAGGAAAAGCAATGTTCTACATTAAGACGTTAAGAGTATACTTTTTAGAATCTTGTACATCCGAAAACCCTTTGACGGTGTTTTGGCGCTCTAGCAAGGTGACACAGCATGGCACATTTTGTTGATTACCGTCCAATTGGTTAAAAGGAAACATGGCGGCTGTGTAGCCTATCAGAGTGCATTGTTGGTTGGTCGTCGTGACAGCGGGGGCGTAACCTTGCTGCCAGATGATATAGTTTTCCTTTTTGTATACTACTACACTTTTGGCTTCGATAAAGCAAGGTTGTATGTCAACAAACGCACGTGGTTTCTTTCCGTCGGATTGAAACAAATAGCATTATCTAAAAAAAGGCACCCAGCAAATGTACTAAACAAATGTAGTGACTAGTTATGTGTTTGTAAATCAGTATTGAATATTTATGTTATAGGATGTTATTGTAAAACCTTGTATTAAAGAAGTTTTGTGCGATTTGGAGAAATAAACGCCAAATTACCATAGTGAAAAACTCGTTTAATTCCTTCACTCAGTAAATAAAAGAATCAGTGAAATTAACCTAAAATCAAGGAACATAAAAGCCTCATGAACTGTTGACGCAAGTTAAATAACAACACTTGGCTTGCTTAACAGTTAATGTACAGTAAAAAAAGGGAGAGCGACAATATAGAACCTTGAGGGACTCAGGCGTTGATGTTGAATATGTCTGAAAGAAATCCGTCCATCGCCACTCGCAGAGAACGTTCTTTAAGAAAGCTCGACAGCCATGAACAAAACTGAACCGGCATTCCTTATGCTCTCACTTTAGTTAAAAGCCCCCCATGCCATACTCGGTCAAAGGCCTTGGATATGTCCAGTGCTACCGCACGATGCTCTATTACGCTGCTCCGTATCCATAATAATCTAAAGGTGTTTGGAAATCGTAATGCGTTTTGCTTCAATTTGAAACATATTTTATGGCCGGCTTTCCGGCCACCCCACCTCAACGACAGTTTAAATTCATTTATCGCTGGAATACTGCCGACAAATTTGGGTATCTGCTCCCAAACATACTCAAATACTGCTAGATTATATCCAAAGAAAAGCCATAACCAACAAACTTCACAAATATTTTGTGTGTTTAATTTTTAAAGATACTTAAAATCTATAGGGATGAAAATATTGCTCATAATAAAGCTCATATTCCAGCAGTAGCAGTATAGTATAGTTACATGTGCGGTCACATTTTATGAGTTTAGGTTAAATGTTTAATCCAGTAGTTACATTGCCGGCTTACGACTAAGCAGGCCAGTAAAATCCGGTCATAAAATTAACCATAACGGGGGGAGTTCAACCAATAAACCTATTCTCGCAGATGGGGTTTTGTTATCTTAGGAAATAAAGGAGATTAAATTAAAATATTTAGGGTTTGAATATACAGTATACATTCATATATTTTGGGCTTTATATATTATACGATGTCTTGTATAGGAGTGTAACCTACATAAAATAGAAATTAAAGTTATAGGGTGTTACACTACCGAAACAATTTTAGGCATGGTTATGAACATGCAATAAGCCTTTTTGTAAATACTAACGAAGTGCTGCGATATTGAACCCGCGCGAAGTAGGGTCATTTTCCCGGTTGCATAACACGCCCATTGTCTAATTAGTGCGTTTATTACCATAACAATTCCATAACGATAATGAATTATAATTATTTAATTATGAATTCATTAAAATAAATAATCTTCTTCTAATTGAAACTAGCCTAATGATTTTCGGTCGGATAGAAAAATAAACAGATTTTTTAAGGTTTCGTTTTGTTTTATTCATGAAAAATGTGCGAATAATTTCATGCACAAGGTCAAGGTTAAAAAATATTTTATTTTTGCCAATCGTAAAGCGCTGAAATAGATAGCTAGGAAGTTTTATAGATGTGTTGCCACGTGGCGTTGTTCCTGAACTACATACATACATGTAAACTATAAACAAACATTTGACTGATAGATAAATATTCAGGAGAACAAACTCACGGTGTCCTTGGAAATATTTACGACCATTTGAAATGTACGTACTTACGGGAGAACAAACTAAAACCTCAAAAAAGAAGCAATTCCGCAGTCCTCATAAAAAGAGGCGGAATACTTAATTGCCTTCAAAAATCGTCAGCCCAGGCACATATACCATACCTACAGTCGACAGGGTTTTCTTTTTACTTTTTAGAGAATGCGGGGCAACAACAATTACCTAATGCTTTTAGTTTGATTGTTTTATAGTCACAAAAAATCTTCATTCTGCTCTTTTATGATAATAAATAAAGTGCGGCAACATCGAAGAAAAAAAATTCATCTAAGCTAAGACCATTAAATTAACATTTTGGGCAGGTTTTAGTTGCCACTTACAGTAAGTTGGCTTGCAAATTTTGTTTATATTACGTAATGATTATTTTGCCCAATTCAAAAACAAGTCATTAATTTTTTTATGTATGTGTTTTGATGGTTTGCTAATGAAGGCAATACTAGTGGGATTTTTTTAAAGTGAGTTTTAAAAAAATATTTAATTTTACAAAATTGTATAAGTCTACATGGGTGGGTGGAGGCATGATAAAGTACCCCTATAGAAGCAATAGGTTTTCTTCATTCACGTATGTGTCCACTTACATTTGCGGTTCACTGTAAACAGTCCTGTATATTCCTCAGACATCCCACTCGTAATATTTCCCAGTAACAGTAACCCCATTTCATATTTAGGTAATAATATTGTTATATCATATCCAATAATTTTTCCTGCACCCTCATAGCATTGCTCCAATAATACTCGCTTAAAATGGAAAATCCGCAAAGGCAGGCGATCAATTTGCTGGGAGACCAATTAAACGAGACGGAGACGCGAGCAATGTTCCCGCATCAGACGATGGATTCGCTCCTTCCGTAACCCGTCAAAGAACGTCGGTTGATTACTAGAATTCTTTACCGGTCGACTCTTTTAGGGTTGCTTCAGGCGCCACCACTCGTCAACAAAATAGTTATATGCTTTTATTACTTTTATGTATAGGGGTGTTTCAGAAGTACGGTACGTAACATAAGAGGGTGATTCCTTATGATATTCTACGAGAAAAAGTTCATATGAACATGTGTCCGGAGTTGCCCAGTTTTTGACATACAGTGTGTTAAAGTTTTTTTTTTAAAGAATCGGTTTTTTATCATTTTTTTTTTAAATATCCCTCTCCCAATTTTATTAAAATTTGGTGGCGTTATTTATAATGGTAAGGGACTCAATTAGCCCTAACTAGATTAAATTCATTAAGTCCAGTGGCGTCCCGGGGGGCACATAACGAATATTATTAACAAAAAAATATACGCCACTGACTTTTTCTAATTTTCATTTTTTTTTTCGGATTTACCAACAAATACAACTTTTTGGTTCCCTGAATTTATAATATGAATAAACGCTTTCATATCTTGCTTCGCTTTCGAGAGAAAAATTAAAAACCACTTTATTGCATGCACAAAAAAAATACCTACTACCTAAGGTTATTAAAATATGAGGTAAAGGTAAGTTTTGATGTCTAAATAACCTGTTTTGCTCATAACAAATCAAGAATGAACTTTACTAACGCTGAAATGGCCCAGATGCTTTTCAATTATGGCCTAGCAAATGGCGATGCTGAAGAAGCTCAGCAAATTTATCAAGAACGTTAGGGAAACAGCGTACTGCCATGTAGCAAAACGTTTAGACAGCTCTAGGCAAGATTAACTAAGACTGGGAGTTTTAATCGTAGTACGGAACTTCCTGGCAGACCTGCAACAGTACCCACGCCTGAGTTAGAAGAGGCTATACTTCGAGAGATAGAAGATGATCCTTGAACTAGTGCCAGGAAGGCAGTAGTGCAACTTCAAACAAGTGCATTTAACTTTGGAGGGTCTTGCATCTTTATCAACTATCATCATCAAACAGCCATTCGTGTCCACTGCTGGTCATAGGCCTCCCGTAGCATCATCCACATTGTCCTGTCTCGTGCGATGTTCATCCAGTTGGTTTGGATCCTCTTTATATCGTCGGACCATCTTGTAGGCGGCCGACCTCTGCTGCGATATGCTTCTTGTCGTGGTCTCCATTTAATGATCTTTCTCGTCCAGCACCCATCCGAGAAACGTGCAATATGTCCAGCCCAATTCCACTTCAGAGTTGCTATACGTTCCACTGCATCTGTCTTCGTCCTCTGCCTGATTCTGGTGTTCTGAATCCTATCTCTAAGCGAAATGCCAAGCATTGATCTTTCCATTTTTCTCTTAACAGTGCGTGTCTTATTCACCGTTTTTTGGGTAAGGGTTAGCGTTTCTGTCCCGTAGGTAAGTACAGGTAACACGCACTGTTCAAAGACTTTCTGTTTTAAGCACATCGGGATATTCGCTTTAAAGACGTAATGCAGTTTTCCAAATGCAGCCCAAGCTAGGCCTTTTCGTCTGATGATCTCACATGTTTGATGGTCTCTTGCAATACGTAGCTCGTGTCCCAAATACTTGTAGGATTTTACTATTTGAGCCTTCGTAGCATTTCCTTGGCTTCATCAACGCCGTCAGCAATAAGCACGATGTCGGCTGCAAATCTAAGATGGTTTAATTTTTCACCGTTTATGTTTGTACCCATATCTTCAAAGTCTACTTTCTTAAACATATATTCTTGTAGGGTTGTAAAAAGTTTCGGTGATATGACGTCGCCATGACGCCCTCGTTCAATGCAAAAATCTCGAGTGTCTTCGTGTAATCTGATTGACGCTTTTGCATTCTGATATATATTTTTAATAATTGTGGTGTATCTGTGGTTCACTCGAGTTTCTGTTAATGCTTTTAGCATTGTTTGCTGGCTAACCGTCTCAAACGCTTTTTCGGAGTCGACGAATATGAGGATAAGGAGCTTATTGTATTCTATGGACTTTTCTATAACCGCCTTCATAACCAAGAGATGGTCGCTTGTGTTAAAGCCCGCTCATTCAAGTGGCTGGTAGAGGTCAAGTTTATCTGTTATTCTTTTTGTAATGATCCTGGTGAGTAATTTATAGATATGAGAAAGATGACTTATCGGGCGGTAGTTCTTTAGATCTGTAATGTCCCCTTTTTTATGAAGAACTATTATATTTGCTTAGTCCCATTGTGACGGGGTTGTCCCATTTGCTAGACAAGCATTAAATATCTTGCAGATAGTCCGATGTAGAACATTTCCACCGTTTTTCATGGATTCGATTGTTATATACCGTCCTCGCCTGGGGTTCTATTGTTCTTCATTTCTCTAAGGGCCTTTCTCAATTCATCCAAAGTGACTTCTGGAATATCCTCTGAGCACTGATTCTGAACTTTGGGAATGGTTATATTTTGATCAAGGGTGTCTCTGCTACGATATAGTTCGGAATAGAAAGTCTCGATAATTTCGAAAATTTCCATTTTATTGGTTGTTATCTGGCCATTCGCATTCTTTAGTTTGCTGATGTTCTTCCTACCTTCTGACATCGCCTTTCTTAGAACCTTCATACCTTTATTCTCATTTATTACCCTGGTAATTTCGTTTGTGTTATATAGGTTCGAATATCTCTTCTAATTTGTTTTGATATTTTTTTGTTTAACTCTCTTAGTTCATTGGTGTTTGTTGTGTATTTGTCAGTTAATTCTCTTCTGGTTTTTATTAGTTGTCTAGTATGTGCACTGAGCTCTCCATTTCTATGGTTTATCTTTACTTGAAATTTATCTTCCGCGGTCTTGATTGCATTTGTAATAAGTGTACTAACTGTTTCGATACCTAGGTCGGCGTGGATTTCTGGGGTTTCCAGTTTGGATTTAATATGTTGTTGGTATCCAGCTTCGTCTATTAACGGTCTTCATTTGTTATTCAGTTGTTTTCTGACTCCACTATATCCATACCATATTCAACGTGCGCAAGCTCTGCTTTTACTTTACTTTGTACATTTATTTTTTTCTTACATTGGTGGCCTACGCTAGAACTAGTGAAACGTGATGGTCGCAAATGCAGTATTTACTTATTTAGACATTTGTGATTTTGTGAATTATTTGAAGAGGTTCAGGGTTCAGGATTATAAATATATAAGTACAAAGGACATTTTCTATTGTTTTGTTATACCATTTCTATTTTATAAGTAGGATAATCCATTTTATAGACTTAGAGAGATATTCCTACATGTGATTGACAGTCTAAACGGAGACTAAACGACAACGTCATAAAAAATCCGTGCAATAGACTCTAAGAGTAACGATTGATGGATGTGAGTGATTTTTATTTTGGTCCACAACGGCATATAAAATTTTATACTTTATAGTAACATTTTCGCAAGACATTGTTTTTTCGGTCCAATAATATTTCTTTTTCTGTATTTTATATCCGACCCCATATAACTCGGAAACTTTTTGTATTCCTCGCGGATGTCGCAGTCATAAAAATCCAATTTAGGAAAAGAATAACTCATGGAAAGCCAAAACGGCAACCTTTGGAGACCGATGTGCTCTTAATACATTTCCGCTAGCTTAAAAAATATACTTTTCCTATGGGGCTGTTTGTCTCGACTCGGTTTACATCGTAACAAAACCTAAAATAGAAAATAGTATATTACATAACAGGTGCGAAAAGTGTGAAAATCCAAAGAGTGTGCGGAAATCCCTTTCGTACAAGTACCTAATGAACGCTGTTTTTCCTACACAGTAAAAAAGTTAGTGTTAAATTTAACACTCAATGGTGGTACATATAGAATCACAATCAATAGGGTATTAAAACATAAAACTAGACTTTAATCTGTATTCAGCGTATAATTCTTGGGAAATTTCAGCCAAGTGCTTTCGGCTCAACACTGAGTCATCATCAGGGCTTAGGCTACGTCATGGTCAGAGGTCACAATTTTCCTTTTCGCAACATTATTGGAAAGTTCTATTAAATTATTTATTAAATATTAAAGTTAAGAAGTAAATACCTTTAACCCTAATTTAAATCATTCGATGCCGAACATTTCATGGGGCTTTGAGTAATTTGATTGGTTATACAAAAGTGGCCTGATAAATCATCATCGCGTTTTTGGTTATTGGTGTTCGATCTTGTCTTGTAGACATTTTTGAGTGAGAGTGAAATCTTCTTTGTTAATGGCACAGAAGTTAGTGGTTCAGATTAAAAGTAAGATATGGGGGATAAACGTAATATGAATAATTATTTAGAAGATTAGGGTATATCGTGGGGGATATCCCATCTGTTATATACTTTTCAAGGTAGGAAACTGTATTTGAATAATATCTTAGTTACGCATGAAACGAGTTAAGAAAATAAGATAAGAGGCAAAGAAAAGATACTTGTAATACCTAATTTGAAATTTTAAACACAAAATCTTTTTAGAAAAATGTAGCCAGGTATTTTTAAATCATAGCTACCTAGGTGTATTTTTTTAAAACGTGTTACAAATAAGACAGTTTTTCTCAACTTTCACCATATTTCAATACCTATTAAACATTCTAACGTAAAAGATATAATATATTTAATATAATATTAATAATTATTGTACCTACCTAATATTTGCAAGTTTGCCTTTATTTAATTTTTTATAAAAGTTATTAACTTCTCTATAATGATTTATTGACGTATATTTTAAGGGGGACAACAATTAATGGTGGGTTTATACAGCAAAATAACACGACAAAAATAAAATAAGAGTTGAATCTTCTGATCTGCCATAAGACGTTTACAGAACCAAATAACATAACATAAAAATAAGAAATAAAATAAGAGATGGTTATCTTTTAACTTTTATGGTTTTTTTATATGCGCGTAATTTGTCATAACCTTTATTTTCGGTAAAAATTTGTTTTTTCTGTTGGTTTGCCTTATTATTTGAACACTATAAACAATTTGATAAAGTTTGTGATTAAACCATATTCAATAGCGATAGGGGATTTGATCTGCTTATTTCTTATTTTTATGTGACGTCTGTATAAACACGTACTTGGATGAAATAAGAACTGATTTAAATGAACTTTCTGATCTATTTAAAATTAAAAAAAGGTATTTAAACCAAATAAAATTATACTAGGTCTAAATAAATATAAAAGACAAGTTAAACAATTATGTACTTGAATAAAAAAACCACGACTTTGATGGAAAATGCCGGTTTATTTAAATCCAATTACTTAAACTGTTTAATTAAATAACGTTGTTGCTACGGCAAAAACATGTAAAACAAAAGTAAAACAAATATATACTTGATAAAATATGTATAAATATCAATCAATTAAACATTTTGTTAACTTAACTTTTAACCTATTTACTTTAAGTCATTGAAGCGGCTTATTTAAGTTAGGTTAGTATTAAGGAAATAAATATTTGCTTGAACTTTGTATTCAGTGATTAATTCCAAATAAAAAGTAATTTCTATCAAATCAGATAATATTACTTGAGGCAAATAATCCCTTGGTATTTTTCAAATACATATTTGTTTGGCTAATAGGAAACAAATATTTATTCGAGTCAATGGAAAATTGTTTTAATTCAAATAATTAATTTGATCAGTGTAACACCGCAACAGCTTTCGATGCTCTACAGGGTGTTTCAAAACAAATGCGAAAAACTTAAGGGGGCCATTACTTGTTTAGAGTAAAGGGTAGTTTGATATATAAACGTTGGCTCAAAAGTCAACAATTAGGAAAATATCGCGGTACAAAGATGGCGGTAAAATAATATTTTTATTTTTTATCTTAAAAACGAGAAGCGCTAGGATAATGAAATTCTGTGGAAGTATTACTATTATGAAAAGACACTTTTTGCATATTTTTTCACTTTTTAAAAATGAGTGGAAGGAGTTGAAATAGATTACCCCTATCATAATAATGGTTGGCTTTTGACCCAACGTCTATATTTCAAATTACCCTTTATTTTAATAGGAACCGCCCCCTTAAGTTTCTCGCATTTAACACCCTGTGTAAAGGTCAAATTCATATTTGGGGCTCTGCTCCTAAACATACCCTGAGATTGCTGGGTTCCATTCAAAGAAGAGCCGTTCGCTTGATCGGTAACCAAGCATGATCTGACAAATAACCTAGAAAGCTTTGAACATCTAAGGCAGGTTGCAACTTGAGCCTCTTTTACAAATATTTTAATAGCAAGTGCTCAACTAAGGTTGCCCGCTTGATTCCACCCAGAGCGGTGTATGGTAGAAATACACAACGAGCCACTGCAGCCCACTCGTACGTGGTTTAGCTTAGTGTCCCTCGAACGAGGAGAAAGTCATCACTCTGGAACGACCTCCCTATAGCCTTAAATTGAACATTGACTTTTACATTTTACTTTCATTATAAAGTTATCGATAGTTAAATTAATTCTATTTTTATGTTAAAACCATTTTTTCAATGGCCCCTCAGACGATCAATATGAGTCTTCTTAGTGGCCCTATAGGTAAACGTACTCATTGTCTTTCAAAAATTGTCGACTTGTAGAGAACAAAAAATATTACATGCTTTTTGGGGTTCTAAAAAATATCGTACGTGACGAAAATGCAAAGACGCTGTTATTGTGCGGGCTAGATGGAGATAACAGATAACAAAACGACTGTGCGCGTCCTTATTATTTATGTGACCTGTGGGAGGAGGCCAAATTGTTTAAAATAAGAAAATTGTGATATATTTAGATGAAGATAAAGGATATGTTAATAATAATGATAATAATTAGGTGTTCGTGTTAACATTCTTAAAAGGGTCAGAATATAAAGGTAAAGATGTATTATCACATATACCGTGCGGGGAAAAAAAACGTAGGGCTTGATTTAGGTCACACACGGCGGATGTATGGCCGATTGCACCGTCATGTTGAAAATAACCAAGACGTAGTTCATCGTCAAGTAATTGCTACACAAATAAATTCAAAATATTGTCCCTATTCCGCTTGCTGTGTCATGAAAAAAAATAGGAGCAACAATTTTTCTTCGGGAACCCTACAAGAAAATGGGGATTTTCACTACTCCACACCAGGCTTCATCAGAAAAAATATCAGGCCTAATAAATAAATCATTTCTTTCAAATGAATTTTGTGTTTTTGAAATCATTATTGTGACGAGTGGAGTGATGCTATACTTTACTTGCACAAATTTCTTGGATATTTGGCCTATAGTTGAAGAGCTGTAATGTCATAATCTCTCTCGCCATCTAAGCGGTTATGGTATACTTCGTTTTAATGGAAATAGATGAAGAAAACCTAGTTTAACAATGACATATGCTTACAAATGGTGAAATGATGGATACAGCTAGCAACTTTGGATATTCCTGTTTTAGGCTGCATCAATATTCTGCACGTGGTAGTTTTTCAACCATCAATCAGTTTTAGTGATGAATAAAATGACATGGCATCAAATCTATAAGTTTTTCGTTTTTCCTGAGATGATTAATTTTAAGGCTAGCTATAAATGGATTTCTTTAATCCAATAATGCTTTTCCAGATTAATAGGGGGCAACGCATGGGACGCAAGTGAGCAGAGCCCTATCCCAACAAACATTTTAAGTTAAATTTACCTTTGTTCGACCTCTAAACGGGTTAAATATTTTGTATGTATATATTAGTATACATAGGGATAATTTACCTACATTTGTTTTCCTATTGCCCAATGTGGGGAAAGAAACTAAAGTAATTTGAAAGTCGAAAATAGGTTGATAGGGTTTTTCTGTCCAATAAGTTAAAACGAAGTGAAATAAATATAGACCTATTTTACGTCTAAATGTGGAAAGTAAGACCAACCTTTTGACCTAAATATAACCTAAATAGAAGCAATAAGACACTAGACAAAAATACAGAGAAAACATATTATATCTGGCGTTAGAAAGAAAAGACAACAACTTATGCCAACACTTCCAACAGGACAAAATAAATTATAAAATGGAGTTCGACTTAAGTAGATATTTGGAATGGCCGCTTATTATAACTTCAACAATAAAGTGATATAATTAAGTTTCATCATTTTTCTGGACCGAAATTTGGATGCGAAAGAAATGTGTTTGTGAATTATGGTGATGATGCTTCGAAAAACAAAACGCGCCCTTAAAATATGCGTTTTTTTATGTATTATTACGATAATTTTAAATATTTTTACCATTAACCTAAAAACAGAGTGTCTTCATTATAAACATTATATGTAGGTACCTAAAGTTTTAAAAAAACTTTCTTTGACGAAAGATATCGTAGTCTAATGGATTTTCCACTCACCTTATGTAATTCTTAAAATTTTAATTATTGTTTCTTTATAGTTGTCCATAAACAGGAAAACTAATAATTATTAAATATGGCCGTTTTTATATTTTTAACCTTAAAGTTATTTTTCCCTTTATTAATAACTTTGAGAACATGTTTTCCTGGTCCGAGGTTAAATTAGCAATCATTTATCGAATTTAAAGTTAAATCGTCCCTAAATAAGACATATCTGGTTATCAGTCAAAGTAAAATTTAGGGCAATTTATAGGATCCGCGCTACCCAATACCGGAACCGATCTATTCGTTTTAAATTTCGAGTAGTGTAGTATCGTCCGGAGTAGTCTGGACCATTGCAGCCTTTGTCTGATATGAACCTGATTTGTTTTCACTGTCTCTCTCTAATAATATTTTAGTCGTTAACGATTTGATTCTGTTTTAACATTATATCTTAATTCATCTAATAACAAAAGTTGATCATCGAGTGTTTCAAATTCGATATTTGATTCTAAAGAAATAAATTCGTCTTGGTCGTCTTCTACTTTCGACCCTATTTCACACTCCTTAGGGATAGCCGTGTCTAAGAAACTTATTGATGTAATTTCAGGCTGAAAATCATTGCTGCAACTAGCGTTAATATGATTTTTCTTGATGATCGTGTAATATTGTGTAGTATGTCTGTATGCTTTTATTTTCTTATTATTCAAATTTTGTTTTGGCATTGCAAATGTTACCCCGCTACGCCCTTTAAGGTTAGAAAGAAAATACAGACACAACTGAAAACATGAACAAATGTCGTTAAAGATATACATATAAAGGGAACATGTAACTTGAAGGTAATTTGTATTATGTAATCTACGACCTCAATCAGGACAACTTTTCTCACAGGTCAATGGTACAAGCGATGTACAAGCCTTTGAGGTTAATCAGAAAGTTATGAAGTAGCTCAATATTTAACCACAAAAGGTCTGCAACTTTGGGAACAATTTATTTGGTAAAATTATCCAAAATATTACTTGTTTCTAAAACTACATGGTCAGTAAATTATTTGGACTTTTTTTAGGCAATGTTTACCTAGCGTAATAGCCAAAAAGTTCCTTAATTATGAATACATATATTAAGTAACAATTAGGTAAATTGTGACTTAATCATATTCCTTATTAGGATTAAATATTTTTAATGTCTCAAAGAGGTAATTTATTTGTAATTTTTAACTACCTATAACAAATTATTTAAGTTGTATATATCCAAATTTTGACTTAGATTTTAGAGTTCGAATCTCTTGTGACTTTTAAGAAAACATTTAAGGCATAAATAGGCAAATATTTGACAATTTAGGATTATTTTTTTTCCGTTCTGGTCTACATTACTTAATATGTTTGTTGGGATGTATCTTGCTCCAAGGCTCTGCGGATCACACTTTGAGAGACACTGCTCTATACTCTATAGAATCAGCTGCGAAATCCTGTTGATTTATAGAGGTTTGTTAAATTAAATTTTTTTACAGCTGCTTAAATTTAGACGTTTTAAATAATAACGAAATCGAGGGCAGGAAATGCATCACCACTGCACCGTTAAATTATTAAAATTTTTGAGTTTTTTATTCGTAACCCAAATTTTAGGCAAACGGTTTTGATGAATGCGCAACAAAATCGGATATGCATTCGTCTATGCATTATGCAGGTATTCCATTATGTATACGGGCTCCTTTATATTTATTATATTTATTTGATTCATGGGAATGGGATTGTACCTTATTATTAGGGAAAAAAACACAAATTTGATAAAATTGGAAATGCAACAATGTTTCTATTATGCATGCAGGATGTGAAATTATTTGACTATTTTTTGGGTCAAATCGATTTTTATATTATCGACGACAGCGAAGTGCCTGCAAGGGTTGTATTGATAATCAGCCTTATGATCAGATACACAAGTTAACGTTTAACATATCATTTCCATGACAACAACCGAAAGAAGCCTACTTCTTAATTTTTCACTGTGGTTTGAAGTTAGCGTCTAGAGTTTACTTGTGTGTTTGATCATAGGGCTGAATATGCGTTAACATTCTGTTTTAATGCTTAAATCAGTGGCTTCTCCTCGGATAACGCCACTCATCTTAAACATTGTAAGAATTCTTATAAAAAGTACTAAGTAAATAATAATCTCATTTATTTTATAAAATTTGCTCCTAATAACTTTTTAAGAATTGCATCTTATTTCGGGCTCCAATCCAATTGTTCTTAGTCGTACCTCCACCACACTTAAAAACTTTATCGCGACAGTATGTGAGTGAAGCAGAATTCAAGTCTACAGTAAATACTGCGAATTTGCTTGCTCATCTTGATCTGTACGACCAATCGAGACCTTGTGTGTTTATTTATTTACTTATCCATTTCTTTATCATTTGTATTTCAAGGACATACATTGTACCGGGTGTCCCACTAAGAATGGCTGTCGGCCGTATCTCAGAAAGTGTTAGTCGTATGACTTGCGGAAAAAAAATATATTAGGTAAAAGTGGTCATGAGAAATTGCTGGAAATTATTGTCAAGTTTCTCAGACTGGCGCTAGAGGGCGCAACAGTAACGGTAAATATGAATCACGAAGTTTCCTCAAAAGTCGCCTAGTTAGAGTATCCCGAAAATAACATTTTTGTGAAGTGAGCGAAAACCGCAAGTTTATATCTATTTTCAATCCGGAGATATCAACAACAATAATCATAATTACGGAACATTATGATTTTATTTTCAAGTTGCCATTGTAAAGGTTGTTTTAAGAGTCAAATAGGCCTTGGAAAAACAAAATATTAATTGAAACTGTGCACGCGTGTCACCTTTCATTATTACGTCAAAATTTTTGTCGTGCCAACAGTGTTGTGTCGTATTTGATTTTCAAAATGTCTCTGTTACTTGAAGAAGCGGTTGACATCATTGCGGTGTATTTTGAATGTTTGGGAAATGCAACAATTGCTGAACGGGTTTACGCAGTACGATACCCTCAAAGGCGCCGATACGACAGTTACTGTCGGACAGTAGAATGTTTAATCGTTTAGCTAGCCGTTTTCGTACTACTGGAAGCATTCGTCGCCCTGTATATCGCAGACGCCGCCGAGGTCGAACCGTGGATAGGAAGAGGGAGTATATTTTCGTGGCCTGCCAGGTAATATTATAGGATATATTGTGATACTGTTAATGAAAATGGTAATTTCTATTTCAGATCACCTGACTTAACATGCCTAGATTTTTATCTATGGGGGAGATTGAAGGATCTTGATTTCGTTACCAGACCCACCACAAGAGGCAAAACATGATAGAAAGGATAATGGACAGCAGCCGCCGTATCCCTATGACAGAGGTGGAAACTGCAGTATTATCAACCAGGGAGAGATTGGAGTCGTGTATACAGAACGATGGGCGACAATTTGAACATTTAGGGCGCCACTGAGAATTATTGTCGTAACGATATATTTGCTTGAAACATACGTACCTTCATATTTTGTTTTTCCAAGGCCTATTTGATTCTTAAAAAAAACCTTTACATTGGCAACTTGAAAATAAAATCATAATGTTCCGTAATTATGATTGTTGTTGTTGATATCTCCGGATTGAAAGTAGATATTAACTTGCGGTCTTCGCTGACTTCTTCGACTTTTAATCATCCTTGTAATCAGGTGAAATTGAATATACTATTATATTTACAATTATGGAAAAAACGCGCAATGTTTGTGAAGTTGTAGGACAGCGCCCCCTAGCGCCTAGTGTAAAACACATATTGCCGTAGTTCATAAGATGATATATAGAGTGAGAAAAGCCCTTTTTAACAAAACTAAGTTTACTAATTTATGTTAAGCCAGACCTTAACTAGGCGACTTTTGAGGAAACTTCGTGATTCATATTTACCGTTACTGTTGCGTCCTTAGCGCCAGTCTGAGAAACTTGAAAATAATTTCCAGCAATTTCTCATGACCACTGTACCTAATATGTTTTTTTTCCGCAAGCCATACGACTAACACTTTCTGAAATACGGCCGACAGCCATTCTTAGTGGGACACCCGGTTCTTATAGGAATCGTCATAAAAACACTAACTAACTAATTAATCAACTAACAGATATCAGATAGAAATTACACCACATCAGAAGAAAAATTCTTATAGAAAACGGTGTACACCACAAGAATTTTCTTAAGACACATTTCAGAATTGCAATTTGTAATGTCTTTATATATTTCCATCTCTACGGTCTGGAAATCGCTATATTATTCATTATTTATTCCAATACTTGGATTGGTACAATCATTATTTTTCTTGATTACTGTAAAACATGTTGAAACTAATAAAATATGAAATTATAGTTAAATTTTACAATATCATAATTATTACTGGTGGCTTCATTGATGTATGTATCAGAGCAGTATTTAATTTTTAAGAATTTGTTGAAGAGTTTTTTCTAAATAACTTTTAATTGGCATATTAGAAAATAATAAAATTTGGTGAGCGAGTTCATCATTCAAGGGTCTTCAAGAAAGTCGAATACAATTTTGATGTAAAATTATTAGAGAAGGCAACATTTTAGGCTAGCAAAATTTACATGGGAATTTCTACGGCCATTCTGACGGTGCATCGCCAGGTATAGCATATTGATATATTTAAAATGTGATATTATCAATCGAACTCCGAAAAACTTTGGACAAGAAAATAAATGAAGAAGCTGTTTAGTTTAGTGACTTGTGGCTCAAAAATAGTTCGATACTTCGGTTTCTGAGTAAAAGTAATTCCTTGCTACAGTGGATAGAGCCTGCCAACATTAGTAGATTTGTGAACAGCCCCCCTCGAAAAGTTATGCTGCTGGGTTCACTCCAAGCGTGCATACACAATCTTTACACATTTCTACGTTTCCTATTTTACATTTTATTCCTTCTATGCCTCTGAAGCCTTATTTTACGAGTCATCAATAAGTACAAAACAATAAATGGACGCCATACATACACATGTAAAATATGTGACCCAAAATTCTTCTTAAAAAATTTCAAATGCACTAGGCTGTATTTGTTTGTGAAATGTTGGAATTAGATACCGATTTTTGTGTTAACATTATTTGTAAATCCTTTAAAATAAAAAATCGTTGAATTAATGCCCTTTTATTACTTGAAATACGCTACAGGGTGTTTTTTATTATTATTAAACTTTGTCTACCCCTACCTAAGTAAGGAGGAGGGGGAGGAGAAGGAGGAGGAGGAGGAGGTGGCGGGGAAGGTGGAGGTATGATAAAAACTTGCATTGTAAAATAAATAAATCAACAATGTTTTCTCATGTTATAGAGGAACATAACAGAAACTTTCTATTTTTAGTCATTTTCCTTATTTAGCTATTATTATGTACGCCTCTGATCCTTATTTCAAAAGATAACATAATCAAATAATATACCAATCTATAGGTGAAGCTATGGCCTTCATTTTTTGTTTCTTGTAATTTTTTTGTTTAATGAACGGTTATAATGATATACATAAAAATTTGCCACTCTAGATGTCCCCCTCTACTTTTTTTTATTGTAGTGACATAGATACAAAACAGAAACAAATGAAAATTACAATTTAATTGCAGAATATTGTGCTGCAAACTCACGTTTCTACCTTCTAGGGTTTTCGAGAAAAAAAAAGTTATACTATTACAATCCAATCACCAACATTAGAGGGGGCATAACTTTTCAAGGTGGGGTCTGTTCAAAAAACTACTAATGTTGACATACATATCCACTGTAGCAAGAATTTGCTTTTACTCAAAAGCCGAAGTATCGAACTCTCAAGTCACTATACTAATTTACTGAAACAGCACATTAGCGGTAATTTATAAACAACAACGTTCAACATAAGTAAATCAGAAATATCAAGTTCTGTCATAAATTTCTTTAGTACAATTCACATTATGTCACAGGGCTGGCACTACCGCTGTCAACGGCTATAACATAGTTATTTTTGTCTGCATTCTACCCACTCTAGAGTGCAAAGTACTAAGGTAGTAGCTACTACACTAATTCACGAATCACATATAAAGCCAGTTTCACCAGAACCAATATTATTTTTAATCGTAGTAACCCACGAACATTGAAGCTATTTTTACGCACATTTTATTTTGTATAATGTTTTAGAGGAAATTGATTTCTTACATATGTTTTAGGCCGAAAATAGACGAGTTTACTTCTTGATAGTTATTGTATAATTTTAAGAGCCTTTGAAGTGCACCGGGACTGGTGACACATGTATATATAGTACGTTTTAGATAATATTTTATTGGTTGCTTCTCAAGGTATTGCAGATAACCCTTAAGAAGTAACGCCTAGCTGGGTTCGTGATGTGGTGTGATTTTCAAGATTTTTTTTTGAAATACTTAATAATACTGCTTGTTTAAAGAAATCGAAGCTAGGCGTTATTTTGTAGAGCGTCCAAATAATTATCCAGATTAAGAAATTCTTACTTAGTATTTAGAAAAATATAAAAGAGAACTTTACGATGATGTCAAATCTTAATAGTGAAACCGGTTTGTTATTAGGTGTAGTATAGCAGTCTGCCTGCAAGTTCGAAAATAGGGTCATTTTTCACTTCGTGACTTTCTTTTTAATTACAACTGGCGCCAGCACATTTGCATATTATTTTGCATATTATTTTTATTAACGAAATAATTGTTCAAATCATAAAAGTATAGTTATGAATATATCTGCATCTTATTAAACGTTTATTTGATGTTGCTTTTCCTAGACAAGAACCAGCATTCTTATAAAAACAATCCAAGAAGTAATCCACTGACAAATAAAGCTTATAAATTTGTCACTCCTGAGCGGATGTTTTCCTGACTCATTGAAAAAAAGCTTTAATCGTGCCAATATGCAAAAACAAAGGAAACAAGGGCGATATGGGTCACTACCGGCCCATCTCTTTGCTTCCGGTGATGTCAAAGGTGTTTGAGAAGTGCATTGCGGATTGCGGGTCAGATACTTCAGTATTTTGAAAATAATAACCTTTTCACTTAGACACAGCATGGTTTCAGAGAGAATCACAGCACTATCTCGGGCATAATAAATTTTGTAACCTCAATACTTGAGATTTTTGAGAGCATGGAGTTTACCAGCACTATCTTCTGCGACTTGAGCAAGGCATTCGATTGTATCTCGCACGTCGAAGTGGGAGCTGCTATCTTCTCTGAAAGCATGAAAATACAGAGGTTATATAGACTTTCGGACTACTGCAGCATTTTTGAAGCAGAAGTGATGGCAGTAGATAAAGCAATAAAAATCCTGCAGGAACGTCAAGACCTGAGAGCAGCTGCGTCAATAGCTATCTATAAAGATAGTCAGGCAGCGATAAAGGCAATTCGTTCCAACAACATTAAATCAAAGCTAGTAGGGCGATGTCGCAACAATCTTCGCATACTTGGTGCCCGGCAATGAGTCACTTGCTTGATAACGCGAAGACCGCAGCGTTGTTGCGACACAGTCCGAAGAACCTGAGAAATGTTACTGCCGTGGTTGCCGGACGCTGTCTTTTCGGTGGACATGCCGAGCGTATGCGAGTACCAGCTAACGACTTCTGCAAAAGTTGCAGAGACGAGAAAGAGGAGGAAAGCATTCAACATTTCTTGTGTGAATGCCCTGGCCTTGCAAGAAGAAGGTTTAATGCCTTGGGCGAACCGTTCTTCAATAATCTGGAGGAAGTAAGCAGCTTACAACTGGGTCGACTAACTAGGTTTATTAACAGTAGTGGCTGGTGTGAGTGAGCTGCCAAGATTCTTCTACGCCGTATTTCGGACTAGCCATCAGAGAGCTGATGCTGATAGGTTCCGCAGAACATGTGTGGTAACCCAACGGTCCTTACAGGACTACTGGATAGACCAGAAGTCTGCCACTCTGGCCCAACCTCTAACCTAACCTCGCACGCTCTTGCCAGGCTCGGGTCTTATAACTTCGATGCTATTAGTCTGCAGCTTATGGAATCCTATCTCACCAATAGGTCTCAGAGTGTCAGGGTTGATAATGTGTCATCGGTGGGTATGAGGCTGAGAGTAGAGTATAAATATAAACGATTTACCTGACAGCAGTGACACCGCTGACTTTAACCTCTTTGCCGACAACACCACTGTTGGCCTTCGTGTTAAGAGTTGTGATGATATTGCTAAGGGAACACATGAGGCGCAGTCGGCCATTGGGGCATGGCTTGTCTACAATAATCTTATTGGGTAGACACCGCGGTCCTTACTAATCAATTCGGAGGAGACGGCTCGTGTCCAGGGGTACAATCCAATACGATACAGCGACAATTACGTGTATAGTGCATGATTTTGTTTATGCTTAGTCTATATACAGGGTTGGGCAAATGTTCCGGAACGGCTTAATTACAAGCGAACGAAAAGTGATATCGAATCGGGGTTTTGGGCAATCTATAGGACAAAAATTTTACTATTTGACTGGTATACCATATGTCAGTAATGTCACCAACTGTCAAGTGTCGACGATATTTTTTTATTTTTTTAAATGGAACACCCTGTATATTATCAGATATTCTAGATCTTCAATAAATTACAAATATTTTTCATATAGCATACCATATGATTAAATTCAACTGTTTCGGAAATACGGGCAAATGAATGTAGTACATTTTATTTAAACAAAACCAAGGTAATAACTTTAAAACACAATAATATAAAATAATGGTTATTTAATTAAATGTTCAAAATGTCGTCCTTCAGCCACCTGACAGTGTCCAATCCTGTCGGAAAATTCAGAACGCACGTTTTGCAAATGTTCACGAGAAATAACATGCACAGCATCTAAAATTCTGTTTTGAAGATCCTCCAAAGTCTTAGGTTGTGTACGATATACGACAGTCTTTAAATGACCCCAGAGGTAGAAATCTAGAGGTGTTAAATCTGGAGATCTAGGAGGCCATTCAATGGACCCTCTCCTACCTATCCACCTTCCAGGAAAAGTTTGATCTAAATATTTTCTGACATGTATACCAAAATGAGCTGGCGCCCCATCTTGCTGAAACCAAATGTCATTCGCTAGTATTTGATCGTTAACCTGATCATGATATATATTAATCAAATTTGGTATAATTCTATTTCGAAGCAGATCTAAGTAGTAAATAGATGTCAAGTTTCCATCAAGGAAGAAAGGCCCAATAATATGGTTTCCAATTATACCTGCCCACACATTTAATTTTTGGGGGTGTTGCGTACGGTGCTCAATCATCCAATGGGGATTATGGTCTGACCAGTATCGACAGTTGTGCCTATTGACGAAACCATTAAGACAGAATGTAGCCTCGTCAGAAAATAAAACAAAGTTAGGTTGTAGGTCTATGTAGTCCATTATTTCTTGACAAAATTGCATACGCCTATCAGGATCGTCCTCTGATAGTTCTTGAAGCAAGCTGACTTTATAAGGAAACATTTTATTTTTTTTGAGGATTCTTCTAATTGATTTTTCGCTGTTTTCATGTGCAAGAGCAAGCTTTGGAACTGACGTCTGTGGTTCTTCTTGCAGGGCAAGCAAAACATCCAGGGATTTCTCGTCATTTGTAGCAGTTTTCGGACGACCTGTTTTTGGCAAGTTTTTTACCGTACCCGTATGCTCAAAGTTATGGAATATTCTATTAGCAGTTGATTTAGAAATGGGATCTCGAACAGGAAAACTTTGATTGAAAAGGTCGGTTGCTTCTTGAAAAGATCTCCGTCTATCCCCATATCCTATCATCATAAGCAGAGTAATCCGTTCTTGTTCAGTTAGCTGAACCATAGTTTTATCAGTTATATCAGAGGTTTAGTCGATAAATAAAAAACTCGCACAACTCACTTAATACAAGTAAATAAAAATTAAATAGGAAATGTGTCAGAGTGACACTTGGGAGTCATGGAAACTAAGACTTTTATTTGGAATGTCATAATAAAAGAAATATGTTGCTTGATTTTTAAACAAAATGTAATATGGGCTTTCTAGATTCATTTGCCCGTATTTCCGAAACAGTTGAATTTAATCATATGGTATGCTATATGAAAAATATTTGTAATTTATTGAAGATCTAGAATATCTGATAATATACAGGGTGTTCCATTTAAAAAAATAAAAAAATATCGTCGACACTTGACAGTTGGTGACATTACTGACATATGGTATACCAGTCAAATAGTAAAATTTTTGTCCTATAGATTGCCCAAAACCCCGATTCGATATCACTTTTCGTTCGCTTGTAATTAAGCCGTTCCGGAACATTTGCCCAACCCTGTATATGTGAGATAAGTGGACTTGGATATTTTCGTTACGAAATTGTGGAACTGACTTGGAGACTGAGAGTACGGCTTCCTGGGTGTTACATAAGATCCGAAGTTAAGGTGGGAAAGCCACATTGACAACCTTGCAGCTAAGATGAGTAAGAGTATTTTTGTGCTTCGCAGTCTGGCTGATGATGTGTCTATGGACGTGCTAAGAACAGCGTATTTCGCTCTGTGCCACTCTTTGCTCTCGTATGGTATAATGTATGGGGTGCGTTGCAACTGCGGGTAGAATTTTATCTCTTCAACGTAGAGCTGTAAGAATAATACGAGGATTACTTTACTTTACTATGCCAAATTAAACATTTGCAACTACAATGCAAACATAACAACACACGTAACAAAGACGACCTAATCACTCTCTACTTCAGACTTAAGAAGTGCCAGAACGGACCCGATTTTATAGCATTAAAATATTTTAATAATTTCCCTAAAAGGGTTAGGGATCTCCTGCCAGTGCAGTGTAAGAGAACGGTTCATAGTTCTTGATTTTAAGGTAATTTTATTAATGTGATGATTTTGAAAATGGTTATATATTGTTTGATGTCTAATGATTAGGTGTTCTGAATTTTAAATGCAATTTTATAGTTTTTAAGTGTATTATTACGTCTTCTATTGTATTATTATTATTATGACGTGTGTAAGTTGTTATCGCAGTAATAGCACCAATAAAGAATCAAATCAAATAAAATTCTTGTTAGCCGAAAAATAATCTGGCAACGCTGTTGGAGGACCAAAAGGAAAGTCCACCACCAGAGTAAGATCGATTGCCAAATGAATCGGAACATTTTCGAGGAAATTCAACGGAAATTTACTGAAATAATGCTGGAAAAAGAAAACCGGAAATTGCGCATTGAATATTGAAAAGGTGTTAAACGAATTATTTGTAGCTGATTATGTTCTTTGGTATTTGAAATCTGTTTAAAAAGAGGGTCAGGGCTATAACAAGAGTTCCCTTTATAAATTGCGGGAACGTGAAAGTAATTTGTAAATTATAAAAGGGGAAGGGTTTGTTTTGTTAAACAGAAAAACAGGAGATGTGTTAATTTCTAAATAGTAAAGAGCGTATAACATTTTAACTATAAGCCCTCGCACACAAACAAATTAAAAGTTTTACTTTAGTTCAGCCAGTATCGGTAATTTTTTATGGTGCATTTATTAATTTGTAATTGGCTGGTTTTGGTTTTTCTTGGTTCATCTAGAAAATGGAGTTTTGTAATAAGACACAAAGCGGGATCAAACTGCGTATTAAAGTTAGTAAAATTTCTGCTTCACGACTCGGCGAACGACGTCTTTCCCACGATTCGAAGGCCAACCTTCGTCGCGAAGACATATGAAAACTGGTAACATTTCCAATTATTTTGAATGCCACTATGTCAAAAATGGGTCCACCACAGGGTTCAGTTTAGGTTAGTGTACAGGGACATTTTTTTAAGTGTCTCACCCGATTGGCGATTTTCCTGCTGACTATAATAAAAAACAAATAACATATTTCTCAATGATTTTCGATAAGGAAGCCGAATTTAATGTCAAAAAATACATAGATTTACAAATTTGACAGATGAGACGCCATTTTGAATTTTCTTAAATAGCAACCTCCATAAATAATCGAAGGATTGAATTGCATTTGGCGATCCGATTCTAAAACTATATAGTTGTTGATACTGATTTTCAGCCGTTTCGGAAATACGGGGGTTCCTAATTTGCCCCCGATTTTCTCTTATAAGTGTTTCACCCCTTTAATAAATAGACCTTCTAAGCTGAACACCTTAGTTTTTTTCACAGTGACATAATTTCTGAGTGAGCAAGCGATCTACGCTATAGTCAAATCCGACAGATGTCAAAAAGTGACAGATACGACGCCATTTTGAATTTTTTTAAATGGCAGCCCTCATAAATAACCACACGATTGAATTGCATTTGGCGATCCGATTCTAAAACTATATAGTTGTTGATACTTATTTTCAGGCGTGTCGGAAATACGGTGTTCCTAATTTGCCTCCATCGATTTTGTGTGTTTGAAATGAGACATTTATTTATAAGGGTTGCCATTTAAAAAAATTCAAAATGGCGTCGTATCTATCACTTTTTGACATCTGTCGGATTTGGTTATAGCGTAGATCGCTTGCTCACGGGAAATTATGTCACTGTGAAAAAAATTAAGGTGTTCAGCTTAGAAGGTCTATTTATTAAAGGGGTGAGACACTTAAAAGACAAAATCGATGGAGGCAAATTAGGAACCCCCGTATTTCCGAAACGGCTGAAAATAAGCAATCGGATCGCCAAATGCAATTCAATCCTGTGGTTATTTATGGAGGTTGCCATTTAAGAAAATTCAAAATGGCGTTTCATGTGTCAAATTTGTAAATCTATGTATTTTTTGACATTAAATTCGGCTTCCTTATCGAAAATCATTGAGAAATATGTAATTTGTTTTTTATTATAGTCAGCAGGAAAATCGCCAATCGGGTGAGACACTTAAAAAAATGTCCCTGTACACTCTAAAAAATGGATTAGCGTACGGTACCAAAATGTTAGTTTCAGTTACAAGAAAGTTTAGTGAAAATAGCGATAAAAAGAAATTTAGTTTTGATTGACAAACTTTATTGCTGCAATCATTCTAGCTATGGCAACGAATCAGTCTTTTTTACTAAACTAGGTACCTCTAGCAACTGAAATGTGTGTGTGTTTATTATTGATAATTAGTTATAGGGAATAACATGATTTGTTGCTTGAATAAATCTACTAAATACGTATGACCTCTTTATTTAACTACAATATACATAAACATTATTGTTTTAAGCTAAGCTTAATAAGATAGAAGACACAACATTCCTAGCTTTCGCATAGCTGCAAGGTCCATTAAGAATTCTCTATGAGCTGAATTTTTTTCTTTTTGAAGCAATTCATTTGGGCAGCAGCTGTAAAGTTTAGAAATATTTCTCATACAGTATAAGTAGTTTTTAAGAAATATAATAATACTCACTGTAGAACGTTGAAGGTAAAGGCCGATTCATAAAACTTTTCGTCGCTGTTCCCGCTCGTCGCCGCCGTTCCCGTCGCAATTTAACCTAAGGGGAAACATCGTATATGTTCAGAAAAGCCGCCACCGCTCCCGTTGGTAGTTCTGAATTGGCCAATTTTTAAATCGCGTCGTTCCCGCTGACCTTGGTCGTTCGTCGTTCCCACTTCTGGCCAATGGGAAGAAAGAAATTTTCGACCATATGGTTTGAAGTTTTGAAGGAAGCGATTTTAGGGTTAGAGTACTTAGAGTGTTTTGCTGTTTTGTGGATTTTACTACAAAAAGAACATTAATATCATATAATAAGGTACTTACATCACGCTTTTTAAAAGAAAATACAATTCTTTACTTTGTTTTTCTAACCTCAAACCTTCTTTTGTTATTGCGGCGCAGTTCGTAGTCCGACTTTTTTATGAATACCTATCCAACGGCGGCGACGAGCGGGAGCAGTGACAACGAACGGGAACAGCGACGAAAAGTTTTATAAATCGACCTTAAATCCTGTGGTGGATTTAACCTCGATTGTTCACCCGACGCTTGACAGCTCACTCAAACCTTGACCACGATGACAGAAACAGTCTGGAACAGAATTGTCCAATAACTTAGTTTGCAAACAAAATTTAATACACAGAATAATCCGTAGGGTATAATTTATTAATAATTTTTACGACGAATGGCAGTTTCTAGTTGGTGCCAAACATGTTCGATGGGATTAAATATACAATGGTATGGTGAAAGCCTTAAAACTCTATGCCCTAGATTTTTTGCATAATTATCACAGAAGTATTTCTTTTGTAGTTTTGAACTTTGTAAAACCTCAACTAATTGACTTATGATGTAATCTTCCTGAAAATAAATGTCATTATCATACATGTAGTTTTGGATTGTTGCTTTTGTGTCATTTGAGAAGGGAGTGTTGGTCAACTGCCTACTATGGTAGCTTGCATTGTCCATTACAATTACGCTATTCGGAGGTATATTTGGAATTAGCTTGTTTTCAAACTAATCTTCAAATACATCAGCAGTGGTGTCCTCATGGTAATCCAGAGAAGAATCTTTAATGTATTTTGCAGACAGAGAAAGTCCATTTTGAATCCATCCGTCTTTAGATCCAGCATGCAAAATCGTAATTCGTTTAACTCTTTTTGATGGCGCGCTTATTTTACCCTTGCCGCTTGGGTCAACCCAACGGTATATGTGTCGAGCCAGGTTTCATCCAAGTAAATAATCGGCCTTTGCTGATCTCTGTAAATCCTAATTTTTTGTAGATATTCGGATCGCCATTCCCGAATTCTACTGGATTCCATTATAACTTTTCTTTTGTTAATTTTTTTAAAATCTAAAACCCATGTGTTGGATACACTTCCATAACGTTGTTCTGCCACATTTAACGTCGGTTTCATCTTTTTAAAGCCTCTTTATTAAATTATCCAACGTAGGTACGCTTTGCTTCTCGTATAACTTGTAAATTTTACGCCGTATTATATCTTGACCACTTTCATCTACCTTCGAGAAAATGCCAGTACCGGTTCTTTTTTTCCTCGCTAAAATGGGATTATTCACAATTTTTCATTCAGTTGATGTTGGAATTTTTGTTAATGTGGCTGTTTCTTCTAACGCTGCTTGCTTGCTGACCGCACGTTCAATGAGAGTTAAATAAACATCGTTTATAACTTCCTTAGTTTCCAAAGAAAATAGTTTTCTGCATTTCGACGGGGTTATCTCCTGAGATACATTGGGCTCGCACATATTTTCCATGACTCACACACGATTAAACAAACGCTGTATTACACGCAAAGTAAGAATAAGTACTAAGCTTAAAACTAACTAGAGTGGCTATATATACAGCCTTTAGAATATAATTTGTTTTATGGGATTAACCCTCTCATTTTGAATCAGGTAGAAATCGGTTTAAAATCACCAAACTATATTGCTTTAATAATAAAATTACATCTTCCGGATTTGCAGTTTACTTTAAGACATTTTTAAGTACGGACCATAATTTACTTGCATTTATTCATTCATTCATTGTTTGTTTATGGCCACCCTTGGATAATCCCGTTCAAAGGCAATGTGTAACTTTCTTATATCTCTGGACAGGCTTTACCTCTACCTACCTATTTAATTTGTGTTTCGTTCAAGGGCGGTTTTACGGGGGGGGTAAAAGGGTAATTAACCCCCTCCCCCCATGAATTTAGAATTTTAAACAAGCGAAAAGTAAAAAGATTAAAAAAGGAGAAAAACTGTGTTTTTTTTAATTTTCTTACTTGAAAACCAAGCATCATCATTGAAAAAAGGGCGTGGCACCCAAAAATTTTTCGCCTGCGCCGCTATTTTTTTTCTAGCCCCCCCCCCCCAAACTTATTTTCTGGTTAGTTCAGGTTAGTAAGAGCTTTTCTATTTATTACTGCATTCTTGTTTAAAAAAAAACTATCTATCTAAATGCATAGGTAAATGATACCATTTTAAAAAAAAATGGGATTTAAGAATACCCACCCCCCATGTTGAAAAGCTAAAACCGCCCTTGGTTTCGTTTAACCTTAAAACTCCTCATACACTAGCAGTTCTTTTTTTGATGACAAATTTTGATTGTCCACTTTGAACAAACTATCCTAAAAAAAAATTGTTAAAACTAAATATTCAAGCATACCAAAGAACGTAACTGTTGTGAAAACTAAAAATTACTTCTGCAAATACTGAAATATAGCCGACAAGAAAAAATTAGTTTTAGTTACCAATGCATTTTTTGCAGTGTACCTACCATTTTTATTGTATGCAGATGATTTGTCTTTGTTAATTTCAAGTAAGTGCGCTATTGAGTTAAAGTTTGTGTATCATAGCCCAAGTAATAATGTTGTGGACTGGTTTGGCAGCCACCAATTGTACCTAAATATGGATAAAATTCAGATAATGAGGTTTCATAACATTAAAAAACAGTACTATATTATCGTTAATAACTTATAAGAATTAGTCTGTCGGCTATCTGAAGTATTTGGGTTTACAGATTCATATACAGGTCTGGACAAAATGACTGATACATATTTTTTAACGAGAAAGGTTATTAGAAAATAATAAGTCAAAGTCAAAATATGCTTTATTATAAGAACAAAGATCTTGTTTACAAAGCGGATATTTAGTTTAATAAAACTAGAAATAAAAATTCAAACAAAAACAAAAATAAAAGATAAAAAATTAAAATAACAATAAAAATAAAAATAACAATAATACTAACTAGTATAGTCATCGTTTCAGTTAAATTTATACTTTGCCTTTTTATTGATAATGGCATATAAACGTTCTTGTTGTTTGGAGTCAGAAAAGAGTAAATGGGGGTCACTGCAAACAAATGTTAAACGAAAAAAAAAATGCTTTCGAATAATTGCGTATTATCAAGTCCGCGCGAAACGCGTATTCAAATCGAGTCGTTTATATTCATGCGGTCAATTAATTTTTACCAACCGAATTTACATAAGAAAAATATCTTTTCTTAAACAAAGATGAAGCTCCGCCCACAGCGATTAGTATGCAACACAGAACACATAATAAAACTCTTGTGTATACGAAATTTTTTATGGCCTAATTACCATGAGGACAGGGTCGGACCTAAATAGTATCGATAACTGGTCATTTTTAAGTCTTTGTCTTAGTCTTAAGAGCTTTTGGACAACATATACCCATACCAAGCTTTTAATTTAACATAGCATGCCTTAGATTACAGATTTTCACAAAGACATTAGTTAATTAAATGTCCAAATAACCCTTCATTAATAGCTAAACAATATCCTAACCGATCATAAAATTTATTTTTAACATTACTGAGTTGATTTTGAGAAATTCTGTCACATTTTAACAAAATAGTTTTTTAGCTGGTCTAAATTTTCAAATTTTACATCTTTATAAATACATTTTTTTAAGGGACCACACAGAAAGAAGTCGTTTGGCGAAAGGTCAGGAGACCTGGCTGGCCAAAGGATTAGATACCGTGGGTCAATAATATTTTCAAAAATGAGGGTATGCTTAAGAATTGGTGTTCTTTACCAGCACCACGAGATGGAGCCATCTGGCTTCATTCTCCGTCTCAATAATATTTTCGTTAAAAATATTTTGCAAGTATTCCCTAACCATGAGAGAAATATGGGCAGGACAACTATCCATTTGATACCAGATATGCAAGAAGATCTCCTGATTTTCACGTACAACTTCTTCTAGTGCGGGTTCAATTCGATTTTGTAGTCAGTCCAAATAGGTTACTGCTGTAAGGCTGCCTTCCATAAAAAAGTCCAATAATGTGATGTGCTACAATTCCCGCCCAAACATTTATTTTTTGTGGATATTGCGTCCAAGTATGAACAAGACGATGTTCATTTTCTTGACTCCAATACCGGCAATTTTAAACATTTGGTTCGTTGTTGAGGGTGAATGTACATTCATCGGTAAAACAAATATTTCTCAAAAAATCCCTATTATTATTTGCTCTTTCCCTTACCTCAAAACAAATACTATTATCCGTTCTGCATCACCTTGCCGTAGCTCTTGAAGTTTTTCATACTTGTAAGGAAAATATTTATGTTTTATTTTAAGTGCGCAACACTGTGTTTACGCGCAAGTCGTCCCCTTATCTCTAAACACTAAAAGTAATGAACATACATATTTTTTACCCTACCACTGTGTCATTCGCGAAGAAAATAAATCCACTGAGTTGCGTGTAGTATTTGATGGTTCGATGAAAACTTCTTCAGGACTCTCTCTCAACGATATGATGCACAAAGGTGTCATCGTACAGCCCGAGCTTTTAGATATCCTGATAAGATTTAGAAGTTTTAAATTTGTTATTACTTCTGATATAGAAAAGATGTACCGACAGATACTAATAAATCCCCAGCACACTCACCTCCAAAACATTATTTGACGTGAAAACCCATCTGAAGCACTCCAGTGCATCGAATTATTAACAGCCACTTATGGTACCAATTGCGCTCCATATTTAGCCACTCGCACTTTGACGGATGTGCGAACATCTTATTTTCCTCCACGTGCAGTAAAATATCAAGATCTCTATTGTCCCTTTCTTGAGCTCTATTGCCATTCAGAGTTGAGCATTTACAGTTATTTATTATAGTGCCTTTGGACTCAAATTTACTAATGATAACTTTGATTAATGAAATGGAAGGGATAGTCTTATCAGGGAATTGAACTAAAAACATTTCATACACTGCTTTTAAACTGCTTCCTGTACAATACTACTTAATCATAGTTACCTTTTCCTTAATGGAGTAGCTGATATTTAGCTATAATTAAAGCGCCTTTAATGAAAGTGATATAATAAATTGCTGCTGCTTGCTGTATTACCTAAATTATGAAAATTTCGTAATTTTGCCATCACATTTAATTGAATAAGTTAGGGTTTGCGTAATAAAATTAATTTAAACTTGACACATGGGTTTATTATATCGGCCTCTTTAAAAAATTATAATACAACTTTCCACTAAAATGTACAGGGGAGCCAATATTTAGCCACCTCAAAATTTACAAGGGATTTTTACAATGATTCAAAAATATCTGATTTTACTTGATAGATTTTAAATTTTCTTAGATTTCTTAATTAAATATTGTAAATCGCAGTAACAAAACACCAGAATTTCATTATTCCTGTTAAATTTCGCCCTGTTGTTGTTCTGTTGTTATGCTTGTAGAAACCTATTAAATAAATACCTTAATTATAATTATATAATGAACACATTATAGCAAATATGGCTGGGTACAAACAATACAATAAAAACAAATAACCGAAAATGTAAATTTACTTTAAGTAACTAGATACTAAAAACTATCTTATTATCTTATTATTGGGTTACTTACAGCTGTGTCAATGTGTTAACATCAATAATTTCTTATAAACAGGCCTGAGGATACCGAGGAATACCCTTTAAAAACAGTTTACAATATTTAAGCGAGCAGTAATAAATTCAACAAAATTTGTTGTCGAATTTTATAGTCCGCTCCTGTCTCAACCCAATTTACATTCAAGATATGGCTTTAGACAATGCACCAAAGAGGCATTAACAGTTCTTTTAGCGGCCAGGCCCGCGGCTTGACTAAACATCATAAAAATTAATTAACCGAGACCTTATGTTCTGCACTTTTAACTTCTACTTCTTGACGTAAACCTTTAGTTGTAACCATTAACTTGTTGCACGTAAACTGAAGCTTCAATTTTGATGAGAGAGCAGAAGAGAGTACTAAAATGCGATTAAAAAAGGCCTGCGATCGAGGAGTGTTAACAATTTGATAAAACTAAAAATATAGGTAAAATAATCATAAAACAAATTAATACTTACTTTTTAAAAATGTTTGCGCGTATATGATACACAAAAGAGATT
Organism: Polydrusus tereticollis; assembly: GCA_963920685.1. NCBI lineage: Eukaryota > Metazoa > Arthropoda > Insecta > Coleoptera > Curculionidae > Polydrusus > Polydrusus tereticollis. The sequence continues at coordinate 4,559,357 of OY987333.1, read as the reverse complement.
AAAGCTGATCTGTCATCGGAAAATGCTCCGATTCAAAATTTCGAAAAGTTTATTTTTCTGGACGGCTTTGTAAGCGAGCCACTTCCTATTATCTTAAAGTTTCTATTTTTAACGCTTTAATTGCTGTTTATTTTCCTGATATGCTTACAATGGGGCCTAAGATATTTTGATCAGGACAAAATATATTGCTTGAATTTCGTTTAAATGACGTCAGGGCAGGTAATTGACATCCATTGTCCATTATGTACAGTATGTGTTTCTGAGGGATAAATCAAAAATAAAGTCATTAAAAGCGTTCTTTCCTTTTTCATGTTCATGTTTTTGACTTTTTTTTTACTACACGAAAATTTCTACCACTGTGGGCTGGTTTAAACTCAGTTGTTATAAACTGATCTGTTGTATATTTGTTAATTTTACGCATGGGGCATATGTTAAGTATCATAATGAACAGTTCAAATAAATCTAATCTATGCTTGCTTGTGTTTAAACTCAAAGTCCATCGAAAAAATGTAAGCTGGAGCAATCTTTTAATTTGAAAGCTAAAACATTGACTGCCAACGTACATCTCTATAGGCAGGAAGAGGTCTCACATCTCAACAGGGACCTGGAAGATATTCTGTCTTGGGGCGACAGTAACCAAGTAGAATTTAACGCTTAAAAAACTCGGGCGGTAGTTTTTTCTAAAAGAGTTAATGTTAATCGGATATACAGTGTGTTAAGTTACTCTTTATGAAAAGCTCTACTTACTGAAAAAATAATATTAGACTATTTAAACTTGAGATAGTATGTATAGGATGATCAAAAAGTAAAAAAATCAAAATTGACCTACGAGAAAAGTACCCTTAATTTTAATTTTAGAGCAACATGGAATAAGAAAATGTTGATTGGCATTAAAAATTATATCTGTTTCTACTCTTAGTAGACTTTTATTGAAAATAAATTTGACATTTCAAAAAATATCATTTTTTGAAATTATTTATAGTTAATAATTGTATTTATAATGCAATTCAAGCTAATAAACATTTATCAATTATTTTTATTCAAAACGTAACCTTTGATTCTTTATCCCTGTTTTGTAGTAATTTTATGACGCATTTAAATAATTGATAGAAACATGATAATTTATTTTGGAAAAATACAATTATAATAATAAACATTAAAATATGAATTTAAATTAAAATATTCATTAACTTTCCCTCACTGTACATTTGGGTCGAATTCCAGTACATTTAGCCGTTCTTGCAGAAAATTCTCTTAGAACATTTCTAATCATGGCAGGAGTTACATTTTTTGTAATTGTCTCTCTAATTACCCTCTCTAAATGGTCAACATTTTGAAATGGCCTTTGTAGGTATACATTCTGTTTTAAGTAGCTCCACAAGAAATAATCGAGGGGGCTCAAGTCCGGAGACCTAGCGGGCCAAAAAAGTTCAGAATATCTATCGATAACTTTTCCATTAAAAAGGGTATTTAAGTATTGTCTTACATTCCTCGTACTGTGGCATGGTGCACCATCTTGTTGGTACCATATCCGTCTATCGGGTATGTGCAGTCAATGAATAAAATTAAACAAATAATTATTTAAAAAATGTAAAAGTACTGTTCACCATTTAAATTTTGTCGAAAAAAAAAGGTCCTACTATTCTATTTTTGTAAATTCCCCATCACACAATTGTGTTAAATGAGTACTGATCACGTGTCTGCATAGTGACATTTGGATTAACGTCACTCTACCAACGACAGTTTTGTGAACTTACAGTTCCGTTCGAGGTAAAGGTTGCTTCGTCGGTAAAAATTATATCTCTTGTCATGAAAGGGATATCTTCTAACTCTCCTTGTATTAAAAAACAAAATTCTAAACGTCGCTTAAAATCACCTGGCTTCAAGGTATGTATAAATTTTAGTTTGTAAGGCCGACATTTGTTTTCATTTAATATTTTTGAAATCGTAGTTTTCCCTACATTATTTGGTAATGTTGTTGACCTTTTTCGCAATGATTTTTTAGGATCTTCTACTACAGACAATATTACTTGGTTCCATATATGTATTAGTACTATATGGCTATTACCCTGAATATCTTGAAGCAACAACAGAGATAGAAGATCCAGGGTCATTTCGATTTGTGCGCATGCGCCGTAAGGGTATTGCCAAATGTACTTTTATTTATTTAGAACAGGGCAAATGAGTGAGCCTTATAAAATTAGAGCAATGATAAAATTACCAAAAATCTTGTAAAATAAGCATCAAGTCTGTACTTCCAAGTGCTTTCAAATTATTTGTTTCCATTTCTAAACTAAAACGCGTTAAATAACAATTTCATATAACTGGAAAGTGACAACGTGACAACGTCTCAATTTTACTCGACATAACCTCGAAATCTTTAGCGAATGTTATTTTTGTTTGACAGTTCGCTTCACCTAGTTGATTTGGTAATTAATGGCTTTTGTGTACTGTTTATCTTTACTTTTCTGCAAGTTTTGATTGTGTGTGTGAAGTGTGATAATTTTGTGATGATGCCGAGGCAAAACCGAATATTTTACATTATTTTAAACAGGCGTAAAAACTTAAACAAAGATTTATCGTTCTACAGGTATGTACCTAGACCGGATATTTCTTCCTTTTAACTTACCTACGTTAATTTCGTGAGAGAACAATAACTAGGTAGTCCATTTCCTAAAGATTATTTCCCTTTGCTGCTGTTGATATACTTGGGTACCTACCTATTTTACCGAAAATTGCATGTACTTTAAAGAATCCTACAAAAACCTATTATTTTACTTGTTAAACTCTAAGAATAATTGTAAAATATCTAATAAAAGTTTTATTAATATGTTTACCTGCGTTCTTTTTCTTTTCTCAATCGAAATAATATACAAAATCTTAAACAAATCAAGAACTTTAATGTTTGTTTACAAATTTCGGTCCAGTTGTCAAAGTCAAATGTGATAACCTCATTTTTTTTCCGCTAGAATAAACGTCAATTTTCTTTTTCTCGCGCATGCGCACTGCGCGAAATGACCCTGGCGGAACAAGGAACCTCGGCTTCACTATGTTTACATTGGTTAAATGGGCAAGGCGCCATATAGTACTAATACATATATGCTTGGTTCACAGTTTCATTATTTGGTATTACATGGTCTACGTTTCTTATTGTAGTTATTTTCCACACTTCCAAAGGTCTTGAATTTAGTCACTACGTTCCCTACTGTTGTAAAATAAATCATTTTATCAGGATATCTGTAGTTAAAAATTTCGGCAGTTTCCCGATACGTTTTGTAATTTTCACCAACAATTAAAATTATTTCAATTGTATCTTACATACTCAATTTCAACGACATATTTATCTAATTAAATATTCAAACTGATGGTTCAGACAAATAACATAGCTGACAGTTAAAATTCAAATTCAGGTGGGAAACGGTGGCAAGATAATGAACATGCCACTAAGAATTAAGATTTAAATTCTTAAGTTTATTTTCAATAATAGTCTACTAAGAGTAGAAACAGATATAATTTTTAACGCCAATCAACATTTTCTTATTCCATTTTGCTCTCAAATTAAAATTAAGGGTACTTTTCTCGCAGGTCAATTTCGATTTTTTTACTTTTTGATCATCCTGCACATACTATCTCAAGTTTGAATAGTCTTATATTATTTTTTCAGTAAGCAGAACATTTTATAAAGAGTAACTTTTTTTCGTAAAATTAATATTAAAAAAGTTTCCCATATGTGCAGAACTTAAGCGGACACACTGTAGTCATGGCGGAACACTCGATTGCCTTAGCTCGATCAATTAATTTATTGGCCGTCAATTTGGATAGTCATATGTCTTGGCATAGTCACGTTGCGGTCATTGGATTAATCCTGCAGTGCTGTGTCTTATCATTAAAAAAAAACTCTTAACTTTTATGTATTCCGGATATTTTTTAGGTCATCCCATCCAAAAAGTCGTATAAAGAAGTTTGGAGAGTATATAGAGGAGACCTTTCTGACCACCGAGAAAAATTTTCTTTCAACTGACTTCAGTAGCGATAAAAATGTATTTCAAATATTCTCCAACTACTGCTCGGTCGATGGATTTCACCTTGGAGTACTGCCGTACAGAAGTTGGTTTGGTAAGATGATTTTTCAAGGTTAGACTTATATGTATGGCCGTATCTTTTTATACACCTACTGTTTGGCTCTGTTTGGTTATGTGACGCAAGTAACAAATTACATTGCTTTGTATATTTGAATAATATGAATTATTTTTCATTGTTGCTGCAAGGAATCCATAATTTTTCACGTTTTAAATGTCTGCAATATATTTTAGCGAGTTTTTGTAATTTATACTTTGTCGAAATGAGTATAAATGGGTCGCTTAAACTTGGAACAGATAAAGTTTAGGGTCTCAGGTTTGGAAAAAGTTTGCCTTTGTGCCGGGAAAAATCTGCTCTCTGACAAAAAAATTTTTACTGCTTATTGCATCTCTTAACCGTTGTCGCTCAACCTTATAGAGTAAATATAGAGGTGACGTATGTAAAAACGCTGTTGCCCAGTGACAAATATTACAATTGTTATTTCCATGTGTCCGAAATGTCTATTGGACATTTGGAGAAATATTGGTTCCTATAAATAATATCTGTCTTTCAAAAATTATTATCATCAAAGTTTGCTTTGCATCTAATGCCGTACTGCTTAGCGGTGCAGCATAATACCTGTTGGGTGTCAGTAAAGACCAGCATTATCAATCAGTTAGTTATTCCGTTATCTTTAACAGTCGTTACAGGTAATTTTATTCATCGTTAATTTATCCAATTTCTTGAATTATTCACGCAATAAGTTTGACAGAACAGCACAAAAAACTCATGGTTGAAGCACCGGGTTAAAGTAAATGACGAGTGGCAATACAATCAGCGCTTGTGCATGGACGATTTTCGCAAATATTTTCGTTGGTTGCTCTTACTGCTGGGAATTTTTATCATTGCCTGAGAAGAACCTTGGCTCTGTTTAGGGAAACAGGTTCTATACAACATAAAAAAGAAGCTGGAAGAGCATCTGCAAGAACAGAAGAACTTGTTGCAAACGTTCGTGTAATAATGCAAAATACGCCAACAAAATGTGTAAGACATCTGTCTCAAGAAGTGGGAATATCTTGCGTGCAGGACTATTCTTAAAAAACAGTTAAATCTGTTTCCTTATAAAGTTTAAGTACCGTAAACTGGGGCTATGGGGCTACTTCGGCATTATTTAGGCATTAAATTGAAATACTTCATATGCCAGTGTACCAATGCATGTCTTAGCTTTCGATTCCAGTTTATTTTAAAAACCGCAGGTTCTTAGAAATATTTTTTTTTTTTTTTTAAATTCGTGTCGAAGTAACCCCACCATTGGGGCTAATTCGACACACGATTTATTTGCACTAAATGTCAAAGTAACCTTTCCCAAGGGTTACTTCGACACCAAAAAAAGTGTTTTTTTTTTAAAAAGCAAATAAAAAAACGTTAAATGCTTTAATCCAAGGTTATATTAGAAAATATAAAGAAAAAAACAACATTATAATTATTGTCGTGAACAAAACTAAAAGTAGAATTCTTATGGTAGGAAAAGATTTTTAGTCATTGTCTTCGCACACCGGACATTCGTAGCTAGGTACCTTGGAACCTTTGTTGCACAATCATACAGTGCTAAGGCTTCCGCCGTATCACTGTATATTCAATCCCATAGAACACATATGGCATCAATTAAAATCTGCCGTTAGCCGTTAGACGTAATAATGTATCACCCACTATAAACGCTAGTGTACTGTATATTATTATTACTGAAGTGGACAAAGTGCCTGTGAGTAGCTGGAAAAATTGTGTTTTGCATATTAAAACTGTTGAAAATTCATACACTCAAATTGAGAATATTACAGAAAGATTTATTATTAACATAGGTCTATTATTATTTGTGTCAAATCATCCATGCTTGAAATACAATTCAGTGCGGGCCTGTGTAGACCCCAGTCTGGTTTTAAACAGGCGTCAACACGAGTAGGTCAGTCATTCTCTTAAATCTGTGAACGGACTTTACCCAAGTAATATTTTTTTTTTTTGATTTACTATAAAAGCGGTACACAAAAAATTTAAAATGATGTATATAAATTGTTCGCCATTATAAGTAGCCATTTTTGTCCATGATTCTAAACACAAATGTTTAGGAAAAATGCCTTTATGGCATCCATAAATTTGGCTTTTCAATTTACCTTTCGAACAGCTTGGTAGACTTTGAAGATTTATCGTGCGAGGGAGACCCCCGGGTCGCGTCAAAAGTATCCCTTTTAACCAGAAAGCATCGACAGGTTCTGAGAAAAAGTGTCGAGTTTCTCGGGAAAAGGTAACTAACTACCTGCTGTACGGACGATAATATATTATTTTATTGATGCATGTATAAAAAATACCACAAATAATCGATTTCACTAGTGATTATCTAACAACAAATGTTCCGAAGAAGGACAACGTTTGGCTTCTTCCGAAACTGTTCAGTTTATATAAAGAAAATTCTAGAGATAAAACGATATAAGGCAGCGACCAAAATATCTCTAATAATTGGGCGAACATTGTTATTCAACATTCTTTCGCCAAGTATGCCGAAATTAAATTTTTTATTACGAAAATAAATATCGCCGATAAATTAAAAATAAATGTTCTTTTCTTAGCCCAGAACCGTGAGATTTACTAAACAAGAACTCGTAATTTTAGTCCAAACATTGTGTTTAGCACCTTTTAAAATTTTATTGGCGATGGATATTTGTTTGCCTTTCCTCCAGAAATAGAATTGTACTAAAATTATACTCCGCTGTGGTTCGTTTATTTTAGCACTTCTTCGTAAATATACAGGGTCTTACTTGAGCAATCACCATAATATGATACACATAATTATATATGGAAGTTATCTCCAAGATATTTCAGAAAATTCCTACCCTATACAGGGTGTTATTTAATAAGTGTCCGATATTTTACAAGAGGATTCGTCAGTTATTTATAAGGCGAAAAGTTTATATAAGCATGGGTCCGCAAGCCCTTCATTTTTGAGATGCAGGGTGTTAAAAATTTATTTTTATTTTTGTTTTTTGTAAATAATTTTTGAAATAATGTCTATATTTGGACGAAAATTGGTATCTAGGGGTTTTTGCGTGGGTAAATGCGTGCTTGTATTACATTTTTAAGCAAAAAATGGATTTCTTCATCACTTTTACATGAAATATATACAGTGTCACCATTAAAGTCCGCACCATAATTATGGAACTTTTTTTTATTAATGAGGTTAGTTAAAATTAAATTTCGGCAATCGTTTTTGCTTCAAATTAGACTAAAAATTATATAATCAAATGTCACCATCTGTCATTCGGTATCTGTCAAAAATTACATTTTAATCAAAAAATGCTGAAAAATGGCATTGTTTTACCGAATTTCAAAAAATTTTATTAGAAAAAGTTGTTTCTAGTACAATTCTTGGCCTAAATACAAAGTTTCAGTTTTCTAGCTCAAAGTTGATTTTTTTGCCATTTTTTCTAATTAACTTTTTTTTTATTTAATGTAAGTTCGCTTAATGGATATTAAACTATTTGCTTATACCATACTCAATATTTTATTTAGTTTGTATGAGCTTTTTTTTACTAGAATGCCATTTTTTTTCGAAATTTAAAATTAGAGGCAAAAAAATTTGACACAGGTGGTGCAAAGTTATCCTAATTTAAAAATTTTAACAGATAGACGTCAGATATTCCATTTTTTTGATAGTACATACACCTAAGAAGTTTAAAAAACTTATAATAAAATTCCCAGATATCAGATTAGTTCAAAATTTAGACACATTTTCTTTTTATCCACAATAACATATCAAGGAAATTTTGAATTTTATAAGTAGGCTATGGAAAAAAAACGAATTAGAGTGCCGAATAAATAAAAGAAATGTCATAAATTTGAATATTTTCGCAAGTTATAGTTTTCAGTGTTATCACCAATGTTGTCCATTCAAGAAAAAATAGAAATTGTATTAATTTGTGGAGAGAATATGCCTCACCGGCAAGTATCTGCCATTTTTAATGAGAGGCATCCAGAAAAAAATTTGCAGCATAGCACTGTTTCAAGAATAATGTCAAAATTTAGAGAAACTGGATCTGTTCAAAATAATTTTAAGAAACCTCACGCGGCAAGTAAATACGATGAAGCAGCACAACTTGATGTTTGTTTAACTGTTATTGACCACGGTCAAACTAGTGTAACCAAGATAAGTGATTCAACAGGGTGCAAGAGGGAAAGCGTTAGAAAAATTCTTCAGAAAAATCGATTTCGGGCATATAAACCCAAGTTTATAAACACATTAAAAGAACGCGATTTTGATATCCGACTTGATTTTTCGTTTTGGTATCAGGGACAATATGAGGAGAATATTCTTTTTCCATACAAGATATTATGGACAGATGAAGCCACTTTCTCTTCGAATGGTACCGTGAGCTCACAAAATTGCCGATGGTGGTCCCAAGAAAATCCTAACTTCACAATTGAATGTCGCGACCAGTATCATTTTAAAACCAATGTTTGGTGTGGAATTTTGAAAGATGAGCTTATTGGACCATACTTCTTTAAAGTAAACTTAACTGGTGAAAGGTACCTGAATTTTCTTAATAACGAGATTACCGAAGTTTTGGATAACATGCCCTTACACCATAGACATAACTTATGGTATCAGCTTGATGGTGCACCCATACATCAAACTGTAGCAGTGAAAGAACGCATAAACCTATTATTTCAAAACAGAGTTATAGGGCGTGATAGAGAATGTCACTGGCCACCCAGGTCGCCTGACATAACCCCACTAGACTTTTTTCTGTGGGGTTATCTTAAGCAGAAAGTTTATAAGAATCGACCGTTTAGAAATATCGAGCATTTGGAACAAACGATAAGACAGTGTTGTGCCGATATAAGACCAAGCTTTTTACAAAATGCTGTCAAAGACGTTTATAGACGGACGGGTGTTTGTATAGAGCGAGAAGGACGTCACACTGAAATGTGAAATTTATATTGCTTTTGTGTTACCTATTTAAAATGATTAAAGTTCCTTTTTGTTCCTTTTAATAATAATGAAAGTTTTAAGTAGAAAATAAAATTTTTATCAAATATTTAGATGTATTTGTCATTTGAAAAACGAAACATCTGACGTCTATCTGTTAAAATTTTTAAATTAGGATAACTTTGCACCACCTGTGTCAAATTTTTATGCCTCTAATTTTAAATTTCGAAAAAGAATGGCATTCTAGTAAAAAAAAGCTCATACAAACTAAATAAAATATTGAGTATGGTATAAGCAAATAGTTTAATATCCATTAAGCGAACTTACATTAAATAAAAAAAAAGTTAATTAGAAAAAATGGCAAAAAAATCAACTTTGAGCTAGAAAACTGAAACTTTGCATTTAGGCCAAGAATTGTACTAGAAACAACTTTTTCTAATAAAATTTTTTAAAATTTGGTAAAACAATGCCATTTTTCAGCATTTTTTGATTAAAATGTAATTTTTGACAGATGGCGACATTTGATTATATAATTTTTAGTCTAATTTGAAGCAAAAACGATTGCCGAAATTTAATTTTAACTAACCTCATTAATAAAAAAAAGTTCCATATGGTGCGGACTTTAATGGTGACACTGTAGGTATACTTCCCGGACACCCAGGATGATAGTCTTTATATCCAAAATTATAAAGAGCGCGGACACGATTTAAAATTTTCGTCTGTGCTTCATTTCAAATGTTGCTCAGTTTATTTTTATCAAAATCTCCACGCACAAATTATGTTATTTTTATAATCGAATCAACGAAAGAACGTTTCTCACACCAAATTTTCCAGAAAATGAAACAAAAGCGACTTTGTTTCATCACCCGAAACGTAATTATATATAATTACGGACAATCAAATTTTTTTATTAGAAAAACTAATCGAAAAATCACCCACGCATTTAGGACACGCACAAAAAATCCCAAAAGGGACAGAGTATATAATTTATTTGACTGTAATTATGGGGTTTTCTGTTTTGGAAGCGATTATTTTCGAAGGCAGGTATCGGACGATGAACGGCTAGAGCTTGTCAAAGGCTATATTTTGTTTATGCGCAATGAAAAATGCAGCTTACGTTTAATTAAAAATTACCTATACTACGGTCCCAAAATAATTGGCAAAACTGTTCTTATCACCATTCACGGTGTGGGTTGTGCATTAATAAGTCGTTACATGTTGCCAGGTTTTAAAATATTCCATTTAAATTCTCATAAAATGTACCAAAATCAGCATGTCATTAAGGGCCTTTACACCCTACGGTACTTGGTCTACTCAATTTGGCAACGCAGGTAAGAAAAACCCATGTCTGAAGGCGCTCGTACGCTTTCTTATCGCCTTTAACCAACGTTCGGTGTCGTAGACAAGTTTCAATCAAGAGGATATTAGCAATATAGCAATTCAGTTTTCTTATTTTGGTAGTTTTTCAAAACAGCAAATATTATAATGAGGCGAGTTCTTCAAGTGATAGTAAGCAACAAGTTACAAAACGACGTCATTTAAAACCTGGGGAGCGGGAAGTTAGACATTCGTCGGAAAGTGTAGGTATAACGCCTTTATCAATGGACTGTCCACTGGATTGAAAGCTCCTTCAGGAAAAGGTCGTCGGTTAATTATAATCCACATCGGGAGTGATTCTGGTTTTCTTGAAGGTGGGTGAACGTGTTTGAATTTCGTAAAACCGGTGATTATCATGAGGATATGTACTCGGAAGTGTTTAAAGATTGGTTTAAATCCATCTTACCCTTTGCCAACTTTTGCGTGGCGAAAAGGAAAGATTGTTGACTGGCTCGAAGAAAAAAATATTGCATTTGGCGAAAAAATGCTAAAAGTGCAGTTGCTCGATCTTGCAAGACTTTACAAAAAAAAAATATACGAAATATGTAGTGGATGAAATGGCTCGTGAACGATGTGTTACAATATTACGTTTGCGGCCTTACCATTGTGAACTAAATCCAATCGAGCTTATATAGGCACAAATAAAAGGCGAGGTGGCGCGTGAAAATAAAACTTTTAAATTAAAAGATGTTAAAGAACCGCCTAGGGCATTAAGGTTCACAAAATGCAACATAAACACAAGAAACTCTAGAACACAACGAGTGAATTACTCAAAAACAAATCAGAATAGCTTTCAGAGGAACCTATATCTTTATTAAGCATTTTAACTGGAACTAAAGGCTTCACTATTGATGATAAACATTAACAAACTACGTTAACGAAAGGCATTGTGCTCATTTGTGATAACATTGAGGATGCCGCGAAAATCACGCGTTAGAGCCAGAGCTCTGAGTAACTTAATAAAAAGATACTAATAAGTTAACTAATGTTGAAAATGGCCACCTTCTGATAAAGTTTGAAATACATAGGTATTTTTCTGTACATACAATAATGTGGTTTTTATTTTTTCTCTTGAAAACGAAGCAAAATACGAAAACATTTCAAGGAACAAAAAAGTTGTATTATTAGTTGGTAAATGCGAAAAAAAAACTATTAAAAAAAACGATTTTTTTAAGAAACTTTAACTCCCTGTATATCAAAAACGGGGCAACTCCGGACACATGTTCATATGAACTTTTTCTCTTAGAATATCGTAAGGAATTACCCTTTTAAGTTACATGCCGTACTTCTAAAACACCCTGGATAGCATGTCCCACTTTTCACAAATCCACCCTAATTTCTCTGTTAATAATAATGCAATTTTCTTCAAATTTGGATGGTAATTTTATGTAGGAAAAATGAAATATTTGCTAGGGTAACGATTTACATTTATCATTGGCGTGCTGTTTTAGGGGGCAGAAGGATGTCGACTTTTCGAAAAAATATATTAGGGCTAATTTTAAATGACATTTGTTGTCATATTTAGATTGAGCATCCCGAAAAACCACTCAATCCATATTTTTAAAATCTCAAGAACTGATTAAGGCAACAATGAAAATATAATGAATTTTTTTATAACTTGTTTATTTCATTACAATAACAAATTCAAACATTTTTTTTTATTCTGGTCTGTAATCTTGACGCAAAGTTCTTTTCTGTTGCGCGGCCAAGTAGCATAAACTTTATTCTTCAAATGCTGTCATAGAAAAAAATCAAAAAGAGTGATATCGGGTGATCTAGGAGGCCAAGGGAACCAACAATTGGGGTATTTAATATGCCACACCACACATTAACTTTTTCACTGTATTGATTACCAAGTTGGGATTCTCCTGTGACCAATACCTTCAGTTTTGTAAATGTCGCTTCGTCAGTAAACATTATTTTATTTAAAATTTGTACCCTTAAGATAGTTACCTTGCAACCATAGGCAAAATTCAAACCGCCGTTTAAAATCACCCTATAACAGGGTATGCAAAAATTTTAAATGTTTTTATTTGAAAATCGGTATTATGGTGATTTAATACAAGACCTTTATTATTATTAATAATATTTAAGATTAAATATTCACCGATTCTTGCTGCTTTTTCGCTTTAGCTAAATTAAACCAAAAGCAGAAATATAACAACGATATACAGACGAAATAATATCTTTAGTGTCCAAAAAGTCGTCAATTTCAGAATAATGCAAACGGATGCTTGAAGATTTTAATGCTGGCTAAGTTCACTTATCTCAAACGGAATATTTAATGATATAAAATCCGTAAAAACATAATACCCTTCCAGAATCCGGAATCTGCTTTGTATATTAGCAGCAATAAAGGAAAAGCTGAAATTTGTTAGGCAGGCAGTGTTTTTCATTAAAACTGGGCTTAGGGCTGGGGTTTAAGTCCCCCCCTCCCCTCCTCTGTTATCCCGTTGTATAATCAAGGTAGGTACTCATCATTATCCGAGTTTTCATCATTGAGTTATTAGTTGAAATGGGGTATTCTCTCAACAAGATGGCCAGCATTCCTTCTATTTATCGTTCCATCCATTAATTATTGTTATTATCATTTAATATCACTAGGTAAAGCCTGTCCAGAGATATAAGAAAGTTACACTTTGCCTTTGAATGGGATTGTTTAAGGGTGGCCATAAACAAACAATGAATGAATGAATAAATGTAGGTTAATTATGGTCCTTACTTAAAAATGTCTTAAAGTAAACTGCAAATCCAGAAGACGTAATTTCATTATTAAAGTAATAGTTTGGTGATTTTAAACCGATTTTTACCTGATTCAAAATGAGAGGGTTAATCCCATAAAACAATTTATCTTCTAAAGGCTGTATATATAGGGTCTTTCCTAATAGGGATCAGTTAGTCACTTTCTTATATCTCTGCACAGACTTTAGTCATTTTACACTACGCGATGTTTTCTTGCTATGTTGCTGTACAATAAATACATTTTTGTTTAAAGTTATCTAAAAACAATTTCTTTTTTTTTGGTTAATCTCCTTTTATCTTTTTTTTACTTTCTATCCTTTTTTATCTATATTTTTTTTGTATTTTTTTCTGTATTTTTGATTTTTTATTCTTCTTTAGTACTTATTTATGCTACTCAGGTAGGTATTCTGTAAATGAGTTTATATTTTGATCTTTGCCTTTATTATGTTCCGATATAGGATATCTTAAATATTGAAATTCTCATTAATTCCTAATATGCCCCCGTCATTAACCGAGATAGATGCAATAAGACTGATGCTGATATCCTATTATGTATTATCGGCGCCTTGGCCATTTAACCAAAAGTGGGGTTGGCTGGAGGGGTGGAGGTTAGTAGTTAAATTCTAGCAAATTTTTGTCAAATCTTATCTAAAATCAAGAGATATTTTGGGTAGTTATTATAGGGTTATTTTGACCTCCTCTGTATGATCCCGAGAAATTAGGACACCCTGTATAATGGCTGATTAATTTAATTACCAGTGATCATCCTTCTTGTAGTAAATTGCTGAATTTAGTGTTGTATTGTGAATAGTTGTTGCGCATATTGTGAAGAATGACCCACCCTTGAAGTAACGAATCCTTCAGGAAATCCTCCCGAATTTTTCCTTATTATTATCCGGTGATTCCGTTTTTTTTCTACGTCGACATTATTTTTCTCCTCGCCCGTCCCTAACGAACATAATCCCTTCATCCAGGGACGGATTTAGTTTATTATCGGCATAAAAGTAAAAATACAAAAGCAATAAAAAAAAAGGTCACCGATGTTGGAGGATACAAGCAAGATGTAAAAATCGATATACCTAGACGGATGTGCTAAGATAATACACAGTAAAAAATTGAGTGTTAAATTTAACACTCAATGGTGGTACATATAGAACCACACTCAATAGGGTATATTAACCAATCAGTATATCTGGTAAAAAATATATTTTTGAATGGTTTTTTTTACTTTTTGATGAGTGTTAATTCTTCTAATTTATGGGTAGATACATTTACACTATCGTGTATAAATTAAACTCACAGATTGTAAACTTATCCTTCTAGGGTGTAAAAGAAATAATGAGAGGTGTAAGTAAACCATTTTTTACTGGTAATTTGTGATTAATTAGTTTAATAGTATATTATTAACCAAGGTTTAGACAGCCATCATTATTGCCCGAGCGGCAAGTTTAAATCACGAGGAGCGGAGCGACGAGGGATTTAAGACGCGAGGGCCATAAGCTGTCTAAACCGTGGTTAATATAATATTTTTTTCCACTACTACAAACTTTTATAAGACATTTATCTTTATAGTAATAATAATTATAAAAAATTATAGGTAGGTATAAGTATATTTTTTAATCAAGTTACCTGCGCTTTGGAATTGGCAAAATATTTTGTTGTTTTGTCAGGTGGCTTTGTTAATGCCATTTTTTGTTCATTTATGTCATCAGATTTCACGAGTTTTCCGTTTTTTTTTTTAAATGAGCGAAGAAAATGTTAGTGATATTATTATGTGTACACCTCCAGAATTAAGGATGGAAGCAGAAAAAATATTGATTGTATCGATATTTTACAATATCAAGCAAGCATCTCTAATAATCTAATATGTATTGATAATTATCTGGTTGCCTAACCACATTCATGTTTATGAATTCATGTTGTAGAATCAAAAAATCAAGTTACCTGCCTTCAAATAGATTCTTGAAGATCGGTCAATAATGGATTTCAATGCCTTATTATTGACCATGGTCAATAATAACTTATAAGGTAGAGAAAAACGATTTCTAACGTTAATAATCGGTCAATAATGGCGATGTTATAGGCTAGTAGTGGAAAAACAATATTTCGATGGGTCTATGAACAAGCGCCACTCACAAGGAGAATATTCATTATTGAGTTCCTGTATTAAACCATCGATATCAGTACACGCACATACCGAATTTTCCATATTGTCAAATGCAGAAAACGTACAGCATTTCTTTTTATAAAAGTCGTAGTTTTTGTTTTTTTATTATTATTATTAATTGTATTAGGGCTTTATGAATATTATTTTCTATTATTAGAAAGATATTAGCATTGTGAAAATAATCATTGCAAGAATCGTGTCGGTTAAGTTATTATTTATTAATTATAATTCCAGTTGTTCCCAATACTTTAGAATCCCAATCGATAAATAATTTAAATAGGTAATACCTAAGCCGATATTTACAGGTCGTCCACTTAGAATGATAAAGTTGTATCTGGACATTCAGCCATTTTGAGAAATCAAGGGTTAAAGTTTGCATTTACGGGTAATCGCCGTAAAATTAATAATATTAAATCGGGATAATTTTTATATTTTAAATTATTTTTATTATAAAATTTAATTCTAAACTCATAGGGATAGAACTTTATCTAATACTCTAATTTGCAAGTAATAAATGAAGATACAACCTTGTTAAATTACCTTTTTGGAAATATTTAATCACACACAGTTCTAACTGTCACTTACAACTTTGTTAAATTAGAGAGTCTATGTATAATTAATCATTGTAATAAAACAGAGTTCTATGTGAAATTACTTAAAGGTTTTATTTAATTTACTAAATCAAAACAAATGAAATACAAAAAAAAATAGTCAAATCATAAATGTAACAGTGCCTTATAAAATTCTTGGTCCACGTGCGGCATTGATGGCATCATTTTTTTGATTGCGGTTATTTTTTCCTTGGAAATTTCTTTTTTGGTTAATAGAACTTTTGGTATTAAATTTTTAATTTCAGGTGGAGCTTTTACTTCTGCATTTTTATTGCTTCGACGGCGTGGAAGAGCTGGAATAGTAGGACTAATCGAAACTTCAACAAATTCATTATCTGTGTGACTTCTTTTAAAACATATTTCAGTCAAATCTGATTGAGCAAATTGCATAGCACAGACTTTCGTAAATGGTACATTATCATACTTCAGTTGTTTTGAACACTCCTCATAGTTCATAAAGTCTGATTCTTTCATCTGAATGATAATAAACGGATTTTTCTTATTCACCTGCTTAAGTTCCTTTATAAACCCCAGAGGTGAAAAAAATTCTATTTGTGACATGTGTCGCTCAATTTGACTATGAATATTGTCTACCTCCTGCACAGCACCATGTCCAGGAATTGAGTATTTCATAGTTAACCGGTAAAGATCTGGGTGATTTCTTAGTAAATCTAAAACGCAAAAAGATATGTGGGAATTGCGATTTTGGGGGACGCAGCTGTCACTCCAAGTAATAAGTTCATTGAAATGGTTATCTTCTAAAACCTTCTCAATAATTTTTCTAAAGGCACTAGCCAGGCAATTCCCACTTCGGCCTTGGAGAGTTTCAATCCACAATACACAATATGCTCTATTTGTTGTGGATAAATGACCTGTTAAATTATACATAGTCAACTTTTGCAAATAAAAGTAATTTCCAATAAACGACCTTGGACAAGTTATGACATTTTCCAGGTCGAAACATAAAACAGGAATTTCACTATTCTTATCATTTTCCTTTTCTTGTCTCATAGCTGCCTTTTCTGTACTATGCCTTTCCATAGCTTCCCCTTCAGTGTCGCCTAGACTGTTTTCCTTTTTCTTCAAATAGTAGGTGGCGCAGATCTCACAAACATCCTTTTTAGGCTTATGAAAGCTATAGTTAAAATTGGTACAAAATATGTACCTGTACATTGAGAGTATAACTGGATTTTCTATGTTATGTTCTTCACAATATTTAAGATATAAATCATACATTTTTGGAATAGTTAATGTTGCTTCTAAATAGTTTTTCTTGCTATTATGTCTACAGTAATGAGACTCGACCACATTAAATTTTTTAATGTGGTCAATAACAATCTGCCTTTTCTCGTCACTTAATTTCCTAGTGCCAATCTTTCCTCTCATATCTTTTTTCGGAAGTTCGTGATCAGTAGAATGTACAGTATATACGGGTTTTTGAGAAATATTCAGTGTGCCTAAAAAAAATTTTTTGCATACTTGTATTTTCTCCTCTTGAACTTTAAAGAAGTATTTGAATGAATAGGCACGACGAGACATACTTTTTGTAGTTTTGCGCCCTTTAACATATTTTTCTGTTACTTGCCTAAGGAACACATACTTTTCATTTTGACTTAATTCATAGTAGTATTGAAACAAATTGTATCTAGCATTCTCCCCAATTTTTTTGGCGCACTGGAACTTGCAGTGATTTAGACAATCTTTTTTATTTACTATCGTTTTAGCGCTAACCTGCTGTCCTCTCCTGCTGATATATTCTTTACCCGTTTGGCAGAGGTTTTTTCGAATATTGTTTTTCCATGTTGCTGGGTTCGATACTTTTTTTCTTACGAGTACTTTTTTTTCTTTTTTTGGCATATTAATTTTGCCCTCTTTCTCATCTCCTGACCCTAAAACTTCCATACCGTTTTTGGATCTCTTATTTTGTGCCGTATTTTGAATTTCATTGTGCTAAAAATAAAAAAATATGATTATTTTAAATTTCATTATGAAAATGTAGGTTCTTATTACCTGACTTATTATGTTTGTTTCAATATCGACTGCTTGAGGTATCTCTTCTAAATGTAAAGATTGTTGGTCATGTTGGTCTGGAAGTTCAGAATTTTGCATGATTTTAGGAGGAGAGTCCAATAATGTAATTTCTTCAATATTGTGAATTTCCAATTCGTTAAGCTAGAAATAAAAAAATTGTAATTTTTGGTTTTATGTTTGAGATTTATTTTATTACTTCTTGCACTATATTCGTTTCTATAACAATTTCCCGCTCTAGAGGTTTAGAAACAATGAACGTAGAGGCAGCAGCTTCGCCAAAGTCCATAATTATTTCCGCGTTTGCTATCATATCTTGTGTGGACGTATCGGTTTCGATTACATTACCCGTAGTGATTTCTGGCGTCCGAGATATAGGTAAAATTTCACAATCATCATTGTCTTTGCCGGGAACTGGGATCTCGTTACGACATTTCTCACGAGCTAAAAATAATGAAACTAATATAACCAGATCTCTCAAATTTTATAAAGCCCTTGTTAGCCATATTTTAAAGCAGTTAATACTTACCCAATTTTAATATTAAAGTTGTTCTTTTCATTATAACTTCACAATTTTGGCAGCCAATTATAATGATTAATTTTAAGGTTATAACAGAACTGACAGGAAACACGTAGCCGATTGCCGTATTACTATAACAAGGGTGTAACTGCTGTGGTCAGAATAACAAAGTTCTATATGCCTGTACATACAACTATGTGAAATAACATAACGAATATTTACTGTAGATAGAACTCTGTACTTTTTCTAAATCATCCTACGATGGTCAGATGTCGCCACTTTGTTAATATTAGACAGAAAATAGCAGTGCAAGCATATTATGCTAAAACATCGAATTTGGGAAAAAGTGTAGTTAGAACCTTGTTATTCTAAGTGGACGAGGTTTATAAATTATAATTGTATGCATACATAATATGTATATGTAAACAAAAACGTGTAGTTCAGTAAAATGTCAGGGCAAACACGGGCGTTTCTCATGTTAATTTATGTCTTGCAGCTTTCTTTCGCTCGTGACTGCACTTTTCTACACTTAAATACTCGCCGGTTTTTGAATTTCTAATGCTTGTTGACACAGGCGCTTTGCAATTTACGTTGTTACCAACTGTGTTATCTTTTAACTGGTTTAATTTAATGGTAAATGGGTAAAACCCCCAACCGGCTGATTTTTATATAAAATTTAACGTTACAAAACAAACAGGCATGGCGGCACCCTCCATTACCTTGCAGCCTAACTTTTGGAATTTGCATCGGGATTAGAATGATCTAGATACTAGATTATTTTGACACTCCCATCTTAAAGGTACGTTAACCTTGTTTATTCTCGTGCTAATCCAAACTCAAACTCATTCAAGGGTCTTTTATCGTGAACACGTCACTCTATCCATAATTTTAATGACGAAAACAAACTTATTTGCCCCGTCCTACCCTTCCGACCAAAAATAACAAACGGGGGAGCCATTATCCAGAATTGCCTGTCCAAAAAGTTCCACAATATTGTTCGGTTGTTTCCAGAGTTAAACAACACGCAGCACCCACCTGGTTTATTTTCAGTTTTGCGTTTCCGAAGTTATGAAATTTTAAATTGGTTCGGAGTTTACAAGCCGTACAAACGGTTGCTTGCAGAAGACTATATAAGGGATATACAGTATGCCCCCGGACAGACCCACAGTCACCCTTTAGAATACTTGTTGCCTATTTTATTCTGGAAGGCCCACAGCAATATTCAAAATTCCGATGTAACTTCGTTTGACGTTTCATGAAAACTAACCTTAATTGTTCGTGGTTCCGTGTTGCTGCGAATCTATTTTTTAACAAAAACTCCAGATCTTTTCATAAATAGCATTAAAAAACGGTTCTATTAAGAGAAACAAAAGTGCACATACGTATCTCTGTCGATTACGTTGTTTACTATTTGTGAAAAGTGCCGAAGCATTTAAATAGTCGGTGCAAAGAGTTTCTCTAAGAAGCTATTTTCAGGAGGAACTTAACAGCAATGGCTTATTATTACTCTTGAGAGCAGTACAGAGAAGTAAATTTAAAGAGTATGTTAAGGTCTAGATATTTTATTTCTAATTTACTAATTTTTAGCGTGTAGCAGCTGCACTCTAAAAATAAATCTTGTAAAATTACAGCAATAATTGTTGGTTATTTGTTGCCAGCAATAGTGCATGTAATATACCAGTGACACTGTAGAGTTACATGATTCATGTGAATTGTTTGTAAATAAATAACTGCAGAAACACATTTTTTAATGTATTTTTGCATTAAATATACTTAATATTCATGTGAATTTACAAGGGAATCACAATAAATACGGAATATTCCTTTAAAAATTGGGTAGTTTTTTAGTAAAATCACAGCTACCATTAGGTGAAATTACACGTTAATTACACTTTAAAAAAAATAGAATGTATATTTTTAGTTCCTATAACAGTAAATTATCTGTTCTAAAACTGAAATTTTACAGCAATGATTAATGTAATAAATTTGTAATACTACATAATAATCTATGTATTTTAATTTTTGGTAATTTGTTTGTCGAAGGAATTAAATAAAAATACAACATTTTTATATAGCTGGCTTTATTTCACGTTAGAAACAAATTAAAAAACAAGTGGAAAACGGTTACTGTAAATAAAAAATATTAAAGATTTCTGGTATTATTCCCTGACAAATAATAAATACATTTGCAACACTTAGGTGCTAATAAATTTCATTTAAATATATATATATATATATACAGTCCCGAACCCCATCAATATTTCAAAAACGTGACGTTTGATCAAAAAGTGTTTCATATAAAGTTCATAGATCTTTTTCCAATGCATATGCACATTAGGAAAAGTTTTTTAAATGTACATAAGGATGGTAGAGTAAAAAGTTACATTTTCTCAAATGGGAGACTATACTTTTTGATGTATTTTCAAATCCTATACAAAATTGTAGCCTTACTTCATGTAGCATGTGCTTTACCTAAATTCACTAGTTTAAAAGATATACCAATTTAAAAATATATACTTGTTAAACATTTCTTACCATTTACTTTTTATACCTTTACATTATCTTAAATAAAACACCATCAGTATTGTGGCGATGGCGCTGATATTTTTTGACATTGTCAGTTTTAATATTACTAGGTTAAATCAAAAATGTAAAGACATAGCAGCACCACAATGCTGGTGCTTTTTTTCAAGGTGATAAAATGATATAAAATGTAAATGGTAAAAAATAATGTTTTGTAATGCTTTAGGTACCTACATACCTATATATAATTTTGTATATAATTCGAAAACATCAAGAAGTAGATTCTCCTATCTAAAAAAAATTAACTTTTGTCTTTACTATCCTTATGGTGCGCCCTGTATATTCGAGAAATTTTTTTTAATATACATTGGAAATAGGTCTATAAACTTTATATAAAACACTTTTTGATTAAACGCCAGGTTTTCGAAATATGGGGGGATCTGGGACTTTTTTTACAGTGTAGATATATTTATGTTAAACGTATAAACAGCTTGTCCATTATAACCGACTATAACAAAAACTATAACTAACAAATATAAAAAATCTAACATGTGTCAAGTTATTTTTTTTTAAATAGAAATAGTAACATAAAACCCCAAAAAAAAAAGTCTCCAACAAGGATTTTAAAGTTTTTAAATAGCTTTTTGTTAGTAAAGAAAAAAAAATTTAAAAAATGCCTATTTTTTGGTATATAAGTAGGTATCTACGGAGATCTTTGGAACGCTAAAATAAATAGTATCTGTACACAAAAACATTGAAAAACGACCTATTTTATAATATAACTAGTTAAGCTTAACTATTACACTGTTTTTATTTGGGAAACAGTTTATTAATACTATTAATTAAAGTAAAACCACAAAATGAGCATTTATACATAGTAAAACTATACAATACTTACTTGTTAAGTACTTTTTTAACCACAAAATAAAATACTTACAACTGTATACGAGGAAAAAATAACAAACCGATGCCGGCAGATGTAATGAAAGCCAAACAATGGACGCGACGGACGCGTCTCTTTCGTTGTGCCGAAAAGTGATGGGGAATCCCACAGACTGATATCGTAAGTTCACATCAGAATCACATAATTTTTACAGTGGCGTGTAATATTCATGTGATTTTAACATTTTATATGTATTTTTTTGTGATATTACACTACTTACTGTAAAAATTTTTTAAAAACACTTTAACGTGTATTTTTAAAGATAATGTACAGAGTGCATGTAAAATTACAGCATATATGTAAAAATATTACATTATTTTACCTGTAAATATCTATTAAAATTACCCCTAATTTTTAGAGTGTGCCCTAAATTTAACTATCTTCACTGTAAGTGCAATTTCAACGACAGTTAAGGAAATTAAATTATTGGAATCACCTTAAAACAAACATTCTAATTCAAAGAGAGTTGTAAATGTATGAAGATTGGATATAAGTTCTATCCGTGACACTAATTATAGAATGTACGAAACAAGTAAGTTGTATTATTTAAAAATTGTAATATTTTAATCAGTTATTCATAAGCTGTAACTTTTTTTAGAACATCATGTAACTTTGACAACTTTAAGTTAGAAATTAAAAAACAAAGAACTGTTTCATGGTTGTCTTAACTCTTTAAGAAACCTCTTCAAGAAAATAGGCTTCGGATGGTAAAAAGATGAACAGAGGCGAGGGCTTATGGAAATTTCCCATGTACCTTTCAAACGACTGGTATTTTTGAAAGATTATATTAAAGAAAAAGAAGCATTCTTGTACCAATTCGTCTTCTTGGATGAAACATGAATTTTTCAGAATGGTACCATTGGTCGATCTTGGCAAGATGAAAATAAAAGAAGTGTTACATCTACTTAAGTTGATGGTATTATGCAGTAAACAAATATATAAACTATGGGAAATTTTTGTATATTTATCTTGTTTTTATGAAAAAGAAACTGTGTCATTCCCTCACTCGGATATTTTGGTTACAAGCTGGCAACAATCAAGATGCTTCAGAGGAGACTTCAAGACTGCTCAAAAGCCAATCCAAAAGAGATGGCTTAAAGAAGATGTAATAAGAAAGATTGTCCAAACGCAGACTAGCAGGAGAAAGTACAGGAAAAGAAGAAGACGGAGAAGTCACACAGAAGACCATATGATCAAAAATGTCAAAAAGCACCGAAATACCCAAAGAAGGAGAAACAAATCTTCACCGAGAAACAACTAGAGAAGAGTGACCCAGCATACCGAGACACAAATTAAAAGGAGTGACACATTGAGCATGATAGTGCAATATTATGATGATATAGTGACAAAATTGAAATGTCACAAGTTCCAGGGTGCTATTTTCATTCACTTGACTTTCCAATGATTGTACAATAAGAGAATTTCATTTTCGAAAAGATTAAAATATAATTGATCGGTTAAATTTTCTTCATTAACTTCATCTCCAAGAATGCCTGCATCCTAATCGTAATCGTTGAGTTCGTATAACATAATAATATTATGTATTTTGTAAGGGAAGGATTTTTCATTCTTAAAATTTTGTACAGTGAACCAGTAAAAATATTCGTGTGCTTGGCGACTGTCGGAATAGAAACAGAACTTTCAAACAGAAGTTCTACGCACACAAGGATTTTCAGCACCGTAAAGGAAGATTATTTCTGTTTGTTTAGTTAGAGTATATACCATTTTATTACTTTTGGAATCTTAAACTACTTTAAAATGACAAATATCCGACAAATAAATAGTTCGTAAACAAATTAATTGTAAAATTAAAATTAAAAATAAATTTAATGCACTTTGTAACGATGTATCACTCGATAGGTAGGTATTGCTATTTGACATTTCAAAGTGAGGTTAGCTGGAGGTGTGGAGGTCAATAGAAAAATTCTATCAAATGTGTAATTAAACTTCCCCTTCGATATTAAAATTAACGTGTTTTTTGTCAAATATTACTTCCCTCAAAATCAAGCGATATTAAGGGGCGTTCGTGTTGAAATGAAAATATAAAGGGATTATTAAATTCGTTTTCCGCTTGAGGGTTTTACTCAAAGTTAAACATGCATGAGAGATAAAAGTGGGCCAAGACAGCTAATATTGAAATACCTACCAACTAAAATAGCGCTAATCAAGCAAGAGCTAGTTTGGGTTTTTATCAGTAAAATATTAATTATTGGCATTGTGCTTTTTTAAACGAGCAACAATCCCCGAGTATTAAAAAGCATGACGTAATGCCACCCCAGGGCTAGTTGCTATGTGTGCGTGCCAATGGATAGGAAACGCCAACGTAGCCGAAATTCTGGAGCTATCAAGAAATGATAAAGACCTGTATATTACTCATTCGGTTCCATGGTCTGGATTTTGGGTTAGGTATGCAATCCTAGGGGTGTTTTAGTTTCGAGTGATTGGACCAAATGTGGAAAACACATCAGCCATTCAAAATTGAAGAGGTTTATTGTCGATTGTTAACGAGTTTATAAGCTCTAGTTCTATAATTTCTTTGTTACCGTAAAAGGAAGGTAGTAAAACTCGAACTCGCAAACAAGATCTAATCGCTAACGTATAATTTACTTTTTAATTACAGCTTTCTGCTTTCCACCTATTATAATGGTCAGGTGGAAATGTTTTTGACTCATTCATTTGCATTATTTCTTTTATATCAACAACAAAACAACAGCAAACTATTGTGTCATTGATAATTTAGTCTGTTTTTTTTGGAAACTACATAGTGTCCAGTAGGTATAAGGCTTACTCTCAGGAGCGTCTATAAGGGGAGGTCAAAAAAATCCTAATTTGTCATAGAAAAAAAATTAATTTTTAAAATTAAAATTTGTCATTAACCGATTATGGTCAAAATTAGTCTAGAATAAAATAGACAGCGGTCCTCAAACAATTTCTACTAATTTTAGATATATGGGCCGTAATTAAAATTTCCATTACAATTATTTATTTAATTATTTTTTATTTCATAACTATGTAAATAATAATAATAATAATTAGAAATTTTATTACATAAAATGTACATGTAATCGTCAATATCACTATCAGCACTGTTATCACTGTCACTATCAGAAGTTATAATAATTGGCCTTATTTCATCAATGACTATTTCGAGTCAAAAGTATCTTGAATCAATTTTTCCACGTGGTCAATACATTTTGACCAAATCTCTTTTAACGCTTCATAAATTTAAAATGCTTTCTTCGTTCGTCGTTTGACATGCATGCTTGTCATAGTAGTTTTTGCAAATTTCCCACACTAATTCAATACCATTAAATTCACAATGGGGGCAGACGTAAGACCTCGTGACCGTATTACCCCGCGAGGGAGTCCACTATGTAAGACTTATCCTTACCAGCAGTGTGTACTTTAATTTCGGATAACAAATCTGCTTTCAAAAATATATGGTCGTTTTTTATTTTTCTGGTGTTTAGCCAGTTCCTCATTTCAACTTTGGTGGAACTATTGTTTGGTATTTTTTCAGAAACTCGTGAGTGCTATGAAGCATTGTCTAAAATAATAATCGAGGGTTCTTCTAGTGATTTTAGCACATATTCTTCAAACCAGTTCTCGAATATCGCGGCAGTCATATTGTCATGATAGTCCTCCACTTTCTTCGATGAAGTAAAAACTAAACTTGCATCTGGCAAAAATCCTTCTCGACTTCCGGCGTGTATTACCACATATATTTTTCCATTCCCGGATGAAACCCTTGAATAGCAGTATTTTGACCCAACCTGCCATGAATATTTTGTTTGGTTTCCCTTCGCAAAAATCCATGTCTCATGTCTCATCTAAGAATACCACAGGTTTTGAATTCTCGGACTTTAAATTAGCTAGGTATTTCCTCAAAAACGACCACCGCTTAGAAACAATGTGTTGTTGCTCACAAAGAATTTTTCGGTTGTTAGTTTTGTGGTACTTAAACCCCAACTGCTTTAAAACTAATGAAAGACTAGTACGTCCAATGTCACATATTTCTCTGTTTCTGATTTTCTCAAGGATCGAATCAAGAGTTACCACCTCTTTCTGTTTGTACATATCATAAATAACTCCACCGATTTGACATTTAACTCCTTCTGGCAAATCATTGGTTTTCAAACTAAAACGGCGTTTTTTATTTTTCTTTTCAATATGGCCGTCTTTTTCTAAATTGTGGATATTTATCAGAGTTCTTCGTGATATGCCACAGGAATCCGCTGTTCGTTGTTGTACCGCCGCCGTAGTTAATAAACGATCACCATTTTTCTTCTCTTTCTTGAAATACTCCTCAACTTTTAAAGTAAGACGTCTTTCATTCGGTGTAGGAACATGTTTATCAGAAGCCATTTTAATATATCTGCTTTCGAACGTTACGTTAAAAATAAGCCAAACTAACCAAAATATATATAGCCAAACTAAAGAAAACAAAGACAGTCTCACTCAGTACCTGTACAATATGCATTTAGTTGATAATATAATAAATTACTTATTGACAGATGAATTGTTCCATACAAAATACAAAGAAATACCCAGTCTCAGTCACTACCTGTAGATTAAGCATTTAATTAATATAATAGATAACTTATTGAGGGTTACTGGAATTTACAGGCGCCAGGTAATATTTAATTTATGCATCCTTAATCCGATATGAGAAATCACTTAATGAACGGACTATACAAACTTAAAGTATTCTTCTTCGATACGAACCCACTTATAGCAAATATCTTGTGTATTTAAGCTTGTAAAAATTAATATAATTTGAATTTTATTGGTCGATAGTTGGCAACACAACTGTAAACGGTGCGGTGGCGCCAGCTCGTTCGTTGGCTTTGTTTGACGTTTCATGAAAAACTAACCCTAATTGTTTTGTGGTTCTGTGTTGCTGTGCTGTCTATTTTTTAACAAAAACTCCAGATCTTTTCATAAATAGCATTAAAAAACTGTTTTTTTAAGAGCAACAAAAGTGCACATACATATCTCTGTCGATTACGTTGTTTACTATTTGTGAAAATGCCGAAGCATTTAATTAGCCGGCGCAAAGAGCTTATAGCTTCTTTAGTAAGCTATTTTCAGGAAGAACTTAACAACGATGGTCCATTGTTACCGTTGACAGTAGTTAGAGAAGTAAATTTAAAGAGTGTGTTAAGGTCTATCTATTTTATATCTACTTTACTAATTTTTAGCGTGCAGCAGCTGCCCTAAATTTGAATATGTCTACTGTAAGCGCAGTTTTAACAACAGTTAAGCAAAATAAATTATTGGAGTCACCTAAAAGGAAACGTTCTTATTTAAAGATAGTTGTAAATGCGTCAAGATTAGACATAATAAGTTCTATCCGTGGCACTATTTATGGAATGTTTGAAACAAGTAAGTTGTATTATTCAAAAACTAATATTTTACATTGGTTATGCTGAAGCTGTAACTTTTTTTAGAATATCATGTAACTTTAAGTAAGAAATTAAAAGACAGACAACTGTTTGATGGTCGTCTTAACTCTTTAAGAAGCATCTTAAAGGAAATAAGCTTCGGATGGAAAAAAGATGAACCGAGGCGAGGGCTTATGGAACTTTCCAATGTTGCTTTTAAACGATTGGTATTGTTGAAAAAAATATATTAAAGAAAAGAAGCATACATCCTTGTACCAATTCGTTTTCTTGGATGAAACATGAAGATGAAAATAAAAGAAGTGGTGGATCTATTTAAGTTGATGTGAAAAGGTATTATGCAGTGAACAAATATATACACTATGAAAAATTTCTGTATATTTATCTTGTTTTTATGAAAAGAAACGGTGTAATTCCCTCACTCTGATATTTTGATTACAAGCTGGCAACACTGTCGATAACTGACGTTACTCGAAGGGTATGACGTGCATCGGTTTTTGTTTTGCATTCACTATAGGCCATAACGATTCATAAAACCATAATATAGTAGATTTTTTACATCGTCAGGAAAGTCAGGAACGGACTTGCCACCACACTTGTTGGGCCAAAACTTGGACAGATGTCATTTTATAGAAATAGAAACTGATTTTTTTAAATACTCTGGTTATGGCGCTTTAAAAAAGGTACTCTACAATTGGAACATAATGAATATGCTGGCATGCATCTAAATTATGGACAAGCACTCGGCAATTGTGTAGACGCGAGAATTTCGTTTCCAAATCGACGTTTACCGCACCGAAGAACTTCTGAAAGGAATTTTTTTTGCCGTATTGTGGTGGAGAAGAGCCTCCAAGAAGAGCTAGGAACCCTCAGTTAGAGGAGGAAATTCTGGATGAGATTGCTGAAAATCCCTGTCGATCCAGGTTCATGCGACAAAGTAGGTTGTTCATGAGACGCTCGGAGAACAACTGCTACATCCTTATCACGTCCAAAAGGTACATGTCTCCTGCTGATTATCCTGCAAAAGCTAACTAAGTACGCAACTTGATTTTTGCAATGATTTGGGTAAAATCATGATTTTACTACTAGTATTGTTTTGTTCTTGGACGAAGCCGGTTTCACCCGAACCGGAGTAATAAATTTCCATAATTTGTATACAGGGTGTTATGGAAATGACTTATTATATTTTAAGGGGCCACTCCTGAGGTGGTCTAGAGTTACACTTGATAGTTTTTTTTTCTAAAATCGGAAGTATTTTGAATTTTGTAAAATACCTTAAAACCGGACTATGTGCGCCTTCCATGATAGTTCAATGCCCCTGAACACATGTGTTTTTGACAAGACAAACTGCTGGAATGGTAATTGTTTAGTTTAGTGCAATTAATGTTGAATTTTGTGCTAAAATTTCGTATATAGACTAATTGAGGGTAGCTGATCACAATTTTCCTTTTGCGTTTTTACGGCAAATGCACTGGTTTTGAGAAAAAAAAAATGTTAAAGTTTTTCACTTACAGGTTAGGGTATTCTTTTGTAAGGATGTCTTCAATTTCCTAGATTTTATGGTTTTCCCTTCAAAATATGTGATAAAACTTTCACCAAACTATCTGTTCATAAAATAAGAACAACATTTTAGCAAAAAAACAATGGAAAAGGCACAAATTTAATTAAATTCGTTGTTGCCAGATTGTTCTTCTTTTTCTTGTAATTATTAATGGCTTCCATCCAGGAGAATGATATGCTAGCTCGAGCCAATAGGATTCATTCAATTAATAAAAATGAATTGAAAAGTATAGGCAATTTATAATACACTAACAATCTGACAACATGGGTGCAGTTTGCTCCTTGTACCGTGCAGTTTGCTTCTGCTTTTTTGGCCAGCTGTCAGTGAGCTGTCTCCCGTCTTTTTCCAGATAACGTAGAGTTTTCTGTTCGCTTACAAGTTATCCCGTTTTTCAGAGTTTCCTTGTGGCATATTTCGTTTATTTCAACTCAGAAGTGTATACTATGACTCCGACAAGTAATATTTTATTGAAAATAGCAACATTTTAGGATTACATGCAAAATAACATACCGGTGAGTTAGAAAAACTTTAACATTTTTTTTCTCAAAACCAGTGCATTTGCCGCCTAAACGCAAAAGGAAAATTGTGATCAGCTACCCTTAATTAGCCTATATACGAAATTTTAGCGAAAAATTCAACATTTGCACTAAAGTAAACAATTACCCAAATCAGCTGTTTGGGTCATTGGCGCGTAGGTGTTTTGGACCTAAATTTTTGAAGGCATTTTTCTCGAATTTCTAGCTTCGAGCGCCATTTATAGCAATTTTTCCCCAATTCGTCTCGACCTATATATTTACGGGTTAAAAAATAATAAGTCATTTCCATAACACCCTGTATATATATATATAAAGAAATTCCCCATGCAACAGTACTAACAAAGCACCAACAAAGGTTCGTCGTTTTCTGTTCTTGTGCTTAACAGTGATTTCCGAAATGCCAATCCTTTCAATAAATCCATAATTTAGATGAATGTGAAAAGTAATAAGATGTAATAATGACAAATTTTATTATTTTAATGCCAATTATAGTAATGTTGTTATTTGATTAGTAACCGTCTTTAAATAACTTAATTCTATTTGAAAAACTTGATTATTAAATAGATTTCGAAAGTCAATGCTTAAATGTGTTTTCTTCGAAAACGGTATATTTGATTGAAACAAATGTAGAGTACCTTTTCTAAAGAGAAATGGCCAGAGTATTTGAAAAATGGGTTTTCAGCTCTGTAAAATGACACCTGTCAATATTTTGGCCCAACGAGTGTGATGGCAAGTCCATTCCTGACCTCCCTGACGATGTAAAACATCTACCCTGTATAGTATAAGTGGCAAATCTAGTAAAAAAGATTTTTCCATTTGAAATAAACTCGTCACCAAATATATTATGCATGATTCATACAGGCATTTTTTTGTTGTAAAAACTTTATCAAGAAAGGGAAACATGCTATTGAAAATTATAGGCTACTGACAATAAAGTAGCTGATATGGATGTTATGTCAGGTGATCTAGTATGACACAAAAACTTTTTACCAATTAGAATACAATGGTAATGGGCGAATGAGTCAGGCAGTTTTTCTAATTTTTGCTAAATTACTTACAGACATTTTACTTTCATATCACGTTTTTTGTTTGACTTGAACTACACTGATGTATTCATTCGATTTTGTTTAATGATTTGAAATCATCGCATTTCATTATAGAATGTACAGGGTATCCAAACCTTGTCCGCATTTTAGCCAGGCAGGAGGAAGAGCTCTGGGTGATTAAAAATCCTTTTTTGCGGCCGGTACCACAATATTTTTCGTGCCGCTACTTAACATTTATTTTTAAGCAATCATTCACGCATTGAATCGTGGCTAGTCGTAATACGGCACACCTCGTATGTCCCACAATAACTGCCCGTAATTATAGGTTCCATTCTTTCTGTTTCTGATTCGACAACTGTTAATTTCATGTTCCATTAAAACCGTTAATTTCAGGTTCTGTTTAACGAAAAGCCATCGCCATAATAGAAAAATGGTTTATTTCTGCAGGAGGTCGCTTATTTTTGGTAATTATTTACAGGGAGGGCGTGGCGAATGGCAATAAAAGGTGCGTTATATGCGTTTTCTTTCTTTTATTACTTAATTAAAGTGCGTGTGGCTTGTGGAAATTAGGGCCATTATGAAAAGCATACCATTAGCAACGGCACAAAGCATAAAAAACAGTTGTTCGTATTGCAAACCAATTATGTAGCACAAAAATCTGATTTTATTATTACATACAGGGTGGCCCACTCTCAACGCAGGCTTCCATAGCATCTAAACTACTAAACTTTTTGATATTTTTCAAAAACAGGGTCATAGGGGGACATTAGGCCTACAGTTTAAAATTATTCTGAAATATACCGTATGCCCCAAAAAAAAGATCCATAGAAGTTATATTTTTTTTAAACGGAATACCCTATATCTTACAATATTTTTGGATTCTACATAAAATAACAATTATTTTTTAATAAGTGCATTATAAGTCGAAACTTAATAGTTTCCGAGATATCGACTTTTGAAAAATGGCATTTTTAAACTTTAACAGCTTCTAGCTTTTTAACGGTATGTCTTGCAGCAAAACGGCTTACTTGTCCTTAACTTACTTCTTTATTATCTTCCTAAAAATACAAATTTCTGGTTAAACTGGAAGTACACTGCGCATCATATAAAACTGGTACAACTGTTGTAGGCTAAAAATTAGCTTTTTTAAGCTTTGTAAATTGGTCGTTTATGACGTTTGTATAACAATGAATTTTGTTGGTGATGGCTTTAAGAAACAGTACTGTCAGCTATTCGAAAATTCCTTTAACCTTCTGAGTAAATAAATAAACTTCACTATAGAAAAGATAATTAAATCGGTTTAATTTTAAAAAAATTAATCTGCTAAGTAAAATTATACATTATTTTAAGTTAATAACTAGTCATAGCTCCATTATTATCTAACACTTTTTGTAACCTTATTGGCACAGAATTTAGTAAATTTAATGCTAAATTTGAATCTTCGGACAGGTTTTCCCAAACATCCTCAATTAGAGTCCACAGCTATTGCCTATTTTGCGGAACGATATTTAATTTTCGAATTTTTTTTACCATAATTCCCCAAATATCTTCTATAGTATTAAGATCCGGACTCTTTGATTGCCAAGGAAGAACTTGAATATTGTGTTCATCAAAATAATTCCTCACACAGTTAGCAGTGTGAACTGAACAATTATCTTGTTGAAAAATAAAATTTTTGTTCGGAAAAACCTCCCTGACTGAAGGCAACATTACATTATTTAAAATATCTACATATTTCCTCACATTCAATCTTCCGTCAATGTCCCAACATTCTCCTAATCCCCCTCTGTACATCCAAGCCCAAACGTTCACTGAAAATCTTCCCGATTTATCGCTTGGAGAAATATACTTTTCTTCGTATCTGGACCGAGGCGGTCTATATACTTGAATATGACCATCATGATACGATTGAAACACTTTCTCGTCAGAGAATATAACTCTCCCCCAAACATTTACTACATCATTAACAGGTAATTTAGAGCAAAAATAATTCTACAGTTTGTTCATTATCCCATCTTTCTTTTAAATTCTGGATAGTAGTTTTGCTTTTATTATATTCTTCGGCCAGTATTCTTACAGACCAACCAGCCTCTATTTTGGAAATTATTTGCAACTTTTCGAAATTACTCAACTGCCTTGGCATTGGCATCGCTATAACGTAAAATGGAAATTTTTGACATAATATCCTATTATTTGTCATAGTGACAGGTGTATTAGGTGTCATTCTTATGCAAAGCATGATTGATAGCGAATATTATAAAACCCGATTTACATTGATAAAATCAAAGTGTACCAGTTTTATATGACGCGCAGTGTACCATATTTCCGGCTTTCGAGTCTTATCCGGTTTAACAAAAGTTTGCATTTTTGGGGAGACAATAAAAAAGTAAGATAGGGACATGCAAGCCGTTTTGCTTTAACAGCCAGTTCCATAAATAACTCCAAAAGGTTCCTTTACGAGAAGTGAGCTTAATCTTAAAGTCGCTTTAAAATCGTCCTTAAAGTGCGGTCGGTTCCATAAGCAAATTAAATCCTTCTTTAGGTAAAGGATGAATTTTTGATAAATTGTTATGTTGGCAACCCTGAAATATTAACGTGAAGACAGAATTATATATGAATATGAATTATTTTTGAGCGTCAAAGTAACATATTCTGTCATTTCTGGCATTTTGTCACTTTTGTATGCTTGTTATATGGTTTTGTGCATAGAGTATAGTGTTTGTTATATTCGATTAGTATTTTAAAAAAGAAAAGTTTGTGTTTGGTTTTAAAAAATGCAGTGGCGGCTCTACCATAAGGTCATTCGGGCAATGACCTCCCAAGCCACACCACCACCTAACACTAATCTTGTTAATATTTAACTTTAAAATCAAAATCCATTTAATCAACCAAACTTTAGTTCTGCTCGGGTACTATTACCTCTAAAATATCCCTCGTATTTAATGTAACGCACGCAATGAGCGAGGGAAACTAGCCGTAACGCTACTTTTTGTGCGTCCCCGCAAAATTTTCAGGTCAATATTGAGCTTGACCACGAAAATTGGCGTCACCCAACAAATCCTGTGAGGGTAAGAAGAGGAATAAATAGCATGCTATCACTCTCACGCTGGCATGAAACAGAGCTTTTCTGGGCTGTTAGCCTGTTTTTTTTTCGATTGAGCTCCGACGCACGTTTTAATTTTTAAAATGTGGTGGAAAAAGACGGAAGACGGGCTGTTACTGCAGACTGCTAATTAGCACAATAATGATGTTGATTTCATATCGAAAATGTCGCATCGTCGCCTAGTGACTGCGCTGCCGCTGCATGAGAATTGTTGGCGAACGAAATCATACCTACATCCATTATTAAAAATACATCCGTATTCGATAGTTACTTTTTTATATAGCATTTATGTACATACTCTGATATATCGGAATAAAAAGCTCAGAAGTATACCTATATCGAAAAATATCATCCATGTGATATTATCGATAATATGTTTCCAACATTCCTAACTCCCACACCTAACCTTACTTTGGTTTGTTTACATTTATTTAGGCGCGCAATCGAATATTTTTGTTAGTTTGTTTTTAAAATTAATTAGGTATTAAACACTAAAATTGTCCTGTTAGTAGTTCGCGAAACTGTATTTAAAAGAAAGCAATGGTTTATCTTTCGAAAAACGCATGGAATTTGAACATTTAGGCGCTCAGGATAAAAATAAAAGTGGTATTTTAAAAAAACAATGTATAATTTGTGCGATTTTATATGTAGCAGCAAAGACAAAGAGATGGTTTTCTGCTTTCCGTGTTTTTCTTTTCCTGAATTCGATTTTTGCAGTAAAAGGGGGGTTAATGATTTAAAACATATGAAGGAAAAATTTAAAAACAGAACTCAAGTGCACGGTGAGTTTAAACAAAATGTAAAACATAAAAAAAGTTATAGGATAGGGTAAGTTTTTTTCGTATGTTTTATGTTTTTTTTAATCAGTGAGTTTCGGATTCTTTGCTTATTTTTCCTTTTTAAAAGCAAGAAATATGAACCAAAAAAAAGGTGGTGCATCCAAAATTTTTTTCCTTATTTTCTTAACTGCGTTTTGACCCCCTGCCGAATTGACCAGGAGCCGCCACTGAAAAAATGGGTGATTCAAGCGAGAGAAAAGTGAAAAGGAAGAAAAGTTCCCAATTTTCTAAAGAAGATGAACTGAGATTGCTAAACGCTATTTATTCGGAGCGCCAGATAATAGAAAACAAAGAAACCAATAAAATTAGCACTCAGGAAAAGGTAGTATACAATACCTATTTCTTACGATGTGAAGAATTATGCTATATGCTAGAAATGTTGCAGGAAAAGGCTTGGGGCAGGGTAGTGATCGTATTTAATGCTGCTTCAACCGAATACCGGAACACTGACCAGCTAAAGTCAAAATTCGACAACCTAAAAACCAAAACAAGGAAAATTGTAGCCCACGAAAGAGTTCATATACGAGGCACTGGTGGTGGTGCTCCGATCCCAATAAATAATGACCCCGTGACTGAGTTGGTACTTAAAATAATTAATATTAAAACAGTTGTGGGGTTGGAAAATAGTTTCGATTGCGACATGATCAACCAGGTGGTAATATTTCAATATGTAGTACTTGTGTATAAAACTTTTAAATTATTTTGTCATTTACAGGACAACGAAATTTATGATAGAGAAGCAATGAAAACTGTAAACCCAAATTTTGATGATGTAGAAGTATGTTCACATACACATTTATAAATACTACTAAGAAATTATTAACTTACAACTTTTAACTTTACTTCAGGTAATATGGGAAAATATTGAAGTTGAAGAAGAACAACAATGGTAGAATAATAGTTTTGGCAACAGAGGAAATCGAAACTTCTGAGCCGATTTTGCAGGTAAATTGCAGAAACTGAGTTTAAAATATCTCAATTACATACATATATCTTATTTTAGGAGGAAACAATTATCCCAACGATTACTAAAAAGGGCAACGGTAATAGTTTTAAAGATGAAGAGCAGACTCCTAAAAAAAAAGTATGTATTTTAATTAATTTTAATTGTTAGATATAAAAAACTGTTTTTATTTACAACAGACTCCTACAAATAAGTGGAGTAATTATACTGCCAAGAATTTGCAAGAGCCCCTCAACAGAAAACTGCGACCCACCACAGTCCACTTGCCGTTGCCAAGGAGGACTATTAAAAAGAAACCAAATTGATAGAAAAGGAAATTCAATATAAACAAGACCAGAATAGAAGAGAAGAAGAAGACCACAAACGAAGACAAATATTGTTGGAGTTGGAAATCGAAATTAAAAAGCAGCAACTGAATAATAGTAAAGAAAACTTGTGAATTTTGTGTATATTGTATTAAAATTAAAAATAAAAGTTATTATTATTATTTGTTTTATTATTTAATATTAGGTATAAATTACATTTAATAAAATTATAAAAACAATGTGGGTGAAAACAATTCTATAAATTACCAAAATGATTTGTAATAATTAATTGCTGAACATGATTTCCTGCCATTTCCATTTCAGCAACGTCAACTTCATCGTCTGCTTCCTGTTCTTCATCATCTTCTAATGCGCCAATTTCCTCCAAGTTTTCATACCACTCAGGGGGGAAGATGTCATTCATTTGGATGGCAATGTTGTGTAATACAGCAGTTGCTACAATCACGGTCATAATGGTTTCCAACTTTAGTCTCATTCCTAAATGTAACACAGGAAACCTTCGTTTCCACACACCATATTATTGTCTCTCGACAACATTTCGTGTTCTGATAATGGACTCGTTATAGAGATTTTCTTCTTCAGTCTGCACATGATTTAATTTCGTCATAAGATAGGGTTCTAGGTGGTAGCCACTATCCCCAACCAAAAGGTAATTTCCATAATTTCCTTCAACAAATTCCTGCTTTAATCTGCTATTATTAAAAATGGTTTGATAATGGCACGAGCCCGGCCATCGGGCCACTATGTTCTTAATTTTCAATTGAGCATCACACACAGTCTGTACATTTAATGCAAAATTTTTTTTTCTGTAGCGATATATTTCTGCGTCTCTACCTCCTATCGAATCTATAGGAATTAGTGAACAGTCTATAGCACCAATTACACGTGGAAAACTGGCCAACATATAAAAATCCTGCGCAGCTCTTTGCATTTCTTCATTGGTTTCACACATTTTTACATACTGGGGACGTAGTGAAGCTATTGCCAATGAAACTCTTCTCACAATTCGACATGTTGAAGTTTTTGAAATACCCATAAAATCACCAGCTGTTATCAAAAATTACCCATGGCGTAAAATCTTAATGTTACCAGCAACTGCTCTGCTGGTTGGATGCAACCACCTCTGTGGAATATTTAACATATTAATAAAACAACTCATCGAATAGATTAATAGGTACCTACCTATTTGTAGGGAGAGATATTAAAGGGCTATTTGTTGAAGTAATCCTAACACTGTTGGTTTTGTCAAGCGAAAGCGGTCAAAAGATTGTATATCGTCATATTTTTGAAAATACTGTTGTCGTGTCCTATATATTTTCGCTCTCCTCAAAACCATTACATTTTCTTCCTCGCTTTCTGATGCAGAACTTGAACTCGTTTCATATAAACGATTCGGATTTATCGTAATCGTACCCAAATACAATCACAAAGTACCACTATTTGTATTCAATAAATGCCAAACGTCAAATTTTGATTTGGTTTGCAATATTAAAGCTGGATTTATAAACTCGAAAAGTTGGCGAGGTTGAGGTTCAGTTGGTGTTGGAAATAGGAGTTCAATTTAAACTAAAGGGAACACTCAATTCTATTTATACACTCGTTCATGTTGTTCATGTAAAGCTCATGTAAGGTTCGAAAACTTCCCGGGTAGTTCGAGATAACCAATTTTTATGCTCGGAGTTCGGAATATCTAACCTCACAAACTTGATCATAACTTCAACCTCACCAACTTTTCGAGTTTATAAATCCAGCGTAAAGTCGACTTTTTAAAATAAAATTACCAAATTCGGGACTTTACGAAAAAGGCCACTTTTGCGTAAAGCTACATTTAAAAATCGATTATGAAACAGAATTGCTACTTTAAAGGACACTTTTTAAATTAAAGGAAGCTTTAATTTTATTATGGAATTGGCTGTAAGACATACCGTTAGAAATCTAGAAGCTGTCAAAGTTCAAAAATGTCATTTTTCAAAACTCGATATCTCAATAACTATTAAGTTTAGACTTATAATGCACTTACTAAAAACGAATTATTTAAAAAAATATAACTTTGCTGTGGATTTTTTTTTGAGATTTCCGGTATATTTCAAAATAATTTTAAACTGTAGGCCTAATGTCTCCCTATGACCCTGTTTTTGAAAAATATTAAAAAGTTGAATAGTTTAGATGCTATGAAATCGTGCGTTGAGAGTGGGCCACCCAGTATATGCAGTTTTTTTTTATATACAAAAGTGTTTCTCAGGTAAAAATCGAACAAATAGGGGCGTAGGTATACAGGGTGTTACTTGATGATAGGCCGTAATTCTAAGCGCGTTCCCGAACCAAATTCAAGTAGTAAAGTTCATTTAAACAATTGTCCTAAAAAGTCTAGTTTTCGGATACAGCGTGTCAATTTCAAAAAAAAATCGATAAGGTGGGACTGTGTACACTTTTTGAATTAAGAAGGAATAATAATCGTTTTGTGTATTTAGTGTATAATCTTCAAAAATTAATCAATAGCAGAGCGCTTTCGGTCATAGGCCATCTTCAGCGCTGCAATTTTATCTTTGGAATTTACAAATTGAACATCGTTCAAAGAGTGGTATCTATAAATTAAATTGTAATTCTTGCAACAGTACCTATGTTGGTCGTACTTGTAGACCCCAAAGACCCGTACAAAAGAACACTTTTCGAGATCCTCTTCTGCTTTTGGTCAACACCTCAGAATTTCTAATCATGCTTTCAGCCCTTCCTCTAATTCAAAGATTATTTATGGCAAATCTTCCAAAAATTTCAATAGACTCGATTTTATACAGGACATACAGATCAATAAGGAATTACTAAACAACTGCCTTTGCCTTCTAAATTAACTTTTATTATTAATTATGTAGTACCAATTTTTTGAGCCATTCTGTATAACGCAAAATATATTTACGTTATGCTCCATTGCAAACCCTATAACTCTTATCTAAAAATTTTTCTTATATCTCTTGCAATTTAGGCTATATCGAAGGCGAACACCTTGTTGACACACGCTGTACATCTGGGGTCCCTTTCCTTCCGATTTCTAAAATATAACATACAATATACATTCTTCTATTCATTCCATTAAACATTGACAAAAATATGTAAAAATAATATTGTTAAAAGGCATCAAGTTAGCCATGCATTAGTTCTGTTTCCTATTGAAACGAATAAACCAGTTTATTAATATTGGCCTAACTAGAAAATAATTAAAGCTTATAACATTATCATCAATGAACCAAAGCAAATCATGGGTTAATCATGAAATAAAAATCTCTAGCGAAAATTTAAAAAATCTTTTTTATTTACAAAAACAATGTGAAGGATTAAGAGTCATTTACAAAAGGGCAAGAAAGGACCACTATGCACTGATTAGAAACCGCAAGAAAGAGTTTTACAGTAACTTAATATTTAACGGCGATATGAGTAGCCAAAGCAGGGTCACCTGGAAAGTTATATCGCAACTAAACGGAACAAACCGGGCTGACAAAAATATAAAATTAAAAATTAATGATGAGTTAACTGAAGATCCTACTCTCATTGCTAACGAATTTAATAGATTCTTCATAAACGCCCCTCTTGAGGTTATAGCGGGTATCCCCAGACACGATACTGGACATAATCGTACTAATGTTCCAAAGTCGACTGTCGACCACAGCATGGGATTTGTTCCGTTTAGTGAACCAGAGATTTTAACGATTGTAAATAATAAAATTAAAAATAAAATGTCTTCGGGTCCAGATGATATACCTGTAGGTTTATTTAAAAAATCTTCCCAATTTATGATTCCAATATTAACTCACCTAATTAATTGCTCAATAGATTCTTCAACATTTCCCGAAAGGCTGAAGACCAGTAAAATTGTACCAATTTTCAAAAAGAGTGATCGAGCGTTGGCCAAAAATTATAGACCTGTGGCACTTTCGTCATGTTTCTCAAAAATATTTGAACAGTGTATGCTGTCCCGATTGATGGATTACCTGAACAAAAATAAAATTTTGGTCGAAAATCAGCATGGCTTTAGGTCATCGCATTCCACGATTACAGCGATAGATGTTTTTTATAGGAGGATCATCGATGTGTTGGAGGCGGGTGAGTGTCCTGCTGGGCTCTTTTGCGACCTTAGCAGGGCTTTTGACTGCGTCAGACACGATCTTCTTTTAAGTAAGCTTGAGGGGTATGGTATTAGAGGAACCTTGCTCGAATGGTTTCGATCATTCCTCTCATACAGAACACAATTTGTCGAGATAGCTCATGTTCTGGGTAATACTAAATCAACCTTTCAATCCACAAAGACCAGCGTGGGGATAGGAGTGCCACAGGGGTCAATTCTGGCACCTGTCCTGTTCCTGCTCTACATCAACGATCTGCCTCGTTGCCTCAAGGATTGTTTTGTCACGATATTCGCCGACGATACATCGGCGCTGGTTTCAGATAAACAGGAAACCCTGGTGGAGGAAAAATCAAATGCTCTACTTCGGGATCTGGCAGCTTGGTTTAGCCTCAACTCACTATATTTAAACATCGATAAAACTTGTTATTTGCGATTTCACTGTCACCAAAATCGTAATAACTTGGATCTTGACGTGGCTATGGACGAGGTTGGTCTGACTAGAAGTACCTCCACAAAGTTTTTAGGACTGACGATTGACGACACCCTAACATGGAATCAGCACTGCGCCACCCTTATTCCCAAAATCAATTCGGCCTGCTTCCAGATTAGAAATCTTAAGCGGGTTTTTGGTGTTGATGAGTTGAGGATGTTCTACTTTGCACAGATCGAATCTCGTTTGTCCTATGGTATACTTTTTTGGGGGGCTAGCTCTATGATGGGTTCAGTTTTCGTGTCACAGAAGCGCGTCATTAGAAGTATGGCTGGCGTTGGGGGACGGCGGTCTTGCCGGGGTCTGTTCACGCAATATGGCATACTTACGGTCCTCGGACTGTATATCCACAAGTTACTTATATACACGTTTATGAACAGAGCGAGCATTAATACAAATAGTTCATTTCACTCATATCCTACTCGTTTTAAGGACAGATTGCTAATGCCTCAGCGTCGTCTCTGTGTGACTGATAAATCTCCATTTGTTATGGGAATAAATGTATTTAACAGACTTCCCAATAATTTAAAATCAATTACATCCTTAAATAAGTTTAAGGCAAAGACCAGGCAGTATCTCATTGACAAGTGCATTTATAACCTCAATGAATTTTGATTGATTTGAGCTGTATACGATTTATTGTTTTCTGTTTTGTATTTAATGTGATATTGTATTTTATTCTTCGTTGTTTTTGTTCTATTTATTTTACTTATAGTGTACCTTTTCTATTGACATGTCCTATAATACTATATGTATTCGACTGGATAAATAAATTATTTTATTTTTATTTTTTATTTTATTAATTTAATAACTAGAATTATATAATAATTATTTCATAATCTATATTGCTCTACATGACCACCTCCATTTTCGATACATTAACGAAACACTTTAACAATATGACAGTTTAGATTTAATAAAGTTTCTCTATTATTTTAAATCTGAAGGATGATGACTCTTTCAATAATATACATGTTCTTATATACAGTTCATTCAACGAATAACACGGAATTTTATAAACCAGATTTTTAAATCGACCCCAAAAGAAAAATCACAGAGTGTTAAGTCTGGACTGTTGGGGGGCCATTTTATAGTACCTGATTTTCCTATCCATCGGACGTATTTTGCATTTATATGTAGTTACTAGAGCGACACTGTGTGGCGGCGCTCCATCTTGATGCCATATTAAATTTCTTAGCGTTAGAAGTGGTAAATTATCTAAGCGATCTTCAATTTCCTTCTACAGCATATTCAAATACCGTGGGCTAGTTAAGTAACCTTCGAAAATTATTGGGTCCAAATCCCGATCTCCAATTAATCAGAACCAAACGATAATACTTAGTCGCCCTTGAAACTGGATTTCCTGAATATTGAACAGATTTTCATCCGACCAATGATGGGTATTTCGGCGGCGTCCAAAACATGGAATTTAAAAAGTTAGGATTTCTTCCTATTTCATCCATTATACAGGGTGTCCGGAAAATACGTGTACAACGTTTGACGACAGACTCCTGACGTCAAAATAGGTCGATCTAAGCCGACTTAGTTATATCCAAAATTGTCCCGCTTAGCCAGTAAAGGGAGTCAAAAATTTGTGAAAATATTAGTTTTTCCTAAATTACGTGAAAACCTACCTAATCGATTTTAATGATTTTTAGAATGTAGAGTAATACTATAAAATGACGTTTTGTAGTAGTATAATCACCGGCTGTAAATAAGTGGAAGTGTTATAAAAGTGATATAATACGTCAACATTTCTCCTGATTTTTTATATCAACGGCGTTATGACAACCCAGATATTTTTGTCGACTGACTGGATGTATTTGGAAGCTATTTTACCTCTTCAATATTTCTTAACAAAATCATTTTTCACACGCCACCACTGATACCCTTAATACATCTTATAATCCCCCAAGAAACAGCTGATTAAAATATGCTGGTATGCGAGGGTATGGTGCACACATGGGTTTAGCTATCCTACTCTTCTTTGTCCGCGCCCTTTAACTTCGGAACCGTTAAAGTCCCTTAAAGAAAACAGGTTGACAGTTTTGGCATGTCGACCTTGAAGCACAAAGGGCTTCTTTCTGTTTTCGACAAAGGAATGGAAAATTTCGGTTTTAGCAGGTGGGTTTTATTATGGCGCAGAATAAAAGGGTATTTTTGTGTTTAACTTGTCGTGCCAGTAAATTTGTTTACCGTCACCTGGAGTGAATTCGGATATTTATTTTTTTTTTTTTAATTTATAAAATAATATTCTTTTTTCTTTTTTTCTTTCTTTCATTAAGCTAAGTTTTTTAGGTTAGGATTAATTGCATGTTTTACTCATAATTTAAAACTGTGACTGCATCCAAAATGGACAATTTTTCAGTACGAAGGGCTAAAAGTAAAGTCGTAACTTCATTCCTTTTACCAAAGTTGTATTAATAAAGCCTACGCGTTTTGGCTCAATCAGGCCATCATCAGGGCATCAAATAACTATAATAAACAACAACTTACCTTCTTGAGGGAAATAAAATTTTTTGTTGCATATAACCCCGGTTTTTATAGGTTGTTAAGTTTTTAGGCATATTATGAAATTCAATACATATGTGATCAAAATTAGTTTTGACACTTAATACTGATTTTAGTGTTTCAATTTGATGTGTAGTCGTGATTTGTTCTTCTGAAGGACAGTGGCGGATCGAGAGAGGGGGGGGGGGGAGAAGAGATATTTTTAAAATAATAATTGTATAGGAGTTAATATATTTTTTCTACTGACGTTTTATAATAACCCCTTCTTGATTGTCGTTTTGATTTTTAAATAACCGGACGGCATAATTTGACCGCCAACTTCCATGTCGCTTTAGCATCAATATATCCAGAGTCCGCTAAAAAAGTTGCTGAAGATCTTCGAAAGCAGTGGCCTGTATATTCATTTGCCTTTGGAAGCCCCAAGAACTCAGCAATTTTTTTTGGTGTTGCTTCAATGGTATTAATGCCCACTGGAAGTCTGGAACATTTGGGGTTTCTGTACGTGATAAAAAATCTTTCATGGGTTATGTGTGCTGGACTTAACTGGGCGTACTGTCGGACAATATTCAAGAAGTTGATGCCGTCAATAGAGCCTTCGCTAATTACAAAGCTTCTTGCACCATTTGTTTTAGTGTTTGGAATGGTTATTTAAAGTAAAGACCCCAAAATTTCGATATTATTCATCTTTAAATATGTGAGTTCTTCTCTGCGACATGCTCAAGAGATTCCCACAATAAGAATGACTTTGTCCAATAAATAGTTCTTATCGTCTGCTTCTTTGATAAATCTTTCTATTTGTTGTGTAGTGGCGTATTTAAGGGGGGGGGGGGGGGGTGGTCCAGGGAGTCTCGATAGTAGAAAAAATTCAAAATTACATTCACTCATTTGCAATAAACAACATGAAATATTATTTCAAATGTTCCAGATCAATTTCATTTCTACGAAGGCGTAGAAGGACCACATGAAATATAAAAAATAAAAATTTCCCAAAATTTCGACATATAACACAAAATTTTTAAAATTTCGTCTTACACCACGAAATTTTACTTTAAATTTTCGACTTGGAAAAGGAAATTTTTTAAATTTCAAAATATAAGTCGAAATTTTAAAGTAAAATTTTGTATTAGAAGACGAAATTTCAAAATTTTGACTTATAACTCAAAATTTTAAAGTAAGATTTCGTGTTATAAGACGAAATTGTTATATTTCGACTTATAGTCGGAATTTTAAAATTTTGGCTTATAACTCGAAATTTTATAGTAAAATTTCGTATTATAATTCGAAAATCTGAAGTAAAGTTTGGTGTTATAAGACGAAATTATAAAATTTCGAGTTACAACTCGTTATAAGTTGAAATATTAAGAAAATTTTATTTTATTTTAATATTTAATGTAGCCCTTTTTCGCCTTCGTACATTTCAATTCATCATAAACCCAAAAATGATGATATTGTTATGGCATTATTGGAGTATTGATCCTGGACTGTGGTGTAAATAAGATGTTTGAGGATTCCCGCAGTTGTTGCAATTGTTGAATTTTATTGTTTGTTCCGTGTTTTCTACTTCAGAGGGTAAAATAATATACGTTATACAAACCTTCAAAAAACTTATATTTAAAATACAAATATTGACGTTTATATTTAAAAGTTTTTTTATTTTTACGTTTTTTCGAGTCGGGCTATCGAAACGTAGAAGTTTAATATTCCAAAAAAGGGCGTGGCATCAAAATTTTTTTGCCTGTGGCATATTTTTTAGAAAAGAGAGGAAGTTGGACCCTCTCCGTGTGACAATCCTAAATACGCTACTGTTCTAGTGTGTACTCAAGTTTTTTATTTACACAATTTTAATATGTTTTTAACGTAAAGATGTAGAGGATGAATGTGTCCTAGTCATTGATGTGACGATAAACCTTCGTAACTACGCCCTGATGGGCCCAAACGAGTAAGCTTAATATATTCATACTTCACTT
Source organism: Polydrusus tereticollis (assembly GCA_963920685.1). Taxonomy (NCBI): domain Eukaryota; kingdom Metazoa; phylum Arthropoda; class Insecta; order Coleoptera; family Curculionidae; genus Polydrusus; species Polydrusus tereticollis. The sequence continues at coordinate 4,514,547 of OY987333.1, read as the reverse complement.
ATAATTGCTGACAATATTAAAATATATTTAATTTCTAAAACCTATAGTGTAGGTAGGCATCTTGCGCTTGCAGGTATTTAGTTTCCTAGGTGCAAAATATGAGTCCCCGTAAGAATATTTTTTATTTACATAGTGTTATATATTCTTATATCGTTTTTGAGAAGGTAGCTATTGGGACGCTATGCTGAAATTGAACGACAATTAGCGAGAAACATAAATATCGCGAATATATCGTAGTGACAGCATACAATTTCGGTATGTGAGGTAATTTCTACTTTAAAACCAACACTACAGTGATAAGTAATTTAAAAAAAAAGGAAATTTATAAAAGAACCTAAGCAGATCTGCAGGTAAGTTGAATCATAAATAGACCTGTCAAACGACCTTGCCTCGTCTAAGGGTCTATTCCAGCCTTGAAGGTTGTGGGTCTATACTTATGTAAAAATAGGCCTGAGTGCACATCCCATCCCATTTTAAAAACCAGCGTCGTCTCCAAATTAAAAAATATTATTAAACAGCATCAAATTAACATTGTTTTTTCCCAAAAAAAAGTAAACCCGTTGTTTCAATGTTCAGAAACTACTTAGTTTGGAGTACGTAGAGGTCGCCAAAATTTTATCGGGCATTGTGTAAAGGTGAATATTCTGGCAAAAGTCGTTACCTAAGTCCAAATTATTAATTAGTTTTGAGAAAACTATATCAGGGCCAAAATAAGGTTTAATTTGGTATAAGGCAGCAAGTGCTAATTTGCTAAAAAAATAGTTTTAACTCTGTAAAATTGATATTTGATGGAGTTATAGACTTTTGAGAGAATTGTAACCCAAAATAAATATAAACACTTTTATTATAACTAGAATTAGTTTTAGGTACTTTTTGCCACAAGAAAAATGTATGTGTAATAGTACCTCAAATAAAAAATATAATATTAATTACTACATACCATAAGGTACCTAAATAGAAAAATGAGCGAAAATAAATCAATTTACTCGCCCTCGCTGTCACTATCTATGCTGGGCTCACCTCCATTTATCTCAGGAATATCAAAATTATCATCTTCGTTTAGAATAAACTCTTTATCCTTATCATCAGATGCTTCAAAAGGATCTAACTTACTTTTCATAACAATATTAAATACAGGGTGGCCATTTGAAAATGAAACAAAGCCCAGGTTTAAAAAAAATATGCTCGGACCCGTCGATTTTTGATTATAGGTGGAAACATTTTTTTGGCATTTTCGCCCCCTGGAAAACAAACCCCTAGTGGGGGCGGCAACTACCCCCAAAATTTTAAATGGAATGGGGGGGGGGGATCGAATGATACTTTGTTTTAAAGGTATTTTTATGTAGAGTATAACCCCAGAGTTTAACATCGCTACTATCTACCTAGCCTGTACAGTGGCTCACCAAAAGTACAAAAACAGATTGTTTTTACCTTTTTTATTACAAACAAAATTCTTACAAGTCAGTCCAGTAAATGCTGGAAATGCTGCCCCTGAGCCTCCATGCAACAGTAGAGATTTTGTTCACAACGCTCTCATACATTTTGAAGCACTGTGGGGTGATTTGACGACGTTGTTGTAGGTGTTCCAAAGATGTTGGCTGGGTGGCATAAATTTTAGTTTTTAAGTAGCTTAATTTAAAAAAATCTAACTACTTAATGTCACAACTAAATGCACAATCATTTTATTTTTTTTTAAACACGTTCCAAACCTTAAGCAAGTTGCAAAAATAACTTTTCCCAACTGTCTGGTTATGTTTGAAGTTAATAAACGAAAATTACTCTGACATGTTAAGAAAATGCATCATAAATAAGAAATTAAATTAGTAGTTTGATAGAAAAAAGTTGGTTAATCTCTTAAGGACTTTTGATTTAAATACCTAGACAACCAGATGTACATGCAGTTCTGAACTTAATGTGGTTTGCCAGTTAAGAAATATAATTTTTTAAAAATATTTGGTAGTATTATTCAAAAAGAAAAAAAATTGACTAAGTCTAGCTAACTGGAACGCCGATGATATCTTCCCTATTTACTCCCAATTAATTGTATGTTTTTTTTAGTGACAATTCGTTGTTAAAATGCTAAACATTAATTGGGGTCCACTCATTGTCAGGGCTCTACACTAAAAAGTCCTCTTAAATTAGTAATTAAAAATAAACATCTAAAAGCTGATAAATGTGCCTTGCTGAAGCCGAAAAACATATTTATTCTTTTCTATCTAAATCCATAATTTCTACGCCTATGCACTGGTACTGCCTACGTGACTGCACAACGAAGAACCGGGTACTCGCAGGTACTACGGCAAGAGAGCTTTTATTTCCTTCATAAGTCACAAGAAACTTGACACGTTTTCTCAGAAACTGGTTTGGCTGTCTCGTCCGGGGACCCAAAGGACATAAAGAAAGCTTTTAGTGTGTCGGGGCTAAAAACTAGTAGCAATCTCTAAACGTGTTTATTGTATGGATTATAAAATATATTATAAGGCACCTTAATAAAATATGTTTTCTTTCTTTGAATTTTCTATTGGAGAGTTTTAAATTGAGTCTGAATTAAAAATAATTTTTTGAGAGTTGCAACTTTTAATGATCCCTTATAAGGGGACAAATCCGTCCTCCGACCGATCAGCCCTTCGACCTCAACTGTTGGCTCTCTCGCCAATGAAAAACCTACGCAAACGGCCTTATTTCATAAACAAGAAACATATCTGCGCTATTTATCTGAGATAAACCCGTCAGTAAATCATTGACCCTTGTTTTTCATTGTCACTTTTGTTTTTAAAACTTGCAAACATGTCACCGGAATAATAAATCGTCCTTCTCATCCGGAAAAATATCACCCCCGAAAAAATAAAGGAAAAATAACGAAAAAACAATATTTTTTGCAGAGCTCTGTGGGTCGCCAAGACGATAAAAAAGCTTTGTTTACCGAAAAATGAAAAACAAACGGGGATAAGATGAAAAATACCTTAATGGAGGCTTTGTTTTAAAGAAACAACATCTTTATGAATAGCGCTCATAATAATAAATCTTTTCATTAATTTTTCTCCATGGCATAGATTAAATGTATCCCGAACTTGCAATTCAACCAATTGCAAAATGTAAATTAATACTGGTCACAAAGCTAATGACAACAAGAAAGAAATAAACAACCCATTCTCCAGCAAAAATTGATCTCCTGCTGGGGCCAATAATTGATTCTTCTTGTCAAGTGGTCAAACGTCAACAAACAAGCGGAGGGTGGCCATTGGTCGTTTTTACTGAAAAAGGGAACAGTAATCAATAAGAGTTCTTAATAAAAGAACTGGGACAAAGTAATATGGTTAAATATGTTTGGAGGGCATTTTAAATTTTCTTATTAAATTGCTAATTATTAACTTTGACTTTGACTTTTCACCCTACGGTTTTTTTCACTTGTTTTACTTAATTTGGCAACGCAGGTAGGAAAATCCCATGTCTAAAGGCGCTCGCACGCTTTCTTATCGCCTCTAACCAACGTTTAGTGTCGTAGACAAGTTTCAATCAAGAGGATATTAGCAATTCAGTTTTATTATTTTAGTGTTATTTTGGTGGTTATTCAAAACAGCAAATATTATAATGCGGGCGAGTTCTTCAAGTGATAGTAACCAACAAGTTACAAAACGACGTCATTTAAAACCTGGGGAGCGTACAATTGTAAAAATGTGTATGAGGGAATTCTAAGTACACACATTGGAATATCATTCACTGATGCAGCAGAACTTTGTGCCATATTGACTAAGACATCTTACCGTACTATTTATAGAACTATCAAGGACAATAGGAATACTAAAGTCTCCGATTAGAAGGAAACAAGAGGACGGAAAAAGATTTTTATTGATCAGCAAACAAAGTTAGCAAAAATTTGACGAAGAGTTCTAATGCGTATACTACGAGAATTGAGTTTTCGATTCTTAAAACCAAATCGCAGAAGTCTTTTGGTGGAAAAGGAAGAAATCGTATTGTGGCGTAGAAAGTATCTAGAAGAAATACAACAATATCGCCGTGCAGGGAGAAGAATTTACTTTACGGACGAGACATGGTTAAATGAATAAATGTGAATTACATTTGGCAAGATCTCAACATTAAAGATGCACGTAACGCCTTTATCAATGGACTGTCCACTGGATTGAAAGCACCTTCAGGAAAAGGTCGCCGGTTAATTATAACCCACATCGGGAGTGATTGTGGTTTTCTTGAAGGTGGGTTAAACGTATTTGAGTCTCGTAAAACCGGTGATTATCATGAGGATATGAACTCGGGAGTGTTTGAAGATTGGTTTAAATCCATCTTACTGCGTATTGAACGTGGGTCGGTAATCGTAATGGATAATATGCACCATACCACAGCCGTTGGGTGGAAGCTTTGCCAACTCCTGCTTGGCGAAAAGGAAAGATTGTTGGCTGGCTCGAAGAAAAAATAATGCATTTGGCGAAAAAATGCTAAAAGTGCAGTTGCTCGATCTTGCAAGACATTACAAAAAAAAATATACGAAATATGTAGTGGATGAAATGGCTCGTGAACGAGGTGTTACAATATTACTTTTACCGCCTTACCATTGTGTACTAAATCCAATCGAGCTTATATGGGCACAGATAAAAGGCGAAGTGGCGCGTGAGCATAAAACTTTTAAATTAAAAGACATTAAAGAACTGTTAAAAACGGCAATAGCGAATGGACAAGCGGCAGATTGGCATAAGGGCATATTACATGTCGAGGGCGTAGAAAAAGAAATGTGGGACTTAGATGTACGCGTTGAAGTCATGGTAGAACCTATTGTTATAAATCCTGCAGATGACAGCAGTAGCGACAATAATGAAATGTTTTCATCGTCAGATAGTGAATAACCACTGTAATGGTGATAATGAACTTAAATCTGTAACGTATTGTCATTATAACACTTTTTAATGTCGGCGTGGGGTTATAATTTATCAAATTATTATCAATTAGTATTAATTAGGTAACAATAGTTAGGAAATTTATAAACATTTATAATTTAGGTTTAGGTTTTGCCCTTAATCCACTATTATATGTTTCTATTATTATGTACTATAATATAAACATTATGAAAATAACATATTAAACCGTTGCTTTATTATTCTTTTTGGATTTTAGACCTGCGTAATTTAGTTTCTCTAATTACTTCATTAGATCGCCAAATGTAAAAGCTTAATTTATTTTTCAGTTTAATTTATAATATTATATTTATTATAGTAAATGTAAATATATTATAATAATAAACAAAAAAAAATTAATTTATTTTTTGAATCATTATTGTTTAAAATGACACGCCTCTGGAATTGGCGTTCCCCTTACGTCTTATACACCCCGGTAAAAATGAGTCACTGCCAATTATTTTGGTACCAGAGTGGAATACTTTAAATTTTAAATATTCGCATTGATGAACGAAAATAAAAGTTAGAACCACTTGGCATCCTCCATGGCAAAATTTATCTGACGGCAGCCAACTAATGAAAGTCCTTCTGAAGTTTCCCAGGAGGGTGCAGATTATCTCAAAACATCCCCGGGCTGTCTCTTAAACCACAGTTAGGCGTATATTAACGCCCCCGAAGCAAAAAGCTGCTAAATGGGGAGATTTGCTCTCTGACAGCCAAGGGACGTTGCCAAATTTCTAAAATCAGGTATGTAAAGGGTGGATTCACAAAGCTGTGATGAGAAACAAGAGGGATAATATATTTATGTATAACAGGGTTCATATATAAATGCAACCTTGGACTTACTGGAAACGGATTTAAATCCGAAACGATACAAAATCCTTTGTTCTTTCTTTTTTAAAACTCATTCCTGATGTCGTCAATCTGGCAACGTGGCAGATTAATACAAGACTCGTGATGATTTGACGATGGAAACATTAGGATTACAAGAAAGGAAAATCCGTGGAAAGCTCTTCCATATTACAGGGGATTTGCGACGTATTTCTGGATTAGTGAGTTGCTTTCGGATAGTAAGTGTTCGAATATAATCCATAAATAAAAGATTGAGTTAACAGTCTGGATTTTTATGAAATGAGTTGAAACTTCTATAATGAAACACTGCAAAGTTTCACATTATTTTCATGTACTTACATACATGTGTATAAATCGACGTTCTGTAACATGTTTCTCGTCACATCTATAAAGAAACGGCAGCTAAAACTTGGAGAAATATTTAACCATATCGCAAATATCAAAAATGCTACCAAAATAATATCGAATTCCAGAGTTGTCATATTTTTATTGCGTTTTTGAGCGAGATTGACGGTTCATTTCGAGTTCCCCTTTTTCGTATGTACGTGGAATAAAAACGCAAACCCTCGCGCAAACCTATGAAATGTATTTTTTAGAATCACTCCAAGCCACTGGCGTAGTACTGGGTTTTTTAAGGTGTGTCTTTTAATAACCAAGACAAAATTTGAAACCACTGATGCACGTGCCTGTTTTGTTTATATTGTAAAGGCCCCAGCAGATTTGCTCATCCGGCTAAAACTATACGGATCAATGGCGACTCGTCTACTAAATGGAATAATAATACCACATGTTATATGGATGGTAATAATACAATTAACATTAATAAAGCTTTGAAACTTATTTTTTAATTTAAACTCTGAACAAATAGATTTCATTGTCTCTAAGTCTTTAATATTTAATTATTCATTTTTCATTATAATCGCGTCTTGAAGTCGTTCTTCTGTGACCTCGCTCTTCTCGTAGTAGTCGCCGGAATGGCCGCTCGACGTTATATGCATGCGAACTTAGGAAGGAGTCTGGCCCCGACGTTTTGCTTTGCGTCTAAGGTCGTACTGCTTAGCGGTGGAGCTTAATACCTGTTGGGTGTCAGTAAATACCAGCAACATCAATAATAAGTTATCTCGTCATCTTTAACAGTCGTAATAAGTAATTTGATTCATTGCTAATTTATCCAATTTCTTGAATAATTCAAGCAATGGGTTTTACGGAACAGCATAAAATATTCATGGTTGAAGCGTATTTTCGAAACGAGGTTAGAGTAAATAGTAAGTGGCAATACAATCAGCGTTTGTGCATGGACGATTTTCGCGAAAATTTTCCTAATGTCGCTTTTACTGCTGGAGATTTTTATCATTGCCTAAGAAGATCCGTGGCTCTGTTTAGGGAATTTATATTTATATTTTGGTTATACGCAATGTATTTATTGGGGGTTTCCGGGGTTTGCGGGTATATTGTTAGTGGTTATTTATTGTCATTTAATAATGCCTTATTATTACCTGCTTAACAAACTGTATTTATATCGGGTTGTAATACGTACTTCTGTTTTAGTTTGTCGAAAGATTTCAGAATTTTCAGTGTGAAACTAGTGATTTCAAATTTGTGTTCAAAATGTCTAAAGTGGCGAAAACGTCTTCGCGGATTAAAAATTTTCCAGAGTTACAGTTTAGTGGAGAAAAAGTCTTCTGAAAAGCTTGGGCAAAAGTTATTGTTTGTGGAAAGAAGTTCCAAATCGATCAACATTTGAAAACACCGCTGAATAAATTACAAAGTTACAAAAATTGAAATCTGAGCCAATTCAGCTGAGTGTAAAAAACGCATTTCAAAATGTTGGAGAAAAATCGAAATCTGAAAAGGAAATTTTTCAAGGAGACTTATGCAAGGTTGCAATTTAGAGGATTTTCCTGACGAATCCACGCTTAGAAAGAAGAATGTCCATTCAGTATACTAAACCCTTTTAGAAGAAATTAAAGCTTCACTGGGTGATAAAGATTTGTACATTATTGTTGATGAAAGCACAGTTGCTTGGGACAGATATATCGCACATCTTATGATTGGAGCACTTCAGGAAGATAAAGCAACAAACCCATATTTATAGTAGCTTCTAAGCAGCTAGACAAAACTAATGTGACCGTAACCCGATTTATTCAGCAGTCCCTATCGAGCTTTTTCTTACCAAGTCCAGTCCCAGATGAAAAGTTTTTAGTCTGTTGCAGCACCGTATATGGTAAAAGTAGGCCAAAACTTAAAAACCTTTTACCCCAGTATGGTACATGTAACTTGTCTTTTACATGGAATGAACCGAGTCGCAGAAACCGTCAGAACTGAATATCCTTTAGTAAATAAATTAACTTCAGATGTAAAAAAAAGTATTTCTAAAAGCATCTCTAAGAGTGCAGATGTATGAGGAGAGGTTACCAGGAATTATTTTACCTCCAGAACTTAAGAGACTCAATTAGTATTGTTGAAACTACTTCTATCGTAACAACATTCCCGGTAAAGCAGGAGGTCAAGTAAGGAACAAATTGAATATAACTGTAAAATAGAATAAAAGATTTAAATACTTAACTGCAGTAAAAAGCATTTATGAAGGTAGACCATCCAACGAAGTTGTATCTTGGCCTTATACTTTACTACCTAAGTTACAGTATTATCCGATTACATAAGTAGATAATGAAAGAAGCTTCTCTTTGTATAAACATATTTTTACTGATAGAAGACAATTCTTTTTAGTTAAAAATTTTGAAAAATATTTAGTAATAAATGCCTTTTATACAATTTCAGATTAAAAAATTGTTTACTTTTATTTTTTTGGCGATGAAATTAACGACGTTGCACCCTATATTTTCCCTATAATGAACGCGTTAAATGTGATTCAATACCTATTTACAAGTAACCTCATCTATCTGTTTCCAAATTTAGTAATTGCCATACGAATTTTTTTAAAATTACCTGTGACTGTCGGGGAAAGAAGCTTTTCAAAACAAAATAATAAAAAAATTATTTGAGATCAACAATGGGACAGGAGAGGCTTTCAGACTTATCATTATTAGTATCGAAAAGGACATTTCGGAAGATATAGATGTATCAGATATTAAAACAGAATTTGCATTAAAAAGAGCAAGAAAAGCAAAGATTATTTTAGTTTTTTGACTGACATATTAAGTATGTGTATTAATAGACATGTGTATTTATGTATTTAATATAACGTAATGGTTATTATATCAATAAATCAATAATTATTATGTTAGGTAGTAAAATTAAAAAATAAACTGAATTTATTATATTTTCTGTAATTGCTTGTCTCATTTAAGGTAAAAATATTTCTGAGAGATTTCAATATGCGGGACTATTCTTAAAAAACAGTTACATTTGTTTCCTTATGAAGTGCAAGTATTCCGAGAAGTATGAGCTGCAGATTTTGAAAGATGCAGCAAGTCAGTGGTTTACCCAAAATTTATTGGAAAGAAATGATTGATTAGACCTGACATTTTTTCATGATGAAGCCTAGTTTCAACTCACCGATTTTTCCACATTTAAAAAACGATATTATTAAAACACCAGTTGAAAATTTAGACCAGTTGTAAGAAAGGATTATCCAAGAATGTGGTAACATTTCTTCACAGATGCTGGTCAGCGCTTTCGAAATTATGAATAGACACGTGAATTTATGCTCAGAGCATGATCAATTTCGATATTCAAGAAAGATCGCACGACCTACGCCACTGTCTCAGTATAGACTTTAAAAACAAAACTTGACGAGAATATTTTCAGACTTGTTAAATAAATTCACACATTTTATTCGGAATGCGTTCCGACTTGTGACACTTGTGGAAAAGACGAACCTTCACGCATAAGTCGATCGACAACGTAGTCCTTGTTGGAGACATAAAAAGTATCGACGCTAGGTCTTAAAATTCTGCTCGAGTCAATACTTTTGGATTTTTGATTCGGTTGATATGCACACCGTAAGCCAGCTATTCATTTTTCCAGTTTTTATATTCCCTAGCTCATTGTAAACACGCGATTCCCTCTGCATAAAGGGGAACACCTGATTGGGTATCTGCTTTTTAATGCAGTTTGCAGTTGGTGCTGTAATCTAGAGACTAGTCGTAAGATTCTGTTTTAAATTGCATTTGTTACCCTTCGAATGTCTAAATATCGTTCGGAAATTGCTTAGCTTTATCAAAAACTCCCTGGGCACGAATAAAACAAACAATACTATCACACAGAATGTATATGTTTTTGATTTTGATGTTTATAGTTATTTTATCGAATGTCAATTTATTAATTTTAATGTTCTATTCTTCCATTGCATTTTTGTATTTCTGTTGTAATATTTCATATTATTCATCACATGCTTCTTATGAGTCAAAAAAACCCAAATAAAATGTAAACTAGAACTTAATTAAGACCAAGATTATTATAAAAAAATTTAAAGAACAACTACAACAGCATGACTGCATGGTCTCCTGTTGTAGGATGATCCTGAATCAGCTACTAAACTTTTTTTTTAATATACAGTGTGTGTATAAAGTCTGGAGACGGCTTAATAACATCACAATTTATTGGCCGATTTAAACCAAATTTGGTACAGGAGGATCTGACGCACCAAATGACAATATTGGCGTTGTTGTCAGCTTTTTAGTTTGTCTGGAATTCGAACGAATTTTATATTTTTAAATGTAACACCCTGTATATTCTTTTCTTTTAGAGTTTTTACTTTAAATTTGTTACACTTTTGGTTTAACATACTTTGTTCCTAATAGCAGTAGTTTTCGAGATAATGACGTGTTTTAAAAATATCAAAAAATTGTGTTTTATTTATTAATAAATAAAACACCAGTTCAGTTTTGATGTAAAGTCATAAAAGTTGTTACTTTTACATGCAAAAATGTCTTTAACTGAGAGTGAAAGAATTACAAATTTTTATGATGAGAGGATATGGCGATAGGGGCAGGTCTTACGACGAGGTTAAAAATCTATTTAATAACGCATTTCCAAACCGAAATCCAATTTCAAAAGCAACTGTTCTAAATACCGTCCGACGGTTCGAAGAAACTGGAAATTGTAGAGATAGGCGACGATCAGAACGACCAGCAGTAGTAGATGAAAAGAAAAGTTTAGAAATTTTACTACATGTTGTTGAAACCCCTGTTTCTTCATTAAGGAAAATTTCTCAAGTAAGTGGACGTCTGCTTCAAATCGGTCCATAATGTTTTATTAAAACATAAATATCACCCTGTGAAAATACATGTAGTTCAAGAGTTATCAGAAGATGATTATGAGCGAAGAATTGAATTTTGTGATATTATAATGTCAAGGTTTGATCAAAATAACCAGTTTTTCAAATTTATAGTATTTTCGGACGAAGCAGCATTTATGTTAAATGGCAAAGTCAATAGACACAACTGTAGGTTCTGGGCAAATGAAAATCCCCACTGGATGAGAGAAGGTCATACACAACGCCCTGGAAAATTGAATGTGTGGGCTGGGCTTCTGGGTAACGACAAGATCGGTCCATTTTTTATTATCAATTAATTATTGATGGAAATTTGACATCACAACTTTAGCTTGAGCTCTTGGAAACGCAAATAGTGCCTACTATTCGGAATGTGATGGGTCCAAGTTATGCAAGTACATCCTTCCAGCAGGAGGGAGCTCCTCCCCATTTTGGTAGAAAAGTGCGCGAATTTTTGAACAACACTTTTCCGAATGGGTGGATCGGTAGAGGGGATACAATCGAGTGGCCACCTAGGTCCCCTGATTCGTCGCCTAACGACTACTTTTTATGGGGACACTTGAAGAACAGGGTTTATACCACAAAACCTCAAGATTTGGCCGATTTGCAGCGTCGAATTTTGGACGAATTTGAATTAATAAAGCCACAAATGATTTGCAACACAATTGAAAATTTTTTTTTTAAATAATATATCTTTTCTAAACTGTACTCGTTATTTCGAACGCTACTGATATTAGGAACAAGGTATGTTATACCAAAAGTGTAACAAATTTAAAGTAAAGACTATAAATGAAAAAATATACAGGGTGTCACATATAAAAATATAAAATTCGTTCGAATTCCAGACAAACTAAAAAGCAGGCGACAACGCCAAGATCGTCATTCGGTGCGTCAGATCCTCTTACACAACTGTACCAAGTTTGGCTTAAATCGGCCAATAAATTGTGATGTTGTTAAGCCGTTCCCAGACTTTATATACACACTGTATATAATAACCTATCGTTGAAAGCCACGGGGATTTAACACGAATTAAATAACACAAAAAATTAAAAGCTGGATAAGTGGGGGTATCATTACGTCTATTAGGACGAGGGATAAAATAAAAAAAGGTTATTGTCTAATTAATATAGCGATCGACTTGAGAAGGAATACAAGGATCATCGTAATTTTCTAAACAAGTTGATTCACAAACAAAAAAATGGCTATTATAAATCCCAAGTCGAAAAGGATGCGACGTGTGAGAGAGATAAAAATGCATTCATCAAGAAATAATGACTCGATTATTATACATATCTTGAAGTTATTTTTTTATAAGGGAATTGTCCCAATAATAATAAATTAGTCAGGATCATCTTCAGTGTCAAACAAATTTTAACCTGCACAACACACGGACCAAGGACAAGTCGGCAATGCCATTAGCGCCGACTTGAAATAATAAAAAAAGAAGAGAGGTTTAAAAACGGGAAATTAAAACAGCACAAAATCAACATTATACCGTTCGATTCGATCTAATTCCTGCGAACGCAAAAGGGTGTATATGGGTCTCCCGAGGGGTCGGCCGCGGGATAATTTTATACTCGAAAAAGACGATTAATCTCAATTTAGGGGAAATTTAATTTAGTTTAGTAATTAAATGATGGCATATACTCTAAAAAAAAACGCCAGAGGGTCGAGAGAGTGACGACATAATTGCGTTAAGAATATTTCGGCTATGAAAAAGGAGATTATGCATAATACGACACAGTTGAATTTGCTTTGGTTGGAAATGATTTGTAGAGGGAGCTATATTGCAAAGTTAAGGAAATATGGGAATTTTCAGGAAAAAATCCTTTATTTTTTTTATTTACTATTTTTTTACGGTCGTCGGCGTATCAGAGGCCATCTTGAACCGGTCATCGACCGTACGGTTTTTAATCGTGCGGTCTACCGACTGGGGAGTGTGAAACGGCACCTTCATCCTACGAGATATCCGATCTCATCCGGCCTGTCCGGCGTGAATAGGATGGTTTTGATGTCGATTCATTTTACACTCTTCCCTAAGATAAGAGCACGCGGTGTTTCCCAAGCGGTCACCCATCCAAGTACTAGCCGACACCGCTTAACTTCGGTGATCTAACGGGAACCGGTGCTTTAAGTGTCGCTAGGCCCTTGCCTGGAAAAAATCCTAATTTTCCTAAAAAGTTGTTACTTTATGTTTAATATAAACGCCCCCAACAGTTCGTAATACTGACGACAGCACCAACACTTCAATTGCTGCCAGCACATATTTATTTGATGTAATAAAAAATAGGAATACTTTTACTGTTATAGATAACAACCAAAATTTTGCTTTGAGGAAAGGTAGGTTTGTTAAAAATTCTATACCGGGTGATGTATGGCTTGTAATGTAAATTTTGAAGTGGCTGAATATTGGCTTTCCTGCACATTTTAGAGAAAAATTGCATTATAGTTTTTTGAAGAGGCCGATATAATAAACTCATGGGCCAAGTTTAAATAAATTTTAATAAAATATTCTCTAACCATAAGAGAATTATGAGCAGGACAACCATTGATACCAGATCTTCGGATTTTCGCGTACAACTTCTTCTAGTGCGGGTTCAATTCGATTTTGTAGTAAGTCCAAATAGGTTACTGCTGTAAGGTTCCCTTCCATGAAAGATGGCCCAATAATGTGATGTCCTACAATTCCCGCTCAAACATTTTTTTTGTGCATATTGCGTTCGAGTATGAACAAGACGATGTTCATTTTCTTGGCTGCAATACGGGCAGTTTTGAACATTTGGTTCGTTGTTGAGGGTGAATGAACATTCATCGGTAAAACAAATATTTCTCAAAACATCCCTATTATTATTATTTGCTTTTTCCATTGCCTCAAGACAGAATACCATTATCCGTTCTTCATCACCTTGCCATAGCTCTTGATGTTTTTCATACTTGTAAGGGAAATATTTATGTTTTCTTAAAGTGCGCAACACTGTGGTTTGATGTTTTCCTACGGCTTGCCCAAGAATCCTCGTGCTAATAATTTTATTTTCCTCCAGGTGCAGTAAAATATCAAGATCTCTATTATCCCTTTCTTCAGCTCTATTGACATTCTGAGTTAAGCATTTACAGTTATTTGTTACGTGCCTTTGGACTCAAATTTACTAATGATAAGTTTAATTAACGCAATGGAAGGGATAGGCTTATCAGGGAATTGAACTGAAAACATTTTACTTCTTCCTTAATGGAATAGCTCATATGCAGCTATTATTAAAGCGTCTTCAATGAAAATGTTGTCACTGACGCTACTTTTTGTTTTCTCAATGCCAAATAATAACTTGCTGGTGTTTGCAGTACTACCTAAACTATGAAAATTACGTAATTTTGCCATCACATTTAATTGAAGAAGTTAGGATTGGCTTATTAAAATGTATTTAAACTTGGCACATGGGTTTATTATATCGGCCTCTTCAAAAAACTATAATACAAATTTTTCTCTAAAGTGTACAGGGGAGCCAATCTTTAGCCACCTCAAAATTTACATGGAATTTCCCATGTTCAACTAGGTCACGCATCACCCGGTATAGATAGGAAACAAATTTCATTTAAAGAAATTCGGAATTCCATTTAGTCTCGCTTATTATTTTAATTTGTTTAGAAAAAAATAACCCTAATTTTAAACGAGCAAATTTTTTCGTTGTTTCTCGCTTTCCATTGTAAGTATTGGGGTGCAAAGCTAGCTCGCGTCCGTAGTAGAATACTACACGTGCACCCTGGGTAACGCTAAATGAGCTGGCAAAACTGGCAGTCAGATAGTTTTAGGATCTGCTGACCATAGGGCACATTTTACATTTACATTCTACATTACCTTCAAGAGCAGATATGCTACCAGACAAAGGTAACGGCCCTTCTCAGGACCTGTTGACTAGAAAACTCGGACCCTCTGTTCGAATTCGTCACTTGAATATAGAAAGTATAAGTTACTCAAAAAGCCAGTATCTAACAAAACTCCTAAAAAATGACAACATTGACCTAGTCGCTATACAGGAAACTCATTGTGAAACAGAAGAGCAACTACGAAAAAGAGGACAAATACCGGGCTATGATCTGCTAGGAGCTACTAAGAAAACTAGGAAGCGGAGCCCCCACACAGAGACAAAATACAACTGTCATCCCAAGCGCTGTTGCTTCACACATAGTGGCGACATCCAGAGCACCCAAGGATAAAGAACATACAGTTGAGGTCAAACGAGAACTTAAAACTTTAAAAGTTCAAGCCACAAAAACAGAACATTCTCGTCCTTACGCTTGCGAGGAAGTTTCGAATGCTCTTAAAGATGTCAAGCCGGGGAAAGCTCCAGGGTTTGACAATATCCACCCTGAATTCTTAATAAACTGTGGCAAGTACGCAAAAGTATGGATGGCTCACCTCTTCACGGATATTATACAGGCTGGCAATATCCCAAAATAATTTAAACTATTAAAGATAATGGCTATACTAAAACCAGGCAAACCAGCTAATAGCCCAAGAGTTACAGACCAATAGCTCTGCTGTCTGTGACCTATAAGCTACTAGAACGGCTTATTTATAACAGAATTGGCACAAGAATACTCGAAGCGATTCCGGTTGAACAAGCAGGCTTTCGGCCTAAACGAAGCTGTGCAGATCAGGTCCTATCACTCACCACCTACATTGGGGCAGGACTTAAAAGAAGACTTAAAACCTCAGCTGTATTTATCGACTTATCGGCGGCCTACGACACGGTGTGGAGAGAGGGCATGATGCGCAAGCCCCTACCTGCAAACTAACAACCCGACTGATAGACAGTATGCTAAATGACCGAGTGTTTCAAGTAGCGATGGGATCCAACATCAGCTCCCCAAGGAAACTAAGAAACTGGTTACCACAGGGATCAGTCCTTGCCCCACTCCTCTTTAGGCTGTATATTGCCGACATGCCAGAAACAAGATCAAGAAAGTTTGGCTACGCTGATGACTGGGTACTTGCAACAAGAAGCAGTTCTATTGGACAGTCAGAGGAGACCCTAACGACAGATCTGGAAGCAATGGGAAAATATTTTCGCAAGTGGAGGCTCCAACCTAATGCCACCAAAACGGAAGTTACCTGCTGTCACCTAAATAACAAACTCGCCAGAAGAGAACTCAACATACAATTTGAAAACACCCTACTTACCCACAATAAGACACCTAAATATCTAGGCGTAACCGTTGTTGATAGGACTATATCTTTCAGAGAGCATCTATCGAGAACTGCTAAAAAATTAAAAACAAGAAACAACATAATTCAGAAACTGTGCGGCACAACTTGGAGAGCATCGGCTTCCACTCTGCGCTCCTCTGCGCTAGGTCTTGCCTTTTCAACTGCTGAATACTGCGCTCCAGTTTGGCTAAACAGCCCACATGTACATAAAATAGATGCGCAGCTAAATAACACCATGAGAATTATTGGTGGTGTCATCAAACCAACTCCCACGCAATGGCTTCCACTCCTAAGACCCATTCCAACCCCTCAACTGCGACGAATAAATGCCCTTACGATCGAGTATAAAAAGATTGTGGACAATTGAAACTTACCCATCCATCAGGATATCGAAGATGCCAACCATAACCGACTACGGTCTAGACGACCACCAACGAGAACGGCAAGGGTGGCTGTGGAAGATGAGTTCAACCTTACCAATGCATTGACACAACAAAACAATAACATGCCGTGCATCACCCACAAGCCACCGGGTTTCGATCTACTACGTAAAACATGGTCCACGCTTAACAGAATCAGAACCCAACATGGCAGATGTGCATACTCTCTACATAAGTTGGGCAAGCAACCTTCTCCTCTCTATGACTGCGGAGAAACCCAAACCATCAGACATATCACAGAAGAATGTACCATACGATCATATAACGGTGGACCCGAAGACTTCCTGATAGCGACCCCAGAGTCGATAGATTACATAAATAGACTAGATGTTCGTTTGTAACCTTTTAAAGTATGTTTTATAGTATTATATATTCTATGTTTTATGCTGTATTGTATTATATATTTTAGTAATGTTTTATATTTTGAGATTGTCTTTTAATGTGTCTAATAGCCATACGATAAATAAAATAAAATTGTAAGTATTGCTAATAAATCTTTGTTGCTCAAAAGAATTTACACCGACAATTTATGGAAAATGAAATTGCCTCCCCAGAACTACTAACTCCGACATACCGTAAAACAGCGTCCAGGTCTAAAACTGCTGCCATGCTATCTCAGGCAGGCATATTCTTATATTCTTATATTCTTTCATCTGGAGAACGTCATCACTCTGGAACGACCTCCCTGAGATCGTCTTCCCCAACGAGTATAGTCTCCAAAGATTCAAGACCAACGTGAATCGTTTCCTGCGCACACGCACCGCTCCTAGAGCGCCATAAAGGATTTATCCTGTAGTGCTGTGCCTTATCATAAAAAAAAAAAAAAAAAAAAAAAAAAAAAATAATAAATTTCTTCTATAGGGATTTTTTAAATTTCATTTTGTACTTGGTGCATGTATATAACTACCGTTACAACCAGCTGGTTGGGTTCATTTTGATGTTCTATCAATCTAAATTTTGTGTAATGCAAATTGGCATACACAGGTAGTCATTAGTTTAGCAAAGTATAAAAATACAAAGTACCCACTAATTTCGTTCGTATATAAAATGGAGAAATAATTGAGGCATATATCGCATAGAAACAAAGCAGCAAATTTAAAAACCGCATAATTATTTGTGCAACGCGAAATTTACATTCAAAAACCCGGTTTTGTGTGTTAACAACAATAATTACACGTTGCGATTGAAATATCGTTGTTTATTCAGAATGTGACTCACGCCATTGTTGCATAATGGAGAGCAGCGCACAGTTCAACAAACTTTTTTTTAATCGACTTGGTAACAAGTTAACGATGTTTTTCCTCTATCCTTCTAATGGTATTAGTTATAGATAATAATATTGGGGATAATTAATAAGTAATTAGTGATTAGATGCAGGGGCGGATTTGCCAATAGAGAAGACCGGGGATAAAACATTTTAAACATTTGACAGTATATAGTACCTATGGTGAAGTTATGGAGTATCGACTTTAAGAAACGTGAATAAGAAATAATTGTTGTAAGCAAATTTATTGCCAATAGGTTCCGGGTCACAGGGTCGTAAAGTAACTACGTATAGGCGGAGTAGGCCTCCGCCTCGGCTGTAGTCGGCATAAGAGCGCCAAATTTTCTTTTATGTATCGTATTTTAAGGCAGAAAAACCACCAACAACGTATACAGGGTGTCCCGAAATTTAGGGGCAATGTTTTACCACCATATACCCCCTAGTTCGTCCTTGCCCACGAAGGTGTTGAAATGAATCTAAAAAGTTTTGCATTTAATTTATTAAGTCTACTTTTACAACAGTAATAGCAGCAGACAAATTAATATGTGACACAGAAATGTCAAACGAAACAAATATCAATTTTAATCCAACTAACCTTCTATTCACACATTTTGCTTTGAATTATTATTCTTATTAATTAATTCTTTTATGGACGTGATTTTTTTTAAATGATTTTACTCACAAACTGTAAGTCCTATCAACATTAACTAAGGGTACGTTTTTTCTTCTGTTCGGTTTTTCGTCTGTTCCTTAATGCGAGAGAGTAATAAATCATTATTGAACTATAAAACCCAGTGGTCCTTTTTTGTAATTAAATGTTTTTATTGAATTCCCATAATATATTTTACATAAACTTATTTCTCTAATCAGTGCTTGGTAGCCCTGGCCTCGAGAACACTTTAAACTAAATTAACAATGTTGAATACATTTTCAACTAAATCCTAAATGTAATTTGACATGCTTAATGAATTGGTAATATTTTTTATGATTTTTGATATCTTTGGGTATTTTATTATAAGTTTTTGATGCTTGTACAATCGGGTTATTTAATCTTATATTTGTTTTAGTTGTTTTACAATAGATATCTTCGCCGTATTCCATGGGCGTAGCCCAATTATTATTTCATATAACATTCGAGGTTGCAAAAATAGATGAAATGTGTTCCAATATGACTGGAGTCGGACAGTCAACAATATACCGACTTGTGCACGAGGATAAACGCGGCCCTATCAGGCCCCCAAAGAGAAGTACAGGAAGAAAAGAAACTGTAATAAATAAGGATAAATGCCATCAGAAAAATCATACACTCGTTTTACTTAAAAAAAGAAATACCTACCTCGGACAAAATGTCTGAAAAGAAAAATTATGGTTTCATTCCACCCGCAGGTAAGAAGAAACTATGGAAAACTTTGAAGGAAATTAATTTTTGTTATGAAGAAATTCAAAACAGAAAATCACTTTTAATAGACAAAGACGAATTCATCTGCTGGCGACTACGATACTTGAGGGCAGTTAGACAGTTTCGAAGGGAAAACAGGAATATCTATTATATGGATAAAATTTGGATAAATGAAGGACGCGAGGCAAGCTTTCATGGAAGGATGGTCCACTGGAATAAAAGCACACTCGGGAAAAGGTAAAAGATTAAGAATTACTCACATTGGTAGCAAGAATGGATTTGGCGATGGCGGCTTACTAACATTTAAATCAAAACGGACTGGAGACTATCATGAAGATATGAACGCTGATGTCTTTGAAGAATACTTCCAACAAATGCTAGACCTTATTCCTCCTGGGTCTGTTATAGTCATGGATAATACCAGCTACCACTCAAGAACATCCGAAAAATACAAACGTCTTCTTGGAAAAAAAATGACATCATTCATTGCCTTACTGTAAAAAGAAGCTAGTGCAGATTGTAAAGTTGAATAAACTCCTTTGTACGAAATTTGTTGTCGACGAAATCGCTTCAAAACGAAATATAACGGCACTTCGCCTTCCGCCATATCACTGTTAATTAAACCCATAGAATTGGTGTGAGCGCAAGTAAAAGAGTTTCTAGCAAGGTATAACACCAGTTCTAAAATGAGAGACGTTGGAAACCTCTTGCAAGAGGGAATAAACACAGTGGATTGTGAAAAATGAAGTAAGTGCGTCGAACATGTGATTGAAATAGAAGAAAGAATGTGAGAAGCTAATAACATGCTAGAAAACACTGTAGAGCCCCTTATTATTTCTCTGGAACCCAACGACGATAGTTCATCGGACTACTCGGAACATGATGACTAACTTTTTTCTATAAATATTAATATTTAAACTACCTGTAGTAACTCAGTTGTTACTACAGGTAGTTTTCATTTCATTCACCATACTGGTCTTTCTATTGTATGCTAAAATTAGGGCGACTTTAATTTTAAGACCAATTCGGGGTGGGTAGGTCTGAAATACGGAATTTTTAAAAACTATCATTGCAATTTACCTGAAATTTACAATGCAACCTTTAAGTTGTTCACCCTGCTTAATGGGTCCTGTCGTTGCAAATTTACATTTTATTGCTCTTTCACATTAGGAAACAAAGTTAGTTGAAAAAATGGGATTATTTTAACCCTTAACCACCCCGATATGTGACCCCTATTATTAATATTTTGAAATTCTGAATTCAGGACCCAAGCAACAATTTAAATGCCAACAAGTATTTATAGGGGTTTATCACAGGTTTAAGAAGGTAAATAAACCGAAGTGGGTTTTATTATTTCTTTTATGCATACCAATTTATCTGCAGATAATATGTACTTACTACTTACAAAAAGGCCTTCAAGTTATCTTTCAAGCAAATTTTTAAACCTTTTTGCTCTTTAAGACCTATTGGTTATATACCCACTTAATTGCTGCATTAATCAAAACCACAATAAACTCATTAAGGTTTATAAAGGATTTTAAATCTTTTAAGTTTTGCGGTAGACATCTATAAATCTTTGAGTTTTATGGGAGTTTTAAAATATGGTTTTTAAGTATTCCTTACGATCAAGTAATAAAACGAATAACTCTTAAGTAGTCTTACCCTTAATATATGTTATCATAAATACCATTTACTTTGGACGACAATTGGTAAAGGCTCCTTCAAACCTAATAGTTTTTTGGTAGCTTTAGTAAGCTAAGTTGAAACATTTTGGTTTTTACAAAGCACCTATAAATCCTTTGGTTCCCCCACTTACGCCTTTAAACTTTAAGAGAGGGGGCATATAACACCATTTTGTGATTGCTAATTCTAGTTAGTGTCAGTGCAGTGCGGCGCAAAAAGCATTTTATGCACTTAGTAAAAATGTCTACTATTTTGGATAAATACTTAAGGATAAGGAAAAGTGGTAATTTTAAAAGAAAATTAAACGATGATTATAATTTAAACCAATAATACACTTATTATAGGCGTTTAAAATCTACTAACTTGTATTTTTTTCACTTTTGCTTGCTTACACTGCCTACACACACGAAATCACGAAATAAATGTTTTTTTGGGTTATGTTATCTAAGTACATTTATATTAGAGGTTGTCAGAGACAAACCTTAAGTGTTTTAAAGAAGAGTAGTAAGGCTGGGTAAAGTCTTACAGGTTTTAAAATTGACATAAAGTGGAGCAATTGGAATTTAACAAAACCTTTTGCTTTATAAAATGTTTCACAAACCCACAAACTCTTAATAGGGCATTCTATTAAGAAAACCGGTTTTATTAATTTTCCCGCCATGTTTTTTTCCGTTAACTACGGCAGACATATTTAAACAATGTTAGGGCAACAGTGTTTGGTTATATTTTTATTTATTCTAACTGTTTACATTTAGCCTGTAATTATCAAAAATATGTTAATATGATATATAAACCCCTAAATAGCCCAAAATCATACTGATTAAGCTAAAACTATAATAAAAAAAATAATTAATACGCTAACACAAATGAAAGGCGCGTGATGATGAATAAAGTGGCCGGGGTTGACAATTTTTTATTACTAGGTTGTTTATTAATATCAAATTATAAAATGTTAGCAAATGCAGATATTTCAATCGAGGCAGACATATTTAACTATACTTGGTGACATTTTTTGATACTGACAATTTATGTGCAACAAGTCTTTGACAAAGAATTATTAAATACACAATAATAATAAAATTATTTATGATGGTTTCAAATCACGCATAAAATTTGATTGCAAGTACTAATTGTGGTAGACTTAAAAACATCATGCAGATTTGGGTTCTAAAGTACTGTTGGTTTTATTGACAGTTTTAAGGAAGATATTTATAACTTTTACAAAAGGTCCTTTTTGGTTTTATGCCGGGTTTATTGGAGCTTTGAAGAGGTTATCTAGTATAAACAGTTTTACGATCAGTTTTATTATATATACTTAATAACCTCTTGTAGATTGTGGTAAAACTTAAAATGTTACTTGGGAAACTCATTTAGCGTAAAAAGCTTAAACACCAAAAATTCAGTTTTATTGAGAACTGGTTCGAAAATATTTAGAAAAAAACGACTTCAGGGTGTAAGAGAACAGGAATGATGACATCACTCATAGGATCATTCATTTCCCGGTTCATTTCCTGCAAAATCAGTAGGACAAGCGAGTTCTCTCATTTCGGTGACGTGAATGGTCCCGTAGGGTATTCAAGAATACCATTTCATGTGTTGCGTGAAAATTTCGCCCATACATTCTCCTGAGAACAGTGTTCCCTCATGGCACAACGACGTCTATCCAAAATTTTATAAAAAGCTTTTCCCGTCGTTTGCAAGTAAAAAAAACCTTACTCTCTAAATATTTAAAGTAACGCCCGCCATTATTTCCGAAATTAAACCTTCAAATTTGTTTACCTCCAGCCCCTTTATTTATTTTATCGTAATTCGGGTGTTTTTTCAGCTCCCCAAATCGGCGGCATGTCTGTCCGTGATAACGTCGAAAAAGAAACAAATAAACACGCACCGAGCTTTACAAAAGCGCTCGGTCCACATTTTATTTTTAACCCTTAACCAAGGGTGAAAAAATCTGGAGAAATAAACGTACGGGAGGGGAATTCCTCGAGAAGAGAAACATTGTATTGATTTTTAAATGAGTTGTGAGGCAGAATTACCGGCCAATTTGAAAAAATAGTATTTGCAGGGAATTGTTTTAATGATTAATCCTCAGGTAAAGTTTATTAATAACATGCTGATTTAATTTTACTTAATCGGCATTAGCATTAAGTACAAGTAGTAGTATATTATTATAATTTACAGGGTGGCCTCTTGAAAACGAAACAAAGACAATTTTGGGCACCCCAGGTTTTAAGAAAAATTAATACTCGAACCCGTTGATTTTTGATTATAGGGGGAAACATTTTTTTGGCATTTTCGCCCCCTGAAAGTCAAATCCCTAGCGGGGGCGACAACTACCCCCAAAATTTCAAATGAAATGGGGGGTCGAGTGATACCTTGTCTTAAAGGTATTTTTATATAGAGTATAACCCACACAGTAAAAAATTGAGTGTTAAATTTGCCACTCAATAATGGTACATATAGGACCACACGCAATAGGGTATATTAACCAATCAGTAGATCTGATAAAAAAAGATATTTTGAATGTTTTTCTTACTTTTTGATAAGTGTTAATTCTTCTTATTTATGGGTAGGTACATTTACACTATCGAGTGTAAATTAAACCCACAGATTGTAAACCTATCCTTCTAGGATGTACAAGAAATAATGAGAGGTGTAAGTAAACCATTTTTTAATGGTAATTTGTGATTAATTAGTGTAAATATCATATTATTGTAGTGTAAATTTTATTTTATTTGGGCGTGACTTTACTATAGTGAGTGTAATAAAATAATCTACCTAGGGCTAGAATACTTTCCACTTTGTTTAAGTCATTTAATCCCGTATCAAACTAACCGGGCGTTTATAATTAAAATGTAAAAAATTATGCATTCAAGGTGTTTGACATTATTAACCTCTGCTTAGTTTGATACATGATTGAATGACTTAATCAAAGCCGAAAGTAGTAGCCCCTTATATATATAAATCTTCAGATCGCTTGGAAAAGGTTTGTTAAATAAAGTATTATTTATCGTTTATTTATAAACAAAATGATGGTTACAACAGAACTGGAAAACCTGTGATTTTTTTTACACTTATTATTAACTAGTTGAACAAAATGGCACACCTATTATATAGTTTAACAATTTAGTAAATTAAACATATATAATATATATATACTTATCTACGTTTAATGTACCTCATTGTTAGCCTTAACAAAACAAATAACATAATAAATATATGTATACTTAGAACACTAAACAACTAATTGAAAGTATGCTTTGGAAAAATATGAAAGAATAAAAATGACGAGTATTATATTAATCGTATATTTATTTAGAGATCTATGAAGTTAAATATGTAGGTAGGTACCTAAGTATTTATATAAAAAAGGAATACATTTATATTATACATTCTAAATACCGAGGTAAATACCTTCTTAGTTTCTTAAGAATGGCGTACTTATTAGTAAGGTTTCTATTAAATTTCGTTAATATGCTTACCCAATTTAACAAGACCCTCATAAGAGGCACTCTCATTTGGCACTTTACAGAACTTTGCTTTGTTTCTATATTTTAATTTAAATATAACATTATTCTATATCACGAGCACAATCATACTGGCTTGAAAGTTGAATTTGCATGTAGCGTCGGCGTCATGTGTCAATTCCTAGAATTTCACACCACTTGTTGCCGCCTGTCTTTTCGGTAACACGGGTTTAGGTGTATTTACCCGGGGCCTTGTAAAGAAACGATTGTTAAAATAACCTTTTAACAAGCTAATATGATGTTATTTATTAATTGTCATTGTATTTAATTATCCTGATAGAGTGTAAGATGGAATAAATAACACCCATTCAACAAAATTAACTTTTTAGAGAGTTAAATTCAAAGGCAAATTTAATACAACAACTTTGGTCCCATATGAGTGTAACACTACTTTTTTTTTACCACTCCTGAAATGATTTTTACCAGGTGGATATTTTTTACTGTGCAGAGTTTAACATCGCTACTATCCACCTAGACTGTACAGTACAGTGGCTCATCAAAAGTACAAAAACAGGTTGTTTTTACCTTTTCTATTACGAAAAAGATTCTTCCAAGTCAGTCTAGTAAATGCTGGAAATGCTGCTCCTGGGCCTCCATGCAATAGTATGTTTTTTTTCACAACGCTCTCGTACATTTTGAAGCATCTGTTGGGTGATTTGACGACATTCATCAATTATCCGTTGTTGTAGGTGTTCCAAAGATGTTGGCTGGGTGGCATAAATTTTAGTTTTTAATGACCCCGAGAGATCCGGAGAACCTGGGAACCAATCAATACTTCCTGTCCTTCCAATCCATTGTCCTGGAAACGTTTGGTCCGAAGTGGTTTTCCATGTACTGATGTCATTCTCAATCATTTCTACTAACGCTGGATAAATAGCGTTTTCTAATAATTCCAGATACATATCGCCTGTTAAATTGCCAGGTAAAAAAGGGGCCTATTATACTGTTACAAAAAATGCCAACCCAAACATTCAGTTTTTCCGGATGTGGCGTATGCACCTCACGAAATATTCTGGGAGTTGAATCAGACCAATAACGACAGTTGTGACGATTCACCGTACCGTTTAGAAAAAAAGAGCATTCGTCATAAAAACATACGTTGAAAAAAAGTTCTGATCATTTATTGCTCGTTCACTCATAATTTCGCAAAATTGCAATCGCCTATCAAAATCGTCTTCGTTAAGTTCTTGTACCAGATATATTTTGTAAGGATGAAACTTGTGTTTTTTTAATATCGTTTGAATGCTGCTCTTTTTAACACCAGATGCTGTCGCCAGCTTTCTTGGACTCAGTGTGGGATCTTGAACAACATGCCCTAAAATCTTCACCTCTATAGCTTCATTTAATACTGGATTTTCCACTTCACGTTTTTTGTTAGCTACTGACCCGGTCTTCCGAAATTTTTGCGCCATTTCCAAAATGTACTTTCGATGGACTTGTCGATTTTGATGTTGATGCTTAAACAGTTAGGCAATTCTATAAGCACATTCATTGTTCGCAGAAAATAATGAAATGATTCGCACCCTTTTAGCAATTGAGTAGGTAAGGCATTATCACTTTTATGCCGATTCTGCAACGAAATGAACTAAACCATACTACTTTACCGCGACCGAAGGATATGATCTGCAACAATAATTGAAGGCCACAGGAATAAACCTACAATTCTCAAAAAGGCAAAGTTTTACACCAGCAAATCGTTGTCATTTTTTGTAATAAAAAAGGTAAAAACAACCTGTTTTTGTACTTTTAGTGAGCCACTGTACAGGCTAGGTAGATAGTAGCGATGCTAAACTCTGGGGTTATACTCTACATAAAAACACCTTTAAAACAAAGTATCACTCGACCCCGCTTTCCATGAAAAATCTTGGGGTAGTTGTCACTTGTCACCCCTAGGGGGCGAAAATGACAAAAAAATGTTTCCCCTTATAATTAAAAATCGACGTGTCCAAGCGTTTTCTTTTTAATAACCTGGTCCAAAATTGACTTTGTTTAGTTTCCAAATGGCCACCCTGTATACATTATCTGAAATTTCATTCATATTTAATGTAACCTTTTAGATTATGCAGGAAGGAGTCAAGCTGAATGTGTTGCGTGGTTTCTGTACGACCCCTTATGTTGTTTAATGTTTTATACCCACCCCTGCCGTATTACAAAAACCGAACTAACAGCTTTGATCCTGCAAAAACTTTAATTTAAGTTATAATTTTAAAAATGACAAAGTTGTGACGTGACCATTGTTTTCACCATTTAAATATTTTTGTTTTTGTTTTTGGTAATGGTAATAATATGTGTATAATTTTAATATGTTAATCGTCTAGATCATCATGTGATATATGTAATTAACGCTTTCATTTTGACTTTTGGGTGCGACTTAATTTTAATAGTGATTTGAATAATAATCGCTGAGAGATCGGGCCAGTGCTAGTAGTTAATGATAATAAAATTGTTCCATGTACAAACAAAGTCTCTTACAAATGAAATATATAATAATTAATTATATATGTCTTAAATAAATATATTTATCGATAAAGCTTTCAGAAGTCTGAATCAACAATAAAATATAATATAGTAAAAGTTTAAATATTAGAATTAAAAATGCAAATAATTATGACAGATTATCATCAAAATAATCATTTATGGTATAATGAGCTTTTTTCAATAATAAGTTATTACACCTCACATTTTTTCTGATGAAGCCTGGATCCACCTGTAAATTTTATTATGTTAATTATGTAAATTCTCAAAATACCTGCATGTGGAGTATTGAGAATCCCCAACAAGAAGTAACAGTACTTAGAAAATCAGTTAAAAAAAATCAATTCACACAATTAACAATAATTCAGAGAGTCATAAATATACACAGTCTTCCCTTTTTTTTGCCTCATGGGCATGGCAGTAAGTAAAACCCCCACTATGTATTCTAAATCTCTCAAACACCCCTATCGTCAATAAAATGTCTAATTTTGCTTTTAAAACAAAGCGTGGAACAATTGATATTAAAATCCTGTGGTACAAATAGGTTAAAATTGTTTATTATACGATTTGCAGGGCTATTCCTTCCGATGTCAGTACGGCTCTGATTCACAAAAAACAAATTGGCCTGTCTCGTCAAACGGCATGGTACTCTAAAGTTAAGAAAGCAAAAGTTCCGAGCAGTTTATCAAGTTGTTCAAGATTTTATGGCCGAATACCAAGGTAAGCCTTATTCTGCGTATCTCCAGGCTATCCAACCCTACAAACAGTAGGGCAAACGATCAATCATCAGTCTATGCAACAGAAAATTCATGAACCTTGATTGCACCCGCTCAATCCGTTTAATATGGACCTGATAGAGAGGAGCCCAGACCATACAACAATATTCTAGATGACTTCGCACCAATGCATTGTACATTTTCTTCAATGTCTCGACATTTTTAAACTGCCAGCATTGTCTTATGACAAAACCAGCCATCTTGAAGGCCTTTGCAATTATGTTGTCAATGTGGCTGTTAAATCGTAGACTGCTATCAAATACAATACCCAAGTCATTAATCAGTTCAACTGTATGAATTAGTGCTCCATTAATCGGATAAACAACATTCGGAGGTTGCCTCTTTCTTGCACTTTTCACTGTTTAAGGTCATGCTATTATTGAGACACCAATCATACAGTTTTGACACTTCGCTCTGCAAAAGGGTACAATCGTTTTCATTCGCAATATGACGAAATATTTTCAAATCATCAGCAAAAAACATTAATGAAAATCAAAAATAATACAGGACCGAGGTGAGATCCCTGAGGGACACCGGAATGTGCAGTGATCTCCTTGGACAAAGTATGGTTAAATTTAACATATTGGATTCGATTCTGGAGATTGCTATCAAGCCAGGAAAGTAAAGGACCACCAATACCATAGAAACTCAATTTTTGTAGTCGAAGGCCTTTCTAAAATCAAAATAAACACTGTCAACCTGTAAAGCGTCATCAAGAGCAGTAGAAATGAAGTCACTGTAAGTACATAAATTAGTTCGACAAGATCTACCGGATAAGAAACCATGTTGATTTTCTGAGATGACACCTCTAAATGAAGCAAAGATTCACTATGGATTCCAGGATCTTAGCCATGCACGATAGTCCGGAAATAGGTCGATAATTATTTACGTCTGAACGCTTTCGATCTTTGAACAAGGGGGTTACGACGGAAAATTTCCATATTGTGGGAAATATACCGACATTTAGAGAAGCTTAATAGATAAAACTAACTGGTAGAGATAAAGTCGCTTAAAATAAATTGTCAGTAGTATTTTTATTTTTTTCAAATGCATAATGGTTGAAATTCAAAATATTATATAGGTATTATTTAAAGAAATCATTCTACTATTTACTACCACAATTTTTTCAATAATTTTAGATAGTGTTGGAAGTAAAGAAATTGGTCGAAAATTAGAAGCAGATTCATAATCACCTCCGTTATGAATTGGAATAACAATAGCTGATTTAAGACGTTGTGGAAAAATTCCGTTTTCAAAAGAAATACTTATTGCTTTTAAAAAATTGTAATAGGTAAATTATCCCATCCAGTAGAATTTTTATTTTTTTATTTCCAAAATGACGACCACACTTGTGATTTTTATTTTTTCTGCCCTTATTTAAATGTCACGTCTAAAGCTTAATCAGAAAAAATGATATATTTATGACTTGGGTTAAATTGAAATGAAATTAATGCCTTCATTGTTTGTGAAAAAGACTGATGCAACTGCCACATAATAACAACAACCGAAATAATCGTGTTATCTTTTAATTTAACATGTTAATCTCATTGTTTATAAATAAAGCGCGTTAAATTGTAAAAAACAATGTAGGTAAAACGAAAGAGCATAATCTAATTTTGTAATATAAAGAAAAAAACAAATTATATTCATTTATTATTTAAATTTGTTCCGATTTAATTAATGATAAAATTTTGGTCATAATGGTGAGTCAACGATTGCGCGGAGCAATTTTATGCCTTGAAGATAAAATTTGTCCATAATAAGCTTTTGTGATAAGGTATAGTTGGCATTAATTTGAATTAAACAGGGTGCGTTCAAAAAGTAGGACATCATTGATTCTTTTAAATGGGACACCCTGTATTTTTTTGCACGCTTATAGATGGTAGATGTTGGCTCACCCGACATCGTCCGGTGAAATACCATCGCATCGGCTTAGGTGGCGTGAAGTTGCTCTTTGAGCCAACGTTTCGTCGCTGTGCCGATGTCCCCGGTTTCCAGGGTGGGGAATTCTGGCTGGGGGGCTGGTCCTCGCGCCTCATCAAGCGAAGTTATCCCAACATTCAGCCAGGCGGGTCCTTTGAACAACACTCACAATGGAAATGGTGTAACACCTGAAGTTAGGTTAAGTTAAAATACCGAAAATTAGCAGCTTCGAGTAATTGCGTTCTGCAATATGAGAACATTAATGCAGTTCATCAACACTTGCAATCTATCAAACCTCACGTATTCTAAAGGTTAGTTGCTTTCCTTCGCCGGATTCATGTCCAGACGCGTTTCGCTGTATAACAGCTCGTCAGTGGAGCGTGGAGCTATAGAATCCTCTCTCTTGTGCTAACCGAAACAAAGGTCAGATCATCGATTAGTACAGTCAGCTAGTTATATCCATCACTGATATAGGTTCAATGTTGGTCTTTGTCTCTTTGTCCGCAGTGATAATTCTTGTCAGCGAGAGAAGACACTCGACCCAGAGAATTACTAAATTCATCTGCTGCCTTTACCTGTCACCAAGCGATAATCATTACAGAGACTTGCTAATACTATAGACTTATTGCAGTCCCTTCCTCCCAATTCTGAAGTTGTCAACCTTGGCGCCTTTAACGTTGATAATGTCAATTGGCTCAAATACAACCGACGAACATGGTGGTGAACCTGAACCTTTTTGCCATCAGCTGTGGCCTCACTCAACCCGTAGGCGAACCAACTCGGATGTCAGACCGAGATGGTGATTTTGTTGGATCTTTTTTTGACTTAAAGCCCCGACTTGTACGCCGTCATCGTTGGGAACTTTTGACCACAACTTTATTTCGGCACTGAATAAACTACCATTTTCGAACCTTTTCTTGACGGAATGTTCGTTTTACCTCTGAGATGTCATCTTGACATTGAAGCCTTCATCCCCTATATGTGGAAAAAATAAACGAGTTGTGGCCAGAGTGATTTAAAAAAAAAAACAAATTTATTTATATACATTAAAAGAATAATAATAATAATTTCTTTAAACAATTCCCTAACATTCATTTTTTCATTAAATGTCCAAACTGATTTCTTTGTCGGGTTCTGCAGCAACAAATACGTTCAATAAAATTTCTTTTAACATATAATAATATAACAATGTTATGTTTTGAAATTCCCGTTGCAAGGCTAGGTTGTATTCATCAACTGATGCAGGAGCTTCAACATAAACTTTATTTTTCAGATGTCCCCAGAAAAAAAAGTCTAAAGGTGTGAAATCGGGAGATCTGGGAGGCCACTCTACTGCTCCTTTTGTTCCAATCCAACGTTCAGGTAGCAGGTCATCAAGATGGGCTTTAACTTGTAAACTAAAATGGCGTGACGCACTATCTTGCTGAAAATAAATTATTCTTCTGTCGTTTAGAGGAAGCTCATCCACAAAGTTTTCGTAACAATGTCAAGTACCTTACCCCGTTAAATTCCCTTCTATGAAAACAGGACCTATCACTCTGTTGTTAAATTAGCCACAACAAACACTAACTTTAGGAATGGTCTGTCTTCCGCTATGTTTAGCCCAACAAGGATTATTATCAGACCAATATATGTAATTTTGCCGGTTTACAAAACCGTTTAAATAAAAGGAAGCTTCATCGCTAAATAAGATATAATTTTGAAAAGCCGTTTTTTCTCCAAAAACCGATCCCAAAATTCCATTCGTCTATTACAATCATCATCGTGAAGTTACTGTAGACTTATCATTTTATAAGGATGAAAATTGCAGTCTGAGAGCAGCCCACTGCTTGCGCAATCTTATGTAGATCGATTTGGCTTTTCAACACTTTTCAAAAGAATATTTTCTTGTACCGCAGCATTTTTACTTCTTTGTCGAATTCTTGGACACACATTTCCAGTAGCTTTAAACTTGACCAAATTTTGTCTTAAAAATTGTGGGTTTATCTGGATGCCTAACATGGAATTCAGTGCATGCTTTTCGTAAACTTAATCCACCAACATGCAAAAAATTCAATTCAATTTTCTCTTGAGCTGTAATACGATTCATTTTCATCCAAGACTACACAAAACTTATTGTCATTTAATGACAACAGGGACAATCAATACAATTCATAACCTACTTTTTCCAATGAACAATTTTTTACATTCCGTGTATGAGGACCAAAATTAAATTTTAAACAATAATAGCTCGTAAAATGCCACTCTAATCAAAAACATGCATTCTTTATGTTTTGTCTAGAATCTCAAGATGTATCAAAAATGTGGTTTAAGAAAATAAGTTCATTTTTTTAAATAGCACCCAAATTGGCAACAACGCATTTATTTTTCCACACATTTTTTAGGTAGACTAATTCCTAAAACCTTGCTTTAGAAACTTTATCTCTACAAATAAGAAAGTTAGCATATGTCAAGTTTTATAAAAATAACCCTTCATGTCGTTACAGTAGAGGAATTTCCAACATGCATGGAGTTAAAAATGTAGCAAGCAAAATTCCTTTACTGGATTTAAAAAATAACACACTATGCAGCCTTCATGCAATCATGCAATGCAATAAAGACAGTAATACTCTTCCCTAGAAGTCCCAATATAGAACCATTTCACAATTAAAAAATATGATGTACGAGCACATTAAGTATTGTTTAATTAAATTTGCTTTTTCGCTATTCTAACCTTATCCTTTTTCCTTTCGGTATGTCCCTAACAACTTTTAAATAACGTGGACCAAAAGTTTGTCTTTAAACATCAGAATTAAATTAATTAATTAATATTTGCTTATTTAATTTGACAAACTCCGAAATACTTTCTCTCTGTTTACACTAAGTTTTCCTGAAGCTAGCCCTTATCTGGGGAGTTGGAAAAATCATACAATCGAGCATCAGAGGTTATAGAGTAGGTTTGGATTCTCATCTTTGTACCGTTAAAGTATCTAACTCTATCGAAGATATTTACCCGAAAAATGATACTAAGTAGTAAGAGTATGAACTTAGTGTTATAAAGAAATTGCGGAAATATTAGTAGAATAAAATAAAAAGCCTACACCGTGTTCGCTTACCAGCTCTAGGTAATTTCGCTGATTCTCAGCGAAACTTAAACCAAACAAACTGCTCTTTCCTCAGTGCTTCTGAATAAATAATGCGTTTAGCCGTTTGTTCGACGCACCGAAAGCTCCGAACAAAGGACGCTTAAACGCTAATTATATATTCACCCTGATGGGTTTAAATTGTAGAGATGATGGCACGAAAAAATGATCCGGTGTAGGATCAAAAGACAAACGAAAAGCCTGTCGAGGGCTAATTAGGAAAGATCGAGGAGACGCCGCTACGCCTGTGATCATGGCAATTTTTTTGTATGAGCAGGCACAGGTGTCAGAAAAAGTTCTTCGCGGAGCTCTGCGAGCAATGCGTGTGCAAAGGATAGCCTTTTTATAACTTTTGTACTAATCGAAATTAGAGAAAAAAAAATTAAGCTTAGAAGTGTTTGCAAATGTTAGACTTTGGTTAACGTTCTTTGGAATGTGTTGGGATAATGCCAAGCAGTGGAAAATAGACTTCTCCAAGAAATTAACGCACCACCAAAAAATAACCAAAAGTTTAAAGTAAATTTTTGTCAAAATTACTTGTCCGATTTGAACGAATTTTTTTTTTAATGACAGGTTAACTCTTCCAGAAAGTTAGTGTACTACTGTATTTGCATACAAACTTATTTTCGTATAAATACAATGATAACCTGATTTTTTTATAAAATTTCTAACATTCTGTGGAGTTCAACAGTTACAATATCAACAATTAAAATCAAACTATAGCTTTATCTTTTTGTAACATTTTGTTTTTTGATTTATTCTATTATCTTGTTCACAACAAGAGAAACACAATTTTATAGCGTAACATGTTTTTATTAATTTAAATTTGCATTATATGCACTAGAGTGAGTAGCAAGCTATAAAAAACATAAGTTACAGTAAATTCTCATTAGCTAAATACAGACGTGGTAAAAAGCATTTCATAGAAGTGTATTTTGAGTGTTAGTCCTTAGGTTTTTTTTGCAAGAACCTTTATTTTGAGTAATATGCAACGTGAAACACGAAATCTTACTCGCGAAGAATGTGCTCAAGCATTATTATTGTCCGAGGAAGGCTGGAATTACCGAAGAATTAGTAGACGATTTAATAAATGTCACACAACCATTTTACGAGTTATACAAAGATTTAGAGACACTGGAAGTCATGGTCGCAGACCAGGACAAGGAAGGAATCGAATAACAACCCCTATTCAGGAGCGGTTTTTAAGACTCAGCATTAAGACAACGTTTTGTAACAGCCCGGACCCTTCAAACAGAGCTTCGAGAGGCTAATGGTTTACAAATTTTTGGTGAAACGATAAGAGAACACAATTTGAGACCTAGAATTGCTGCTCGGGGCCAGATCTAACTAGAGATCATCGAAGAGCGAGGCTGAATTTTGCCAGGGAACATCGTAACTGGTTAGAAGCTTAACGGCAACAGGTATTATTTACGGATGAGTCAAGATTTTCTTTGACAGGCGCATGCATGTATATCGACGCCCTAACCAACGATATGCTCAGTGTAATTTCTCAAATACCACATTATTTGGAGGAGGATCTGTGATGGTCTGGGGAGGTATTTCTTTGACTGGTCGCACAGAACTTATGGTCATAAATAATGGAAGCCTTACAGCTGAAAGGTACATATTGGAGGTTTTAGACCAACATGTAATGCCATTTGTGCCATATATAAGGCAAGGATTTTTGTTGATGCAAGATAATGACAGGCCTCATGTTGCTGGAGTTGTGAGCAATTATCTAGAATCTAGAGGAAGTTGGCATCGATACCATGGCATGGCCAGCTCGAAGCCTGGATTTAAATCCTATCGCGAATCTCTGGGACATTCTTGGGAGGAGGTTACAAGAGGAATGGAACTTGAACACTTTGGGAGGCGACTGATTGAAATATGGGAAGAACTTAACCAAAATGATATACGGTCGCTTATTTTAAGTATGGGACGTCGTTGCTAAGCAGTTATTTGTGCCAGAGGCGTAAATACTCGCTACTGACATTTTTTGTACCTTTTGTTTCTTTGTTTTTCGTTGTTTAATTTGGATAATAAATTTTAATAGAAACATATTATGCTATAAAATTGTCTTTCTCTTGTTGTGACCAAGATAATAGAGTAAATGAAAAAACAAAATGTTACAAAAAGATAAAGCTACAGTTTGATTTTAATTTTAAGTTGATATTGTAACTGTTGAACTCCACAGGGTGTTACAAATTTTATGAAAAAATCAGGTTATCACTGCAACACCCCGTATTTATACAAAAATAAGTTTGTATTCAAATGCAGTAGTACACTAACTTTCTGGAAGAGCCTGTCATTCAAAAAAAAATTCATTCAAATCGTACAAGTAGTTTTGACAAAAATTTGCTTTAAACTTTCGGTTATTTTTTGGTGGTGCGTTAATTTCTTGGAGAAGTGTATATGGATAGTTCTTTCTGATATGGTTCTGGAGCAGAAAATTTTGGCAACCGCACTGAAAACAAAACATAGAAGACAATAATAATGATTCAGCGGCTTTAAGAGGCAATCAGCAAGCAGTGCCGTAACTTACTTCTGATGCGGCCGGTGCTAGATCGTTTTTTTTGGCCACCCCAGCTGCTATTTCGAGAGTAGAATTCAGAGTGATCCTCCAACAGAAATTGGATATAAAACACAAAGCAGAGACTGAAGTGCTGAAGAGAAAGGAAGAAAGATCCAAAAAAGACAGCCGACGAATGTTTTTATTCATCCATTGCTTAACATAAGCTAGTAACAGCATTGATGACTGACTACTAGGCGATTTCACTTGGACGCATATTGAACTTATCAAGGACACTTCTTAAAAAATGCTTTTAAAATAGAACCTAGCATCAAATTTTTAATAATAAAAAATTATTACTAATATGAATGCTTTTGTGACGTCAATAATTGCTTTATTTTGTCTGTCGTATGAAGTTTATGCCATAATATTTTTTATTTAGATAAGAAAAATCAACTCATTTATGTAATTTCAATCTTGACCTGTGACCTGGTGTAATCTTTAATTATAATTATGCAAAGAATTGCACATAGCCATATTATCTATCTATCATATTTTTATTATGGTTTTCTGGTGTCTCTTTAACGCCTTGAAATTTATCGGTGTTGACTTAAATAAATTAAAACAAAATTATTTGCAATTTTGTATGTTAACCTTTAAATATAAGTACAATCAATATATTTAAATGTACCGGAACAAACTTAAAATGGTATTAGGATCCATCATAGTCGAAAATTGTCAATATTAAAACTTAACTTTAAGAGAAAAATGTAAAATATTTATTAACGTAAAATAATTAGTAATTTCTGATAGACATGTCAAAAATTATTAACTGTGCAAATGCTAAATGTCGAGAAAAAAGTATATTTAATACAGCTGCGATGGATCACACAGCTATGTGAGAGACCAATTTTATAAAAAAATACAGCTATGTGAGAGACCAATGTTATAAAAAAATAATGTGTCAATAAATACAGTCGATTGGTATTTCTAGTTGCGCATCTTTTTCAATAAAAACTTTTTATACAGGGTGTGTCATGTAACAGTGGCCAATACCAACTTTCTTATTTTAAATGCAACACCCTGTATATTATTCAATTTTTGGATTCTTCGGAACATTTTAGACATATTTCTTGTATAATATCCCATACCTATCTTTAACTGTTTCGGAAATATTAAGTATTTTCAGATTTATTGCAAAGATTAACAACACACTAAAAAAACTAAACTTGGTTCAGCCAGTAAACCTGCAAGATGGCCGACATGTCATATGACAACAGTCATATTTCAGCTATTTAATTTTTAGTAAGAATAATATTGGCAGCAATGTAATGGCGAGCAGCTTGTTTATGGTCAGAATCGGACTTAAAAATTCTAATAAAATATGTTAATTTCCATAATAATGAAAACAATTTTTTTTAAATATACAGGGTATTCCTTAATGACCTAGTAATATTTCGAGGTGACTTCTCGTGATATTTTTAGGAGAAAAGTTTATCTGAACGTATGCCCGCAACGGCGACATTTTTTTGCTACTAGGTGTTTTTATTTTATACTATCTCTGAAAGTACTTAAGATTATTTTCAATTTTAGTATGTGTTAATAGGATATAAAGCCACATACTTTATTTAGAAAAGTGAGAGTGCTCCACCAAGTGGCTTGCAAACATGTCTTCTGATAATTTTTTGTAAAACAAGTGGTGCACCGCTGTCATTTTTTCGTATGCGTATTTTTTCTTTCATTAGGTGAAATAGCACTTTGAGTCAACATTTTTTTTCAGTTTATTTATTTATTTATTGTTACACAGATTTACAAAGTAAATATTAACATTGTCAAACTATTAATAAAATTTTAAAACTTGTCTATATAAATACATAACATAATAAATAAAAATGGAAAGAACATACACTTTAGTGTATGTTACACCAGACATACATAACACACATATGAGCCGCAATATTCATGAAGGACCGAAATACTTATCAATGGAATAAAAGCAATTGCATGTGAGGTAGGATTTAATTTCACATTTGAATCTGTTTATATTTACTATTTTTTTGAACAGGAGCCAGTGATTAAAAACTTTTTGAATGCTCTAGCCGAAAGCCAGGAATGTGAATACTGCTCCAGCAATCCCGTGTAAAGTAGGAGTGAAATTTGTCAACTGTCCTAAACTGGTCATGATGTTTATCATTGATTAAACTATTGGAATTTCTCTCTTGTAAGAAAAGTAAACATATAATCATTAATAAAAGGTAAAAACATTCTGTTGAACTTGTCTAGTAAATGCACAAGAACTGAAGGCAAAAAATGGTACGCAAAAAGGATCAAAATATAGGTAGTAATGTAAAAAACAAAAAACAAAACATTAATGTATGGCCCATTTCTGCCGCCACGTGTCACAATATTATTGCTTTTTTATTGAAAATGATTTTAAAATTTCGAGCAATTGCTTTTTGTGTAATTTTCCTCGAAATACATATTATTTTCCATCATATAGTCCTGGATAGTAACTATTGTGTCATTGGAACAAGGAACTTTATTTAACCTGCTCGCATTATTCATCACTATCACACTATTTGGTGGTATATTTAGTAATAATTTATTTTTAAACCAGTCTTCAAATAGTTCTGCCGTAGTCTCATCGTGATAATCAACAAGGGAGTCCTTTATGTTTTTGGCCGATAAGGCCAACGCGTTTGGTATAAATCCGTTTTTCGTCTCAGCATGAATTATTGTTATATACGCTTACCTTTATTTGATGGAGCTTTGGTTCTGCAACGACCCGTAGATCCACTTGCCGTACTGGTGTCTTCCCACGGACGAAACATTCTTAGATATCACGTTTAATTGACAACAAATAACTTCTTGTCTAAACCAATACAAACATTTAACTGAATCTTAAAATCGAAAATCAGCATATTTAAATAACTAAAATAAACCTATTTTATTTTACCCTAATTATTTTAAGAGGATTACTGAGAAAATATCATAATATAATTGTCTTTAAATAGATCCGTACCTGGAGTCCCCAGATCAGGTGGCCGAATTTTACACCTCACACAATAGGTTATTATGACGGTAAGGGATTAGCATTTATGTTGAGTTTGTAAGATAGATAGACGGACTATACCTAATCCTAGTTAATAAAGTTTAGTTTATTTCAAAATCTGTGCATACGGCTGCAATATATAAAATTTAGAACCTTTTTGAGCAAGTATACGGAGCTTAACCAAGATTTCTATCTGCAAATTTTAACAGTTTCTCGTCAAATCTTTACTTGTCAAGTTTTCTTTAATGTTTTTTTTGACATTTTACAACTAAACACACCGAAAATACTGGATCATCATCGGTTCGAATTGGCCAATAAAAATTGCCGGCATCAAACTATATTTATTTTGGCCATAAATTAAATCCATGCCATAATTCAAAACGAGGTTGAACCTGAAAATCCAGCTTTATCGAAGGCGCTACTGGAAATCGCATCGAGCCTCGAGCCAAGATATTACAAGAGATACCTAATTTTATTAATAACAGTCATTAAAATAATTGCTCGGAGACAAGAACACGTTAGAGCGATGCGGCGTTACTAAACTTAACGTAACCGTAAGGAGCGCAGTGAATCTGTAAATATTTCCTGGAAGAGGTCATGAAATTCCAGTAAATATTACATTGCCAATGTCAAGAATCTCATCAGCGGTTGATATTTAGTGGAAATCTCGGACAAATGAGTGATATTTACCGTTTTGCGTAATTGTTGTTCGACACTATCTCCCCAACGCTATAATGGATTTATACTGAAAAACTTTTGGCGAAAGTAAGAACGCATTTAGTGGTATTATTTCACGGTTTTTTGATTGATATAATAACCTTCAACGTATAATTATGTGGGCATTGAGCAAATTAGATATTTCTTTTATATTATCCTTTTTCTATTCGGGAACTATGCTATACAGTGCAATTTTTTTAACTCGTGTCATTGGATCTTGCATGCATGCTCTGCGCTTCTTTACTGTAAGGATCGATACAGCTTAAATTTTCAACAAATAAGGTTCAGGATCCTTAAATTAGGTCAGCCCAATAACTATTATACATTATACATTATGACACTTTCTGAAAGATTTTACAATTAATTCTAGTGTGAAGTGCCAAAAAAGTTTTAATTTTCTGACGCGTATAGAAAAGCCTTTAAAATAATTTACAAACATCAATTCGCGAAAACCGCTGTGTAACGTCACTATCTCCTACAGCAAGTCGGGTTACAAGCGGATGAAATATGGGAGGTAATGACGTCATCGCCTCGCGAGCGTTTTATTTGACTTTGATCTCGTATATATGTCGAGAACTACTTATCGGATTGACTTCAAATTTTGAGGGCTGACGATACCTTATAAATCCCTCATAAAAATAAGGTAAAGAGTGTTATTTGAGGTTTGGCCAAATGACCCCATTGTGACAATGGCTTGATTTCCAGTTGAGGAGAAAAGTGATATGTAGAATGTTTACATTCTAAATTTTAGAAATTCGTTTTTAACGGAGATAGGCGATGCTTCTTCTTATACACTGAGCGGCTTATTTAGTCAGGAATCACACTGAGCGACCATGATCGACCGTCCGCGATCGACCGGCTACGACCAACAGGTGAAATAGTTCAAATTCACAGTTCTAAGTCACACTGATCGACCGACCACAACCGACCGCTGTTATGAAAATGTCATACCTGAGATTTTAGGTTACGTATATTTCACAGAAATGTTTACAAACTAACCTTTTTTGTTCTGTATATTTTACACACAATATACTAGTATTACTAGTAATTAAAATATCTTATCAATAATTATTAGCTAAAAACAAAACCAGCGTCACAAAGTTTAGTTAGGTTAGAGTTAGGACGCGCACGCCACTTCCACTAGTTCCACTTGGTGTAAAATAAAAAATAACTAAAACTTTGTCGTGCGCATTAAATGGGATAGTCCGCGACCGACCAAAATTTCCAGCAGGTTGGAATTTCAAACACGGTCGTCGTAGGACGGTCGCGGACGGTCGAGGACGATGGTTCAGTGTGATCTTTGTGGTAAGAATGTACGTGTTGGAAATTTGGTCGTTAACGGTCGGTCGCGGACGGTCGATCATGGTCGCTCAGTGTGATTCTTGCCTTAACGCTTAACGAAAAATTTGCCTCAATTTTGATGTTATCTATTTTCCAAATTTGTGGTTTGTTTTTAATGATTTCTTTTTCTAATTGTAGGTTTTTTTTCTTTAGCATATCACTGCCTTTATTGTTTTGCTTAAAAAAGAAACTGTGGTATTATACCGGATGTTATAAAAATGTTGTGTTTTTTTATGTAAATTCAAAACTCCCTGTGGGATTTACTAGCCATTGCAAGTTATCGCAATTATAGCCAAATGAAGGTCACATGTTTCCTTTACATTTTCTTTTTTGATTCATTTGTTTATCTCTGTTTTTTCTTGAAATACACAATCTAATAATATTTGAAAGAACCATAGGCATAGGTACACAGAATATTTTCAAAATTTTTCTGATTATGTAGAATTTTAGCCGAAACGTAAGTAAATAGGGTTGAGCTACACATCATTGTATTTGGGGTAACATGGGCTTTAAAAAATGAAATTAAAAAATGTGAAGTGGGCCATGATAACTCAGTTATAACAAGTGATATAAAAAAAAGTGATAGGGCTATTTTGTACAGAGGAAAAAACTACAAAGTTTTTATTTCAAGGACGTTTTTCTAATATTGAAACCTTTTGATTTATTAAAGAAATTAATTTTAGACGTTTTTACCAAATCGCCCTGTATATTTCAGGAATCAAAAACAATTAGGCAACGCAGTTAGTGGAGCTTAAAAAAGCATTAAAGATTGTACATTTTCTCTAATAAAATCAACTTCATAGAAGTTACCGTTCACAAGATACCAATAGTTGGCAATTAAATAGTTGCCACCCTCTATACGTATCGGACATCCTGTATGTTATTGATAAAAAATAACTCCTTGCTAGTTTAGTTGTTTTAATACTAAATACTGCTTTGAACATAGCCCATTATGGATGAGGTATGGAACCCTTGGATACAAATCGTTTCATTTAGGGATAGATCAGTATCTTTAAAAGAATTTAGGACTATTTAGAATTTCGTGTATCGCTCCATGGCGTGCCCAGGCGCCATATTGCATTCCCGAAATACAAACATCTAATTTTTGAACGGAATCGTATTTCTGAATACCCGGTTTTAAAAATATATTAGCCCGGGGTGCTAAATGCGTTTCGTCACGAAGTTAGAAGCTAAATGCGGAAATATGATATCACATAAATTCACCTTAAAAAACCGCAAATGTCGACTCTGAACGAATAAGTCGTCAATTTGCAGTTGTGCTTGATTATCAATGCTAGACCTAAAAGCAAGGGTTGCTAGGAACCCCATAAAGTCAAAATAACTACCTCCCTTAAGTACAAGGTACAGCTAATCCTAAGTTATTTATAGAACAAATTGCATTAACCTAAATTTGAGGAAATTTATTCCGCTACTCAAATAAGTGGAAATATTCACAGTAAACTAAATAATTTCCATAATGTAACTCCAACTCTAAATAACAGCCGCCAGAGAGAAGTTATTCAAAACTAATTATTCAAAATATCTCTTCCCTCTAGGTACGCAATTTTCAGACCTTGCTTCAATTATATATGAAATCCAACGAAACCCGACATTTGACGGAGTTAGAATATAAGATCCAAATTACAAAATATGGGTAAAAAATGCTCTAATTTAGATTTATTAATAAATAACATCTGAACTTACTTAAACCAGCAGATTTCTTTGATATACTTAAAAAATATCTTCACTCAAACTCCGGTTTTACATAAAATCGAAACTCGTTGGCGCAGATTTAGGAACATATAGAGCCAACCTAATTAACTTTTAAGTCCCCTGGTATTCATCAGAGTCTCTTTTACCCCTGCTATGCCACCTACACAATCATAATCCATGCGAAACGAAGGGGTGAAGTTTGTCCGAGGAGGGTTTCCATACTACCTTTATATACCTAGTAATTATTTTTAATATGAGAAGTAGAAGGAATTTAACGTTTTTTCAGACATGCTGTATAGAATGTAACCATTACCGGATACGTCTAGGAAAAGACGTTCCTACACAGTAAAAAATTGAGTGTTAAATTTAACACTCAATGGTCGTACATATAGGACCATACTCAATACTGTATATTAAACAATCAGTATATCTGGTAAAAAAGATATTTTTGATTGCTTTTTTTACTTTTTGATGAGCGTTAATTCTTCTTATTTATGGGTAGGTACATTTACACTATCGAGTGTAAATTAAACTCACAGATTGTAAACCTATCCTTCTAGGGTGTAAAAGAAATAATGAGAGTAAACCATTTTTTAATGGTAATTTGTGATTAATTAGTGTAAATATCATATTATTGTAGTGTAAATTTTATTTCATTTGGGTGTGACTTTACTATAGCGAGTGTAATAAAATAATCTACCCAGGGCTAGAATACTTTCCACTTTGTTTAAGTCATTTAATCCCGTATCAAACTAACTGGGCGTTTATAATTAAAATGTAAAAAATTATGCATTCAAGATGTTTTACATTATTAACCTCTGCTTAGTTTAATACATGATTGAATGACTTAATCAAAGCCGAAAGTAGTAGCCCCTAATATATATAAATCTTCAGATCGCTTGGAAAA
Organism: Polydrusus tereticollis; assembly: GCA_963920685.1. Classification (NCBI taxonomy): domain Eukaryota; kingdom Metazoa; phylum Arthropoda; class Insecta; order Coleoptera; family Curculionidae; genus Polydrusus; species Polydrusus tereticollis. The sequence goes on along the minus strand of OY987333.1, from coordinate 4,471,498 downwards.
GTTTGTTAAATGAATGAAAATATTGAGTAATATTTATCGGTTATTTATAAACAATATGATGGTTACAACAGAACTGGAAAAACCTGTGATTTTTTTTACACTTATTATTATAACTAGTTGAACAAAATGACACACCTATTATATACTTTACAATTTAGTAAATTAAACATATATATATCTACGTTTAATCTACATAACATACATAAATAATATACATAAATAACATAATAAATATATGTATGCTTAGAACACTAAACAACTAAATAAATGTATGCTTTGGAACAATATAAAAGAATGAAAATGACGAGTATTATATTAATCGTATATTTATTTAGAGATCTATGAAGTAAAATATGTAGGTAGGTACCTAAGTATTTATATAAAAAAGGAATACATTTATAACATAAGCTTATATCAGAATAATTTAAAAGCTAAAGGGAAAACTGTAGCAATGTAAATGCCTTCTTAGTTTCTTAAAAATTGCGTACTTATTAGTAAGGTTTCTATTACATTTCGTTAATATGCTTACCCAATTTAACAAGATCCTCATAAGAGGCACTCTCATTTGGCACTTTACAGAACTTTGCTTTGTTTCTATATTTTAATTTAAATATGACATTATTTTATATCATGTTCAAAGAGCCACAATCAGACTTACTTGAAAGTTAATTTGCATGTAGCGTCGGCGTCATCTGTCAATTCCTAGAATTTCACACCACTTGTTGCCGCCTGTCTTTTCGGTAACACGGGTTTAGGTATTTTTACCCGGGGCCGTGTAAAGAAGCGATTAAAGAATAAGTTTTACACTCAATGTGTTAAAATAACCTTTGTGTTTAATTTTCCTGATAGAGTGTAAAATGAAATGAATAACACCCATTCGACAAAATTAACTTTTTAGAGAGTTAAATTCATAGGCAAATTTAATACAACAACTTTGGTCTCATATGAGTGTAAAAATGTGGTAAATTATGTTGATCCGGGTGTTAACATTAACACTACTTTTTTTCAGCACTCCTAAAATGATTTTTAGCAGGTGGATATTTTTTACTGTGTATAATTAAATTGTTTGTTGTTAATCAAATTAGCTTAATTTTTTAAATAAACGCAAAAAGAGAGTGTTTTCTTTTTGAGACGCAATATTTGTATTAATCAAAATCAGGTTAGAACAGAAATTAAACAATTCATAATTAAAATGACCTCAAAAATATTAATAATCCAGATTATCAAACCCGTCAGTATAAAATCCCATGTGCGGCCTTGAGACGTAAGTAAGTATGTGTGTAAGTTTTTGATAAGAATTATTTGTTATTGTTTTAAGAAAGTATGCATTGTATAATAAAAACTGTTAAGTCAATAATTCTGAATAATATAATATGTATTTGATAACATTAATATAATTGATAAATTGATTATTGCAAAAAACTATACCTAGACGGTTTGCCTCCAGGGGAATAATCTATGCCAGGGTATAATATTTTAGGTAAGCCTAAAGTTTATTTATCTCATATATAGACTAAGCGTAAACAAAATCACGCACTATACACGTGATTGTCGCTGTATCGTATTGGATTGTAGCGCTGAGCACGTGTCGTCTCCTCCGAATTGACCAATAAGGACCACGCTGTCCACCTGCAGTCTATATGTGAAACAAATAGACTTTAGGGTTGAAGTGTACAGTTTAGTAATACAACTATAGTAGGGATTATTTAAAAAGACCGAAAGGGCAATGAAACGTGCAACCAAGAAAGCAACAGCTTTTAATCATCTTTCTTTCTTCTACACAAACGATAGGCATGAAATTAGCAAGTACCAGCCGACCAACCCCTAATTGCTCCTCTTTGTCAGGCGTGAGAAATTAAAGCGGAACAAAGAACCTTTTTCCAGATACCCAAAAATTCAGGTGCGGGCGAGGAATTTTATTCGACATTCGACTTAGAATCTTCGATGCAAAATGTTTTTAGGCTAATAGAGAAAAGTGTACCCCAAAAACAAGGGATTTAAATGAGGCAAGGAAAATCCAAATAAGGAACGTAGTTTACAATATGATTGCCAAGCATAAGTATGTCACACGGCAAAAGCTAAAAGAGAAATTGCATCCCAAACAAATTATTGACCTAAGCAACTCCAGATTAGTCATATGTTAAAGCATTTGGGATTTAAATTTAAAAGGGACAGTAGCAGGCGCTACATTATGGAGAAACCGGATATTGTCTCGAAACGTATACAATTTTTGAGACAATATACAGAAAACTTGTTATCAGAAACTCCGTTAGATGTGGTTTTTATAGACGAAACGATATTTCAAAATGGTAGCGACATTAGAACATGACATGATGACAACATCAAATCAGTTTTAAATAAAAAAGAATCAGACGGTGAAAGATATAGGTGTAGTTTTACATGCTGGCACCGAAGATGGCTTAATAGATGGGGCAGACTTAGTTTTTTCTACAAAAAATAAAAGCGCTGACTATCATGACAACATGAACTCTACATTGTTTAAAAAATGGTTTGAAGAACAGCTTTTACCTCGGCTCGAAAAACCCTCGCTTCTTGTACCATTCAGCGAAAATGTGCCAAATGTTTCAACGAGAAAAGCTGATATCATTTCCTGACTACAAGGCAAAAATATCAATTTTATGGAAAGCGCACTCAAACCCGAATTGCTACAAATAGTAAAACAATACAAAGCAAAATTAGGATATGCCGTGGATGAATTTATTTGTACTATGTGTTATCAAGTTTTGAGATTGCCGCCCTACCACTGCATTTTCAACGCTATTGAATTAATTTGGGATTTGGGCCCAAAGCAAAACACATTTTTTAATAAACAAATTATTGGAAAAGACAGGAAAGATGAAAATGCCATTTCGGATGTTTGGAAAGAGGCATTACAAACCATTGCCCTCGAAAATTGGACTGATTGTGTTACAAGGGATTATTGGCAAAAAGAACACATTCTGGATGTTCAGGTTAAGCCACTGACAATTCATGTGTCAAATACTGGTTTAGATTCTGAAAGTGACATTTCTTTATCTTCAGATTCAGATTAACTTTTTTGTATGTAGTTGTATGTTTATTCCTTTATTTTTTTTTTTTTTAAATGTTATAAATATAAATATGAAATATATTTTTGTATTGTTATTTCTTTTTCTTTTTATTATATTTATATTTAAAAAGTATTAATAAATGTATTTTTTAATGTACATAATTTAAGATTTGCTTATTTTTTCTTCAAACTTTAATAAACCTGACATTTTACTGGAAATTTTAAGAAGGCTATATTTGACTTTTTTGCCAACGGGGGGGGGGGGGGGGGGTAAAAGTAATTTGCTAGCACTGAGAGCGGACTAAAAGTTTTGACTGATTGCCCACCAGTAAAGAAATTATGATGAATAAATGGAAGAAGCCGATATGTAATATAGTTTAATTATTAAAACAACAATAAAATTTAACTATTCTAACATTCTGCTAAAGACAAGTAATATATTATGTCTAAAATAGCTCAATAATAACTAAATCCATATTTTATTGAATACAATTTTTCATTTCGTTCCCTTGAAAATACCTTCGTCTTTTTAGGAATGTACTCTGCCTTTTTCATTAAGTAACCACGCAGCATGCTTAGGTTGGTATGTCTAATTCTTGTTTCATATCACAAAATAAAATATAATTTTCTGTGCTTATATTTAGCAAAGATCTTATCGTGAAATAAGCGTGGCTTTAAATAATAATGATATTATCAATTAAAATATGTACTTATAAATCTTAAGGATGCTAATTCTAATTCAATCAAATATATTTTCCATATTATTATAGTAACACACAGAGTATGGTTTGTTCATGGCCATGCGAAATACCTAAACTAGTTCTTTTGATAGTGAAATTCGAGATTTTTATTTGTTTATTATTACTGTTATTATTTATTACCTATACCTAGTTTTTACACTCTATCTAGCTTCGTCGCTATATCAGGTTCAGATGCGAGTAAAGCAAAGATCGCATCTAGCCCATAGTGACGGCACAACATTAACATTAATGGTGGATTTATACAGACAAATAACAAATAAGAAATAACATAAGAAATAAGAAATAAAATAAGCGAGGTTATTTACCATTTATACAGCAAATAAGATAAGAATAAAATAAGGACTGTGGGCACATCTGCTTGTATAATTTTTGCAAATTTTAGAAGTAGAAATTGAAGTAAATATACGTTTTCAAATCCAATAACACCAAGGAAAACAAAGGTTATAATATTCTCAAAATATATAAATAATATTTTACAAGTTTAGACCACAAAAACCCAAAAAACCATAGACAAACCACAGAACAATTAGGTTAGGTTCAAAAAACTGACAACTAAATCAGATCGGGCATGCGCAGCTCCAGTTTCAAATAAGAAATAACATAAAAGTTAAAAGTTAGCGAACTTCAAGGTTATTTCTTATTTTTATTTTATGTTATTTGTCTGTATAAACGCCTTACGACAGGTGTGTATATTCATCTCCTATTTCTTATTTCTTATGTTATTTCTTATTTGTTATTTGTCTGTATAAATCCACTATAATATTAATTAAGATTTTAAAAAAAGCTCTGTTCTTCTTTTACTATCGCGAAATGAAACCACACGATTTTCGATCGTGACGAAGGGTTATAATGATATTCAAGGTGGAGCGCAATCTTAAATTTTTACGTTTACATTTTCGATGGTTACTTCTTGTACGTACGTTAGATTTTGATTGTTATAAAGATAACTTTTCTGCAATATTTGTATCTGATTAAAAAGATTATTTGTGTTCAGCCGTTTACTGAATTCCGATGTAAACGCGCTCACAAATAGTTCCCAGATTATAATGCACTTTTATAAAACGTACCGCCAAAATGTTTTGTGTAACAGATTCGGGGTTACTGTCTTAAAATAATTTGTAATTCGTAAGTAGGAAGTAAATTATTGCGTTCATCATGCCTGAATTAATTTTAATAGAAATTTTGAACTTTTCACAAATTCACGTTTTTGACGGGCCTTGAAGTTTAAGGTCAGGAAATGCTATTTTAGAAAACCAAATGGAATAAATCATGTCTTTTCTTCAAGTGTCGCTGGGTTGCTAAGAAACGCATAGGCGCCCGGAAAATATAAACACTGTGAGCGTTTACAGGGGCGTAGGTTCTGGAAATGTTGATAAAAAGAAAACAGACTCTAATCGATTCTTTGTTGGGCCAACCCCTTTTTACAGTTCAATTTTAGACGAAGTTTACGCAACGAATTTGAGTGGCTATTAAAACAAAAATTAACACAGCTGAGTAAGCCTCCTTGGTGTAGGGAGCGGTACCATTAAACTAGTTTAAGTTTACTTTCTCAAAATAGGATTATTGTATTGTAATGTCACTGTAATTTTTAAAATTAAATCGTTTAGAGTTACGAAAGGCATAGTTTTTTTTCTAAATACAGATATTGATATGAATCCAGAAAAGATCTGTTGAGAAAAGATGAGGCTTAAACATCTCGTACGACTACAGACTACACATCATTCAATGGTCACGTTTCTCCACAGGGTGTTCAGAAAGTTGACCAAATGCACATTTTAGTTATATCCTGTATAACAACAAGTTTATTTATTTATTTATTGATCCATTACGTTATACAATATCACATTCACTACACTACATGGTATCAATTATGAGGTAGTAAAAAATAATTTAAATCCTATGTGTGCACTATGGACAAAAGTCTGTGTGTGCACACAGTCACTGAATTACACCACGTCAATACCTAATACTTTTGTAAAATTCATCCTCATTGACCTATTATTTAATAGTACCTATACCCAATTTTTACAATTCATAGAAACGTAACAGCATTTTTAGTTATTCGACTGTTATTCATAATCCATATATTAAGGTCCCATTTTATGTGCTGAAATTTTTTCCTTTTAGAATGCTCGGGTAATAAGTTCAAAATTTTAGAAGTCACATAAGAAATAAATGGTTGTGCAGCAGTAAATTGTATAATCGGCACAGTTAAGTTACGATTTGCATTTGCTCTTGTTAAGATATAATGACTAATGTAATTGTTAAAGATATATTTTGTAGTAAGCGAAAATCTAAGCACATTTTTTATATATATTTGGATAATTGTAAAGACACCAGACTGTTGAAATAAAAGTTCAGAGGAAAAACACCTGGATTTAAACTGAATTCTTTTTCAAATATATTTTTATCCGATTGTGTCAAAAAATGACGTTTTATAGATCAGATATTTGGACGAAAAGGTAACCTTTTCAATAAGGTATTGATTATTGCGCTGGTAGCTAGGCAACCTTTGTCGTCCTAGTCCGAAAAACATTTTGTCGGACGCTAAAATATTTTCAACAGTTTATTTTATTCAATTATTTACAATATTTATATTAAATGTACAATTAGAACAATTTTGAACAAGAACGGGGTGATGTAAATTTGATTTTGAGGATGTGTTATTATTTTTGGTCTCCGTTATGATATTATTCTCCAATGTTGAACTCGATTGGGAGACGGATTGCGACACCTGAGTCGAGACTGACTGCAGGTCAGATTGTGGAATGTTGAATATTTTCTTGGTCAGCTCTAACTTATTACTTAAGGAATCATCTATGTAGCCCTCGGCTACTCCCGAAGACTTCCAGCCTCCATGCCGTTTTAGAGATGTTATGTCTGCTCCCGCATCTACAAGTAATGTGGCCGATGTTCTTCTGAAACAATGTCCCGTGAATTCCTTGGCATTCGGCAGTTTTAAGTAAGATGCTATTTCCTGAGGTATAGAGCCAAATTTGTGTATACCGACAACTTGCTTATGGCATTTTCCATTGCGATAAGACACAAAAAATCGCCCATCACTCATATTTGTTGGACGTAAAGCCAGATAATTTCTATAATACTTTAGATATTCTCCAGTCACCGTAAATGATCTCGGTTTGTTTGTTTTATTATAGGGAATTTTTATTAACAAAGCCGTTCCCAAATCTTGTATGTCATCAATTTTCATATGAGCCAGTTCTTCTCGACGACATGCGCCCGCGATTCCAAAAATAAAAGCAACCTGTAATTAAGAAAATTGTTAGTCAGAAATTTAAAATACTATTATATAGTTACATTTACCTTCAACATTAAGTATTTGTCATCTGGAGCATGGCAAAGGAATTTGTGAACCTCTTCTCTAGTTAGGATCCTTGATTTCTTTGGACAATATCCAACACTTTTTTGTTTCAACAATGCTCGTAATCTCATGTATTTAGATATATCAATATTCTGTTTTACATTTACCACTGCACGTAGCATAGAATACTGCGACCACAGAGTAGATGACTTCATAGTTTTCGATAATTCCGCCATATAGACCAAGAAGACGTTTTCGGAGAACTACTGTATATTTTTTTCTTGCCGGTAATCCATAAATTTTTTATAAGCTCTTTCATATATTTCCTTAGATTTTTGTGGCAACAAATGTAACATTACTTCCTTGGCAGTTTCTTGAATGTCAGGTGGTGTACCTTCTATAAGATCATCGTCTATTTCCATTTTTAATTGTGTTTTTCAGGTTTTAAAACTAGCAGAACACGAAAGATTAGTTAAAACTATCGCCTGATTGATAAAACGTCAGTTGATAATATTAATTTAATTATTTGTTAGATCCATGGATACGCATATTACAGGTTTCATTGTTCAAACATTCAAGGGACAAAAAATTACAATGCAAGATGAAATATATTGGTTTTCTTAATTTTTACATTATTTTATAATCCGAGCAAAAACACAATCGGATAAAAAATAACGTATGTTATACGGACGAAAAATGTATTTCGGACTATGCGGGTTACTGGCCTCGGCTTTGCCTCGTCCAGTAATCTCCCGCAATACGTCCGAAATACTGCATTTTTCGTCCTTGTAACATAATATACTATTTTGGGCAATAGTGATACTGCTCAAGATATTCTTATGAGCAGAGCCCCAACAGATTATTCCATAACTGAGACAAGATTCAGCTAAGGATTTATAGATTATTAATTATAACCACTCTGTTTAGAATCTTTTCAAACTGTTTGTAAAATTAACAGTCAAGAATAATAGCAATGAATTTTGTTTGTTTGGTTAGTTTTGCATGCCCCTGTAGCTTAATATTCCCCTTTACATTCAAATGCGCCATAAACTACACGGTATAGTATATAAAAATTATAAATCCGATCCTCTATCAACATGAACGTACATCTAAAATAAAAGTAACTATAGAAAAAGACACATGCCATAAAGGGGAACCTCAGATAACCTCTTTTTAAGCTGAAAAATATTATACTACTGCTTTCTCCTTCTGTTAAATTCAATACTATGTATTATAACACGATACATAACAGAATAGTTCAGTGCCAATTCCTTCAGGTATGATATCCTCTGGTTCTATATAACTAACCTTTAGGTTTGCTCTATCTTCATGCATATCAGCCGCAATTAAATTTTAGTTCAGGTTAACACTACACTTTTAACATTTTTGGATTTCACATCAATGCACCAGCAATTTAAAACAAAGAAAATTAAAGTTTTATCCTTTCTGCACATTTTACGCTTGTTTAAAGCGATTATTTTATGTGTATCTATAGAAGACACACTCCGACTTATAGCGACATGTTCTTGTATAAGTCAAATGGGATTTTTCCCAATTATTATGCCATAATTACTTTTCCATACAGAGTAAAGTAAAAGATAAATTAAAACTGGATATACAGTGTCACCATTAAAGTCCGCACCATATGGAACTTTTTTTTAATAATGAGGTTAGTTAAAATTAAATTTGGGCAATCGTTTTTGTTTCAAATTAGACTAAAAATTATATAATCAAATGTCACCATCTGTCATTCGGTATCTGTCAAAAATTACATTTTAATCAAAAAATGCTGAAAAATGGCATTGTTTTACCGAATTTCAAAAAATTTTATTAGAAAAAGTTGTTTCTAGTACAATTCTTGGCCTAAATACAAAGTTTCAGTTTTCTAGCTCAAAGTTGATTTTTTTGCCATTTTTTCTAATTAACTTTTTTTTTATTTAATGTAAGTTCGCTTAATGGATATTAAACTATTTGCTTATACCATACTCAATATTTTATTTAGTTTGTATGAGCTTTTTTTTACTAGAATGCCATTTTTTTTCGAAATTTAAAATTAGAGGCAAAAAAATTTGACACAGGTGGTGCAAAGTTATCCTAATTTAAAAATTTTAACAGATAGACGTCAGTTATTCCATTTTTTTGATAGTACATACACCTAAGAAGTTTAAAAAACTTATAATAAAATTCCCAGATATCAGATTAGTTCAAAATTTAGACACATTTTCTTTTTATCCACAATAAAATATCAAGGCAATTTTGAATGTTATAAGTAGGCTATGGAAAAAAAAACGAATTAGAGTGCCGAATAAATAAAAGAAATGTCATAAATTTGAATATTTTCGCAAGTTATAGTTTTCAGTGTTATCACCAATGTTGTCCATTAAAAAAAAAATAGAAATTGTCTTAATTTGTTGAGAGAATATGCCTCACCGGCAAGTATCTGCCATTTTTAATGAGAGGCATCCAGAAAAAAATTTGCAACATAGCACTGTTTCAAGAATAATGTCAAAATTTAGAGAAACTGGATCTGTTCAAAATAATTTTAAGAAACCTCACGCGGCAAGTAAATACGATGAAGCAGCACAACTTGATGTTTGTTTAACTGTGTTTAACTAGTGTAACCAAGATAAGTGATTCAACAGGGTGCACGAGGGAAAGCGTTAGAAAAATTCTTCAGAAAAATCGATTTCGGGCATATAAACCCAAGTTTATAAACACATTAAAAGAACGCGATTTTGATATCCGACTTGATATTTCGTTTTGGTATCAGGGACAATATGAGGAGAATATTCTTTTTCCATACAAGATATTATGGACAGATGAAGCCACTTTCTCTTCGAATGGTACCGTGAGCTCACAAAATTGCCGATGGTGGTCCCAAGAAAATCCTAACTTCACAATTGAACGTCGCGACCAGTATCATTTTAAAACCAATGTTTGGTGTGGAATTTTGAAAGATGAGCTTATTGGACCATACTTCTTTAGAGTAAACTTAACTGGTGAAAGGTACCTGAATTTTCTTGATAACGAGATTACCGAAGTTTTGGATAACATGCCCTTACACCATAGACATAACTTATGGTATCAGCTTGATGGTGCACCCATACATCAAACTGTAGCAGTGAAAGAACGCATAAACCAATTATTTCAAAACAGAGTTATAGGGCGTGATAGAGAATGTCACTGGCCACCCAGGTCGCCTGACATAACCCCACTAGACTTTTTTCTGTGGGGTTATCTTAAGCAGAAAGTTTATAAGAATCGACCGTTTAGAAATATCGAGCATTTGGAACAAACGATAAGACAGTGTTGTGCCGATATAAGACCAAGCTTTTTACAAAATGCTGTCAAAGACGTTTATAGACGGACGGGTGTTTGTATAGAGCGAGAAGGACGTCACACTGAAATGTGAAATTTATATTGCTTTTGTGTTACCTATTTAAAATGATTAAAATTCCTTTTTGTTCCTTTTAATAATAATGATAGTTTTAAGTATAAAATAAAATTTTTATCAAATATTTAGATGTATTTGTCATTTGAAAAACGAAACATCTGACGTCTATCTGTTAAAATTTTTAAATTAGGATAACTTTGCACCACCTGTGTCCAATTTTTTTGCCTCTAATTTTAAATTTCGAAAAAAAATGGCATTCTAGTAAAAAAAAGCTCATACAAACTAAATAAAATATTGAGTATGGTATAAGCAAATAGTTTAATATCCATTAAGCAAACTTACATTAAATAAAAAAAAAGTTAATTAGAAAAAATGGCAAAAAAATCAACTTTGAGCTAGAAAACTGAAACTTTGTATTTAGGCCAAGAATTGTACTAGAAACAACTTTTTCTAATAAAATTTTTTGAAATTCGGTAAAACAATGCCATTTTTCAGCATTTTTTGATTAAAATGTAATTTTTGACAGATACCGAATGACAGATGGTGACATTTGATTATATAATTTTTAGTCTAATTTGAAGCAAAAACGATTGCCGAAATTTAATTTTAACTAACCTCATTAATAAAAAAAAGTTCCATATGGTGCATACTTTAATGGTGCCACTGTATAGTTCCTGTCGGATACACCATACTGTTTTGCGTTTGGCATCACAAAGAGCTTTACCGAAATTGTTGATTTAGGCGTCACATTCAAATACGTTCACCAGGGGAGTTAGTTCCATGGAACGTATGGTGTTTACCGAATTTACCTAGCAAAGCATATATTACCATCACGTTCGAAATCAAGAGGCATAGCTCATTTGCATGCCCTGAAGACATAATAATGGTGCACAACTTTATTTGAAGCAAATGATATTTTGCAAAAAACGTTTTAGTTATTAATAATAATAATAATAATAATAATAATAATAATAAATGCCTTTATTTAATGTATGAATCAAATGTACAAAAAAAATCATTTCAATTCGAGTGGCGGTATCCAACTGCTGCTGCTCATACAACCACTCCAGTGTAAAGAATTATTTACAATATTACTACATACTTAAACTAAGATATACAGATTAACTGATATAAGGAAAGATACAAAAATAATAAAAATAAATGATGTGCACAAAAATAATAATAAAGGAAATAAATTAATTAAATTAAAATAGAGCACGATCCTCAGTGCGCATTCCGACCCGCAAGCAAACGGCCCTTAACTCCCTTACAAAACACGGAAGAACTAGAAGCTATCTTCAAGCTATCGGGTAAAGAATTAAAAGCAGTAACTGCTGTGTAGCTAAATGAACGCTGGAAGAATGCATGAGTATGCCTGGGAACACTATACAAGTCCCTGTGTCGTGTCAAAAGGTTATGCAGATCTGAGCCCTTAATAAGTTTATCATAAAGATATTTAGGAAGATGGTGATGTCTAACTTTGTAAATAAGATGCAAGAGATGTAGTTCGAATCTTTCTTTAATGGTGAGCCACCCAGACTCGTTCAATGAAGCAGTAATATGATCAAATTTACGTACATTGAAGCTAAACCTAAGGCATGCATTTTGAAGTTTTTGCAGACTATCCCGGTCCCTCTGCAAGAGAGCAGGCCAGTAGACAGTATCGCAATAACCGAGATGGGATAATATAAGCGAGTCAGTTAAGCGTAACTTAGTAGCTGTATCAAATATGTCTTTATGCATGTATAAAAGTTTTAATTTAGCGAAAGTCTTTTGAATTAGAGACGAGACATGATCAGAAAATCTCATTTCAGAATCAATAACCAAACCCAGGTTTTTGCACTTATTGATGGGGTTCAGCACTGTGCCATTAACAGTAATTTTAAATAAAGGATTCTCAACCAGGGTAGATTTAGATGCACCAAACACCACCAACTGGGTTTTTTTTTCATTCAAAACTAAAGAGTGGTATTTAGAGATACCACCAATAATTTCAAGATCCTGGTTAATTCTTTCAACAGAGACAGCGACATCAGGGGGTGTAAAAGAAAAGTATAATTGTGTATCATCTGCATATTGATGAGATGTACAACTTTTGAGAAATTTGGAAAAGTCAGAAGTATAAATGGAGAAAATTAGTGGTCCTAGAATACTGCCCTGAGCTACACCCCTGCTAATATTAGAGAGTTGAGAAGGATTATTACCAATTAAAACACGCTGACATCTGTTCCGAAAATAAGATTCAAAGAAATTCAAAGCCACATCTCCCAAGCCGAAAAACCTGAGCTTAGCCTGCAAGATATCATGACTTATAGTATCAAAAGCCTTACTATAGTCGAGCAATATAAGGCAAGTGCATTGATTGTTGTCCCAAGCTCTCAAGAGGTCATCTGTTATATTAAGTAAGGCCGTAGTTGTGCTATGATTTTTACGGAATCCCGATTGAGTTGGAGGGAGAATATTATGGGCATCCAAAAAAACGGTTAATTGATTTGCTACAACTCTTTCAAGGATTTTAGATAAAGTGGGCAGGATACTTATCGGCCTATAATCAGAAAGCTGCTTAGGATTCGAAACCTTTGGCACCGGTACAATATCAGCGAGCTTCCAGCAACTAGGAAAATAGCCAGTGGAAAGGCAGCTATTGATTATAAAGGATATGTGATCAGTTAAGTGGGGGGTTAAATAAAGTAACATTTTTAAGTTGATGCCATCAGTGCCAACTGCGTTACTTTTAAGGCTGTTGATTATTTTATTGATATCGTCATTAGTAACATTAATAAATTTAAATTTATCACCTTGGTGAGAGTTTTCATTTCTATAGTGTAAATTAATAAAAGCACGATCATTGGGACCAACGGGAGGAAGAGAGTTATTAAAAAAGTTATTGAAATCGTTAGGATTTCCGACATTAAGCAAAGAATTAGAATCTTGAGAGGTAGAGCTTAAATTTAGATATTTTATCATCCGCCAAAAGTTCCTGGGATCTCTTTTAAAGGTGTGTTGAAGAAAAGCTTTTTTTTTCTGCCCTGACAGTAATATTGACGCGATTACGCAAGGCTTTGTATTGTATCCAAGCTACGTCACTCTTAAGTTTTTTATATTTTGAGAATGCTTTGTCCCTGAGTTTCATCATGAATTTCAAATTAGGAGTTATCCAGGGGGCAGGAGATTTAGTAATTTTAGAAGTTTTGATCGGAGCATGTATATTGAATAATTCATTAATGTTACAATTAAAATAGTTCAACATTAAGTCGATATTAGTTAAAGAATGTATATATTGCCAGTTGATTTTGCCCAGGTCTCGCAAAAAATTATTATAATCGAAATTAGAATAATCTCGATAGGTTCTGAATGATGGCCCAGGCTTAGCTTTTGTTATTTTAATCTCAAAGTTAACCAACTTGTGGTCAGATATGTCGTCCATATTAATAACGGTCACATTTTCAACAATATTAGAATCTGAACACACAAGTACATCTAGAAGGGTGCTACTTACATTAGTGACGCGAGTAGGATCTTTTACACATTGATGTAATCCATATTTATTTAACAAATTAGTAAAATTCAAGGTACAAGGATTATTAAGATTGCTGAGATCTATATTAAGATCTCCACCAAATGCAACGAAATCATATTCAGGTAAGATACCAATTAAAGTATTCTCTAATACATCCATGAATTCATTTAGATTAGAGCCAGGGGGCCTATACAATGCACCCAAACAGACTCGCCTTCCACCTGACTTAATAGATATCCAAACTTGTTCCAAGGAATTAGCATTGTTTGTTTCTACCAAGGAATATTTCAAATTATTTTTTACATAGAAGGCGACTCCCCCACCACGTCCATCACGATCGTTCCTAATTAAATCAAAACCCTCAATCCCAATACCATCGTTTCCCATGTTAGGGCTGAGCCAAGTCTCTGAGAGACCGACAACATCAAAGGAGCCCCCAGTCAGAACATCCGCAAACAGGTCGAAACCAGCGCATAAGGATCGCACATTAAAATGAGCAAAACCAATCCATGTATCCCGCATAGAACCGTTTTCCCCAGCTTATGGGTTAAAATAATGAAAATTAGTCCCCCGCATGTAATATATAAAATAATTAGGAAAAATCAAAAATTTATAAAACAATAACCTGGTAACTAGAGAACCGATACCAGTTGAAATCTAAGTATATTATAATAAGGCATGCCACAAAAATCAAAAACCAATCCCAACTTTCCCTTTAACACAGGTAAAAATATTTATTATTTAAAAAATGTATTGATAGAACATTATAAATTATATTGGATTTGAAAGATCATGCGATAAGAAATTTGTTCACACAGATATAAAAAATATGTTCCTATGCTACGTATTGTTCTGACTCTACCGCGACGACCAAATACTGACCGTCAATAAACAATAAACGATATACAATATACATTATAGCTTAAAAGAAGTGTTGAATAAACTTAAGCAGAGATTTGTTTCTTTCTATTTTCAGAAATGCACCAATAATAAATACTACCATTCACAGACCACACTTTATTTTTCCCGTACTTGCGTTTGGCACTCATCAGTAATTCGTTAAAAATTAGACATTTGCATAACTGATACACTAGCAATTATACAGGGTGTTTATTAGACATACGGCAAAAATTGAAGGGGTTATTTTGTCCTTTCATGATTTTTCAAAACGCCGCTTTAATTAGGTATTAATGTAATCGAAATAAAAGTATGGGCTTACCGAGTACACATTTCTTAAAAATGCGTTGTTATCTTTAAAGCGAACCAGTTTAAACATGAATTTCATTTGAATAGGTCTCGTAATTGTTCATTTTATCCGTGTCGAATTGGTTCAGACTGATTGACGTTTTATTGTTTGATGTGTATTTTCTATTTTTAATAGTTTAACTAACTTGTTAGTAAAGTCCTCTAATATGAATCGCTATACGAACGCCGAGATAACTGACATCTGACATACATTTCATCTACGGACTTGCTGATTACAATTCATTACAAGCTAGGCAGTTGTACATTGAACGTTTTCTTGATAGAAAAACCTTTCAAAATATTCATCAGCGTCTTCAGGAAACAGACACATTGATGCGAAAAGAGGGATCAGAAAAGCCAATAACAGTAAGAACGGTTTAAACCAGGAAATATATACCGAATGTTAGTACCATTGGAAATCTATTCCATAAATAAAACCAAAATTTTCCCACACAAACAATAAAGTTTTTATTGAATAAAAGGAGGGGGTTTGTGTTAATTTATGATTAGTTAAACTGTTTAAAACTTAGTTTAGTTTGAATTATAAAAAAAGGAATGAATGAAAAGATAGCCTTTCTGGACGGAAGGATTTAAAATAAAATTTATGTATAACCTGGGGGAAGGTTCTAGAACCTTGTAATCTTTTAATGATGTAGGGGTATATAAAAGTGTTACCTTTGTCAAGATGGCTTTACATTAAAATGTTATAGGTTAAAGGAAAGGTGGTGAAATTAAGATGGCTTAATGTGAAAACTATGGTGAAGGACTAGTTAAATTATAAAAATATATCCAGATGACTTTATATTACTTTATACCAGTCTGTGCAGCTAGGATTCTAGGAATTCCATAGGATGGCCCCATATCCTCCTGGTAGATCAGGTGGAATTGACTTTTTTGGTGTGGTATATTACCTACTTTTGTGGCTTAACCTACATAAATGCCGAAACCAGCAAAACACAAAACCCCTAAAAATAATAGAAATGAAAATTACCCACTGAATCCCCACAAACAACAAACCAAGAGACAAAAGAAATTAAAAAAGCTTACCTCTAAAAGGGGAGTGAGACCTCGTGGTCTTTTGGCAACAAAAAAATAGCCTAACGCCGACAGGCTCGACCTTCTTGCCTGAAGGTATTTTTCGAAAGGCAAGCCTAAAGGCTACGAGAACTCCGAAGAACCCCCCTTCTCCTCCAACAATCAGATGACACGAAGTTTGCCAACTTAACCTAACACCAACAATAAAGAGAATAGAATAGAGACACACTAAAAGAGACCAGAACGATACGAGAGTCTGGGCTTTTACCAGAACCTAAATTAAATAACGAAATAAAGAAAATAATTCCAAACAACTTTGTTTATACATAGAATCGCCAAAAGTAAAAATGGACGTTCTGCGACTTGACGGAGAGAAAAAACGGAAATACATGGTCAACCTATGTGCGGCGCCTAGCGCCATCAAACCACAGAAAAGCAGAAGTAGTGCGTTCGCCCCATACTTTGACTAACGTTCTGTAAACAAACAAGATACAACCTAATAAACTATTTTTGGACCAAATATCTATAAAAGATGCACTTTGTGAAAATGTGACTGTAAGAATCAAAGGTAAGTCTAATATTCCCCACAAAGTCAATAGTGGCAATTTTAAAATTGCTACAAGTTCTCCTTACGTTTAAGTTGGAATTAAGACTGGCTGATTGGACCGGTGTTTCTACCATCAGGAAGACTTACCAACGAGGTGTATCGCAATTTTTTGGAACAAACGCTACCTCAGTCTCTGGAGAATGTACCATTGGTAACAAGAAATGCAATGTGGTTTATACACGATGGTGCACCAGCGCATTTTGGTGTGGTTCCTCGTGAGTTTTTAACAGTAACATACGAAGATCGCTGGATTGGTCGAGGTGGACCTCACTTATGGCCTGCTCGATCCCCGGACTTAAACCCTCTGAATTATTTCCTATGGGGCCATCCAAAGTCATCAGTTTATACTACTCCAGTGGAGAATGATGAAGATTTAAGAAATCGGATAATTGCTGGGTGTAATCAATAAGAAGCGACCCTGGTATTTTTGAAAGAGTTCGGCAGACAATGAGAAGATGATTGGATTCTTGCATCCTAGCTGGAGGCAGTAATTTTTACGTTCTTATACAGGGTCCTGCAACAGTGCGTCGGGCTCTCATAGCTCCTAAACGAATTAAGTTAGAAATTTTATTTATATGCAGGCTTATACTGTATCATAGAGTGCATTTCATGAAAATATTTTAGCATATACAGGGTTGCCCAAAAAAGTGTGGTAACATAATGTTGAATTTTTTTAAATGGGACACCCTGTATTTTCTTGCATATTTTGGTTTGTATTATTATCCTTTATAAGTATCTATAATTTTATGCAATTTCCTTTGGTAGTTTAAGAGCAATAAATTAAAAACCAAGATAAAAAATTTAGCAGCTCTAAAGAATAACCAAAACAAAAATCTGAAAACATTTTTGGTAATCACAGCACTATACAGAAATAATGACAAGGAGTCCAGAGATATGATGAATTGAAGAGTTTTTATCAATTTTATACAGGGTGTTCTAAATAAGGTTTCAAAAATAAGTCATTAAAAACTCATTTTTCTCAAATTTTTCAAATGGAACACCCTGTATATTTTCAACTAATGCAATGTAGAATTCATAAACAAATATTTTTTCGCAATCCAAACATGTGGGTTATTTCCAGCCGTTTACGAAATAGTTGCAAATTTCGTAAATTCTGTTGTGCAAAAATGTAAAAAGAACGTTTATTTTATCAATTAAACATATTATATGCCTAAACTAATATTATAAACTACAATAAATGTTCAAAATGTCTTCCATTTTGATCTGTGCATAAATTAATACGCTCTTGAAAAGATCTATTTACTTCCCTTAACATTTCAGGTGGTATACTACCAAACACGTCTCTAATTCTTTGCTGCATATTAATGGCAGTTGTCGGCGGATTATTATAAACAATTTGCTTTACATGTCCCAATAAAAAAAAGTCAAGCTTTGTTAGATCCGGCGATCTAGCAGGCCAGTGTGTAGGTCCGTTTCTACCGATCCATTGGTTGCTAAAGGTATCATCAAGGTAATTTCTTACATCCCGTGAAAAATGCCTGGAGCTTCGTCTTGCTGAAACCACATCCTATTTCTATTATATGGAGCAACGTCTGCCAGTAAACCTGGTAAATCATTTCGTAAAAAGTTTAAATGCATGAGCCCATTAAGATGACCATTAAAAAAATATGGACCTATCACAGTATCACCAATAATTCCGCCCCACACATTCAAAGACCACTGGTGCTGTTGATCGATTTGTCTCATATATCGCGGATTTTCTGTGGAATAATAGTAAAAGTTATGCCTATTTACACAACCGGTGTTATGAAATGTAGCCTCATCAGAGAATAAAACATAGTTGAAAAACATAGGATCTTCTTGAAATTTCATTCTTGTCCAGGCACAGAATTCGAGTCGATTTTGAAAATCTCTATCGCTAAGAGCTTGATGGAATTGAATGTGGTAGGCATAAAAACGATGCTTTTTTAAAATTCGTTGTACAGATCTTTCGCTAATATCTACTGATTTCCCTATTTTATTTTGGCTTATGTGTGGATCTTCAGTAACTGTTAATAATACTTCTAATTATTTTTCCTTGTTGGTGACAGGTTTTGTTCTTTCTTCTTTTGTGTACACGACATTTCCAGTTTCAACAAATCTTAATAATAATCTTTTCTCCACTACTAACCTATAACATCGCCATTATTGACCGATTATTAACGTTAGAAATCGTTTTTCTCTACCTCATAAGTTATTATTGACCATGGTCAATAATAAGGCATTGAAATCCATTATTGACCGATCTTCAAGAATCTATTTGAAGGCAGGTAGCTTGATTTTTTGATTGTACAACTTGAATTCATAAACATGAATGTGGTTAGGCAACCAGATAATTATCATTATT
Organism: Polydrusus tereticollis; assembly: GCA_963920685.1. Taxonomy (NCBI): domain Eukaryota; kingdom Metazoa; phylum Arthropoda; class Insecta; order Coleoptera; family Curculionidae; genus Polydrusus; species Polydrusus tereticollis. The sequence continues at coordinate 4,452,218 of OY987333.1, read as the reverse complement.
AATACATATTAGATTACTTGATATTGTAAAATATCGATACAATCAACATTTTTTCTGCTTCCATCCTTAATTCTGGAGGTGTACACATAATAATATCACTAACATTTTCTTCGCTCATTTTTTAAAAAAACGGAAAACTCGTGAAATCTGATGACATAAATGAACAAAAATTGACATTCACAAAGCCACCTGACAAAACAACAAAATATTTTGCCAATTCCAAAGCGCAGGTAACTTGATTAAAAAATTTACTTATACCTACCTATAATTTTTTATAATTAATAATACTATAAAGATAAATGTCTTATAAAAGTTTGTAGTAGTGGAAAAAATATTATATTAACCACGGTTTAGACAGCTTATAGCCCTCGCGTCTTAAATCCCTCGTCGCTTCGCTCCTCGTGATTTAAACTTGCCGCTCGGGCAATAACGATGGCTGTCTAAACCTTGGTTAATAATATACTATTAAAACTTTTTTCGTCAGGCTGCCTTCTCTCTTGATAACGTGACGCGTAAACTCTATTTGCTAACAAGCAATTTTTTTTCGCTCTCGCCAAGTGCAAAGATTATATCAACTAACTCCTCTTTACTAAAATTCATTTTGATATCTTATACTTAAGCGCTAAGTACTATTAGCCTTAAATGACAACTTTTTTGATTTAATTAAACTTGTCAAATTCTAATAAAAATGGAATCCCTATCGTATTTCAAAGCCTACCAAGATTTTTATGCGTAACCTTTACTAATACATTCTTTTGCTGTTATTTGAACAGAAATGTTAAGGGAATTAAATAGATCTTTTCAAGAGCGTATTAATTTATGCACAGATCAAAATTGAAGACATTTTGAACATTTATTGTAGTTTGTAATATTAGTTTAGGCATATAATATGTTTAATTGATAAAATAAACGTTCTTTTTACATTTTTACACGACAGAATTTACGAAATTTCCAATTATCTCGTAAACGGCTGGAAATAACCTACATGTTTGTATTGCAAAAAATATCTGTTTATGAATACTACGTAACATTAGTTATAAATATACAGGGTGTTTCATTTGAAAAATTTGAGAAAAATGAGTTTTTAATGACTCACTTCTGTAACCTTATGTAGGACACCCTGTATAAAATTGATGAAAACTCTTCGATTCATTGTATCTCGGGACTCCTTGTCATTATTTCTGTACAGGGCCGTGATTACCAAAAATGTTTTCAGATTTTTTTTTGGTTTTTCTTCTAAAACTGCTAAATTTTTTTATCTTAGTTTTTAATTTATTGCTCCTAAACTACCAAAGCAAATTGCATAAAATTATAGATATTTATAAAAGATAATAATACAAACCAAAATATGCAAGAAAATACAGGGTGTCCCATTTAAAAAAATTCAACATTATGTTACCACAGTTTTTTGGGCAACCCTGTATATGCAAAAATATTTTCCTGGAATACACTCTATGATACAGTATAAGCCCGCATATGAATGAAATTTCTAACTTAATTCGTTTAGGAGCTATGAAAGCCCGACCCTGCATAATAGAATGTTCAAAAATCATCAAACGACAAAATAATCTTAGAATGGTGCGGGGAGTAACTAACCCCTTTAATTGTTGCTGTATGTTTAATAAGCACCCTGTATAGAGGATTCAGGAATTTCACCCCCTCCTCCGTCCTCCACCCCCTATATAGCTTCAGGCGAGCCTGCCCAAAGCTAAACATAATTTAAAAGCCATTATGCCCAAGAAAAAACCCAATCGATGCCCAAAATAAATAATCGACGGCATTTCACGAAAAAAAAAACGCCGCGGTTGGTAAAAATAACAAAGTAAAACAGTAAATTAATACGAGAGAGGGCCGGCTGACAGCGCGGACATAAAACTAACAATGGAAAATTTTCCGGTGGAAAAGTTCCGTGGAAAAGCCATTTGGAAAGGTCGTTCTCGGGGCCGGTTTGTTTGTCAAGCATTACAAAGCGGACTTTGATAATTTTAATTAATCGTGGAAGGGGCCAGAGCGCAGAGGATCGGACTAAATTAAACATTTTTTTTTGAGGACGCGTTTAATACGCTACAAGGAATATCTTTCTGCAAAAGTTAATTTGGCACGTTGTTGGCTCAGAAGGGTAAAGAATATAAAGGGTGTCCCGAAATTAGCTGACAATATTTTAAGGGGATAAAGTTACATCCAAAAATAAGACTAAACCCCTCTATTAATATACCTTCAAAAACGCTTCGCTACACTGTTTAAAATTTCGTGACTATTTTAACACCAAATGAACACCAAAAGTGGTCTATATCGATACAAACCAAAACGGTGTTAAATGGTGTTAAACTCGTACACCTACAGAAAAGTAAAACTTACACCTAGATGGGATTAAAATAGACTACTAATTTAATCAAAATGTAGTAACTTTTACACCATGATGCATTCGTTTTAACAACTATTTGGTGTTAACAGGGAATCAACTTTACTCCATAAAAAAACAATTCTACACCAAATTTTGTTATGTTTAACACTATATAGTGTTATTATAAATGTTTAATAAGGGGTGAAATTTACACCATAAAAAACCATGTTTCACACCATATACAGTGTTAAATTTAACTTACCAGGGACTCAATTTTACTCAATAAAAGAGTCATTCTACACCAAATTATATGATGTTTAACACTATATAGTGTTATTAAAAACTTGATAGTGGGTCAAATTTACACCATAAAAAACCATGTTTCACACCATATAGTGTTAAATTAAATTTACCAGAGACTCAACTTTACTCCATAAAAAAGTCATTCTACACCAAAAGCGATTTAAATCTTATCATGAAAATGGTATCTATTTTATTTTTGAAAAATATTTTACGAAAATGAAATAAAAAATCTTGATCGGTACTTTATAACTAAGTACCTAGGTACCTACTAGTTTTTCCATTAAATTATTAAGAAGAAAGTGTAAAATGCTTGAAAATTCCATTTTTTTCTGAATCTCAAACTTTATTTCTAATAAGTATCCCACCCCAGTGGTACTAATCTGAGATTTGTAAAAAAAAAACTGTTAAACAAGACTTACTTTATTTTATTACAAAAATATTTTATAACAAAAATAGGTACAAAATAGCACAAAAACTTGTTTAAAAAATCGTAACTGTGTTTTGGTATCCAATATAGTCAATATAATATACCATGTTGTGGGCTTGATGCAAAAAGACAACATTGGTGACTTTTAAGATCTTTGTACATTTCGCTCTAAAAAAATATTTAATCAATCAAATTTTATTGATGAGCATCATAATGCTGTACTATATTTTGCAACGATATACAATTTATATACAAAACTTAAACAAGGCTTTTAATGACAAACAAGTACCTAGGTAGGTACCATTTTGAATTGGCCTTAGTAAAATTTATTACATTATTTTTAATAACATTTAAGGGAAACTTACGGGAACTAACCTAACTAAAACCCGAGCTAAAACCATAGTTGTTCGAAAGATGATAATACAAAAATATATGTAATTACCTTTTAAACATCCAGTTATTGCAGGTTCTCTATTATAGTCTGATCGCAAATCCAGCAATCTGAATAAAAATCCCTTTTCAACCTCTTGTATAAAAGTTTTGAAATCTTCAGGTTCAATCAGGCAGCCTGCATTGTCAGAAACTTTAAAAAACTCAATACTATCTGGTGGTTCTTGCAAGAATTTTTTTAGTGCTACAAATGAAAAAAAAACTGAAAAGTTGGCCAATATAATCAAATAAGTACCTAATTATATTACTTAAGTTCTTTAAAACATTGTACACATTTAGTACCTAATGTCTAATGTGTGTAGGTAAAAACCTTCTAAAACTAACTGAACAACGCCACAAAAATGATAACAGAAAAGGCTACTTTTTTTTTACACTTCAAATGGAGTATAATTAACACCAGAAAAATAGTTTAAAATTCCCCATATATTCCGCAAGAAAAATATGCCCTGTGGTTTAGGCGGTAGTTATTTTAAAAAAGAAAAAAAATATAGGTGCTTTAGGTACCTATATATCTATACCTAGTAATAATAAAACATAAACCAAAAAATTATTAACTGTACCTAGGTAGTAGGTACCTGTATAAATAAAATCATATCAACTCACCTTGAGTAATAAATTCATGATAGGTTGCTTCCTCCCTGTTTAATGAAATATATTTTTGTATGTTGTTATATTCAACTTTAATAAAAACACTCATTTTTTCTCAAACAATGGACAGAACACAGAACACTTAAACAAGTCCGCATGGAATGGAATTAAACACGTTAAAACAGAACGACGTAGATGGGCAAGGCGCACCGCACATTCTTCCCGCTCGTGCTGCTCTACTCAATCCACTCAGAGACAGGAGAGAAGATTGCGACGTTGCCAATAATATATTTTAATTGAAACAACACCAAAGAGTAGTTGACAATTCTTTGTGATTAGTTTTTAAAACACTAAATTTACTGGAAACATTTTCTTTTATTATTGTTATGCAACATAACTATAAAATCAAACATTTTAATGGTACAGTAGCGCGAAATAAATAATTAATAATCCACCAATTTCCTTGTATTAAAAAGTATCAAGGAAAAAACCAGCAATGTGACAACTTCATTTTCTCTCCATATAATTATTCTATTTAACTCGTATAAGGGGGTGAAATCAAATTTCTTTTCAGTGTGAACTTAAAATATTTACACCGCATGGTGGTAAATTACGTTTTTACTTTTAACCAACTGATGCGGTGTTAAATTTAACACCATTTGGTTTAAATTTCGTACACCGTTTAGGAACATCGTTTCACACCGGCAAAATTTTTAACTGTGTATGCACTGATAAAAATGGTATCCTAAGGACAAAAGAATCCATTCATTTGGCAAATATTGATTCAGTTCAAGGAAACTGTATTTATTTTAAATGCGTTTCCCTTCAGCTAAAATAATTACGGCATTTAGGTGTAATACTCGATTCTTTTGACATTTAATTACTTTAAGGTAACGTAAAGGCATTTAGGCAAAAGAAATCTTCAATTCATGTATTTCTGTCAAAATTTATTGGTATTGCTAGAAATTCCACGGTTTTGCGCTAAAGTACACTAACGAACATGGATTATTTTAGGCAAACGAATTCATTCATTTGAAAATGATTATTTTAGTTTGTTGCAAATTCTTTGGCATTCGACTAAAATAGCTGATACATTTGAGGCAAACTCTCGATTCTTTTGGCTGAATCCTTCTTCATAACTTTATTTCAAAGTACAAAGTATTTTGCAGTGGCGGCTCCTGGTCAATTCGGCAGGGGGTCAAAACGCAGTTAAGAAAATAAAGAAAAAAATTTTGGATGCACCACCTTTTTTTTGGTTCATATTTCTTGGTTTTAAAAAGGAAAAATAAGCAAAGAATCCGAAACTCACTGATTAAAAAAAACATAAAACATACGAAAAAAACTTACCCTATCCTATAACTTTTTTTATGTTTTACATTTTGTTTAAACTCACCGTGCACTTGAGTTCTGTGTTTTTAAATTTTTCCTTCATATGTTTTAAATCATTAACCCCCCCTTTTACTGCAAAAATCGAATGCAGGAAAAGAAAAACACGGAAAGCAGAAAACCATCTCTTTGTCTTTGCTGCTACATATAAAATCGCACAAATTATACATTGTTTTTTTAAAATACCACTTTTATTTTTATCCTGAGCGCCTAAATGTTCAAATTCCAGGCGTTTTTCGAAAGATAAACCATTGCTTTCTTTTAAATACAGTTTCGCGAACTACTAACAGGACAATTTTAGTGTTTAATACCTAATTAATTTTAAAAACAAACTAACAAAAATATTCGATTGCGCGCCTAAATAAATGTAAACAAACCAAAGTAAGGTTAGGTGTGGGAGTTAGGAATGTTGGAAACATATTATCGATAATATCACATGGATGATATTTTTTGATATAGGTATACTTCTGAGCTTTTTATTCCGATATATCAGAGTATGTATATAAATGCTATATAAAAAAGTAACTATCGAATACGGATATATTTTTAATAATGGATGTAGGTATGATTTCGTTCGCCAACAATTCTCATGCAGCGGCAGCGCAGTCACTAGGCGACGATACGACATTTTCGATATGAAATCAACATCCCTATTATTGTGCTAATTAGCAGTCTGCAGTAACAGCCCGTCTTCAGTCTTTTTCCACCACATTTTAAAAATTAAAACGTGCGTCGGAGCTCAATCGAAAAAAAAACAGGCTGACAGCCCAGAAAAGCTCTGTTTCATGCAAGCGTGAGAGTGATAGCATGCTATTTATTCCTCTTCTTACCCTCACAGGATTTGTTGGGTGACGCCAATTTTCGTGGTCAAGCTCAATATTGACCTGAAGATTTTGCGGGGACGCACAAAAAGTAGCGTTACGGCTAGTTTCCCTCGCTCATTGCGTGCGTTACATTAAAAACGAGGGATATTTTAGAGGTAATAGTACCCGAGCAGAACTAAAGTTTGGTTGATTAAATGGATTTTGATTTTAAAGTTAAATATTAACAAGATTAGTGTCAGGTGGTGGTGTGGCTTGGGAGGTCATTGCCCGAATGACCTTATGGTAGAGCCGCCACTGGTATTTTGTCAATATGTCTTAAGCCTTTAACACAGAAGCATCATAAGGTTGAATAAATCACCGTGTATTTGAGCCAAAACCTACATGTCAACAAGTCATATTCGCACAGTCCTCCTTATTTTTTGACAGATATCAGCAAGAAGCGTTAAAGTGAGCCCGCGAACATTTTGTTTTTATGTCATTTCCCTGTTTTGAATTTTGGGGGTATGTGATTTGTTGGCCTAGCGTGTATAGCTTCGGGTGGGTTATCGGTTGGAGGTGCAAAGTTTGAACCCCGCTGTGTTTCTACCTTTTTTTAGTCTCACTTTACCGCTACCTACATCAGCACCACGGTGCAGTTAGGTTTAACCTAGAAACTAATAGGAATACACGATTTTTAAAATTTCTAACTTCTAGTAAAATCTGTATTATTTGATTTTGTTGAACAGAACAAAGAATTAATGATCTCAAAATCCTTAAATTCTTAACTCCCGAACAGATTGACTTTCTAGCTGATAATATTAGGGACAAGTTAAGACTTGTAAGGGGAATTCAAACACTTGAAGAAAACCATAACTTAGGAAATATGTAATAATATCGACAATAATTATTTTTTATCTATTTTTATATCATAATGCCAATTTTTTATTTGCACACACAAAGGTACTAATTTTTTATCTTTTAGCAGTAAATTAATTTTTCCTGAAATTTCAAATTATAAAAAGAATTATTGATAAAAAAAATGTAGGTATATAATTAAATGTCAAAATTTAGCCCAAACTATTGTTTTTTTTAGATGAACTTATTTATACTGTTCAGTATATGGGTATTCGGTTTTTTGTTTTTTATCAATAAATAATATACGTTTTTTAGTAACAATTGCAGTTTTTTTTTTAATTTACGTGGGTAATTTTTCCAAAATCAAAGAATTTCAGCTGAAGAAATTCGGGTTTTGACTCAAATGCCCATAGATTTAGAACAAGAAATTCGAGTTTTGATATAAATAACGAAAGTCTTTCAATCAAACAATATTGGATTTGAAATAAGAAATCCAGGTTTTGTTCCAAACATCTAAATTCTTTCATTTCAAATTACTGAAGCCTTTGATCCAGTCAGTACTAAATTATTGGTAAAAGCACGGCATTTGAGGACATATAATGAAGATCTTCTTCTAAGTTCATGTTTCTTTGAAACAAAGACAAACAATGAAATGATCTCAAAGAAAGGACGTATTTACTTCAACCCCTTCATTCATTTGGACATATCCAAAGTCCCCATTCTTTTGAGGGAATGGCAGATTTCCTTGGGGCAAAGGTTCCTTTTTTTCAGTGTGGGGCTAGAGCTTCCCGAATGGGAGCTATGACAAGCGGTTTTATCACAATATCTCAGAAACCGATTAGGGTATCAAAACAAAATTTGATACATGTTTTACCTATGACAAGACACAATAAACGGTTTATTTACCTTAACTGTATTTCTTTTAGTGGCGTCCTACTGGGTAGGTTACTTAATTTCCTTAGTCCGACTTTTTACTGCACCTTTATACTTTGCATATTTATTGTCCACATAATGAGATCAACCCTTTAGTTTTATTGCAGTTAAAAGGTCAAAATCATTGTGAAAGGAACTTTACATGCCGCTGTAATTTTGTTTATTAGGTCAGCTATATTTTCAACTGATGTTCCGTAGACAATATCCTTTAAGTGACCTAAAAAAAAAACTCTAAGGATAGTATATCTGGTGATCTTGCTGGCAATCTTATAGGTTTACTGACTCCAAACCATTGATTGGGATACTGTCTGTCCAAATGATCCTTAACAATTTTAGCATTATGAGCAGGAGCCCCAAACTGTTTCAGTCACATATTCGTTCTTTACTGTGTTTCTAATAGTTCCGCAGGTGTAATTTGAAGAAAATGTGAATGACGTTCTCCAGTTAAAGTGCCTTAATGATTTTTAATTTTTACGTGTTTAAATAACTCCCTGTCTTTCGAACACGAATTATTTAAGAACATATAATATTTTTTCCTTAGAATGACCTAGGCTGAGAAACTACCTTCTTTAATTTGGCAATATGCTTAGGGACCCCCTGTACCTATACAAAATACGCCGAGTTTTAATCTTTGCTCAGTTGCCTACCATTGACCTTTGTACATACCTCGTTAATCCGGAGGTCAAGAGCTCAGAGCTTACTCATATCTCGAAACGAAAATTTTTAGTTGCAAATTTTATTTAAATTCATTAATTTAAAGTATATTTAAGCGTATTTTTGATTCAGGTAGTAAACAATTATTTCAAATTCCAAGGACTCCTAGAAAAAATGCATAAAATATGGACATACGAAAACAGAGAGGCCTTGACCCTACCGCGTGCCTCACTGACACTGAGGTCAGAAATTGTTTTAAGAATGCGAAATATTAAAATTTTTGATTTTTGAGATCATCACCGAAAACTCGTTCATGTATCATAATTTCTTATTTTACCTTTTACCACGAGATCTGGGGGGCCTCTAATATTTCGTCAATTTTTTTTTCACAAATAAAGGCACCCTGCAGTTTGACCACATACTTAATTTACACCCTCTACAACCTTGCAGTATTTTAACTAGCTAGGTAAATAAGCAGAGAGATAGTGGATCAGCCAAAAAATTATTTCATAACAAATAAATTCCTTTGTATATTACTAGCAGCTCACAACAAACTTTTAAATTGAAAAATGGAAATAATAATGAAATTGTTCCAGAAAACAAAGGACTTTTATAGGCAGACCCCCGGATTTTACTCCAACTAAATTATTTCCTGATTGTGTACACATGTTTTAAAAGGTTTTGAATATCTCAAATTAAATTGTTCCAAATGTATGAGCAAAGAAAGACGACGATAACGAGGAAAAATTCAATCTGGGCAGGATCGTTTTCGGTTCTTGGATAAATAATTAAAATGTATGATTTCTCTGCTTTGTTATTTTCGTGAAATACAGAGATACAGAAAAGGGCGCATAAAATTAAAGTGCTTTACTCACACTTGAACAAAATCAGCTCTGTAATAAAAGTTGAACTTAACGGAAAAACAAATTAAAAAAAGTCTGCGAAATACACGAAATAATTTTAATTTTAATTTATAGTTAAAAATCAATTTATTTCAGCTTTTTACCAGATGGGCAAAAAGAATACTCAAACTTAAATGCCAATTTGAGAAGATCTATCAATCACACCACGGGAAGATTGCCGGCTAATTTGAAACTGTGCTGGTAGGTATCACCTAAATAACCTTGTTAATGAACTCAGTGAAACGTATTTTTAAACGTTAAAATTCATTAGTCAAAAGTTTACACGACAAAGTAAACACGAATTGAATTTTTCATTTTGGGTTATTTTTGTTCATTTAGTTCTTTGTCACATGACTGTTATTAACTTACTAAGTACATATTCCGTGATAAAGAATTGCCCAGGACCATTCCCAAAAATTTAGTAGTTTTTGCTAATTTGATTTTTCCGGGGTCAAGAGGAATACTTTCTGATACTTCTAATGTGGACCTTTTAGTTTTAAACATTATAGAATTTGTTTTATGTGTTTGTAGTATAGCTTTAAATGGCGCGAGGTAATAAAATTTACCGCAAGGTATTGTTATACTTGAGGGTTTACAATTGTTATTGGGAAAATCTCTTAGCCAGGAAGGTGTATTGGGGAAGCTTTTAAATTAAAAATCTTAAACGTGCTTATTCTTCTAAAATTATATTATATTATATTCGTAGGTATTTATAACATATGAAACCATTTAAAAAATCGCCTTAACTAATAAATAACAATTCTTGGTACTATTTTACATAATATAATAATTACAAAAAGAAGATATAATATAGAATCTTACAAACAAAGCATTTTCAGAAATTGAATAATACTTTGTTGTTATGGCTTAATCATAGTCCGATTCGGAATATGAACTTTTATTAACATCGTTTATAAAAAGCGGTTCAACCATTTCTTCGATTATTATATTTACCTGCCACATTTCGGCTACTTTTCTTCTATCACATGATCGATACACTTTTTCCACTTTTTCGCACTGATTTTACCCATAGCTTCATTAAATGGTCTTTTTAAATTCACCATTTTATAAGTCGTGTTTTTTCTGGCGACATCTGTCTTTATTTGAGGCCATATAAGTTCGATTGGGTTTAATTTCCAGTGGTGGGACTCTGAGCACAGATATTCCTCGTAACTTTCCATTTCATCGACTACATATTTTTTGAACGCATTTTTATGTAAAACTGTGCATAGTTTAGGAAGGACAAATATCTTAAAATTTTCATACTTTTCGTTGGGTAAATGTAAATTTATTATACAGTAACCTTTTACATTTGAAACGCATGAAGTAGTTGCCATAGAAACTACGCTCTGAGTTGGATAGATTTTTAAAATATTTGATACTACAAAATCATAGTCCAAAAAACTATCAGAGCTTCCAGTGTCTATTAGAGCATGTGCAGGTATATTATTAACTTTAGCTTTGACTACTGCCTGTGATAAACAATATGGTATCGGCCTTGATACGGAAGCAATGAGGAATGTAGAAGCTGAAGTTGACTTTTGTCTAGAAAGTTTAGGTTTCATGCATACCTTTGCAAAATGTCCTAGTTTTTGACAGTTACTACAGGTAACATTCCGGGCTGGGCATATACTGCGTGGATGTCTAGTATTTCCACAAACATAACAACGCTGAGAGGAGGCAGCTGCAGATGTATATTGTATTTGTGATTCGTTGTGGATTTCTTTTAATTGAACGAGTTTTAATATAAATAACAGAAGTCTTTCAATCAAACGATATTGGATTTGAAATAAGAAATCCAGGTTTTGTTCCAAACATCTAAATTCTTTCATTTCATTTAATTTCAAATTACTGAAGCCTTTGATCCAAGTCAGTACTGAGTTATTGGTAAAAGCACGGCATTTGAGGACATATAATGAAAATCGTCTTCTAAGTTCATGTTTCTTTGAAACAAAGACAAACAAAAATGATCTCAAAGAAAGGACGTATTTGCTCCAAACCCTTCATTCATTTGGACCTATCCAAAGTCCCCATTCCTTTGAGGGAATGGCAGATTTCCTTGAGGCTGAAGTTGCCTTTTGTCTAGAAAGTTTAGGTTTCATGCATACCTTTGCAAAATGTCCTAGTTTTTGACAGTTACTACAGATAACATTCCGGGCTGGGCATATACTGCGTGGATGTCTAGTATTTTCACAAAAATAACAACGCTGAGAGGAGGCAGCTGCAGATGTATATTGTATTTGTGATTCATTGTGGATTTCTTTTAATTTAACTGTATTTATTGAATTGTGGCTAAAATAGACGCTTGATTGTTTCCGAGCTACTTCTAAAGAACGTGATTGTATAATTGCTTTTTCTAAATTTAGTGTATTACTTTCTAATAGACGCTGACGGATTTTATTAAGTAACAGTCCACCTATAAAAGCATCGCGAATAAAATCATTTTTATTTTATTCTGCAGTTACTAATTTAAAATCACAATTTTTGCTTAGTAGTTTTAGAGCTTGAACATATTGATCAATACTTTCTGTGGGCTGTTGCTTTCTTGTAGATAATATGTGTCTAGCAAATACCTCATTAACATGTTTCACATATAGATCTTCTAAAATCTTTGTAGCTTGTTCAAACTTCTCACATTCGCTAATATGTTCATAGACGGTATGAGACACAAAATTAGTTAGAAGCCTTAGTTTTGCACTATCATCAAGTTTATTTTCTTTATCGCTTGTTTCTAAAAAAATTTTAAAATTCTTGAACCAGTGTTTCCATTCTTTAGCCGCTGAGTCTTCATGTGGATCTGCTTTAAATCGTTCAGGCCTCAAAAACTTGTCCATTTATATTTCTGTTAATTAAATGGCTAGTACCAATAGTTCTTTTTTTAAAGATCTAATAGAAATTCTATTTGTCCTAAACTTAGCTATTCTGTTATTTCACTTGTCGGTAATTTTTCCGTCAGCCGAGAGTGATAACTTGCATTATCCAATACAATTATTACATCTTTTGGTATAAGATCCAACATTTGCTCGAGCCATTCTTCAAGGACATCGTCATTCATATCTTCGTGATAGTCCCCTGTATTTTCAGATTGGAACATCAATAGACCACCTTTAACGAAGCCTTCAGTACCTCCGAGGGTTATGATAAGTCAATGTCCTCTTCCAGATGGCGGTCTTAATCTTGTGGACAATCCTTGCAAGAAAGCTTGCCTTGAACTTATAATATTTTCTTTTCATAATTCCTTCAGGTATGATTGTATTTTTGCTTTTAAATTTTTCAAATGACTTTTTATACAGTTTTAGTTAGTTTACATCATATTTTTCCTAAAAGGAAACCAGTGTTGTCAGATCTGCAAGGGGTCCAATCTCGACATATTATATGGCTCGAAATTATTTAAACAGTACTATAAGTTATCGAATAAGAATTTTAGAGTAAATATTATTTCCAAACGCATAATTACGCGTATTTGAATTGTAAAACCTTGAACCAAGTGATAATATTTACTAAATGATATGTTTTATGCATATTATAGTCACACATACATACATAGGTTACTGATTGAAATGGCTTATCGATTGTTGTGGTTTTTATTAAAGATCCAGTGTATGTATAGTTTGATTAAAACGGGCCATAAGGCGGCCACGCTTTTACAAGAGTAACGTTAACCTTTAACTACTATAAGCGGGGTTTGAGAGACCCACTCTTCCTTAACAAAAATGTAAAAAGGTAAATATTTATGAGCAAATGGTTTTTTTTGCTAAGTTTGGCAACTAATACTGTAGTATGAATTTGTTTTAAGTGTTTTATTTTGTTTTAGTCAACATGGAGAAAAATGAATCTAAGTTATCGGATGAGGAAATCGGTGCAATATTTGCTACTTCCACACAAATTCTTTCTGTGGCTAGTAATTAAATAGAAGCTGGTATCGAACTAATAAGAAATGCTGGTATCGAACTAATAAGAAATGCAGCAGCAGAAGTGACCACGAGATTTTAAGTAATCATGATTCAACTAGCGATATTGAAGGACATTCATCTGATGATGAATTGAACCTACCTGGACTAGAAGATACAGAAATAGTTGAAGAGTTGAGAGACAAAATGAAATGGTAAAGAACCCACCATCAAGAGGCAAAACCACGAAAGAAAATCTTGTTACGATTCTGTCTGGTCTAAAAGGTGCAGCTAGATGAAATGATAGAGGAAATTGTTAACCACACCAATGAAAGAATTGAGATGATGAAAGTTAAATATAGTAAATTTAAGCGTCGTAAAAATTAAAGGCAAATATTTAAACCCGCATTCATAAACCAGGTAGATAAAGTTGAGATTGAAGCATTTATTGGTCTTTTATATCGCCTTCGATAGCGCCTAAACTGTAAAAGATATAAGAAAAAGTCTTATATAAGAGCAATAGGGTTTGCAATTGAGCATAATGTAAAAATATTTTGCGTTATACAGGATTGCTTAAAAAATTGATACTACATAGAAAATTTTTCTTTTAAATGAAACACCCTATATATTTTTTCTCTTTCTGATTCCGCTAGAAAGAATCTCTACAGTCATATTTACTTTTTTGAATTTGATTGCGGCGTTGTCAAGTAAATAATTATTTCCTGGTATATTATGATTTTTATTTGACTTATTAAAAAAATTATAGTTGCCTATGGAATCAATAGGATTAAACAAAATTTTTACCATAAGTACCTTAAAGTACTTGGTACGTAACCATATCACTATTTGTTCTATTTATTATACGGGGTGTTCGTGTTGACTTGGCAAATTTCGCTAATTTAAATATGCATTATGTCAATTTTTTTTAATGCAACACCCTGTGTTTTTCGACTGATACGGTGTGTTTTTCAAATGCCTTTATTTTTTGTTAAATATGTCATCTACCTAAATCTTTAAAACTGCTCGAGTTATTCCGCTTTATAAAAAAGGAGAAAAAGACAGATTAGATAATTATCGTCCAATTTCTCTACTAAGCTCAGTATCAAAAATTCTGGAGCGAATTGTTTTTAACCAAATTTCAATGTTCCTATCTACTTTTAATATTATTACAGAATGTCAACACGGTTTCCGCAAAGGAAAGAGTGTATCCTCGGCGATCTTGAGCTTTGTTGGTGAGCTTTATAGTGCACTTGATATTAATAAGAAATGCTTGGGCCTTTTTATGGACCTCAGTAAGGCCTTTGACCTTGTTGATCACGTCTTGCTCGCGGCGAAGTTACATGAATACGGCATAAGAGGTATGGTTGGTGAATGGCTGCAGTCGTATTTGACTGGTCGAGATCAGGTTGTGGATCTTGAGGGTATCAGATCTGATAAACGAAATAATAATATATGCATTGGTGTTCCGCAGGGATCCATCCTGGGCCCTCTATTATTCCTAATTTTTGCGAATGATCTCCCAGACTTGACTCATAATAAAAGAGAACTTGTCATGTTCGCTGATGATAATTCTTATTTGAGTTGTGGCAGTACCTCCGAGAGTTCGATTACATTATTACGTGATATGCTTGCAAGATTCAACACATGGTTTGCTGGCAATGGGTTATGTTTGAATACAACCAAAACAGTGTTCATCAGCTTTACTCCAGGCCGGTCAACCTTTAATGAGAGTCTTCTTGTCAGGGCCAACGGTGGGTCGATTGTACAGGTTGTTCAAACAAAAGTACTGGGTATACATATTGACAATGCCTTATCGTGGAGCTTTCACTGCACTGAACTAAGTTCTAAAATTTCCCCAGTATGTTATGCTCTCTACCGCCTGCGTGGTGTGGTCGGCAGGAATATTCTCTTGTCTTATTACCATGCCCAATTTGTTTCCCGAGTCAAAAGTGGAATTTTGTTTTGGGGTTCGTCTCCATCGAATTTAAATAGAGTGTTTTTAATCCAAAAGAAAGCTATAAGAAGTATGATGGGAGTGTCTTGTCGTCACTCATGCCGGAGGCTATTTAAAACACTTAAACTGCTCACTTTGCCGAGTTTATACATTTTAGAAGTTCTTATGTACGTAAAAAATAATTTAAATAGTTTTTTATCCATGGAGAACATTCATAATTATGAGACGCGTAACAATATGAACTTTGTTGTACCGGCGCAGAACATGACATTATTTGAGAGGAGCCCATTCTACATGGGAACAAAACTCTACAATAAGTTGCCTAGAGAAACCAAAAACATAGCGAGCAAAGTACTTTTTAAGAGAAGTGTATGTAATTTATTGACTTCTCGTGTTTTCTACAATGTTAGTGAGTATATGGATTGTGATTTGTTATCCTAACTGTAATCTAGTATATATATTTTATATTTATAAATTTAAATAGTCGTTGTTCCACAGATGTCGGTGGTTGAAATTGACCTTTTCTATACCAATGCAAACGTTGATCTCTTGAAATAAAAATTTATTTATTTATTCATTTATTATTCATCTGATTACTAACTTCAATATTGATTGATGAAAAATTAAACGGTTTAGCGTAGGTTGTTAATAGAACCTGGTTGAGTTTTGTCATTAGATTAAAAAAAAAGTAACGCAGGCTGTGGTTTAATTATAAGTGTTTTGGCACAGTTTTTATAGTATAAAAATGAGTGGGATTAAATCAATTGACACTTGACAATTTATCCAAAATTTCGTTAAAATCTGTGCCAAGTATCGGCGGTATATAAAACTGGATGGGTTTATCTCGTTTACTTGTTATCGGCAAAAACTTAATATGTATAATTATATAGAAAATATTCGCATTTATATTATAGAAAGTAAAGGAGGCATGGCCACTTGGCCAGTTCTTCGCATGGGATAATTTCCGACCTTAAAGAAGTAATCTGTAACAAAGTATTCATGTTTAACACATACAAATTCAGGGGCGCTCAAGCTTAAGCTCTAGGCCCTACTTAGCATATGGTCAAAAACGTTATAAAAATACGGATAGACAATTTTTAAAAAGCAGTCTGGTTAGTTCAGGTTAGTTCAGTTATTTATTTTCAGCCCTTTCGGAATTAAATTGGCTTCATCGATTTTGTCTTTTTCACAGTAACATTATTTTCCATGGCCAAGCTATCTACGCTATAATTAAATCCGACAGATGTCAAAAAGCGACAGCTACGACGCCATTTTGAATGTTAAATGGCAACCCTCATAAATAATCACACGAGTGAATTGCATTTTATTGATTTCTGAAATCGGATCGCCAAATGCAATTCACTCGTGTGGTTATTTATGAAGGTTACCATTTAAAAAAAATTAAAATGGCGTCGTATCTGTCAAATTTGTGAACCCACATATTTTTTGACAATAAATTTGGCTTCGTTGTCGAAAATAATTGAAAAATATGTAATTTGTTTTCTATTATAGTCAGCAGGACAGTCGCCAATCGGGTGAGGCACTTAAAAAAATGTCCCTGTACACAATTATAGAAACAGGATATAAAGTGCGAGCAAAAATTAATATCATCAAAGTGTGCTTTGCACCCAAGGCCGTGCTGCTTAGCGGTAGAGCTTGATAGCTGAGGATCCCTCGAACTATCGACCTATTTCGCTCCTTTCCATCCTTTCGAAAGTAATTGAAAAAATAGTAAAATCCAGACTACTCAATTTTTTAACAACTAATAATCTTATAACTTCATCTCAGTTTGGTTTTTATTCATCCAAAACCATTGGTGATGCTATTTTCTCACTCCAACAGAATATTTTCCTTAATTTAGATGATGGCGATGCTGTCGCGGCAGTATTCTGTGATTTTTCCAAGGCATTCGACTGTGTGAATCACCAAGTGCTGAGCTGCGAAAGCTTCAGCTTTATGGCATTCGTAACACGGTGCATGGATGGATCGCAGGTTGTGTCCATTGATGGAAGATGCTCTGGTCAGTCTAATATTGAGTTTGGGGTGCCTCAGGGTTCTGTGTTGGGCCCTATCTTATTTTTATTGTATATAAGCGACCTTACAAGTATAGCAATTAGTGGCCAGTTTACACATTTCGCGGATGACACCACTCTTCTGTGGCATTCAAGCAGTGGTGAATTCTTGAAGGTGTCATGAGTAGAGGAAAACGGAGAGTTCTGGACCAGGTGGTGCTGGTGGTGCTGGTGGTGCAACTAACCCGGGTGGTTCGGTGGTGCGTTTTATGACCTAACCCGGGTGGTTCGGTGGTGCGTTTTATGATCTAACCCAAGTGGTGCGGTGGTGCGATTTACGACCTAACCCGGGCGGTTCGGTGGTGCGTTTTATAACCTAACCCGGGTGGTTCGGTGGTGCTGTTTACAAAATAACCCGAAATTAAACCCGACTTTTTACGACCTAACCCAAGTGCTTTCGTGAGGCGGCTTCTTATCTAACCCTAATTTGAACCTGAATATTTATGAACTGACCCGAGATAAAACCCGACTTTTTACGACCTAACCCGGATGCTTTCGCGAGGCGGCTTCTCATCTAACCATAATTTGAACCTGAATATTTATGATCTGACCCAAGATAAAACCCGACTTTTTATGATTTAACCTTAGTGCAAACGCCGCTGTTAAAGCGATATAGTAAAAAAAACTCGATTAAAATTTTATCTTGTTCGCTAGACCAATTAATTTCCAAATATTATTAAAACATACAATCACTACACTGGCGCATCGTCAAAAATCGTGCTTGCACTATCCCAACGTACAGAGCGTCCGCTTCAGAAAATACGGTGCCGTATTTTTTGCGCCGAACGCTCTGGAGGAACACACTCCGATTTGCAAGTACATACACGCTTTGTCGCGGCAAAGCTCGCCGTCAAATTACGCCCACTCTTTTGCGGTACCGCTTTGTAGGAAACCAAAGCTTTAGTGAAACGCCGCTGCCCCAGAACTCTGTCCATATTCCTCTACTGTGTTAATTTATGCGGCTAATAAAACCGACAAGGGTCGGATCGGCCTGCATACTTATAGAGGTAAAAAACCGCTTTAGAATGTTTTTGGTATATCTTTTTTAGATAATTTTGGGGGAAATAATTTGCCTGAGATGCCAATTAAAAAAGCCTACATTTAATTGTATTTTAGATTCTTGAATTTTGTACATGGATTAAAAATCTACTATTTCTTGAAATTGTATACATTATGTTAGATAATTATTAATATAATGTTATTAAGACTTTGTAAATATCTGTAAAAACTGTTCTAAATCGTGTCATTTCTGAAAATTGTATACTGAGTGATTAGAATTTAGTAAAAAATTAAAAAAAATGTTTTAACGTTATTAAGCCCTGTGAAACTTTGTAAAAAATGACTAAAACAGTCGCAAATCGTCCTATTTTCTTAAAAGTGTATACTGAGTGTTTAGAATTTAGTAAAAATTAAAAAAAATGTTTTAAATTTGTTAAATCATGCGAAATCTTGTATAAAATGACTAGAACCGTTCTTAATCATGGCATTTCTGAAAATTGTATACTGAGTGTTTAGAATTTAGTAAAAAATTTAAAAAAAATGTTTTAACGTTATTAAGCCCTGTGAAACTTTGTAAAAAATGACTAAAACAGTCGCAAATCGTCCTATTTTCTTAAAAGTGTATACTGAGTGTTTAGAATTTAGTAAAAATTAAAAAAAATGTTTTAAATTTGTTAAATCATGTGAAATCTTGTATAAAATGACCAGAACCGTTCTTAATCATGGCATTTCTGAAAATTGTATACTGAGTGTTTAGAATTTAGTAAAAAATTAAAAAAAAAATGTTTTAACGTTATTAAGCCCTGTGAAACTTTGTAAAAAATGACTAAAACAGTCGCAAATCGTCCTATTTTCTTAAAAGTGTATACTGAGTGTTTAGAATTTAGTAAAAATTAAAAAAATGTTTTAAATTTGTTAAATCATGTGAAATCTTGTATAAAATGACTAGAACCGTTCTTAATCATGTCATTTCTGAAAATTGTATACTGAGTGTTTAGAATTTAGTAAAAAATTAAAAAAATGTTTTAATGTTATTAAGACCTGTGAAAATTTGTAAAACTGTACAGAATTGTATTATTTTCCGAAAATGATATACTGAGTGTTTAGAATTTAGTAAAAATTAAAAAAATGTTTTAAATTTGTTAAATCATGTGAAATCTTGTATAAAATGACTAGAACCGTTCTTAATCATGACATTTCTGAAAATTGTATACTGAGTGTTAAGTATTTAGTGAAATGGTGGCTATTTAGTTAATTCGTGACTTGTTTTGTACAGATTCTTTAGCATTTCTTAAGAACCGAAAAAGAAAACAGAAAAGAAAAAAATAAAAGAAAAAAACAACTCCAAGTGTCTTTGCGAACAATCGGCAATAAAATAGAGTATTTCAGTTTTTAATTTTTCGTAAATAAAAGTTGGTTAGATTAATAGTCTCTGTGAATATAATAACATAAACAAAGTGATATGCCGTAAATTTAGGAGTACAGTATAAATTATGCCTCTATTAAAATATACCGCAATAACTAACTGCCAAAGGATTTTTGATATTTTGAATATATTTGATGCTCATAGCATTATCACATTTCCAAAGGCTCTAAATTTTAGAAAAATGTTCTAATAGAATATGTCTATCAATATAAAGTAAAGGTATTGTTAGGTTTTTTTAAAAAAATACGACCTACAACAGTCTCTGCTACAGCATGGCTGACTCTGTAGAAACTTCTGTGAAACCATAATAATTATATCAATAATCGAGTTGTCGTTATGATAATATTTTCTTCCAATATCCGACTCCACTATCCATAAAAGTTATGTTAGGAAATTCATAATTGAGCGCATTGTAATTTTTTAAAAAGAAATTCACTTCACACACAAAGATGTAGCCATTCAATCCATGAAAATAATGCAAGTCAGTATGCGTATGTTATGGCTAACTGTTTAAATGTCTATTCCTTCCACGTTTATCGGAAGAAATACTTTTTTTATACTAGCATTTTAGTTGAAAATAAGATCATAAATCATCTATACAAAACAAGCGCCCCTTATGGATTTGAACGAAAATCATAGATTCGACTATTTTCATGAAAAATAAATCTAAGTACGGAATAATGCAGGAAGATTATCTATTTTCTTGGTTTAGAAAGTGATGTAGTTAAGATTTATAACTTAGGAATAAATAAATTATTATTAATCTTTTCGACCTATTTCTCTTGCATATTTAATTTCTTTGATAGTAAGAACTAATCTTTTTATTTTACAAAGTAAAAAAAAAAAGCTAAAGATCGGCGTTGTCAGTCAGGTATAAGAACTGATTTAACACGATGGTTTTTGTACAAACGTTCACATACAATTGTATGCTTTTTAACCGATTGTGTCGGAAAAAATGACGATTTATAGATTAGATATTTAGACGAAGAGCTAACCTTCTCAATAAAGTATTGATTATTGCCCTGCTAGCTAGACAACACTTTTTATGTTAGTCAAAAAAAATTTTTTTTTTCGGACGCTATTACAGATTTCATCGTTAACTAACAAACATTAAGACCAAAAAATTAGCGTGCAAGATGAAATGTATAGGTTCACTTCATTTCTACATTATTTTACAACTCTCAATCGCATTAAAAACAAGATCGAATAAAAAATAACTTATGACATATGGACGAAAAATGTTTTTCGGGCTATTTAGGTTAGCGACCGCATTACGTCTGAAATACTACATTTTTCGAGCTTATAACATAATTTACTATTTTAACGTTAAAATAGGGGAAATGATGTATCGAAGTGGGTACTTTTTTTTGTCGGTCACGAGATTATAGTTTCTTTTAAAATGAGCTCTAATATTTACAACACAAATTATCCTTTAAGCCACATTAGTTTAAAACTCGTCTGTCGCTTTCCCTCTATTGTGAGTTTGATTAAAGTATAGCGTAGTATATATTTAGATGAATTTCGTAAATGTTGAATACTTTCAAAACTGAAAAAGCCGCCCTTTGCAATAAATATCTCCGTAGAGTTAGGTACCCTGCAGATTAAGGGTATTTCAGCGGATAATCATATACAAATTCAAATACCTCATTTGTTTCGGAGCAGTAACCATCAACTTTTACACCATTTAAAACAGCTTCTTTACCATTAGCAGCATGTAAGATGTTGATTTTTCTGTGATTCTCGGTCCAAAGTAACCAATCTATGGCAATTTTGCTCTGCCTGTTTCTCCATCGGTATCCATTTTTTGGTATGATTCCTATAGTATTAGGCTTCAAAAAATGTCTTCTAAAAATTGTATTGCATGCTGAAGCAATAGTTGTAGCTTCAGTAAATGGACATACATTGGTAGTTTGTATAAGTTGTTCTCTAAACTTTAAACATGATTGCGCAAGGATTTCGACATCCGATACGCAGTAGTCTACCAGATCTCTTTGCATATCGAAACCATCATTTTCATGTTCTACAAACCATTTAAGAAATTTGGCTCTGTCTTCTTCTTTCATACTATCTGAGGAGTAATATTGAATTGATGGTAGAGGTCCTATATAGTTTTCATTTGCCTTTGTATTAAATAGGTGCGGGAAGTAGCCTTTTTTAAAAATATCCTCAAGTCCAAATGCCTTTGGTAGTTTGGCTTAAGGCATAGGGAAATAGTTAAGTGAGTCGATAAATTTTACATTTTCAAGTTGCATCGTAATTATTTTGGTACCTCTCATGATTAACTCAGGTGTAAAATCTGTCTTTGTCATAATATAGTTTAATATAAACTGGTGATCAAAAGCCTGACCATTATGGGCTATTACAATAATTTCTTTAAAGTTTTTCCTCATTTGTAACAAATGGTTAGTAAATGTTCCCGCTGGGTCTATACCTCTGACTTTTTGTAACTTTAGACCACATTTTTTTTTTACAAGTATCTGCTTCAGAATCCATGCACTCATCGCAGTATTGTTTGAAAACACAGAGATTGACTTGATGTAAAAACGTTGAATTTTCCAATAGTTTGTCTTGGCTCGTCTCTAAATCGTAGAATACAAAAAAGATCATCTTTAATCTTAGGTTTTCCCTTATCAGGCCGAATATAACATAGATGATCCTCGGATGCATGTTTATTACAAATTTTACAATAAATTTCACCACATGCATGTGCTCTTTTGGCTTTAATGGTTTTTAAACAAATAGAACATAGTTTAATTTGTTCGCATACTGTAAATTTGCCTGACGAATAATCCTTTTTATGATTTTCGTAACAGTTTTGACTTCTAAAAAATCATAGACAGTCCTGGCATTTAATTTTTATTGCTATTTCGCAAGCAGAGGCTTGCTGACATGCCTGACAGCTTCCACCACATCGGTGCTCATTTTTGTGATCATATGGGACGTAACACTTTTCACAAAAATAGTTAGAACAAAAAGCTGCTGTCAGCGATGTAATTACATTAAAATGGCTTTTGTAATGTAATAAGTTCAGCCGTTTATTGCTTTCAGTTGAACCTTCAAATATAATATTTCGTCCTTTTGATCCATAGCTATAAACAACTAATTTATATTCTTTTAGATGATTTTGAAATTGTATTAACTCGGGAATTCCACCTCCTGCCTCAGGAATGCTAATTTTAGCTCTCTCCAACAATGATCTTGTTCTTTCGGTTTGAATTTTACTAATATCTCTTCTAACCTTACTGAATTCGGGATCTCTTTTATTATGGGCAATGGCGACTACCAAAGCACGTGGTAAACACAGGTTATCGGTATTTTTAATACTTATAATACCTCGTCGCTTGTCGCATTCCTCGTGAAAGCTGCTATAATTTTTTCCTCTTCCCCCACCAACAGGTAATCTAACAGTTGTCACACTAAGACAAAATGATTCTGTATTAAGACCTGCTGAGTTTGACTGATAAATGCCACTTATAACACTCCAAACATCTTAAAAGGTTATGTCTTTAGCTGCTTTGAAGCGAATCTAACCTTCTCCTCGGTTGAAGTCTTTAGAGCAAAAACTAAAAGCCACACGATCTAAGGGTTGTAGGCCTTCTGTAGCGTTTTCCACCCAACCAACTGGTTCAACTCCCTGTGGAACAGGTTTTAACTTAAACTCTAGAGTGCGTCCTGTAAGGTTAAATTCTCGTAACTTTTTAACAACGTCTTTAACAATAATAAACTTCTCCATCTTTCTTTTTTTTTTTTGTTGTTTTATAGTCTACTATCTACCTACATAAAAAAAAAAAAAAAAAAAAAAAACAAGTATATTTTCATATTTTTATCGGTCTTAAGTTCGATTTCAAAAGCACACTCCCACTTTTTGATAATTTCACAGTCTAAGCACATAGATCTTATATTTTTTATTTACGATCAATTCATCTTTATTCGCCAATCGTCTCAAACGAGTCTGCTTTTGAAAGTAATATAGCCTTAGTATTCAGAAAATATTAATGATATCGGAGCCTAAAACATCCTTAACACTAAAAAATCATTGTGTTTCCTAACAAAACCCATCATCTTGTCTATTTAGCTTGCTTTCCTATTGTTTAGCAGGTTAAATAAAATTATTATTTCGCTCTTTTTGTCTGTACTGAATCGTTAGGGGAATACGATTCTAGTCCTATAAGAGAGACAGTTAAAATTTATGTAAGCAATCAGAAATCCTACACTATGAGCTACTTAGTTAAAATTTCATATTTCCTTCCTGGATCAGCTAAAATTTGTGTTGTGTCGGTCAAAATTGATAAAATACGAAAAAAATGCTAGATACATTTTATCATGACTTTCTATCTAATACCATCTTATTTCAAGGTATAATTCGGTTGTCAAAATGAGAATCTAAAAAATCCTCGTGTTTCCTCACAAAACCCATCATCTTGCCTATTTAGCTTGCTTTTCTATTGTTTAGCAGGTTAAATAAAATTATTATTTCGCTCTTTTTGTCTGTACTGAATCGTTAGGGGGATACGTTTCTAGTTCTATAAGAGAGACAGTTAAAATTTATGTAAGCAATCAGAAATCCTACACTATGAGCTACTTAGTTAAAATTTCATATTTCCTTCCTGGGTCAGGCAAAATTTGTGATGTGTCGGTCAAAATTTATAAAAATACGAAAAAAATGCTGGATGCATTTTTAGCGTGACTTTCTATTTAATACCATCCTATTTCAAGGTATAATTCGGTTGTCAAAATGAGAATAAAATAATCTTCCCATGGTTTATGTCATCTTAAAAAAGTCAAAAGGTTATATTCTGTAGAGGGTCAGATACATTCAAATTTAAAAATTTTCTCCAAGAAGAATTTTAAGATAGTATTATAGTAAATAAAAATTCTATACCTCCAATATTTCTTGGAAACATATCGTGTTCTAGCGACATAACCCAAAAGTACCTCTATTCAGAAACGCATCGTACTTTTCTTGTCAAACTTGACTTTGTTGTAATGTTGTATGCAGAGCACTTTGAAAACAAAAATTAGATTAGAAACCGCCGCCTCTTAAGGTATACTTTTTTAGGTCTTACATAGGGTACACTGGTATACAGAACAAATGTCATCTTTAATTGTCTCATTGTCCCATCCATTACATTATTATAATCTTAAAGCACCTGTTACCAGCATTATCTGTTTTTATGGTTTTCATAAAACATAGCGATTACCGATGAAAATTAAACGAAAACTTAATAAATAACTTTTTTTCAACTGAAATAGACTGATTTTCGATGGAAAAATGTTACTTATAACTAAAAATGAATATAAGACATATACGCAATGATATTTAGAATAAATCAATCTTTTCTAAAATTACTATGAAATATTCACAAAATCGTTTCGTTATAACCAAAGTAGCAAGGCTTGCAGATTTCATATAGAGTTCAAACGCGATACTGGGATGATCTTTTTTTTTTTATATTTTTGTAGGATAATGCACCACTACGTTGTAAGTACTTGAGAGAGGACTTTCTTGAAAAATCCTCAAATTTCTCTGCAATTTTGTTCCTTCTAGAGTTAAATTCACACAGAAAACCCCGTATTCTTATCTTTCAGGTTGGTATATTAAAAAGGGCTTATTAGTATGGTTTAGAAAACAAGCAATATTAATTAACGGATGTTTTTTCGTCATATGAAGAGTTGAAAAATTTTTTTTTTCCACTCCAATGCTTGCGATGCAGAGAGTCGGGTTTCATCATAATCTTTCAGGGTAGCTCAGGTTTGATTGCATGTAGAGAGTCGGGTTTCATCATAATCTTTCAGGGTAGCTCAGGTTTGATTACATGTACTAAGGTTAGTGCTCCTTGCAATCGGTTTCAGGTTTGACGCGCCCCCCCTCAGGTTTGTTCAGGTTTCTCAAGTGTTTGAGAAACCTGAACAAACCTGAGGGGGGTGCGTCAAACCTGAAACCGATTGCAAGGAGCACTAACCTTAGTACATGTAATCAAACCTGAGCTACCCTGAAAGATTATGATGAAACCCGACTCTCTACATGCAATCAAACCTGAGCTACCCTGAAAGATTATGATGAAACCCGACTCTCTGCATCGCAAGCATTGGAGTGGAAAAAAAAAATTTTTCAACTCTTCATATGACGAAAAAACATCCGTTAATTAATATTGCTTGTTTTCTAAACCATACTAATAAGCCCTTTTTAATATACCAACCTGAAAGATAAGAATACGGGGTTTTCTGTGTGAATTTAACTCTAGAAGGAACAAAATTGCAGAGAAATTTGAGGATTTTTCAAGAAAGTCCTCTCTCAAGTACTTACAACGTAGTGGTGCATTATCCTACAAAAATATAAAAAAAAAAAAGATCATCCCAGTATCGCGTTTGAACTCTATATGAAATCTGCAAGCCTTGCTACTTTGGTTATAACGAAACGATTTTGTGAATATTTCATAGTAATTTTAGAAAAGATTGATTTATTCTAAATATCATTGCGTATATGTCTTATATTCATTTTTAGTTATAAGTAACATTTTTCCATCGAAAATCAGTCTATTTCAGTTGAAAAAAAGTTATTTATTAAGTTTTCGTTTAATTTTCATCGGTAATCGCTATGTTTTATGAAAACCATAAAAACAGATAATGCTGGTAACAGGTGCTTTAAGATTATAATAATGTAATGGATGGGACAATGAGACAATTAAAGATGACATTTGTTCTGTATACCAGTGTACCCTATGTAAGACCTAAAAAAGTATACCTTAAGAGGCGGCGGTTTCTAATCTAATTTTTGTTTTCAAAGTGCTCTGCATACAACATTACAACAAAGTCAAGTTTGACAAGAAAAGTACGATGCGTTTCTGAATAGAGGTACTTTTGGGTTATGTCGCTAGAACACGATATGTTTCCAAGAAATATTGGAGGTATAGAATTTTTATTTACTATAATACTATCTTAAAATTCTTCTTGGAGAAAATTTTTAAATTTGAATGTATCTGACCCTCTACAGAATATAACCTTTTGACTTTTTTAAGATGACATAAACCATGGGAAGATTATTTTATTCTCATTTTGACAACCGAATTATACCTTGAAATAGGATGGTATTAAATAGAAAGTCACGCTAAAAATGCATCCAGCATTTTTTTCGTATTTTTATAAATTTTGACCGACACATCACAAATTTTGCCTGACCCAGGAAGGAAATATGAAATTTTAACTAAGTAGCTCATAGTGTAGGATTTCTGATTGCTTACATAAATTTTAACTGTCTCTCTTATAGAACTAGAAACGTATCCCCCTAACGATTCAGTACAGACAAAAAGAGCGAAATAATAATTTTATTTAACCTGCTAAACAATAGAAAAGCAAGCTAAATAGGCAAGATGATGGGTTTTGTGAGGAAACACGAGGATTTTTTAGATTCTCATTTTGACAACCGAATTATACCTTGAAATAAGATGGTATTAGATAGAAAGTCATGATAAAATGTATCTAGCATTTTTTTCGTATTTTATCAATTTTGACCGACACAACACAAATTTTAGCTGATCCAGGAAGGAAATATGAAATTTTAACTAAGTAGCTCATAGTGTAGGATTTCTGATTGCTTACATAAATTTTAACTGTCTCTCTTATAGGACTAGAATCGTATTCCCCTAACGATTCAGTACAGACAAAAAGAGCGAAATAATAATTTTATTTAACCTGCTAAACAATAGGAAAGCAAGCTAAATAGACAAGATGATGGGTTTTGTTAGGAAACACAATGATTTTTTAGTGTTAAGGATGTTTTAGGCTCCGATATCATTAATATTTTCTGAATACTAAGGCTATATTACTTTCAAAAGCAGACTCGTTTGAGACGATTGGCGAATAAAGATGAATTGATCGTAAATAAAAAATATAAGATCTATGTGCTTAGACTGTGAAATTATCAAAAAGTGGGAGTGTGCTTTTGAAATCGAACTTAAGACCGATAAAAATATGAAAATATACTTGTTTTTTTTTTTTTTTTTTTTTTTTTATGTAGGTAGATAGTAGACTATAAAACAACAAAAAAAAAAAAGAAAGATGGAGAAGTTTATTATTGTTAAAGACGTTGTTAAAAAGTTACGAGAATTTAACCTTACAGGACGCACTCTAGAGTTTAAGTTAAAACCTGTTCCACAGGGAGTTGAACCAGTTGGTTGGGTGGAAAACGCTACAGAAGGCCTACAACCCTTAGATCGTGTGGCTTTTAGTTTTTGCTCTAAAGACTTCAACCGAGGAGAAGGTTAGATTCGCTTCAAAGCAGCTAAAGACATAACCTTTTAAGATGTTTGGAGTGTTATAAGTGGCATTTATCAGTCAAACTCAGCAGGTCTTAATACAGAATCATTTTGTCTTAGTGTGACAACTGTTAGATTACCTGTTGGTGGGGGAAGAGGAAAAAATTATAGCAGCTTTCACGAGGAATGCGACAAGCGACGAGGTATTATAAGTATTAAAAATACCGATAACCTGTGTTTACCACGTGCTTTGGTAGTCGCCATTGCCCATAATAAAAGAGATCCCGAATTCAGTAAGGTTAGAAGAGATATTAGTAAAATTCAAACCGAAAGAACAAGATCATTGTTGGAGAGAGCTAAAATTAGCATTCCTGAGGCAGGAGGTGGAATTCCCGAGTTAATACAATTTCAAAATCATCTAAAAGAATATAAATTAGTTGTTTATAGCTATGGATCAAAAGGACGAAATATTATATTTGAAGGTTCAACTGAAAGCAATAAACGGCTGAACTTATTACATTACAAAAGCCATTTTAATGTAATTACATCGCTGACAGCAGCTTTTTGTTCTAACTATTTTTGTGAAAAGTGTTACGTCCCATATGATCACAAAAATGAGCACCGATGTGGTGGAAGCTGTCAGGCATGTCAGCAAGCCTCTGCTTGCGAAATAGCAATAAAAATTAAATGCCAGGACTGTCTATGATTTTTTAGAAGTCAAAACTGTTACGAAAATCATAAAAAGGATTATTCGTCAGGCAAATTTACAGTATGCGAACAAATTAAACTATGTTCTATTTGTTTAAAAACCATTAAAGCCAAAAGAGCACATGCATGTGGTGAAATTTATTGTAAAATTTGTAATAAACATGCATCCGAGGATCATCTATGTTATATTCGGCCTGATAAGGGAAAACCTAAGATTAAAGATGATCTTTTTTGTATTCTACGATTTAGAGACGAGCCAAGACAAACTATTGGAAAATTCAACGTTTTTACATCAAGTCAATCTCTGTGTTTTCAAACAATACTGCGATGAGTGCATGGATTCTGAAGCAGATACTTGTAAAAAAAAAATGTGGTCTAAAGTTACAAAAAGTCAGAGGTATAGACCCAGCGGGAACATTTACTAACCATTTGTTACAAATGAGGAAAAACTTTAAAGAAATTATTGTAATAGCCCATAATGGTCAGGCTTTTGATCACCAGTTTATATTAAACTATATTATGACAAAGACAGATTTTACACCTGAGTTAATCATGAGAGGTACCAAAATAATTACGATGCAACTTGAAAATGTAAAATTTATCGACTCACTTAACTATTTCCCTATGCCTTAAGCCAAACTACCAAAGGCATTTGGACTTGAGGATATTTTTAAAAAAGGCTACTTCCCGCACCTATTTAATACAAAGGCAAATGAAAACTATATAGGACCTCTACCATCAATTCAATATTACTCCTCAGATAGTATGAAAGAAGAAGACAGAGCCAAATTTCTTAAATGGTTTGTAGAACATGAAAATGATGGTTTCGATATGCAAAGAGATCTGGTAGACTACTGCGTATCGGATGTCGAAATCCTTGCGCAATCATGTTTAAAGTTTAGAGAACAACTTATACAAACTACCAATGTATGTCCATTTACTGAAGCTACAACTATTGCTTCAGCATGCAATACAATTTTTAGAAGACATTTTTTGAAGCCTAATACTATAGGAATCATACCAAAAAATGGATACCGATGGAGAAACAGGCAGAGCAAAATTGCCATAGATTGGTTACTTTGGACCGAGAATCACAGAAAAATCAACATCTTACATGCTGCTAATGGTAAAGAAGCTGTTTTAAATGGTGTAAAAGTTGATGGTTACTGCTCCGAAACAAATGAGGTATTTGAATTTGTATATGATTATCCGCTGAAATACCCTTAATCTGCAGGGTACCTAACTCTACGGAGATATTTATTGCAAAGGGCGGCTTTTTCAGTTTTGAAAGTATTCAACATTTACGAAATTCATCTAAATATATACTACGCTATACTTTAATCAAACTCACAATAGAGGGAAAGCGACAGACGAGTTTTAAACTAATGTGGCTTAAAGGATAATTTGTGTTGTAAATATTAGAGCTCATTTTAAAAGAAACTATAATCTCGTGACCGACAAAAAAAAGTACCCACTTCGATACATCATTTCCCCTATTTTAACGTTAAAATAGTAAATTATGTTATAAGCTCGAAA